>WBSA01000003.1:2400000-3097511 GCA_009828645.1 Calcarisporium arbuscula | reverse complement strand
CTGGGTTTCCCGTTGGCGGGGTCCCCGTGGGGGGGTGGGGTGTCGGCTTCCGACGAGTAGGGCTGAAGGGGGGGGAGTGGACGTGGTCCTTGTTGCGATGCTAAAAATGGCTGCCAGACCGATGCGGCAGCTGTGGGAGATTGGGCAAACTCGCACAGTGGGCGGAGGATTGAGTACGCTGTGGGGGGCAGAAAGGCCAGAGATACCCGCGCGCTACGGCGGGGACCTGACTGATCAAAGTGTTCATGAATTTTGAACATAGAACGGGTTATTTGGTAATCCGGGGGCAACAGAGACATCCGAAATGGGGGACGGAGCCCAACCAGACGACATAAAGGGCACACGAGGTTTGCCCAATAAGTCACCCATCCAAAAACGTAGGCCAAAGCAGACGCGCCGAAGAATGCTCCAAGCCGTTGACGATTTTTTAGTCCTGATTGAATGATTGGGGGTCGTTCGTGCTGCCACGTGGGTTCGCCGCCGAGCCTGGCAGAACCAAAGGCAGAGCGTGCTGTTCACATCTGCTCATTTTGCTAGTGCGGGTTTGCTCACCAAGCTGCTTGGTTCGGTCCGTCTCGAGACAAACAGTCTTGCAAAATACGCCGACGATTGGCCTGAAAGGTATGGGGTGGAGCTGAAAAACTCGCGGCAATATCAACCAAGGGGTTTGCTGGGGGGGTTGGAGCCGCACACTCAGTCGTTGCTCATAAGGTGAATCGCGTGGCTGGCGCAGAGACAGGGAAGCAATGAATGGGGCATGGACTTGGCACGGCACAAGCTGGGGAAACCATCTGCTACGGTAACCCATCCCATATCCACACAGCTGTGTACTTGACGATGACCTGCAGTTGGGTCAATTAACTCGCCTGTGTGCACCAGCCGGTAGTCTCAGCGGGGCAAGAGCCCTGTGTGGACCGGTCACGTGGGGATGCTCAGAAAAGAGCCACGTCGTTCATTTGGGATTCAGGGTTGTTTTACTGCGCGGGTGGCCTTTGGGGTGTGAAATAGGGGGTGGTGTGTCATGCCGAGGCCGCGATAGTCATGTGGGGACCGTACATAGAATTTTCGAGATGCTTCTTGAACTGCGTATAGGTTTACGGGGTTCCGGACCCGGGTGGCTCACTGGGGAAAGCAGGGGGGGTGTTGGGGGCTGGGGCCTGACAATGGGGGGAATCCTCTTGTTGGACTCTAGATCTCCGCCGTTAGAGTTGTCAATCCACGGCAATCTGAGGAGCAGTTGGTATTGGGGCTCGGGTGGGCGATGCCCGGCGTCCTCCTCTCCCACTGGTCCTCACCACTGGCCATGGGTGGCGTGAAAGGTCGTTGTTGGAAAAAACGGCTGGTGACGAGATTTTGGGATGAGCCGGTGGGTGGGAGGGCAGCATGTCGAGGATTGTTGGGTTCGTGGTGTGGTATAGGCGTGTGAGGCAACACAATCAGATGAACTGCAACCAACATGGGCGAAATCTTTGCTTCCAAGAGAGTCCCTAACACAACCAAAGTACCTCTATTAGGCGCGTAATTTTATAGAGGCTGTCTTGGGGGGTGGGTGTGGGGGCGGGGGTGGGGTTGGGGGGATTGGGGTAGGATGCGGCTGTAGCCATGGGTGCTATTCGTTTACCGAAAGGGTCAGGGTCGGCGAAGGCGGTCCTGGTTCTCTTTCCACATGGTCCCTAATTTTTTGAAACGGTGGTCCTAGTATGGGTACTTCGCAGTAACGGACTGAGGCCCCGTGATATAGCTCCGTGTGACCAGTTTGGTGTGGTGTGTTGGTTGGCCTGCCATCCCTCCCGCAGATTACAAACCTCATTAAACTCGGCTTTGGGAATGCTCCGCTAAGATAATTGATCTTGGGTCCTGCACCGTCGTCCCGGACTCCGCCAACGTCACCCAAATCATACACAGAGGACACCACAAGAAGACCAAAGCCTCCTCTAACCGGGGTCGCAGGGGTAGCGCGCTCGCCCCCGATACTCCCCAACAACTGGCCGGGTTCAGCGGCTCTAAAGTCATCTTGATGCTTTCATTGTGGCCCTGCGTCCCTCAGCTTGCATTGCCATTTCGGCCGCTCTTGTGGGAAAATTCCTATGGAGCACCAAAGACAGGTAGAGCACGCAGGCGCCGTGGTGCTGTTGGCCTCCGGCGACCCAAGTGTGGCGCTTGGAGAATCAGGGGAACCGCTCGCGCGTGCACGACTTCATCGACTAAGCATCTGCATCACAACGTTGGATGCGGGAGGGGCCTTGAGGACAGAACTACGTTTCCCGGGTTGCGTCATGCCGAACCAAAATTCTAGAATCTGGTGCCATCCTGGCTGCTTTTGGGTGGGTCAGTCGCCGGGGATTGGGGTGGGTACTGCATGAGTGCCCCGTGGGTGAGCGTCTTACGCCTGTGGTGCTCTAGACCCGCACCGCGGAGTTGGGAGCACGTCGGGTGGGGCACGATATCTAATTGGTGGAGGGGGCCGAGCGTGGTTTCTATGTATTCTGAAACGGTTCTCTCGAAAATGAGGATAAGGTCAACCGTGGTCGAGCGAACGCCGGCCACGGCGTCTGCTTGTTTGGGTTAGTAGATATCCGTGGTTCTGGCGCGTCGGTGGGGCGCCCAACCGATGAGAGGCACATGATCTACCTTGTCCTCGAAACAACACGAAGATCAGGAAAGCCTTCCAACGCAATCAGGAGGATTCATCCTTCACTTGTACTGACCGCCAAGCCTTGAGCCATTTTGCTCGCCAGTTTTTGTGCTGCTCCCCGGGTGGTTAGATGGGGGCCATGTGTGGGGCGGGGCATGGAAGTTCTACACACGCACCTTGTCTGTGCTGGGTTTGGTGCCCGCGTTCGCCATTGCGTGATCCAGCCAATGTCAGCCCGTTGGCGGCGTTGGGTGGCGGGGTGCCGCAAGCTAGAGTGGGCAATAGGGGGAGGTGCGTAGGGTTGCTCTGCTTGCCCTGTCGAGCGCTGGTTAGTTTCACACGCAGGACTTCTACAATCATCCTCAAATTTTCGAGGTGCACTCTGCCTGAAACCTGGGACCTATCGACACTCGAGGGTGACGGTTTTCGGGGATACCACTCAGTAGGTGTTGCGTGCCAGGGGTGCCTCAGTCCCGATCCAACACTGGGTGGGGGGGGGGGGTGTTGTGGGGTGGGTGGTTTATCTTCCTTACACCCGATCCCCCGCCCCCGAGAGACCAGGAATTGACATAGCGTTGGGAACGCTGTCAGTGCCTAGAAGTAGTGAAGCCTTGCTCGCAATTCATTCGAAGAGCGCGTCGGCAGAGCGACGATGAAGCTGCTGCAGAGAGCGTCCCAGGGTTGGGCCCCCAGCTCAAAAAATTGGTCAAGCACCTGCTTTGCAACACAATGGTCAGATCGAGCACTTCCCGCGACCACCTCGCTAAGGTGTAGCAACGAACCCCACTGGGATCTTGGCCAATACAAAAGACAGAGAAAAACAAGAGCGGTCTTCAACCCAATATCGGGAGCTGCCCCTCGCAGGCCTAAATTAGTGGTGCCCAACAGGCGAGGTACAAGGGGTTGTCCAAAGACAAGTAGACTGAATGTCGACTGCTGGAGCGGTGGGGCCTAACCGTGGATAGCCGCTGGCTGGAGATGAGGGGTGTGTGGAAGAGCTAGTGGCGGGGAGGATACAAGAAGTCACTGCAGTAACATAAAAGGTTAATCACGCGTGGACGGTACGAAATATATGGGCAAGCTGCGCGGGGTCAGTAAGGGCTTCTGGGTGTTCAAAAAAATCGCCCGAAAAAATGATGACGGAACTGACTTGGTGTAGGCCCAAGCACCTGTTGAACTTAGACAGCGGAGAGAGAATCCTGCGACTGGAACGCCCAATGACCCGAGACAACGGCTTTAGTAACCATCGAGCTGGAGATTTAGCGGCACCAATCACTTACGGAGGTAAAGCAGTCAGTGACCGGCTGAGGGGCGCTGCGTGCGTGGTGGAACCAACAAGTCAGCGAGTCTTAATTGAAAGGAAATCTAAGAACGTCCCCCGGCGCACTGTACATCAAACCCACCTTGTCACACAACGAAAAGCAAGGGGGCCGCTGGACGCTCCTTTCGCATGTGGGTGCCGGCTGTGCGTAACTGCTTTCTTGCCTGGTGGCGGGGTGCGGGGCGAAGAACGCCGCTGCAAGATGGACATGTTTCAACATCGACTCAACGGCTATAAATCGGACGGCGGGTGACGGAACGCGGACTCGTTGCAATCCGGGTGTGCAATAGGCGGAGTTGTGAAAAACGCACAGGGCGGGTGTGCTACCGCTCGGGCTCCGTTACCTAATTGTAGCTGACTTCAAAAAAAGATGCTGCTCCGCATGCCAAGCCCAGTGGTCAACTCCACCAACCAGGGAGATCACATCACAGTCCACATAGGTATGCGACAGAGGAAGGCTCAGAGGGACAGCACCGAATTTAGTTGACTAGAATCTCTAACTAAATACTGAGCATAAACATAACACGACTATGCCCTGATTAAGTAGGTAATTCGCATATCCGCATTGAATAAAGCAACAACGCCGCCCGACGGTCCCGCAACCAGCGTCCGGCACCTGCAAGTCCGGACCCACTGATGACCACTAAAATTTTCAGCTAGATAGACCTCCACTTTTCAAACGGCCAATGTCACCAGTCATAGGTACAGTCGGGTGGTAAATAGCTAATTCACAATGTAACATTGTAGACTCAAAGATCTTCGTACACCGGAAGGCGCCGAGGGCGCCGAAAATGTAAGTGTGATAAACGTAGATATAAAGTGCGAGACATCAATCCTAACCGGACATATATTGTCTCTTCAAACCCAGCGACAACTCCGAACTTGCACAGCTCACAAACACCAGCACATCATAACCTTTAAGCCAAGCCATAAATGGTCCGGCCCAATCAACACGTCACGGTCCAACCATCGCATGCCGTAACACATCAGCCCTCCCCTCCCCTCCCCGTTATATAAATGTTCCCCAGTGACTAATCAATAAACCCTAAAAACGTTTAAACATGCCTCCAGGTCCCCGAGAGGGTCGTCCTTCCACCTGCAGTCCGTAAAGCAAAATGCTTGCGACGCCGCCTTACAACGTCACCGCACTCACACCCGCCCATACATCCCCCACTGGAGTGTCCGCTTCTACCGTCCCAGGCGTCCTCCAATTAAAGAGGTGGGTATGACTCCCATTCCCTCTGAACAGGTCAGCCGAGGCCTTGAAAGAACACAAGAACGCCGTCATAATATCCACGAACGTCGGGCAATAGGAATCCGGCCTGTCCCACCCGATCAGATTCGCTAGAGTCAAGGCGTCCATCTGCGGGCGAAGGCGTGAAGATGTGACTCATGATGGCCCTAACCTATTCCGCGCCGTACCTGGGTTGTCAACAAACCACTGGCAAGCAAGCTACCCGGTTAGGTGATCTGGCAACATCAGGCTGTTCGTGATCCAATAAAGGAATTAAACAGTAGCAGTCGAGGCGAACGCGGGGCTAAAGGGGTACCTTCAGGGGGGCGTACACAAGGAGAAAAAGCGATTCCACTCTTGTGTTTTTTTCTCGAGTTTTGCCCGGTTCACACGGTGTTTCCCTTGTAGTCGACTTTAAATCAATAAAACCAAGCAGGTGTCTATGATGGTGAGATCGCCCCCTTTAGCACACGACTTCATAATCCTACCATTAAGGGACTAGACCGTCCCCGTTCAGGTTCTTGCAAAATTTGGAAACAGAACCGGAAGCGAGCCGATCTCGTTCCTGACTTAGTCCACAACACCAGCGCAAGAGTGCTCAACCATTACACAGAAACTCCGGTACCTGAAAAGACTGGACGACACAAGCCACGTCGATACTGCTGAGCTGGAGGGCCGATCGCAAAACGAAAGTATATAGTGGAGACTTTATCGGTTTTGATGCCTCGCTTGGGTTAAAATCCTGTCCAGGGCCGTGTTCGCGGACGGTTACGGTGGCGAGTTTAAGAAGGTTTTGATAAAAACGATACTGCTGGGTATGAGATATCAAAAAGACGGATGCGCAGTAAATGAGAGTCTGTGCGAAAATTGCATGTGAAATTCTTGGCCTTGCGCATGAGTAGTACATCAAGGGCTGAACCTGACAATACGGAAACCGGCGCGCGCGCGAGATATTAATAGACTATATAATATATTAATTTCAACCTCGTCGGCTACTTCATTAACATCAACTGTCCCACTGGCCTGTTTTCTTCATCATACTTCATTTCAACATTTTCATAGGGGAATTAGATCCGTTTCCTGGGCTTTAGGCGGCAACCAAACTGCGGACACTGGCATACTTTCCGTAAGCAGTTGGCAAAATATATGCATATCCATTGACTCCAATCTGTCATTATTCGTTTCAAACAAATGAAAGTGGTATCGATCTCCAAAGGGACCTGCATCGCCTGCACCAATACTAAAAAAAGTCCCCAGAACCAATCAATGCAGCGCTCTTGGACATGAACCGTAGCGAGAAATCCGGCACAGCACTTAGTGGCTCATGTTCGTGCTTGCCACAAGATGGCATTTCACTCACTGTCCATCGAAGCGCACCAGCAACTCGCGATAGTCGCATGGGGCTTTAAACTTTCTCAGGAAATTTTCCATCGTGCCTCAATACAGGTTGTTTCGGCATAAGTCCGTGGTAGTATTTGCATCCGCAGGCCTCCACAAACCATTTTTTTGCCAGCTGGGCTTGCCCACTCCAGCAGGCATACTTGGCGCGGCCCATGGGGTAGTGCGAAACTTTCGCTGTAGATTCAGCAGCCGGCACCAGAGGTGTCGATTTTCTCTTCGTGACCAATGGGAAGCGTCTAGGCAGAGGGCCTGAGGGTTGCTGCGATTCCCGCAGGTTTGGACCCATTGGCCGGGTCCGTGGCGCGACCCTTGTTCAGTCGCAGTGGTAAGGTCGAGTTCTCTTGCAAACTCAAGTCGGATCGTTGTTGCCTGATGCTTGGGCATCCCACCGGAATCTGGTGAGTAGGCCTCCAAGACTTTCTTCAGCCGCTGCCTGAATAGGGTCAACGTCTGGGTCGTCTGAATACTCAAGGGACATGTAATTTCGACTGTCGGAGGCCTCAAGAACGACTGTACTAGTCTGTTGTGAAACCCCAAACGGCCATTGGGCTGCATGTGTGGCAGTGCTGTCATTATCCAACATGAAAGACTTGCCATCGTCGTTAAAGAGCGGGGGAAAGTCTTTTTCGGACTGTGGTCTCGAAGTATCCGGAGTGCTCGGAAATGATGGCGAATGCAGTTGGTCCGAGCAGGAATCTTCAGAGGAGGAGCTCATATGCAGCCGCGGTGCGAGTTTTGGAGAACACTGAATAGAGCTGTGGTCCGTGACGACCCGTCGGGATCTTGCAGCGAGCTCAAATAATCATGACAGATCTGAGCCTTATTCGGCAGCGGAGGCACCCGGGATGTCGTCGTGGGAAGGTAAGCAGAAAGTCGATCCGCCGAAGCTGAGAACAGAGTTGCGCTTTGAGCTTCGCGAGGAGGCTCGGGTGGCGGCGGCGATGGAGGCGCATGGAAGTCAGTTGACTGATTGGTGCTGGGAAACCATTTCTGACTTGGGATGCTCCTCGACAGCTTGAATCGTCCTGCTTATTGGCAAGCGCCTGCTTTGACAGAGACTTTCGAGGAATACCATGGCTAGATGCGTCGACGCTCAATTGATCAGACTTGACTGGGCTGCGTAGCCTTCCTTGGCTAATGGGCCTTGCTTGACGGGTCCATTGAGGCGTTTGTATAGTGGCTGAGGTCACTACTCTGCGACGTCTTCGATCCATGGCGAATTACAGCAGCTTGTGGCTGGGGTTGAGGTGCTGCAATAACCGTCTGGACTCCTTCCGCCCTCCGAACCTCAAGTGTCTTTGGGCTCTGCAACGCTTCGGAAGTAGTATCCACGGTGCTCTCGACTCGCGATTCTTCTCGGCTGGTGGACTGATCCCGTCTATGAGCTGGCTTGAGACCAACTCTCGCTCGCCACTTCTCAATCTTGCCGATATCTGACGGGGGTAGCGTAGCAGGCGCTGTCAGCACTTGTGGTTTTGGGGGGGTATTTCTGCCTTGTAATGGGTGGATATGCTCGACGCTGAGGGTCTGCAAGGCTTCGGGGAGACAATGATACGGGCGTTGACCATGCCTGGCTTGGTCGAGACTGGCGGAGCGCCGGATGGATGTCTGCCTCCGAAGCGATGATCTGCGCGTCGAGGGCTTGTTGGTATACCTCGTGCTTCTGTATTTCCAATTTGATGCCACCAATGAATCCACCGTCATCTCGAGTAGGAGACAGGTCCATAGACAAGCGCCTTGATTCAAAGGGCCGATCTTAGTAGAGACGTGAAGGAGCTCGAACGGCTCGGGGGTTTTTGTGAAGAGAGGTTCAGCCTTGTCGGCGATTGGAAACCCAAGCAAACTAGACGGTCTCTTTCTCTGGGGGACCTGGCGAGTTGTTGGTAGAGCAATCTCCGAGGAGTTTTGGGAAGCCAGTTTCAATGCCTGAGGAGAAGATGTTGGAGGCGGTTTACTTAGGCGCCTCGTTTTTCGCTTTTGATTTCAGCTTTTGCGGCGAGGTCTTGCTCCTTTTTATCTTGCTTATCTTGCTTCTTTTCCTTCTTCGGCGCTCGTAGGCTTCCCAGCTGGGTGAGATGCACACGGATTCCTTATCCCCTTTGCGGTCGCCGGGCATGTTGAAGGCTACCGTTTTTGGAAGTGGCTGCCTTTTGAGTGCTGGCGCTCCACAGGCGTCATGTTCTCAAGTGTGTTGGATCGAGTTGTTCTTCTACCACGAGGGACGGTCTCAATAGGGGTTGGAATTTGAAAGAGGGATGTGAATCTTTAATGGTGGGAGTTGGGGAGCGCTGGAAACAACTTTAACCGCTGCTTGATGTCCAAGACCGTTTTGGGAATTTTTTGACGTGTGAGCATGCTGATGCACCACTGGTGGAAGTGATGCCTTTTGAGGAGATGCGGGTGGCTGTCTCTGACGTTCGAGCTGGAGACGGGTCAGTACTCAGCTCCTCTACCTCGTCCCTGTGTAGTAGCCTCTTACCATGAATAGCTTTTCTAGTTCCAGCATGCGCTGCAGGCTGTTAGAACGCCCCACGTCGAGTTTTGCCTTCAGTCATCGTTCCTGCAGTTAAAAAGACCGGGAAAGGCTGGTCTAATGTCGTGTGAGGAAATCGACCGTCTCTTGTGTGTTGCAAGTCGATGAGCAGCCAGTCAGAGTGAGATTGGGAACGTATGACAGCAGGTCCGCAGTGCTGTAGTGGTGGGACAAGGACCTTGTGGCTGTGACTGTGACAATGGCGCAAGATGCAGGCACTGGATGAACAAGCGGCCGGCGTCTTCGGAAAATTAGTGCTAGAGGCAGAGGTGCCTTCAGTTCAAATTGCGAACAAACGAAGTCCAAGGTTCGACCTCTGAGAAGCAGCCATGAATAAAGCAAGAGGGTGTCAGGAAAATAGCGAGCCACGCAGTGACGCCATAGGACGAACAGAACGAACAGAGATGGTGGGGGGTGGAAATAGCTGGCAGGCAAGAAGAAAAAAAAGCTGGACGACGCGGGTATTAAGAACGCCAATAAATCGTGGAGGACCGACAAGACGGTAGCGAAAAAAAGAAATGACAATGCCGGCCAACCTCGGGATGATCGACTCTGAAAATACGAGGCAGTGAAAAAGCTGGGGAGGGAGCGGCTAGCGATGCTGGGTCGTGGTTGGTTTGTTTCCCTTGGTGCCAACAACCACGACCCGGCGATGCCACGATGGTGGGTGAGCAGAAGTTGAGACAGCGAACAAAAGGCGGCGTGCATGGGCTAGTACGTACCGTGGGCGGCAGGGTGGGGCCAGTGGCCTGCACTGACAGCTGCTGGGCACCTGTTCCTACATCTGGTACGAGGCTGGGGGAGGGAGGCTCGTTGTGGGACGGAGGGGCACTAGTGGAGGTGTGGGCAACCAAAATTAGTGGCCGGCCGGCCATTGTAATTATCAGATGGCTGGCTAGTTTTTATTGTTCCCCCCTCGTTTGGGTGTTTCTCAGCGTCTAGCGCCACGGTGTACGAACAATGCTGTGGGCTGAGGTACTCGATCCAGCGCACAAACCACACACTGTTTGTAGATACGAGGTCAGGGACATGGATTGTCTCTGTGGTACGAGGGTCGGAAGTGGTGAAATAGTTTCACTTCTTTCCATGTTCTTCTACGCCTTGATAGATTTCGTGCATGATCTACTGTGTCTGTCGTGGTCGCTTATCTCAGCCAAGCTCGCGAACCATACACACCTGGATACCTACCCATCTACCTCCCACCTCCTGCCCCAGGTAAGGCGAAGCAAGGCAGGTACGAAGGAAGTTGTTTACAGAACACCAGCAGCCAGCAGCCAGCAGCCAGCACTCTGTACTCTCCCCTCCGCGTTGGGCAGAAAGAAGCACAAGCTTCTTCCCTTTGCCGCTCCGGCTCTTGCACAGCCATTAAGAGCTTGCAGAGCCCGCAGACTGCAGACTGCAGATGCTGACAGCGCTCTGCCCCGCTGGCACTGCAGCGTCGCAGCACCCAAAAAAAATAAAAGTTCTCTCTTTGCAGCTACAGCGTCACATCCATGCATCGGACACGAGAGCCGCCCAACGAATATGGCAAAATACGAGCTGTGGCGGAGGGGACACCCCTGCTCGTCCCGTGCTGCAGGGAGCTGATCGTACCACCACCTCATGGCGGCGCTCACCAGTGCAGGCAGAGGCCAAGCGCCTTTTAGCACCCAACTGGGGACGTGCCAGCGTGCCTAGTGCCCACCTTCTGATCGTCAAAGCACCGAAGCCCAAGCACCCGTTAGAGTGGGATTGTCCGTTTATAAATAGATCGCGGCTCTGCGAGTGCCAGGAAGAGGCTCGCTTGGTGTTGCGCTCAGTCGTTTTAAATTCTCCTCTTTATCTGTTCGTTACCGGTAATTACACAGAGCATGGCCAGGGGCTTTTTGTGCTGGAATCCATCTAGGCAGAGGGAAACAGATAGATTGCTCATGTTTGTGAGACAGTACCACTTATGAGAGACGGCAGAACCGCAAGGAGGCATGGTTGAAGATGTTCTCTATTCGTAGAAATTCCAGTACGACGCTATGCTGCCGTGATTCTATTGGCCCTCGGCACTGCGCAGGCGAGTTGTTTCTTTTCATTTCCGCTTCTCGTCCGTTCTTTGCACTAGTCCTGCGGGACACATAGTTTTCAGCTCATGCTCTGCAGTTATTGCTTCGCTACGACTGGCCGTGTGAATGGGCGTGCTGCTCTCCACGAAGTCAGCCAGGTCAGAAAAGCAATATAACCAACCCCACCCCCCCACCGCCTGATGAAGCTGAATATGGAAGCATTCACGCAACCTCAAAGCGCAGTGCCATCAGTTCCTACTAGTAATAGTAGTGATAGACTAGACGAGCCTGTCTCAAAGAGCATTCAGTGTACTACTTGCTGCGCCCGTAATCCAGAGCCGTGATCGAAATGGCACGTAGATCAGGCCCTCTCCATCCCCAGATTATAGATGGTGCCAGACACCAGTTCGATTAAGCTAGCTAATAAATGGCACCAACCTGCCTGCGCCCATCTAAATATTCTTCTCGTCCCCTCAAATCACCATGTGTTTTTCTCGTTCCATAAATCGTTAGTCATTTCCCTTGCGGGGTTCGTGTCTCAAATTAATGCCAAATGGGACATAGGGCTTCAAACGCTGGCTCATTTCTCACAATCCCAAGTTTGGCGTGGCTAACTCGAACCGTCATAGGCCAACCCAGTTTCACAGAATCGTAGCAGCGACACCAACGCAATTAATTGCCTTTATTAAGAAACTAGCGAACCCCTACCAAGAAATTCACACGCGGCTCGGGCTTTTACAAGATCGCACTCATAGATAGAGAGTGGCAAATGCGCCTATTCCTCCGCTCCTGTCCAAAACTTCCGGATACAGCACCCGGCCAGCTGTTCTGTTATCTCTTCTGGCTGACGACGACTCGCTGATGAAAACTATCTAGACTGTTGTTGCGTCAGCCCGCCATGATTTACCTGCCTACCAAGGAATGATGAGATTTTAGAGGATGATTCTCCGCACTAGCCCAGTGAATTGGAACTAGCCAAGTGAATTGGAATGCAATTCATATATAGAGTGTCATCTAGCCAGTTTCTGTAGTCTTTTGAGCCCTTCACCACAGTATCAGTCTTCACGATACCACTGGTGCGCCCGTGAAGCCTGGTTGCAATCTGGAACATCTTCTCATTTACTCAATTGACATTGGTTCACTGTTATTGGTGTGAACTCGGCAAAGCCGCGATACCATATTACCTCGTTCGCCATGACGAGAACACTCGCGACTCTGCTGAAAAAAGACCTTCTGTCGCGCTAAGGCTGTCTCCCAAGTATGCTTTAGAGCCGCCACAGGATGGCCAACCGGTTGTGCCTACAGGCATCCATGTGTCCATGCAACTCCACGCAAATCCCTGGGCGCTTTCCCGCAGGCTCTGCACTCCTCACGCACGTTTTAAAGGTTGGTTCAGCGCCAACAGCGCAGTATGATGCCCATGACCTCTTTGCCACGGATAGATCTGGCAAGAGACTCACACTGCGTCAAGAGGACTCGAATAACTGGCGCACCTGGTACCTGATAGATGAGCCCGTCGACAGTGATATCACCATAAGTTTCTTTGCACCTGCTCGGAAAACAGACAGAAATACTCCATCAGCGCCTCGAATAGACTTACGCAAGGACGCCAGCGGCAGCTTAGTCGGCCAAGGCAAGGGATTCATCCCAGTGGTGCCCGATAAAAGCCAAGATGGGGAAGGCAATGGCAACACAACGAAGCCAGAGGAATGGGAGTTCAGGTCTTGAATGGAATCTCGAAGGCGCGCCCAGTGGAACCCGAGCGCCTGCTCATTCGGTGACGACGCCGTTAGCCCGCGCCAAAGGGCCATTCACCAATATATCATCAACCATCTTTGCCGTTGGCCTACTTCAAAGGCACCCGCCGTGGGGATCATCGACAGGCATCACCATTCCGGGGCTGCCAGATGAGCACCCAAACTTTGCCGTCTACTGGGCTGGGAGCACAATCTATGACATGGAGACGTTGCCGACAACCATAGCTAGGATATACCAGTCCATTGCTTCCTTCTTCTCTTCCCCCAATCCCTTCCGCGTCTTCTTCCGACAGGTCGAAAATGGACACGGAGGAACAGGCGCAATGGACAGCTTTCTTCTCGAGTACAGTGTTGCAGCCAAGAGCGATGCGACCACGGAGGCGACAGCCGAGTTACTGGCTCATGAGACTATCCACGAATATGCACTGTTGGACGCGACTGAGACTGGGGATGTTGAATCAGAGGTAGCCTGGTATTGCGAGGGGATTGCCGAATACTACAGTGCCATACTTCCTTATAAGGGCGGTGTTTTCAGTCGCCAACAGCTCCTGAACACGCTGAATGGCTTTGCGCAGAGCTATTAAACGAATCCTGTGAGAGGCATGAACTACGGCTATGCCCTAAGTCACTACTGGGACACGGTCTATATAACCCGCTTAAGCTACGCCCTAGGATTCATGTACTTGGCAGCTGAGAATGCCAGGGTCCGCAAGGCGACAGCGGGAGTAAAGTCCTTTGACGACATTGCTCTGGAACTCTACCGACGCAGAGTGGCGGGGGAGTCAAACACACTGGGTGATTATCACGCCATGGTTGCCGAGTTGATAGGTGAAAATGAGGAGGAGGAGAATTACGCGGCCATGTATCGCGGAGATATCATTATCCCGCCAGTCGACTGCTTTGCCGACCTAGGGCTGAAGCTGGTGCGCCAAGACGCAGAGAAGTTCGAGCTTGGCTTCGATCCTGGTTCTTTGCGAGTCCAAATCATAAGCGACATCGTCAAGGGATCGAGGGCAGAGAAGGCAGGCGTTTTGGAAGGCGACAAGATTGTTGCGGCCGGGATGGCATGGGTGGCGGCAGACAAACTGGACAATTTGATGCAAATCACGGTTCTGAGGGATGGCGAGGAAAAGGTCATTCGGTGGTGGCCTCGGAGCCACGAAAAGGTGGAGTGTTGGGTCTGGGTTGAGACTGACGAGGGAAGGTAGCAATGGTATCGAACGCATATATCAGTAAAAAGTAGTTAGTTTACATATTCCATCTTAGAGTGATCAAGACATCCATCCACCCATCCTAAGAATGACTGATGGCGAAGGGCGTGCTTTTTGACATGGGTGTCACAGCACAGTGTGGGTATAAATTCTACTGTATTCCCTACATCTTCTCTTCTCTACAGCCGACTTTTGCCCCGGAACACCTCCACTCTGCATCCTCAAACAAGCACTCCGTGTGAATAAATTCGTTCGTTTGGTCATGCAAACATGGGCTCCAAAACTCAGGAAGACGAGGGCAACGGCGGATATGGTACGTGCACACTCAGATTCGTCCAAACACCAGCGTCTGTCGCCAGAACACCGCATCCTGACCCCCCGCAGACAGCCCTTCTAGAAATGAATCCGCTTGTATCGGCGGAGAACCACGGGGCAGCCACTTTTCGCGAGACGGAGACGGGTGTATGGGAAGTAAAGGTGCCGCTGGCGGTGACGACGATGACGATGACGACGAGGACAATGATCCTCCCACCATTTCGTTGACAGGCGCTTCTGGGGAAGCAAACAAGAAAAAGAAACGCAAGAGGCCCAAGAAGAAGAAGAAGAAGTCGTCTGCTTTGAAGCAATCGACTCCTCCGAGGATCCCGCTCGATGACCTCTTCCCTTCTGGCGACTATCCAACTGGCGAGCTTCTGGACTACGCTGCTGTGTCCGCGACAACGGTGAGGGCCAAAGCCTCAGAGCTGCGATACAATGAGCGCCACTCCCTTGACGACAGCACTTTTCTCGCGAACTATCGCAAAGCCGCCGAAATTCATCGTCAGACCCGACAGTGGGTTCAAGGGTCCGTCAAGCCCGGCCAGACGCTCACTGAGATTGCCACTGGAATCGAAGACAGTGTCCGGGCTCTCTTAGGCAACGCTGGGTTAGAACCCGGAGACAGCCTCCGGTCTGGTCTAGGGTTTCCCACAGGACTTGCTCTGAACAACTGCGTGGCGCATTACACGCCTAACCCGGGTCAGAAAGACATTGTGCTGCAGCACCAGGATGTGATGAAGGTGGACTTTGGCGTTCACATCAATGGCTGGATTGTCGACAGTGCGTTCACCATGTCATTTGACCCGACATACGACAATCTTCTTGCTGCCGTTAAAGATGCGACAAACACGGGCATCAAGGTAAGGATGTCTGCCTGTCCCTCTCATCCATGGGATATCTCTAATGATCAACGTGCGATGGAGGACTAATAGCTCATTACAGACCGCTGGAATTGACGTTCGCATAAGTGACATCAGCGCTGCCATCCAAGAAGCCATGGAAAGCTACGAAGTCGAGATACGAGGCAAGACGTACCCCGTGAAAGCCGTTCGGAACCTATGTGGTCACGATATCAAGCATTATCACATCCACGGCCAGAAGACGATCCCATTCACCAAGAACTCCATTCAGACTAAAATGGAGGAAGGTGAGGTCTTTGCCATTGAGACTTTCGGAAGTACGGGTCGTGGTTACACCCGCGATGGTGTAAGTCCCTTTCTGTGCTTGTTCATCCGATGTAGAGTGCTAAAAGTTCGTGTGCAGCCAGGGGTGTACGGATATGGATTGGATGACCATGCTCCAAGCCAGGTATCATTACCTCTTTCCTCCGCTAATCGCTTGTACAAGACGATCAAAGAGAACTTTGGCACCCTCGTCTTTTGTCGCCGCTATGTCGATCGTCTAGGCCATGACCGTTATCTGGCTGGTGTAAGTCCACAGCTGTGCAGGAGCATGAAACGATGTGATTACTGATAACACCTGGCAGTTGAATTGTCTCGTATCGAACGGGATACTCGAGTCTTATCCTCCTATGATGGATATCCCTGGATCTTATTCCGCCCAATTTGAACACGTAAGTGCACACCACGATATCGTTGTTACGTCCCTTTCGCTGAGCCTTGTAGACAATTCTGCTTCGAGAGTCCAAGAAAGAAGTGATCAGCCGCGGTGGCGACTATTAATTCTTGCTGCACGACTATGGAAATGCAATGCAACGGCAGACAATTATACAACGCCAACGCCGAAGAAAAGTTTCAAGGCTGGTTTCAACACCGCCAGGAAGCTTGGTTTCAACACGACTACAACATCGGCTTCAACACCATGGATAGAGCTGGTTTCAACACCTCTAAACCCAAAATCAGTTTTGATGTAGCTCTTCAAGAGCGGGAAGAATTCCATTCACATTTGTGCTAGTTAAAACAACACTTGTCAATTATCCAACCAAATTGCTTCTTGATGCTGCCTGTTGCTGTCTATGCGTGACATCTCAAGCGAATCATTCTCCAAGCTGACCTCGAACACGACCCATATGCCTTCACTTGTTCCTCATCCGGACAAAAGTGCGTCCAGATCTCGTTAGTGAAACCGTCGCCAATGTCCGTCCCAACTATAACATCTTCCTTACCGGGGAAATGCAGCTTTTGTCGTACCCGCGGCCACCGTTTTTTCAGGCAGCGTAAAAACTCGTGAGGAATCCTTAATCGAACTGTCACCCCATTTTTTGGCAGGTGCGTGGCCAGAACTAAGATGGTCCCAAGGGTCCGAAGGATGTTCCGTAATTTGGAGTAGCCCACGTCTGGGCCATATGTTACACCTCATTTGCTCAGGCGACAATGTGACGCTAAGAGACTCCAACGTGGCCGTTTTTGTCAGGTCAAAGGCCCTGACAGGTTGAATGGTAAACTTTGTGAGGAGCGACAACCGGTGTCGGTACATGATTGCAAAGTCCGTCACGGATACATGAGTAGACCCAACAATGGTCAACGTCCAGCAGAGAGCTCCTGTTTCTCGGGCTTCATCGCAGAACCCTATGAGGCGGTTAATATTTCCTTTCCAACATACAAAGGCATCTGATGAGATGGAAAGGATTGGCTTTGAGACGCAGTCTTGCAGGGTGTCACCGGCCAATGGTGTTCCTGGACCCAGGCGTCCAACGCGACTCCTTGCCCAAGGCACCTAAGAGAATTATCTCGACAAAGTTAAATGGTCGTAGCCCCACCAAAGGACTGGCCCATAACAGTTATGTCGTCGAGAAACATGCGATCCCCCCAGCTGCCCAATCAACTCCTTGAAGTCCTAGGGAGCTCGAAACCATATTTCCTTTCTTTCGCAGATTGGCAGTGGCAATACCGTCACCATGCCCTCTGTTTCTGAGATCGAGCACATGATACTCTTCTATAGTCTCTGCTCGTCTGAGATCGATCTGTGCAGACCTCAGCCCAAGATCGACTCCTTTTGGGCTGTGAGTTAATGCATCCTAAACGTTATTTTTCGATGCGATGTAGTCAACAACCTATTATTCGCTGCATTTACCCCCCCCCCCCCCCCCCCCCACCCTATGTCGGCGTACTTTCGGCCAGTGAGTCTCTTCAAACCTTTCTTGCCGCCGTGGGGCACGGCGGTGGACGCTTCGATGTCATTCGCATTGGTGCCGGCAGGAAGATTGACATAGATCTTCGAGCCGCCTCCATCATGGTGCTCCAAAGCCACTACCACAAACCCAAAGCTGTAGTAGATGCCCATGAGAACCGTGTCGAGGCGCAGGACAGATTTGCCGTCTCTCTTCAGATCTGACACCGGTCTGGGCTCTCGCACCGGTATCTCAAGGTCCATATGCCACACATTATATGGCCCTGTGTAGTGTGGAAATCGGTGAAATAGATGCTCTCGAAATATTCTTTTAGGCGCGACGGCTGGCGTAGTAGACCTGGCTCGTTCAAGTTTAGAGCTGGCCGAGCTCCATGTGCAAACTGGCAATCTAGACAAAGAAGTGAAATCTAAAACTTCATATACATTCGGTAAATGAAGTGGATATGATATGGCATACAGAATCGCAGAGAGTATTTGACCTAGTGCGAAAGATGTTGGCAAGCACAGAGGATGCAAGACGGTTTGCAGTTGTGTGAGACTTGGAGTCTGTCACGTCAGTCCATCTTTCTAAACCATTGACTTCATTGATGGGAACAATAGCAAGCATAAGCAGTCTTTCATCAATAACGCTGTACTCATGGCTAAGCTCAGCAGACTGTGAATATAGTGCACATCGATCATACTTCCAGCAATCCGATAACGAATTCTTTCAGGACCAAGCGTGAAATCTAGTGACTTCTCCTTCAGGCTAACTATGACCTATGGCGTTAGTGCCATGGTAAACACTAGGTTGGTATCAAATAATGTTGGCCACCAAAATCACGTATTGCATGGCTAAACAGCAGAGAGGATTGTGATCGTTGATCTAAGGGCGTCCTCACGATTGGCAAAGGTTGAAAGTTGTCGCTTCGTTGAATGAAGTGGTACAAACGGCGATTGTGTGGCTAAGTCTATGAAGCTTATGTAATCTAAGTGGCGTCGCCGGATGAGCCACAACTAGTATCCGCCAGGGCAATGGTCATGTCCCCCGCTCACGTGAGTTCCGCCTTTCGCCCACAACCAATTGTCAATTTCTCGAAATTCTCGTAGCGGAGCCTACGACTCATCATCCACATCATCAACAAACAAATCCATCATCATGGGTAAAGTTCACGGATCTCTCGCCCGTGCCGGTATGTCAAGATCATTTATTTCCTGCAGAAATTCTACGTACTGACTTTTTTCACCAGGCAAGGTCAAGTCTCAGACCCCCAAAGTACGATGAATCGATTCCGCGCGACCGAACGAACGATGACTAACCGCAAAACTACAGGTTGAAGCTCAGGAGAAGCCCAAGACCCCCAAGGGCCGTGCTCTCAAGCGCGCAAAGTACACCCGACGATTCGTCAACGTCACCCTGACCGGTGGCAAGCGGAAGGTAGGCACCAACATTCGAGGTCTCCTCGAGACGCCTGACCCAGGTTCGCGCATGCTAACCGAGTCGATAGATGAACCCCAACCCCGGCTCCTAAGCAATGACAGGAACTCTGTGATGGGAATCGGAATGGTTGGCAAGACGGGACTGTTATTCCATGGTTACTTGGAAGGAGAAGACGGGAATTATGATTAGTTCCGGTCGATCGGCAGCTGAGCACCTCGCATATAGACAGATGTGCAACGAAGCACGACGACTTTTCTCGGCGTCCGGTGTCGACTGTCAATAATAAAAACATTCGTCCGCAGCTATGTGCACAGGTTTTCGTGAAGGGCCGTACTCCAAAATATGGCTATGGTATGCGTGGATGACAGCCTCCATCTATACTGTACTCCCTGACCCAGAAGTACGAGCTCTCGGGGTACAAACTGACTTTATTGTATTGAGAAGTGCATGTGCAAGAGACATGACTCATTTACGAACCCGTACTGATGTGCTATCCATCATAAGGCGACCTACCAATAGTGAAAGATTGAAACCCACTATGGTCTCCGAATTCTTGCCCAAATTATAGACGAGTAGCTTCTGTAGATTCATCATAAAATGCTCCATGAACGTACTTATCAAGCTGAAAGGCTACTTCGTAAAGCGGGCTGGTGGCAAGACACTGGCAACACGATACAGTCACGTGATATGACCCAAAGCCTGCTTCACCCCACAAAGAGGTGTTGTTTGATGAATGTGTATCTCAAGACAGCATTAACTCTACACAAACCCAATTCCTATTCGCAACGCCCACAAGCGATCGCGCAACAATGGCAGACGTAGAAATGGAAGTCGACAACCCTCCTTCGCCGCCAGCGGCCAACGAGTCTGAAATGCAAACGCAGACGAAAGCAACGGCGGTTCGGTCTATTGAAGGATGGATCATTGTAGTTACGAATGTACACGAAGAAGCAGACGAAGAGGCTTTGCAAGACAAATTCGGCGACTACGGCGAGATCAAAAACATGCATCTAAACTTGGACAGACGGAGTGGTTATGTCAAGGTGAGCAGCAACATATGAAGTCGACGCCTGCAACGACGATGCAAACAGGCGGATCCATAAGTCACTGACACTCTCGCTAGGGCTACGCCTTGATCGAATATGCTACCCTCGAGGAAGCAAGAGCGGCCATTGACGGGGCGAATGACACAAAATTGTTGGATCAGACCATCCAAGTCGACTTCGCCTTTGTACGACCACCGCCTGGCAAGGGAGCACGGGGTGGCAGAGCTGGTGGCGGCAGGAGAGGTCGCAGCCGGAGCAGAAGCCCAGTCGCGAAGGAAGGGGGCGAATGAAACACGCAAAAGAGTATGAATGATACATCATTGCCTCGACCGCCGATGTTTGAGCAACAGTCTCAACAGCACGTCGGCACCGCGGAAGATTTTCGACGAGGTACGTGTGTCTCTCAAGCAATGACGGCCGGATGCTTACAGGGAAAGAAGATTGTCAACTTGATACATATACCCATTAGGTGGCTAGCGTGATGGCTTCTTGAGCCCTGTTGTCCACATCAACGGAGGGTTCTTTGTCTATTCGAATGCTCGTAAATGTGTTGGCGTAGTGAGCTCCTGAAGTGTTCACACCCTCAAAGTCTTGGTTACGAGAAGCCCCTAGCATAAAATGAACTCAATTGAATGGATATGAGCGGTCGCATCGAACTCGGCAAGCTCCCTATTGAAGGATGGTGTTTCCACTCCTCGCCACACAAGTCTCTGTAAATGCCAGCCGTAGACGATTCCCGGTTTCTTCTTATGCGCTGAACTGCTAACAGCATCAACGTAGCTTACAAGGCAGACCACAGCGCGTCCGAAATGCTTGTAGAAGAGCTTGTGCTGCAACGCGTCTGTGAATGCCTCTGAATGCCTCTAAATGCCTTTGAACAGGCGCCTCGGGCTTTGAGCTTGCATCGCGAGTTTTCGAGATCCCTTCCCCTCTAATTTCAGTCCGCAATTAATTGCCTTTTCCGTAAATACGAGTTTTCCCAATCGAAAATTGAACGGCGCTACCGGGCACGTTCGTGACACTGCGTCTCGAGCATTTATGACCCTGCTCTCTGCTCATGCATGCAGCTTGGGTACTCGCAGAGTCGAGAACCCCACTAGAGCTTCCTCCGCACGTCACCTCGCATCTCTGCCTCTCCATCACCTCGCCCTTCACGCCAGCACGCCAACCCATCATCGCACAACGCCGTTTCAAATCTGCCAATCAATATTCCAATCACACTTGATGCGCCAGCGCGCCCGCTAACGAGCCCCTGATGGCGTCTCAGGCCTCGCTCAATCGCTCCAATCATGTATAACCGCGACTCGAGAATCATGCGCAAGCTGTTGGGCAAGACGGTCGCAGATGCATCCTCGAGTGACCTCCCCCTCTCGCTCTCCAACCAGCCCGCATCCCTGCCCGCCGCGTACCGCTCGTCGCAGAATGCCGTGCACCCTGTAGGAGTTCCCGTTGCTTGCCTCGATGTTGCGCCGGACCGACGCGCGGTTGTGTTGGGCGGGCCGCACATACTGAAAACCGTGGTGCTTGACAAGCCCGGCAGTTCGGACTTTAGCTTCAGCGATGGACTCGATATCAGGTCATCTATCATCGGGCAAAAGTCGGCGGGATCTCGTGCCAGCATCGTCGGCGATCAATTGAATATCCGCGACGTCAAATGGCACGAGAGCTCGACAATATTCACGGCGTGCGCGACCGGCAAGATCTTCGCATACGACCTTGCCAGAATCGGGACTGGCACCACAGGTCCGCTTGAGTGCATACAGATACAAGAGGACTCTCGACAGATAAACTCATTGGATATTAACCCGCATCTCCCGAAATGGCTGCTCTCCGGCAGCCAGGATGGGATTGCCCGAGTCTTTGATGTCTCGAGTCCACTGCAAGGCCGAGGAGGGTTTGTGACGTTCCGGCAACGATTCGCGGCGCTAAAATGCAACGACCCAGTCAAGCAAGTCAAGTGGTCACCAACAGTCGGGCACGAGATGGCTTGCTGTACGGAGAATGGGGTGGTTCTCAAGTGGGATGTCCGACAGCCGTCTCGGCCGCTGCTGCGGATCAACGCTCACGAAAAGACCTGCTCAGCTATTGCTTGGCACCCAGACGGCATCCACCTAATAAGTGGCGGACGAGACACGAAGCTACACGTTTGGGATCTAAGCGGCACAGCCGATAAGCGCCAAAAGCCGAAATGGACCATTTCGACACCCGCGCCGGTGTCTGCCGTCGCCTGGCGGCCAGGACTCTGGTCAGCGACAGCACAAACCAAACGCGTTGCCCAGGTCGCCGTGTCATACGACGAAAGCAGCAACAAGCGCTTCGGCAGGTCCGCGATTCACATCTGGGACTTGGCACGCCCCACGATGCCCTATAAGGAGATTGATCGGTTCGACAGGTTCCCCACGGCGCTGTCGTGGCAAGATCAGGATATGCTCTGGACAGTTGGCGAGGACGGACTGTTCAACCAGTGCGACGTGGCTTTCGCTCCCAAAGTCATCGACCGCCAGTCTACATCAGCCATGGCGTTCTCATCGAAAGGTGACGTCGTCATGTTTCTCGACGAGCGTCACCAGCCACCTCGCCCCCGTCTAAGTCGAGCACCACTCGAGGCTAAACCTGCTCGGGGTGTTTATGGCTCCAGTCCCAGCCCGCGGATGCTCAGCATCAGCAAAAGCGACTCTGAAGACGACGACTTGGGCAGCTTCTTGGGTCCCCGGAGGAGGCTGCCCCATCGCCGACGACTGAGTGGTAGAGCAGGGTATCAGCAAATGAGCACCACTCCGCCGTCGGCGTCTTCCCCGTCTGACGACCCTAGGCAAATACTAGGGCTGGAGCAGTCCATCAGCCTGACCGGGATTTTCAGGTCTCACCAGGGCATGGCATCAGGGCACATTCCAGCCGCCGCATCTGTAGACGTCTACCATTACTTGTCCAATGTCTACTCGAAACCCTGCAAACGGGAGTTACCCTCCGCTGATGGAAACGGTTCCTCCAGGGTTGGTAATGAGTACCGAAAATCACCCAGGATTGTAGCAGAGGAGGTTTGCGCAACTTTTGTCTTCACCCTGACTAGTCTGAAGATACTAGTGGCAGTATTAGGAAAAATGCGATGTAAGTCCCTCACGCAGACTGCTACTCCCCCATTTTCCTCTGTGTGTGGACATCTCTGGTAGTTCCCTCGCGTTACCTCTCCCCTAGGGGTGCCACATCAACAGGTCCCAGATAACTACAGTCCCTTCCTCTTCCGCTATCCGGTTTCCCCCCACAGGCAGTAAACCTAACCATCTAGGATTCTTCAGAGTTACGGGTCTTGAACTCCCTGTCGTGGGCCCCTAGTTTCGTTCCTTCTCGCTCCCCTGTAGGTCTGGGAGTACTGAAACTCGGCCTTCTGCTACGCGTGCGTCTATGTTCGCGTCTGCTCGTATCGGGTTTAGCGAGAGGAGTTAGTGCGATCCGCCGCTGCTCGCCATATGAGACGCGCGGATTGCCCTTATCATGGAACAATACGCCCGGGCTGCAGAGAACGCCAATCTTTACAGGCTTTCCCAGACTTGGCGTATTCTCGCATACGCCATGAATTTGTTGCTAAAGCGTCGCGCAGAATACCACCAAGATCTGAGGTTACAGCGACTCGGGAAGTCACTGAACGGTGGCAATAGAGACAGTCTCAAGGGCAATCTAGCCGTGTCTTACGCTGGGATCAATGCATCTGGGGAAAACACTCCTCGGAGGCCGTCAGGGCAAGGCAGCATAGACGGTCGCTTCCATTCCGTTCGATCTCTGCTATCAGAGGAGATCGAGAGCACGTCAAACGTCCCGACTCCCGTTGCACGACCTGCAGATGTTGATGCAGCGGCGTCATTTTACGAAGGTCGATCCTATCAGCACGGACGGAAGCTGACACCCATCCTCGAGCCAGAGAGCTTCGATTTGGGACCGTCAGCACACGCCTCATACAAAGACAGTCCCCGGCGCCGCCTCGACTCCGTGCCCATCTCGGTGAATAGCCACGAAAGCGAGTACTCCAACACAGACGGGTATGACTTTTACGACGCAGAAGCACTCGCCAAGGCCATCGATGTCCCCATGCGGAGCAAACACAGCGGCTCGACAGCAGTGCCGGACAGAAACAAAAAGGACAGACAAGACTCAAACGACAGCATCAGCCAGATATTCTCCATCTCAAGCGGCAACAAGAACACGGTTAGAAAGGCATCCATCGGGAGCGCATTTGCGAAACCCGTCCTCATGAGGCAGGAATCAGACATGAGCAAGGACAGCAGCGGCACGTCAAACATGGATTATGAAAGCCGGTTCCGGGGCGACGAGGAATGGTCGCCCAAGGAAACGGGGCGGTCCCCTTCCAAGCGCAAGCCAAAGCGGCTGACGGATTCGCCCGAGGATGTCTTTATGATATCCCAGACGACGGTGCCGGATGACATGTACCCTTCGCAGACCTCCTACCCGTCCCAGGGAGACTCCGACGTCCAGCACACAGACTCTCAGTCCCAGTCGCTGGCCTCAGCGCCCGGTATCGAAGTGCAGAGATCACCAAGCCCAACCAAGAAGCCGTCATCGCCCATACACGATCCAAGCCCCAACGTTGTCGAGACGGACTACCTCCCATGGGACGACGACCCCGCCTATCCCTACCCCTTACCATCCAGTGGCCCACAACACGTATTCACACCACCCTCGCCTCTCGACCCGTACTCCCTCCTCCAGCGGACCCTGGATTTCGAGTCTCGCAAGTCCGCTCTGAACGTCTCCGCCATGGTCCTCCTGCTCAAGCCGCTCGTCCCAGAGACCGTCATCGACTCGTTCCAAGCCGGCGCCATACTGCGACAGCACCACTCCCGCCTAATGGGCATGAGCCTCTTCGTCGAAGCCGCCCTCCTACGCAACCTCTGCATCGAAGGCTGGCCCGCCGGCCTACCCACCTGGGGAGACAACTACGCCGCCCTCTTCACCCCCGCCCAGCAGGGCGTCAAGGTCGGCCTGTTCTGCTCGTCATGCCAGAAACCCCGCGAGCTCGACCCCACACAGGGCGACGCCGCAGTATGGACATGTGAGCGCTGCGAGACCGTCGTGGCGCCCTGCGCCGTCTGCGGTCACCGCGAGGCCGAGATCCCAACAAACATCCCCGCCGAGATCGAAGCCGAAGACACCACGTCCGAAAACTGGCTCTCCCGCTGGTGGTTCTGCCCCGGCTGCGGCCACGGCGGACACTCGTCCTGCCTGCACATCTGGCACGGCAGCCTGGAGGACACGACCGGCGACCCGTCCTCCAAGTACAGCGACGGCGCCTGCCCGCTCGACGGCTGCGGCCACGCCTGTCTCCCAGGGAAGTACCGCGGAGAGACAACCACCGCCCGAGCCGACGAGCTGGGCCGCGCCGCGGTGGACAACACCCGTGCCCGAGAAGAGCGCCGAATCAGCAGCCGCAACAGCAGCCGGCGCTCCAGCCCCCGCGCGCCCAACAGCCGCAGCGTCAAGAGCGACGGGAACGACGTCCCGCAGAGCAAAGCAGTAGGTAAAGCCCGGAAGCGCTGAATAGGAGTGGCGGCGGAGGCGGTAGCCCCGGCGCGGGGATACTGAGTTCGAGTCCGGGGAGGGCCCCTCCGACGGGGGATCGGGAGAGGAGGAAGAGCGTGAAGTTTGCCAAGACAGATCGAGAGTGATGGGGGCTCGTCGTTGAGAGGTATGACATGTACGTTCCGACTTGGTACAAGGCGTTTATGGGAACTTGGGATCTGATGGTGCGGGCTTCGGGTTTCGGGCTTTGAGCCTGACGGGTTATCAAAGCAGCAACTACGTAATGGCTAAATCATAATGTTTTGTCTTTGGGGCGCAGATACGGCATCTGTATGTATGTATGTATGCATGTATGTATGTATGTCGTTTGTTCAATTCCTGCCTGAGAGGTTCTATTTCAGGATTTTGTCTTCCCCCCAATCATGCGCATTTCCTTGCCCTGGCATCTTGGCCAAGTATTTACAGCACGCGTGCTCCTACGCATTGTGACAGCGACGAGGCGACGGCAGGCGATACCCCTGCCTCAACCACCAATGTTTTCTCTCAAGCCCTTTGTCCTCAGCGTAAACTTCGTCTCCCCCTCATCAAACGGCAGCGACAGTCCACTATCCAGCCCCCATAGTAAGCGGTCATCCCCAGGGCCATCTCCACCGGCTTTCCCATTCCGCAATGCCTCAGCATGCTGCTGGCTCGCGGCCTCACTATCGATACTACCGGGGCTGCTAGCCGTGGCACTGCCTGTGTCTCCCTCTAGAAGCCCCGACGCAACAGACGACATACGCCCTTTGAGCCGACCTGCCCAAAGACCCCTTACGCCGCCCTTTTTGCGTTGGGGCACGTCGTCCGTCCCCGCGCTACAGACATACAGGAGATATTTGAGATTGGGCAGCGAGTGGCGGATGTCGACAACCTTGAGCCCTTGCGACGTGCAGAGCGTCTCGATGTCCTTGTTGAGGAGGAACCAGCCGTACCGAACCGCCACTGGTTTATCGTAGAGCCACCTCTGGGGAGATTGCAGAGGGAAACTCACGGCGGCTCGCCTGTCTGTCTGCCAGGAGGGAGATGTCATCTCGGACATAAGACCTTGAGCCATATGAGTATACTTCGTAGGGTAGGACTTGCGAGAGGTAAATTGCAGATGCCGGGTAAGAAGCGCCACGAGGCCCAGCCCAGCTGAGATCACATCCTCGTTGATTGCCTTGGCAGTAGCAGCGTCGTATACTGAATTTGGCAGGGGGATGTTGCAAATTGTAAAGGGACAGGGCGGGGGCATTAGTATTGGCGTGATGGGGAGGAATCATAAAGGCCTAGCATATCCTGCGGCATTTCCCCGTATCTCTCTTCCGCCGTTCCTTGCAACTAATAACTTGGATGCCTCGAGTTGTTCGCGATTGTTCGCAATATCCTTCTCGGCCTTTGCCTGAGCCTCCCTGCCCTGTATGATGGCTGCCCTCCTGCTCTGCAGCGACTCTCGTAGTTCGTCCCGTCTTCTCATGGCGTTTCGATTCAGGCGGCGTTGTGTCGTAACGTACTTGTCCGCGAGGATGGCCTCTTCCTCGGCCGTGGCGACCGAGACCGCGGGGGTTTCCTCTAGGATGCGGTTGATCTGTGCCATGATTCGCTTCTGCGTCTCCATGGCGTCGTCGATGGAGCTTTCCAAGTTTGCCAGCTTCATCAGCGCATTGTACGACGAGGTTGCGACGAGCGGGGCCTGCTTGGGATCGGCCGCCCTCGTGGGGAAGTCAAGCGAGTACATGCCATCTTCGAGGTGGAAGATGAGTGCGTTGGAGGGAAATTGTCGATCAAGCAACGTGCCAATAAAGTTGAGGCGTCGGAGGTCGATGTATTCTTCGACGAGGAAGATCCAACGCTTCTGCTTGGCCCGCTTGGACCACAGGCGAATCGTCCACAGCGCATGATCTCGAGACGGAGTGTTCTTGGTGTGCAAGGTCGAAGAATTGGAAATTGAAGTTCTACCACAAGTATCAGAGATTCGCCCCACGGCACATAGCGAGTCACTGCTTCTTTGGGGTCCATACCGCCGACCTCTCGCGCACCTCGCTGACGTACACCGGTTCCGGGTGGTCAGGCACGTGCAGCGAGAAAAACACATCTCCGACAACATCCTCGGCCAATGACTCCAGCTTCTTCTGCCGAACGACGGGGGTCGAATTGGCGAGGCTCAGGCTCGCACGGCGTGCCTGGGCTGGCCTCTTGAGCTTATCAACCCTCAGGCCGTCCTCTCGCAGAGTCTCGGACGAGCGGGAGGCATGGAGCTGGCCGGCCTCCCGCAGGACCCCAAGCTTATTAGGGCTCATGTTGAGGGCGACATCGTCGGTGGTTCGGAGGTGCGTCCGCGCAAAGGAGAGGTTCCTGAGGGAGAGGCCCCTTAGATGGCGAAGCTTGCGATTGCGGGCGAGGAGACGCGGGCGTCGCGGTTCGTCGATGGAGGACATGACAACGCTGGCATAGTGTGGTGCAATTGGATAGTCACATTACATGCTAGGAATGCTATAGCATCGCGTGCTCCAGCTCGGGGGGGGTGGATGGGGCAGTTCCGAAGCGATGCGTAAGGCGAATGGGTAAAACTGGCTTTGTCGTCATCATCAGAGACGCAAGAGGTACAGAGGCTACGTACTGCTCAGTGTAAGCTTCCAACTACCAAGTTGGGTTCACGCATGGTGATTGCATAAGCCACGCCCCGTTAGGCTCATTGACCCGATTCTCTTCTGCCCCCTACCCTGGAGTGCAGCTTTGGTCAACCACAATTCAACTACCTTCAGTCAGTTAAGAGCTACACTTGGCATAATAATGCATCAAGAGCTGCTTTCATGTTGATTATATTGGTTCCTTGTATTATTTGTCCATTTTTCACGTTCTTTCTGCACATAACCAAATCCATAGGCGGACAAGTCTGAAAGGCTCTGGTCCGCCAACCAACGCAACGTCAGATGACACCGAAGCAAAATCCACGTTTTCGTTCATTTATTCCGTCTGCTATTCAATCATCTATACATGGGTTTGTACAATTCTAACAAGAAAAGAAGAGAGATATCCAAAAAGAGTTTTTACAGGCAGAATGAAGCACCAATCCTTCTACGCCTACATCCCCTCTTCCGTAAACTCTCAGTTGCGGAGGAACGTGTAGTTCTCCTCGCTGTCCTCCAGCTGAGACTCCAGGTGGGCATCCTTCTCCCGGGTCACATAGTAGCGGCAGTTGCTATAAGGAGCGGACTGGTCGAACTCGATGGCGGCGCACACGTGCACGTCAGCGACGCTGCCCACCTTGACGTCGACCTTGAGAGCCAGGAGCGCAGACTCGGCCTCGCAGGCGGCCAGGCAGTGGTTGACGTCGGGGACGTGGCAGTGTTTGGCCTTGGCCCGTTGCCCTTCGCGGAAGGACTTGTGGCAGATGGGCTGGTAGTGCGACAGGTGGTGCTGCTTCTCGACGCTGCGCGCCTTGTTGTCGTTGTGCAGCTCGCGGATCTGGTGGGCCTCCAGGTCTCGGGACCCGACGTGGAGGATGTCTAGGCCCAAGCAGGTCCAGGTCGAGGAGGCCGTCGCCGCCAATGTTGAGCTTGAGGAGCTTGCCGAGCAGGCTGAGGTCGACGAGGCCCTTCTGCACACCGACGTCGAGGTTGACCAGCTTGCCGACGTCCAGGCTCAGCAGGGGGTCGACCTTTGCGCCACCCTTCTTGTAGTCGAGGTGGCCGCCCTTGGGGAGGACGCCCAGTTGGCCGAGGTACAGCTCGAGATCGATCTTGCCCAGGAGGCCGAGGTTGATGAGGAGCTCAAAGTCGAGGGCGACGGTGGGCTTCTTGCAGACATTGTCGCTGACCTTGTAGACGTCCTTTGGCGCGGTGCGCTGTTCGAGGGCGTGCACGGCGTCGCTCTAGAAGTCAGGGTTAGCTGCTGCTGCGTTGGGGGTGCCGATGAGGGTTCATTACCTCAGTGGGGGTGACGTAGACGACGTCGTTTTCGATCCTGGGCTCAAAGCGGTGAGTCGCCGGGGAGCTTGATGTCGATCTTGGGGCAGACGCCTGTGTTCAGAATGGCCGCGAGGTCGAGGAGGCAGCCGCTCTCGCGAGCAAGAACTGCAACTGAGCTACAATGTCGGACATGGTGGAGGCAGGCGAAGGGTAAGACGGAGGTGAGGTGAAGCTGTGAAATGGAAATGGAAACGGAAGTATAAAAGAGCGTGGTGGTGAAAAGAGCGTGGGCAGTTGAAGAACTAGTTGGTGATGCTGTTGACGGTGGTGAGGATATATCGTCTGGACGGATCATGGCCAACCTTATATACAAGTCTGAAGACATCCTCGGATTCACACCCCATCCCGAAAACTCCGCGTCCCAGCCAGCCATCCCACGAAGGTGAGACCTCTCGAAATTGAACAACGCCCCAAATACCGTCCCTGGCCGTGGACGAGATGCCACCCGGCCGGCGAGGTCGCATCGTCGTTGGCGTCGAGAGATTGCGTGCCCGCAAACCCGCTGCGGCCTGAAGGGCAGAAGAAAGGCGCGCTCGCATCCCGGCTTGGCGAGGCGGTGGCATGGCGGATTGGGCGGTAATCAAACCGCTGTTATCAGCTGCGTGGAGGCCTTGAATGGCTATGCTAATATGCCTGTTTTCTTTTTTTTTTCTTTTGGTCTCGCTGATGGTGCGAGTCGCATCTGGATGGATATGCCCTCGCCCGTTGAGCAAAAGGCACTTACACGGCCGTGACCAGTGACGATGGCAGCACATGCGAACGATGCAAGCCGCCCTCCCCAACCAGCAGCAGCACACATCATTCACGCACGTCCTCGCATCATCCACCGGCAATGCAGCAATTCAAATGACGCTCGTGATGTCGTCTCCCAGCCGAATGCAAGGGCAGCCACCACCCCTCCCCCGCAAAAGCAATCCTAGACACAACCCACCCACGCGCCCCTTTCGCCACCGTCACAACCGCCACCGCAGTCCCTAAAGAGACAGTTCCCAGCCGTAAAAATAGCTGAGACGCCTTCGCAACGGTCTGTTCCTGCGCGGGCGCCTCCACATCGCGGGTCCGCTTCTTGACTTTCGCTTGGACGGGGTTTGGCTGGCGAGGCGTCATCGGCCGGGCAATTGCACTGCCGAGGCACCGCGGACGAGAACCGCCATGACTGCGCTGCTGGTCAAGGCAGTTAATTGTCCTTGATAGCAACTCCCCCTTTTCTTTCCTTTTCTTTCCTTATTTGACCGTGTCCACTCTTATCACGGGCAGGTCGTGGGGACGGAGCACTTCCCGACTCGCAAACGGACATTAATCTAGTCCTCATCACCCAATATCACGTCTTTTCTTTTGCCATGTCCGCCTACCGCAGCTTAGCAATCCCTCCCCCTTTCAGCCTGCCAAAGAACCTTCTTGGCTGTCTCAGTGCGAACATGGTTTTCAAAAATAGCTGAGTCTGTTTCTTATCTCCCCGTCCACCCGCCTCGTCTAGATCAACCTCGCCATCGAGCAACGACGGTCGGTATTCGGTCATCACTGCCCCTGGTGTAATCCATGTGTTGGGGTCGACAGCCCCAGGTCCTCTGCTGTCGTCACGTGATGGAGTTGGCCAGCCTCTCGGTGCTGGGCCACCTGGCTCATCTTCTCCCGTCACCCTAGATAGAATACCAGCTTCCTGCAATCGACTCTGTGACTGGCACCATCCACCCTCGGTCGTACGCGCTGCACCTTTTTAAACATAGCTGTATTACTAAGCCGCATTTGTAGTGTCCTCTGTGGCGTTGTGTGCACTGTGGCGCTGTAACTAGACTTTTCAGACCCCACTATACCAAGTACTCTCCCTCCGTGACGCCTTCACAAAACTTATGAGCGACCTGCCGTGCCCCGCGTCTTTTTTCTTCCTCAACACCACGACGACATCCATTGCGCCCTCAAGCGAGAATCATCGCCATCGACCTTCAATATGACAATCACAGTCATTCTTGGCTCCCAATGGGGTACGTCTCGCCCTCTCCTGCCCCTCACCTCTTCGTGGGGGCCCCGCCGATACCGGCTATGGCGGGGTGATGCCATCGACGAACCTAATGATGCTAATACGTCGTGTTCTACAGGAGATGAGGGTGTATGTCCTTCCTCCCGGCCTGAGGCCAATCCTTCTGGCTACGAGGCGATTGTGGGACTTATTTCTAACGACGTTCATGGTGTAGAAAGGAAAGCTGACCGATATCCTTGCCCCCGAGGCTAAACTCTGCGCACGCGCCGCTGTGAGTAACGACACGATCCACGACGGCGAAGGTTTTCTAATAGAAGATCCAGGGAGGTCATAACGCTGGGCGTAGGTTAATATCCTTGTACCCGGACCATATCTCATCTTGTGTGTATATGCAGTAACCGCTGATGATAGACTCTATCGTGTGAGTTGGATACGCATTCTCCTCGGGCAATTAACTCGTCTCGTGCCAATGGATAGCTGACTCTACAATAGTGTCAACGGAGCTTCGTATAGGTAGGCGCGCAAACAGACACCTGACCAGTGGGCCCTCCGGCGACTGATCGTTGCACAGCTTCCACTTACTTCCCTCCGGACTCATCAACCCAAAATGGTACTATTGCAACTCAATGCGCCCAAGCGCAGTCAGCGGTCCAGTCGACTGACACATGATAGCATGAACTTCATTGGCTCTGGAGTGGTCTTCAACGTGCCGCAATTCTTCAAAGAGCTGCAGGATTTGTCAGACAAGGGGCTAGAAGTAGACGATAGGATTCTTGTGTCTGACCGAGTGCACATCGACCTGCAGCTGCACATTGCAGCTGATGGACTCGAGGAGAACGAGCTCGGAGGTTGGTTGCTGGTCTTGAGGCATATACAACCGAACCTGAATGGCTAACATTCGCCTTAGAGGGCAAAATTGGCACAACTGGACGCGGTGCGTCTAGGCAGATATCTGACATGTGACTTTTTATTGACCAGTTTGCAGGTATTGGACCCTCTTATAGCTGCAAGGCCGCGGGTAAGCAGAGATCCGGCGTTATGTCAGTGGAATTGTTGCTGAACCCTGGATAGCGCAGTGGCATTAGACTAGCCGATGTCTTCAACCCCGAGCTGTTTGAGAAAAAGCTTCGACGATTGGCCGATGGCTACCGAAAGCGCTACGGAGGACCTCTTCGAGTACGACGTCGAGGAGGAGCTCGCTCAATTCAAGGAATACCGACCCAAGCTGGCCAAGTACGCTGTGGATGGAGTCTCTTTTATGCGGTCAGCCCAAGAGAGCAACACTCCCATCTTGGTCGAAGGAGCGAATGTAAGAGTCCCAACCTGCGTTTGTGATACAATACTAACTATCTGTGGGTCGAGCAACCGTGCTCGTGGTCTCATACCTCTTTCCTTTGCCGTAGACAAATCCCAGCGAGGCGGGTCGCAGTAGTCTCTGACAAATACTCTATTGCTAGTTGCTTTCACTGAGCTACTGCTGGACTCTGCAAGCCTCTTTACCCTCTGCTGGGATTCGCAAAATCTAGGCGACTGGCTCGTGCCTGTGCTCTGTCGAGCCTCGTGTGTAGATATTCGCAGAGTGACACCCCTGACGTGAACATTGAGCCCTGAAATTATTTACAGACAGACCAACTCTGGCCCTCAAGGTCAGTCGCTATGCTTGGCATGCGCTAGTCTTGGTCTGTGGATGATTTCGGGGCAATTTTCATGTTGGACTCTTTCGTCCTCTGCGCCAGGCAAAACAGCCGGCACAAGCCAGGTCCTCTGCAAAGGAAAGAGGCAAATGAGACCCGGCGCTGGGGCTGGTCCCCGTTTATTCAGGCACTCATGCTCGACATTGACTATGGCTCATACCCAGTGAGTCATCATAACTCCCATCTTCAAGTCTTGTCATGACGGCTAACGGAGCAGTACGTAACATCGTCCAACACTTCGCTGGCCGGCATCATTGGCGGGCTCACCTTGAACCCCAAGAACATCACAGAGGTCATCGGAGTCGTCAAGGCTTACACAACAAGAGTGGGCTCGGGAGCCTTCAAGACCGAGGACACGGGAGAGTGAGTTTCTTATTGTCTAGTGAGGTTGACCAGAGGCTAACTGGATGCAGGATTGGAACCAAGCTCCAAGAGATTGGAAGAGAATGGGTGAGATACTACGGGTGCTATCTTCAACCTCCCAGACTAACATTCCCAAGGGAACATCGACTGGTCGCAGACGCAGATGCGGATGGTAAGTCCTTGCCCAGAGCCGAAGTCTCCTAGATGGCTAGCTGACTCCATGCAGGCTTGATTTGGTAGTTTTGAAATACTCGAATGCCGTTAATTACTATTCTGCCCTGAATCTGACGAAGGCACGTACTTACATATTACTTACCGCTTGTTCTGCCGCGACAGCTGACTGACGCCTTTCAGCTCGACGTTCTGGACACCTTTGAGACAATCCGCGTCGCAACAGCGTACAAGATCGATGGCGAGGTTAGTTTTCTGTCGTTCGCTTCTGTGTGGGGAGATATTGATGTTGTTGCAGGAGCTCGACTCCTATCCGGCCGATCTGGATGTCTTGGACCGATGCGAAGTTGTGTACAAGGACTTCCCGGGATGGCAGAAGTCGACTACGAATGCGTCGACCTACTACGATTTGCCAAAACAAGCGCGTGCATACGTGGAGGTACTGTTCCCCCGTTGTAAAGATGATTTGTGCTGACGAGCTTTGTAGTTTATCGAGGAATTTGTTGGAGTCAAGGTAGCTGGACCCAAGGCGTTCCCACGTAGAGGTGGTTTACTAACGTCTATTCTGCTAGATCAAGTACATTGGCACTGGCCCCGATCGCGAGTCCATGATCAAGCGCGCTTAAAACGATCCACCTGCGGTCTTGATGCGGGATGTGGGAATAGAATGAAAACTTAGACAGTTCTGGGTAGCGGCACGTCGCTCTGGCTAGAAGCACAGGATCAATTCCACGCATGGGTCGCGGCCTTCGCGTCCGTAGAATCTCTAAGCTAAGTTTTAATAGATTACGAAGCTTGGGTCCTGAATATAAAGTCGTTTTTTAAGTGGCCGAGAGTTCATCTCAATTAAACAATAGCTGATCAGTACCTGGAAGACCCTTGGCAGCATTGCCAAGTTCGAATAAGACAGTCTCTTCATTTCTCAAGGGCATTGGCAAGTAGGACTAGCGTGTAGTTCTTCGCAAAGTTTACTAATTGCCATCGCTAGCCTTGACCCTTGAAGGCATTTATGCCTAAAGACTCTATAAAGCTGCCGCGATCTCATAGCTATCCCTCCTTGGCGCAGAGCCGGCCTCTTTTCAACCTCTCCTTCAGCGAGCCTTTGCTTCGAGAATCTCCGAAGCGCGCGTGGAATACAGTCAGCAAACCATAAGCAGGTAGATGAGACCAGTCTCAGAGGAATGCATTTTCCGCCTCAGTCCAAAGTTGCCGCTCTTTAATTCTCCACTTGCTGGTCTTCCTAATTCGATTGTACACCCTCCTGACCGTCTCGATGTATGTGTGCTTCCAAACCTCTTCAGAAACTTCCTACATATTTCTGAGGCTGGAAGGATAGTATTATCGGGAAAGAAATCTCGTTCCTCTTGGGGCCACCCTGCAGTGTCATGGATCGAGTTGACGAGCCCTCTGAGACGAAGCCTCATTTCGTATACTTTCCTGGTACGCCCAATACCGAACCTCTCCCTCATCAATCCAGAGGATTCACTCAGAGGGGTTTTCTGCTCGAAGAGTTCCTTTAGGTATTCATCCTGTTCTGTAGTCCAATGATGGCTTTTGTTTATTGCCTTCCGGAGAAGTCAAACTCGTGTGTTCTCGCGTGAGTGGTAAACTTGGTTCTTTGTTCTTCCGTCTGAGAATTTCGCCTTCAGCTTTTCTTCGCCCCAGCCGGTACGAGTTTGAAGAAGTGTCTTCAGATATTACCTCTCATTCATACCCCCATTTCAGTTGTCTCGCCTTTTGTTTCCCTTTCTGCAGTCTACACTCTGCTAGTCCAAGTTGTGACATGTAGAAGTTCAGGTCACTTGAGAACGCAAGTTTGACTTGAACCTTTGATGGCATTTGGCAACCTTCTCATCTACCGAAAGTGAGAGTTCCATAAGGTACCTAGCATAGTAAGTTTCATCGGGATAAAAACCCATACGCTTTTTAGATGAGTCATACTCTGACAAACTGTTGGTAGGGTAGTGGACGAAGGATGGAGCGCGGGCTCAGGCTTTGTTAGTAAAGATGGGATGTCCCTTTAGAATCTGTATCGATATTTTATGCTGTAGCGAGCGTCACGGCGAGTCCTGTATAGCAATGGGTAGAGAGAACCCCATCCCGCCCGACCGTACCTTTGACCAGTCTCAAAACCGGGGTTGAGACATTATAGATGCTACATACATGACAGAAATCATGGACATTCTGCACCTTGGGTGATTGCATCGCGTTGTGTTTGCCTAGTAGTGTTACAGAATGCTTTTATAACCCCCTCCTCGAGACCTTCAATCTAGTGTGCCGTCCAGCCAACGTTCTTTACTTCCATCGTAGTGAAAGAATTGACCTGCGAGGATGGTGCAAGTCCGAACAGCGAGGTACTCAGTTAACCAACCGTTCCGCACTGGATTGCGTAAATGACTCCTGAATGTTTATCGATTCATCTCACAATTGTCAACACGAGCGTGATTCACATGAACCGATTTCGGTCAATAATCTATTTCGAACAAACATATGCCCGTTAACAAAATGCACCAGTCGCTACCCTATGCTCCCAACAAGATCAGATCAAAAACCCATTCAAGGCAAATGTTTAGTAACGGCAAGACGCGCAACGCCAGCAGATGCTCCGTATATATAGTCTATCCTCATAACTCTCGACGATTCATATTCGGCCACTGGACTGCCCACGTACGCTCGGGGTTGCGCAGCCCTACCCAGTACCGATACAGACGATTGAGCTCCTGGAGAAGAATGCTCCAGCTATTGCAAGCAGGATATTAGCATGTGGGTCACCGTCAACCATCGGGTGGAGGTGGGCAATCAGAGAACAGGGACAACTAAAACTTGGAGGCAGCTTACATTGTCTTGGGTACGCGAACCCACTTGACAAGGACAGCCTGGAAGGCAAGCGAGTACAGCTTTATCTCGTACTTAAATTGACCGGTAATTGAATCATCTTCGGGCCCCCGGTCGCGATGCCTAATGAAATTTAGGAGATCTTCATCCACATCGTCGTATTCGCCCTTGTCGTCATCGTACAGAGACTCCGTGTCGTCGTCAGGCAGGGGTACCGCGTCATCGCCTCCACGCCCCTCCTCGTGCTTCTTCTCATCTGCCACCATCTGTCGGAAGCTCTCAATCGACTTGAGCGAGTCTCCAAGTCGGGCATACGTGTTGAAGAGAGCGACGAGCTCGGTGCGCTTCAAAACGGGAATGTCACTCTTGTCATTGTCGAACTCAAAGAGAACCTTGAGGGCGGTGCCGTATCCATTGGTCTGGATCTTGCCCCAGAGGCGGCACTTGTCGCACCCTACGCAATCCATCACGCGACTGACGTTGCGGAAGCGGTTGCGGAAGTCCTCCTTCAACGATGGGCCTTCGCCGTTAACAAACATGAGGCTTTCGTCGAAGATTTGAGGGACGCTGGCGGCCTGCTTGGTGACAATGTTGATTTTGGCACGTGTTTCGGAGTCTTCAAGGGCATCCTCGTTGCAGAATGTGTAGTCAGGGCCTTGCAGATGCGGCCCCAACTTGGCTATGGCCCTCGTCACAAGTGCATAGTTGAAATACAGGTTGCTGATGCGATCCGAGTGCCCGTGAAGGCGGCTCTTGTAACAAGATAGATTCGGCTGCCACTCTCCAGTAGTCTGGTTCAAAAAGTCCCAGCACAAGTGAGTGCTGATACTCGCGTGCATGCCGGACATGACTCTGTAGAAGACGCGCTTCTCTAGACACTCGTCGTCAAGCTCCAGGGGGGCGTTGATGAAGGGCATGTTGGGGTTCTCCAGACGCTGCTTTTCAAGGTGAGCTGCGGCGAGAACATTCTTGAAATCCATGGCAGCTGGGCCAGGAGCCCATTGAGACACACCAAGGTCGGCTGAGCGCGGAAACGAGCTCTTCTGGAAGCAATTTTCGCGGTAGATGGCATCCCAGACCATCTTGGCGCTGTCGCCTCCGTACCCGGTGAAGCGTTCGGGGTTGTTGAGCAAGCTGACGTAGTCTCCCTTGGAGCTCGAGCTCTCATCTTCGGGGACACAGTAGTCTCTCTCATCGCACTCGTCATCATATTCGAACACGCAGCTCTCTCCCACGTCCTCGCCCAGCTTTCCCTTGCAACGGCCGTTTGGGGGTGCTTCTCTGAACCTTCTCTCTGGGTGTTTGGCTAGTGGCCCCTCCAGCTTGCTCACTCCTTCGCCCTCCACAAACCAAAAACAAATTAAAAAAACTTTACCACCCCCCCCCCCCCCCCCCCCCACCCCCCCCAACCCCCCCCCCCCCCCCCACCCCCCTCCACCCCCCCCCCCCCCCACCCCCCACCCCCCCCCCCCCCCCCCCCCCCCCCACCCCCCCACCCCCCTATTTTTTTTTTTTTTGTTTTTGTTTTTTGTTTTTTTGTTTTTTTTTTTTGTTGTTTTTTTTTTTTTTTTGGTTTGTTCTTTTTTTTTTTTGTTTTTTTGTTTTTTGTTTTTTTTTGTTTTTTTTGGTGGTTTTCCCCCCCCCCACCCCCCCCCCACCCCCCCCGCCCCCACCCCCCCCCCCCCCCCCCCCCCCCCCCCCCCCCCACCCCCCCCCCCCCCCCCCCCCCCCCACCCCCCCCCCCCCCCCCCCCCCCCCCCCCCCCCCCCCCCCCACCCCCCCCCCCCCGCCCCCCCCCCCCCCCCCCCAAATGGTGGGTGGGGTTGTTGGGGGGGTTGCCCCCCCCCCCCCCCCAAACCCCCCCCACCCCCACCACACCCCCACACAACCCCCCCACCACCACCCCAACACACACACCCACCCCCCCCCCACCACCCCCCACCCCCCCCCCCCCCACCCCCCCACCCCACTACAAAAAAACCCCCCCCCCCCCCCCCCACCCCCCACCCCCCCCCCCAAGAAAAAAAAACAAAAAATTAAGGATGCCCCACCCACCCGCCCCCCCCCCCCCCCACCCCCCCCCCCCCCCCCACCCCCCCCCCCACCACAATCACCCCCCCCCCCACCCCCCCCCCACCCCCCCCCACCCCCCCCCCCCCCCCCCCACCCCACCCCCCCCCACCCCCCCCCCCCCACCCCCCCTTTTTTTTTTTTTTTTTTTTTTTGTCCCCCCACCCCCCCCCCCCCCCCCCCCCCCCCCCCCCCCCCCCCCCACCCCCCCCCCCCCCCCCCCCCCCACCCCCCCCCCCCCCCCCCCCCCCCCCCCCCCCCCCCCCCCCCCCCCCCCCCACCCCCCCCCCCCCCCCCCCCCCCCCCCCCCCCCCCCCCCCCCCCCCCCCCCCCCACCCCCCCCCCCCCCCACCCCCCCCCCACCCCCCCCACCACCCCCCCACCCCCCCCCCCCCCCCCCCCCCCCCCCACCCCCCCCCCCCCACCCCCCCCCCCCCCCCCCCCAAACCCCCCCCCCCCCCCCCCCCACCCCCCACCACCGCCAAACCCCCCCCCCCCCCCCCTCCCCCCCCCCCCCCCCCCCCCCCCCCCCCACACCCCCCCCACCCCCCCCCCCCCCCCCCCCGCCCCCCCCCCCCCCCCCCCCCCCCCCCCCCCCCCCCCCCCCACCCCCCCCCCCACCCCCACCCCCCCGCCCTCGTTGTCTCAACTCTCCCGGCACATCCTATGTGTTCCGCAGAAACCGTTCTTTTCGTCCCATAGGACCTCCTTGTTAATAGGTTAAGGCTGATAATGCAGAATACGTCGTGGTGCTTGTTGGTCATCGATTCGGCTTGGTCTTTTGCGTTGAGTTTTTCAATGGTGGCGTAGGATGCACATCGTCTTTCAAACATGGATTTGGAAGAGATCTGTATCCATCGGGTAAGCACGCTTTGAATTGGGAACGACAGCGTGAGGGCCAGACCGGACAATCAATCTTGGATGCGCTGGCACATGTGGCGGTCAATCCCGCCCAAGGCAAATACCGACAGGTAGAACAGCCTGCTGGCTGCCTTCATCTTGAAGCCGGGCTGTCGGTACTTCGGCGTGTCGGTACGTGCGATTACAGCGACCAATTCCCTTCCTTACCTTCCCCCCCTCTTCTCGGTCGTGTTGTTTGTGGTATTATTCGCGAGGCAATTCTTCCGAGGGTGTCTAGATGAGTTTGAATCCAAAGACCAAGTGTAACCCGCAGGAATGGTGGAAAACAACGTCCAAACGGACGCCCTGCCAAGGTGTGTGATTGATTACCAATGCACCCGCAGGAATCTGGGGATGTCGACACCGCAAATGAAAGAGCCACAATAGCAGACAACCGAAGCAGTGATGAGCGGCCTACAAGACGGAAGTCAATTGTCCTGCAATGGCTCGTTATTGTCCGACAGTGGAGTTGGCGGAGTAGTCAGAAAGGACAGAAACGGATGTTTGAGAATTGGGAGTGAAACGTGAACAACCTCCGCCGCTAATATAAACAGCAGTGACGAAAGACGCCCATAAGAAAAGATGCCACGCTGGCGCTAGATGCTCTATTAGTAGTGTGCCGCTACTGGTGTGAAGCCGAAGCCGCCGATCCGTAAGGAACGAATGGAAGGCTACACAAGCACTAGCAACATGCTAAAATCGACATGGACACAACCTAAAGTCCGCTTGGCAGGCTTATGTGAGCCGGTAGACTATTGCCATGCCTTGTAGTAGATACCTACCGCATGGCGCCCAGTGACCAGCGGCACGCCAGCCCACTGTACAACCTGGTGGTATTCTATACCTGTATATCGTCCCATTACCCCGCTAGAAACTGTTGGTTTGTCAGGGTCCAGGGCCGTGGTTTGGTCTGGAAATCTGGCCACTGTGGGATCATGAATAATCCTCAGTGGCTCCAGGGACTTTGATGGAAAACCAACAGGGAACCGGCTCCTCTGGGATATGGATGCCATGGCATCTCGGTCAAATCCAACATGTTTACGATAGTCGGGCTAGGTGTTAAGGAGCATGCTCAATCTTCCTGAGGCAACATGAGATCCTCATGAATTTGGGGCAGACGATCCAGCTACTACTGCTACGGCTTACTGCTGCTGCTGCTGTGCTGATGATGCTTCATACATGGATGCGCTCAACATTGGACATTCCCGACTGGGCCTACCACTATGCCATCCATCCCCCATCTTCAAACGCTTCCAAAATAGTATTGGGGCATAGCAAGCCAGCCACTGACCACCCAGTTTTACTTGATACAGCCTGTGTGGTGTGCATCTTCATCTCGGCTCGGCTGGTTGTGGTCGCATCAGGCAACGTTGCCGTCAACCCATCTAAATCCAACTGCAAGGGCTACTGGAGCCAGACCTTGACGGCTCAAACTGCTGACATCACCGCCAAGGTGAGCACCAAGTGGCGCCACAGCAGATCGATTGCCAGCAACACACCATGGTAGTGATTTAAAGATTGCCTGGCGGCAAACCACCATCACCTCTTGATCATCTTGGTTGTAGAATAAATGTATTCTTTGTGGACTGTTTCCTACAGCATCACGCCCTCGGCCACATGGTTCCTGATTTCCCTCCATCCATGAACAGACAATGGCTCTGTACTCTCTCCGACCCTGGCTGACGCCCACAAGCTTGCTCTCATCCTCCAAGAGGCAGACCTAGCGTGCCTGTCCTTCAAATACATTTATCCTTCAAAAACACAAAGCCGACTACATAGAGCCGGATCATTGTGGCCATTGACTATAATATCCATCATGTCTCCCAACCCCCGGCCCAGCAAAGTGTGCAACCCAAGCAGCATCTTTATCCTCCTCCTTCCCCCACTCCCTCCCCCTCGTCTTTACGGACTGGGTGACTGGAAATAGACATGTGACAGTAAAATGTCGGACAGAGCAGCGTGAGGACCCTTGTATTTCTATCGCGTCGAGATTATCGTGAAAGAGCAGACCGTAAAAATCATGACTTGGTCGTAAAACAAAACAACTATGCATGAAGTATGTCACTCGTCTGTCGCGAAAATACAGAGCAATGGCTGACAAATTTGTTTCGACAACGAGAACGGAGCGATCATTGTGGAGGCTGGTAATTGAGCGGGGCGCCTAGGACATGGTTAGCTCATGCACTGCCATTGGGATTGACTCATGTCGATAGGCATAAGCTTACTTGAATAGCAGAATATGCGGTTTCTGGCTCGTGAACTTCGTAGTGCTCCCAACCGAGACTCTGAGAATCAGTCAGTATACAAAAGTTTGATGGCATAGCCGCGGCTCAGTGGCAAGATTCTGGTGCATACCTGGGTAATGCCAAGAGCCCGCCATTCCTCTTCCCATAACAACTTCAAAGTTCCCTTAGACGAGTCGTGGTAGTCCTTGGGAATGGCCTTGAGCATGGCCTTGGGCAACTGCACGTGTCGATACTCATATTCGCTATCCGAGTACCTACAGCCAATTAGCAAAACATGCTTGTAAATCCAGATGCTGCCTAGTGGGGCCCCAGGGTCGGGAAACAGCATTGTTGTAGAATTGAGCAAATTCTCACCGAGAAGAGTAGTGGATGGAGTCTATGTACTCTTCCACACGGGACCTCTCAGCGTCTGACAGCGGCCGCGGCGCCTTGTTGCGACGAGTAGTGTCGATATCCATGATTGCCCGTCTTAAAGTCTCAAGTAGCCCGCCACGCTGCTGTGCTTTGGTTCTCGACGCGAGGGGTCTAGTCGTGGAGCTACGTGCTCACCAGTGTTCAAATCGAGGAAGAGAATTGGACAGCCGGAATAACACCACGTTGCAAAACGCGTGCACAAAAGCAAATTGTTGGTGGGCACGGAACGTGGAGCTGGCAGCAGAAGGAAAAAGTCGAGGTGATCAGGCGGGGTTTCGAGCTGTAGTCGCGAGGGTCAACGGATACGGTGTAGGTGGGAGACGAAGAGACGGCGGCAGCGGAATCGTGGAAGGAGACGAAGAAATTAACAGGGCAAGAAGGAAGAAGAGAAGAGAAGAAAAGCTCCACGAGCGTGGAGGAAAGCTATTTGAGTCGCCTGACAGAAGCCAGAGCAAAAGAAGAAGAGGAGGCAGCAAGTTGCTAGCAGGGCGGGGGGAATGGAGGAGAGAATGTGTTTATTATGGGCGATTTCATGTAGCAATGTACTGCTTGCTCCATGGAGGGGGAGAATAAACAAAGGTCCACTAGACTAGACCAAGCAGCGCCGGACTCAAGGCCTCCTCGCTTCCCCCAGCAGCTGCTGCCCGCCAACCCTCCAACCCGCTGCCCACCTGTTGCCAGCGGCCCCACGCTCAGCGGCAACTCGCCAGACTCCAGCGGTATGCTTCGGCGCCGGTAAACAGCTAAAAGGGTCCACACCCAGGAAAAAAAAAAGTCACCGAGCCCAGCGTTTCTACTGTTCAGCTGGGCATGTTCTTCAAAAGATATTTTATCTTTGTTCAATTGATGCCATCAATGCAACTATTCATGACTGTGGTTCAGTGAGTTGCGTATATATATCACAGGGGTGAACATGTTGTGCTCCCGGAATCGGAGACCGGCCGCGGCTAGCTACGTAGTCCCTTGTCAGAGCATCCTGTCATCCATGTCACTCGATCCAGCACTGCTCAGGTGACAATAAATGTAACAATGATAGTCAAGAAACACTTTCTTATTGTTTCTCTTGCTCTTGCTCTCGATTCATTCGTTATTGGCTTCTCTTACACAACAGCCTTCTTCATTCGCAGGCCCCGGCGCCAGCCAACGCGTTGCTCCACCACACGGAGCTGCAGCTCTAGCCAAGAACAACCCTGAACGAGTTTGATCTTGCATGCAGAATGCAGGCTGCAGGCTATACTAGTATGCACACTCACAATGTTCTGTACCTCTCCAAGAAGCTTCCTGGAGAAACACGCAGTATTTCGTTCGGCACGGAGTACGAGCAACATGCTAGAGCAGGTACATAGATATTACGCGGCTTGTTGCCACGTGAGTTAAAAAATGGCAAGAGCTCATCGACGGCCGAGGCCTATGACAATGCGGCGTATTCTTTGTAATGGCTTACCCATGTTCCAGAAGAAGAAGAGCTGGCTTGCATCCAAGTGGTAAGGACTAGTAGAATTGCCAGACGTCTCTCCTACACATATTTCTTACAGACGCCTGAAGCGCGTCTCGATGTCGGCCATATCCCAACATCTCGTTCCTTTTGCAACGGCTCCCCTTACCCAGTGCCCTTGTAGGCTTCAATTTTCTGGGAGTTCCGAACTAAAACAGCTGATGTGCTGACCGGGAGGCAAACCCATCGCTTCCACGCTCCCCAAGTGGTATGTGGCTCACGACATTTCCGATCTTTGTCTTGACGCCGGAAACCTCAAGCTCCCAAGAGTGAATCTTCCTCCACTTTTCAGTCTCCAACAGCTCAAGGGCTTTGAGCGATGTGTTCTCGCCAATTAATCCAAAAGTCCAAGCCACAGAAACGTGAAACGCAGTACCAGCTTCATCTTCCAAGGCCTGCTGATAGAGGCTCGGTTGGTTAAAATGCCTTGCGACTGCATTGCATCTTGACAACAGCGCCATCAGTTCTGGGTTAGGTGGACCTTTCTTCTCAGAACTACTACTCTCTACCCTGAGGACCAGAAACGTCCGGTTGGAATCCGGAGACCGAAACCATGCCAGGCCATTCGGGCTCAATTTGAAGGCCACGACAGCGCTTTTGCGGATGGCATTAGAAACCTCGTCCAAGAAATCAACCTTGTGGCCGCCAGGCAAGCTAATGGGTCGCGACAAACTAATGTGTAATGGCAGCGGCGCGCCCAAGTCACTTTTCAGAAACCTGTGAAGCTCCACCGACCCATCGAGCTCTGCCTCTACGTCGTTTAGAAGGCATGAGAGATCTTCATGCTGCGACTGTGATGGGTGCCCTGAAGTTGTGCAAGCAATTAGCTCCACTGACCTCAAAAGGCTTCATGCTGTCATAACATACATTCAATGTATAGATGAGACGGCCAGTTGCCACGAACGTGGGGGTTCTGTCTCTTGCGGCCCTGATGCAGACTCGGGTCGTCCACAACGCTCTGACGCACAGTGGACGCGTAAAGGTCATGAAATGCCGGGGGTAAGGGTGGTAGCTCGGGTTTGGGGGTGTTCAAGGTCGATCTCGTACTAGTAGACGACTCATCTTTGCGGCGTTTTGACGGCGGCTGCCCATCCGTGAGGTTTTGGTCATTCTGGCCGGAGGACTCGTCTGAAGAGTAGTCCACGAGGGCCATTTCACTGGCCAGCAGTCAGGGATTGGCGCTACTAGTTGGAAAACATGAAAGGTCGCCCTGCACCAGCTAGCCGGACTGGCATCCAAGTTCAGCGACGCTCACGTAGGGGTAGAATTTCGCATGTTCAAATGAGCTGATCCTCTGCTCCAGATGACGGGTGTGTTTGGAGCTTCCAAGCTAGCGGTGACGTCTTGTTTACTGTGAGAAGGCCTAGCCTACAGGCACCAAACAGCGTTGTGGGGCTTTACTGCGGTGGGTCTCATACACCTCTTCAGCGGCCTACCCTATGCCTCGTCATTGGAACAGCGACAAGTGAGTAGAGAGTGAACATGTTTAACTTGGAATGATACTTCGGTGGGGTATCCAAAGTCCTTCTGAATGGAAAGCGATGTGAGTTTCTTCTAATTACGCAATTCTCATGATTCGCATATTCGACTTGTCCACTGCATCTCGTGATACCTACTCCAAATGCTCCCCCATGATGGCCAACCTCGGTGAGAGCTTCGAAATGTCTCTTCGTCGACCTCGAGCCATGAAACCAAATCAACCATATGGCGCCAGCAGAGCCCCAAGATACGCAATGTCCCGACAAAAGAACTGTCACGGATGCGTCAAGGCAAAGGCGAAATGCGACTTGAAAACACCAGAATGCACAAGGTGTCTGCGGCGACGCATAAGATGCGAGTATGTCACAGAGGAAAGCCCACAGTCAGGGTTCATGGAAGGGCATGTTAGTTCTGGCATTGAGCTTGGTACGGGGAGCTTTGGGCAAGACTCAAATGTCTTCCCAACAGCTCTTTACATCAAGGATGGCAACCCTAACCATCGGTCGTCACCGGCCGCTAGATTGGCAGATGCCCCGTTCAACTCTACCTTCGTCAATCCATCGAACCCCCCAGACTCGCCTGCAAATTCTGGAATCGATCACCTCGAGCTTGTTTGTCCCATCAACGCCGAAGACATTCGTAATCGCTGGCTGAATAGCTACGTCCCCATTCCCGGCCAAATTTTGAAGAAATATCCTCCACAAGTTACCGCTTTCATCTACAGAATACTCAAGTCATACACTGGGATTATCATCCATGGGCGTGGCTTGCCGCCATTTGTGCATCCCTCCCAAGCTACGCCTGCGTCTATCCAACCGCCGCTCACGACCTGTTTGAGTTTAATGAGAATCTGCGACACGCCACTAAGCGACTCCTCTGCTGTTACTATTCTCCAGGGTGAGATGGGTAAACTATACGATCTCCACGACACCTACGACGACACGAGGATGCTCGCGGCGTTTCAGGCGTACCTCATCTACGCCATGACCATGTTCTTTTGGGTTGAGCAGAGCTCCGATACCTTTCCTCGACAGGCCATGATGAATCTTCAAGAGATAGCCGGCTCGACTGCGCGGCAAGGGCTTGTTTGTATGGCAGAGCAGCAACGCCTCCGTCCCAAACAGGCTACCTGGATCGTAGCCGAGGCCAAACGACGAACCCTTTACGTCATGTACCTCTTCGACAGCCTCCTCTCTGCAAATGATCATATGCCAGCCTATCTCGGCACTGAACTGGCGGGCCTACCAGCGCCGGGCAGCAAAGTCCTGTGGGAAATGCCAGATAGGCAACACTGGGAAACGGCATACAACACCGAACTCGCGGATTGGGGCAGCGGAGGTTCTCTTCGCATCGAGGAGCTCTGGCCCATTCCTGCAGGAATGGATGGGTTCGGTGTGAATAAGAGACGACGAAGAGTAGACCAGTGGCTGGAGAGGGTTGATGCTCTTGGGACTATGCTCTACTCTGTGACGAGTGGTACGCATGGTGGTTAGCTGGTTTGCGATACGTCCATTTGCGTCGATACCTTGACATTTTACTGGAATATAGTGTCTTTGCTGGAGGCGACTGAGGATGATGGTGAAGGACGAGGTAAGTTGTAAAGATGACGACGAAGATGAATGTTGACTCGTCTAAGTCAAAGTGGAGTTGATGATGGTGATTGAAGCACCATGAATGGTTCGATCTACGGACCTGAGAATCTCAAGTCCGGACATCCTGGCCTCAACTCCGGCTGGTGGTATTCCCAGCTAAGTGCATCGAAACCTTTGCAATTATATATATATATAACATAGCATTTAAAGACCTCCATTCACATCATTTTCATCCCGCATCTCCCGCCTACCATCACCGCTTTTGATAATTTTGATTACGAACACAGCATACCTGGATCATGACCGCTAGCAGCCCGAACGAAGCCACTCCCCCACTTACACGCGATCCGCACAGCATCTTTGATAAGAGACAAAAAACAGTGATCATCATACTTGTCTCAACTGCAGCGACCTGTTAGTATTGCAATCGCAACCCCGGAATATAGGGACACGACTGATGCCGCAAATGACAGTCTCTGGCTTCGCCTCAAACATCTACTTCCCTGCCCTCCCCACCATCGCCCACGACCTCTCCACCTCCGCCGAACTCGTCAACCTCACCGTCACATCCTACCTCATCTTCCAAGGCATAGCACCCAGCCTCTGGGGGCCCGTATCCGATGCCAAAGGACGCCGCGTCGCCTACTGCCTCACCTTTCTCGTCTTCCTCGGCGCCTGCATCGGCCTAGCAGAGGCCAAGAACTATGCCGCCCTCATCGTGCTGCGATGTCTACAGAGCACGGGCAGCGCGAGCACCATTGCCATCGGGTCTGGAGTAATTGGGGATATCACCACACGCGCTGACCGTGGCGGATACATGGGAGTCTTCCAGGCTGGTCTGCTTGTGCCTGTTGCTGCTGGACCGGTTATTGGCGGCGCTCTAGCTGGATCGCTGGGGTGGAGAGCCATATTCTGGTTCTTGGCCATATACAGCGGCGTCTTTTTACTTATTTTGTTTATCTCGCTCCCTGAAACGCTGAGATCGGTTGTCGGCAATGGCAGCCAGGAAGCCTCGAACCCGATGACCAAGTACCCTTTGACCATCTACCAAAAGACAACAAAGACAAAATGGGCCGCGAATTCCACAAGAGCAAAAATGCCAGAATCAGAGAAAAAGATTGATGTTATTTGGCCATTTCGGATCTTATCTAGCAAACACGCGGCCCCCATCATCATCTTCCTGGCTATCTACTATGCCGTCTGGCAGATGAGCATCACGGCCATGTCAACGCTGTTCAAGGACCGGTACGGGCTCCGCGAGACGCAAATTGGTTTGACGTTCATCGCTAACGGGGTTGGCTCAATGGTGGGCACACTGGTCACGGGCAAGATACTAGACGTTGACTACCGCCGCGTCAAGTCGAAGTGCGAGCCCCATGATAGCCTCGAACTGGGCAATCGCAGCACTTCCCAGATATCAGCGTCTCAGTCGGGAGACTTTCCAATCGAAAAGGCCCGTCTGCGCCTCGTCCCCGTCCTCTCAGCGCTACAGTGCGCATCTATTCTCCTCTTCGGCTGGACGATCCAGTACCCCCATCGAGTACACATCTCCGTGCCCATCATCTCCACCTTTGTGACAGGATGGACAGCCGTGTCTACGCAATCCGTCATAATGACCTACCTCGTCGACATCTTCCCGGATCGAAGCGCAGCCGCCAGTGCGAGCCTGAATCTGGCTCGCTGCTTGTTTGCGGCGGGCGGGACGAGCTTCATCGTGCCCATGGTGAATCGCCTGGGAGTTGGCTGGGCGTTTACGATTTGCGTGGCGGTTCAGCTTGGGGGATTGCTGGGATTGGGTGTTCAGTGGAAATTTGGCAGATTGTGGAGGAGAGAAGCTGAGGTGGAGGCCCAGAAGCGCTTGAATACGGCAGAAATGACTGGACAGAGAGAAAATGCCTAGATAGAGTGGGCATGTCCAATGACATAAAAATCGTAGAAGCTTAGTATACAATATGCACTATATCTAGTAGTTAAGATAGACATGTGTAGTAGGGGGCCTATGGACTAGCGTAGATACTAAGGAAGGAGGTGTAACACAAGTTTAATACTTGAAATAAATAAATCCGGAACTATTTCACCCACATTGACATACCAAGATTTAAACCCGTCCGAAACTTTTCTGTACATCTGACGCCATCATTTATTTCCAACCGCTACAGACCCCTCCGCTCTCATCACTCAAAAGTATGCCAGCCCATGCCAGCCTAATACGCCCTCCAAATCATCTCTCATCTCCATAACACCATCATACCCCCCTTTCGTCGCAACCTCTGCCCTCTTTGCAGCACCAAGCTCACCCCACCGCGCCAGTACAGCACCATCCACAACGACCCTCCCCGATGCCGTCGTCTCCACACCGACATGTTGCGCTGTCCCGCCTTCCGGTATCCGGTGCGCCTTGGCATGTAGGCCGCCGTAGGGCACCAGCGCGGGGAGGAGCTGGTTTGTTACGGAGAGGAAGCGGCGGTAGGTTGTTTCAGGGATGGGGGTGAGGGCGGCGAGTTGGCCAGAGGGGGGAGGAGAGGAGTAGCAGGCTTGCTTGGCCCGCGTTCGATGTGTCGGAGTTGGTCGATGAGGCGGTGAGTGTTCGGGGAAGGAGGAGTGTTGAAGTTGGGGGGTTGGGTGTTACCGAGAAAGTAGTGCGGTGGAGGAGAAGGTGGCCTTGGAGGGATTTGGGATCTATAATAAGGTGTGAGTTGGTTATCCATTGAGATGTACGCTATAACACAAGAGAAAGAGAAAGGTAGGGAGTAACATTGACTTACGTTCTGGGTTAAACTCAAGGATATGCAAATCCCCATCTGTGTCTATCGCCACCATGGACAAGTCCTCGCCGTCAGGCAGGAAATCTGCTACAACTAGCGGCAGCCTCCCACCACTCTTGCCCAGCACCTTGAAGGTGTAAGGCTCTTCAGTGTAGCCCGTGAACCAAAGGCCCTTGAACGCGTCGGCGATGACGCACATCCCAGTGCCCGGTAGCTCACGCGCGCTGGCTACGTGGCAGTTCATGTCGAGGAACGCCACGGGCAGCAAGGTGCCGTCCTCTTTGAGACCACGGACCATGCATTTTTGTCCCTGCGCAACAAGCATGAGTCCCTGCGTGCCGATTTCTGACAACGCTGTCACGCCGCCACGCGGAATCTCCTCCTTGGCGATAAGCTTGAGGCGTTTGTTGGTCTCCGGCCGCCCGGGCTCGGGGATGACGGTTACAATGTCGAATACCTGTACTCTGCCACGCGTGGGTAGATCCTCACCCTTGCAAAGTGCTGTGCCTACAGCGACGAGCATTCGGCGCTCCCTTGTCTCTTCTGATATCTCGAGATTTAGGGTCTTCATGCTCTCAATAGACTCGCAGGGCTCTAGTTCGATTGTGTGGATGACGGTCCATGTAATGGGGCTGACGAGCTTCAAAACGTCGCGAGGCATGCTGGGCAGGAAGTTGAGCGTCTCCTTGGCCCACTCCTTGTGGTAGTCATCATCTCTAGGAAGCTCGAAAGGCTCTAGGGTGGTACAGGCGACAATGTAGGTTCCCGTGGGGTGATGGTACGAGATCTTGCTCACGTCGCAGTCGATTCCAACTTTCTTGACCGAGAGACCCAGCTCTGTGAAATTGGCGTCATTCGGCAACTGCGTAACTCTCGCGACACCCTCGGCGTCAGCGTAGATGAAGCCCCGGTCACACCCCTCTGTGTGGAACGTGCTTATGCCTCGGACTCCAAGACCTTGCAAGCCGACGACTCTGGGCAAGCTCTTGCTGGATTTGATGATGAAGCTAGGTGAGGGTCCCGGGAGGAAGACGGCACTGTAACCGTTAATGTTGGCACATGCCCTAAGAGGGACGAAACGAGGTTCCTCGTCATCCGGCGATGGAACTGGAGCACTTTTTGCGATTGCAGAATTTATTGACTTTTTGAAAACCAAGGTGGCTGACAGTGTTGAGTCGGAGCCATCCCCTCTGTATCGAACTGGCTCATATATTGTCAAGTCATCTGTGGAATGGCGCAACTACGAGTTGTTAGCTCGAAACCTAGCAATGAAGGGTGATGGTCTCTACAATAAGGTATGGCGATTTTGCCACCACGTCACCAAGATCAGCGACAATTATCTCCGATAGAGTCTCGCGGGTAGCTCCTCGCCTGGCTGTGAAATCAGCAGACAGAAATGGGGGGGTTGATGTGAGCCCCTCAGCAATGAATATAGGCTTGGAGATGTCGGGGAGAGCATAAATCTGGTGACGTTAGTGACCCCGGGTCAAGTTGAATGCGAGGGGGTTTGGGTAACGTACATGTAAAGCACCAGCAGTGCTTAGCAAAAACATCACAATCTGCTGTGATTCCGTATTATTGTCCTCAGTAATGGCTTGGAAGACGCCCGTGGTGTCGGTATATAGACAGCCTGCCTGCCATTTCGTGGACTTCAGGCAGCTGTCATCTTTTTCTAATTCTTCAAGCTCGTTCCTGCTGTTGGCGGTGTGAGCAATAAATGCCGTGTTGTCATCGCAAATCAGCAGCAAGTAAGGATCAGCAATGCTAGCGCTAAGAACTCTTGGTTCTGCTCCCGTTTCCTCATCTATCACTGGGACAATCTTATCGAGTGCGAGATCTATGTCGGAGTAAGCGTCTCAACCCTCACGGCCTGACAGGTGCTCAAACTTACTGCCATCATAACACCGGACTTCGGACCTTAAAACTTGAACGACTTTGAGTTGATTCCCCATGGTGCCGGCTTCCACCGTAAAGCCTGCGGCAGGCTCAAACTCTGTTTCCTTCAAGCTCTGGAATCCAGCACCCGTCAGAGCATATACATCAGAAGTTTCGTAGCCGTCCAAATCAACTTTGGCAACAATCATGAGTTGATCGTGTTGGTTTGTCGCATCGTAGTCGCCACCGATGGCATCCCCACCTCCCAATGATTTTGGCATAGGCTTTTTAACGCACATTGTCCAGAAGCCCCTAGCTTCGGGAAACTCAAAGCGACCAATGACCTTTGGTTGTATCTCGCGATTGATGATTGCGATGGACCCTGCGCTCTCTCGCCCAACCGCGCAAGCCAGCTGAAGGTCCGCCGTGACTCCCTTTGATAGGGTCGCTTCTTCGCTATCTGGTAAGTAAGACGGCTGTCCACAGGCAAACTCGTGAATGGGCGCAATGCTGAGGAGTGTATCGTGTATCCTGAAGCTGACCTCTCCCGACTTTGCTGTTCCGTTGAGGACCTGGGCAGGTTTGGTGGCTGCTGAGTCGTCTGCATACAAATCGTCGTCGTCTTCCTCATCATCCTCCAAATCGAGCTCATCCACATCCAGTTCTAGATCAGGATCGAGAAATCGAGACTTTTTGCGCTTTTCTTGACCTTGTTTTCTCGACCATCCTAGCACGACTGAGTCGCTTGTTTCGCTACCAATAAAAATGGAAGTTCTGCCGAGCCTTGAAATACACGTGGCCCTACTCTTGAGAAGCTCGCCGCCACAATCTGCAGGAACGAGTTTAAGGCTGATGCCCGATACTGTTCGTCCATCAATATTGAAGGATATGATGGCAAGTTGGCCGCTTCTTAATATGACAAGTAGCTCCCCGTTCTCAATGGAAAGCTGCTCTACAATGCAGCCTTCTAGGCGGAGGTTGAGGTCTGCCTGGTCTGCGAGGCTAAACGCAGTCATGTTTTTCGTCATTGGGTTCACTGCTACACCATTTGGCTTGCCGGACTGGTCAATGTGGATGAGCTCATTTTGTCCAATGAGTAATGCTCCCCCCACAGGAGCAGGCAGAGCCAGAATTTTGAATAGGTCTTGGGGCAGCCCAGTAACAGAGAGGATAGCAGTGGATGCTCTCTGTTGCAGATCCAAGGTGAAGACTTTGTATGATAAATGATCCTTTGCGCCGAGCGATGAGGATGGAGCTTGACTAGACGATAGTATACCAAACGTAGGTTCTCGGTATTCGTGTAGGAATGCGAAGTGAACCGGATGGAGCAGGCTCGGATCCAATAGTGGCAGGCGCAAAACAAACGAAGGCGTGTAAGCTCCTTCAGCTTTGTCACCATCGCCATTGACTGCCGGTTTAGACTCCTTTTCAGGCCGAGGTCCGTCTAAATCTTCATCCCAGTCATCCATGGCCAGATCCTCTTCGGATTGGCGAAACGGGAGAATGGCAAGATTCCTACTTCCAAATTTGAAGGCAGCGCATCTGCTGCCCGGGTCGGCCTCGAGATAGTTGACGTACTCTCCAAACGGCATTTCCCATGGCGCTCCTTGGAGCTCATCCTTCTCGTAGTAATGGATCGATGTCGTCTCTAGAGCGCCCTTGAGAGGATTCCACTCGGCCAACGCCATCTTGGCCCCCTTATAAGCCAGCAAGAGTGCGTCACCACCAGACGCAGTGTTCTTCAGTTTCAGCTTTGATAGACCAATGACAGTTCCAGAGAGTGAGAATTCAGTGACAAGGACAAGCTTCGTATTGTTCTTTCGGTCGGTTCGTACGAACATGGCCTCGCCGCCAAGAAAGGAAGCTTCGAGGCCATCGTCATCGTTCCCGCGAATATCAAATTGCGAAGTTGCGTCGGCCGTCTCCCCGGGCTGAGTCTGTGGATCTACCTCAACACAGATGACCTCGGTCCGAAATATCTGCAGCAATGAACCTTTTGCGACGACGAGGTTGTTGGCCGTCGCAGACGTGAGAGGCAAGCTCAGGGAATGTGTGACGGCTGAGGGAGCCGCAAGCTCGGTGTAGACTTGCATCGCTGCAAGACCATTCTTCCCCTCACCTGGCAATTCGAGTCGAACAACGGGAGCTCTGTGAACGGCGACCCAGACGGGACTAACTTGAAGTCGAAAGATTGGCGCAATTGCAGCAAGTTCAGCGTTGTTTTGGAATGGTAGATCGGGCTAGAATCTCGAATCTCAACCTGGTGGCGGATCAACGCGCTGCCGCGTCCCGACAGCTCTGCATCAATTGAGCTGCATGTACTCCGTATTTGCGAAGTACGTACCTGCTAACCCCGCTAGAACACCCCTGTGAATCCACCAAGCCTCCTACAAGAGCTAAAACATCGCTGTAACACCAGCCGACGCTAAAGGGAGGAGCTCCAATAGTGAGCCAAACCATGATTAGCTGGAGTTGATGGTGGACAGCTGGCCAGCTGGCTGAAGCCAAGCACTAATCCCTACAATGGCCGTAGTAGCGGTAGCTCTCCCGGAGACCAAGGTCCTACGCCAATATTGCGTCACGCTGCATTCCACGCAGACTGTCCCCCCTCTGCTGCGTGTTTATGACGAGGATGCATTAACTAGCACTCACTACAATACTGTGTGCGTTCCAGAACCATCAACAATCACCGTCGCTGATTTCTCCTCCTTCGACGATCAGCAATCGACCGAATCCATCATCGATCATCACGAAACTGTCTCGCACTAGACCCTCACCAAACTGCTCATCATGGCTGACGCTGGCCTTGTTCAGGTCAGCCTCATATGGGTCGCCTACGCCGTTGCTGTCGGGCTATGCTTGGTCGCGGCTGTCATCACCACCTTTACCTGGCAAGTTCCCAGCGAACGCTCTGCCGTCGTCAGCATCGTTGCTATCATCAGCCTCGCATCTCTCCTCGCGACCGTCCTGCTCCTCCCCGTCGACATAGCGCTAGTCTCGGCCACCAACTCCTCATCGAACGGCTCGAAGAAACCATGGGCGACTCCCGGTCGCGTTGAAGACATCTTATTCACGCTCAAGGTCGTCTACTACTCTCTCTACAGCCTTGATGCGCTTCTGTGCCTTGTCGTCATACCATTTGCCTACTTTTGGTACGAGGAATATGACGAAATCGAGTTTGAGGAAGAGGGGCGCACCTGGAAGAGCCGGTTCTTGGCCGCCGCCAAATACACGCTCTTTTTCGTCGCTCTTGTTGTCGTCCTCTTCCTGCTGGGCTTCTTTGTCCCCGCAGCTGGCGACTCCTCCAAGGCGCATTGGGACCTTGACTATTTCAAGAATCTGGTTTCTCAAAACAACGGAGAAAAGGCCCTGACGTTTGCACTTGGCCTCCTCATGACGCTAGGAACGCTTCTCTACGTCTTGTACACGAGCTCTGGCCTTGCGCTTCTTCCCATCTCATTCATCAAGTCCGCCCCCTCCATTTCTGCGCCGCAGCTGTCCGAGACGACTGCCTCGCAACTTGAGCAGAACAGAGAGCGACAACGGCAGCTCGAGCTGCGCAACACGGGCCGCGAAGAAGGCATGTCGCGAAAGGACAGGCGGGAACTCGAGGCACTCGTTAGGGAGGAGCAGACACTAGTTCGACGTGAGCGACTTGCTGCTGAGGCTCAAGGCGAAGGCCGCAGTCGGATCTACCGAGTATGGCTCAAGATATGTGCCGTCTTCAGGCCCATCAAGATGCTGGGCGGCATCCTGCTTCTGGCATTCTCCGTCCTTATATGGGTGTCCATGTTCATCACCGCCATTGACAAGGCGAAGAACTCGGTCTGCAAGCAGCGTTGCGGCTACATCCTGGGTCACATTCACGTCTTCCAGCCAATGAACTGGATCTTTGTCAGGGCGGCCAAGGTGTTTCCCATTGACTACATTCTGATGGCGCTTTTGATTTTGTTCCTCTTCAGCAGTTCCATCACTGGCATCGCCACCATTGGCATCCGATTCCTCTGGATCCGAATCTTCCAGATTCGCAGAGGCCGCACCGCCCCACAAGCACTGTTGATCGCCACCGTCATGTTGGCATTGGCTATCCTGGCCATCAACTATGCCGTTGCCGTGTTCATTGCGCCACAGTACGCCATCTACGGAACTCAGACATTCTGTACCAACGAGCCTAAACATCCCGGTGAGCAGCCAGACTGCCGAGGGCATTCGGACCTGATCGAGGCTTGCTCTGAAGGCTTGAAATATAAGCACGCCGCCGCAGTTTGTACTCCGTCGGTCATGTCTACGTTCTTGAATCGTATTTCCATCACATGGCCCTTCTTTGGCGCCATCGACTTCTGGGCACAGTTTGCATTCTTGGGCGTCTTCCTAATCGTACTCGTGACCGCCATGTTCCGCACTCCAAAGGTGAACATGGCTGAGATTGACGAGGATGCCGAGGCAGACGAAGAGGCTGGCCTACTGGCCTCTACTGGCCAGCGCTTTGGTGCTACATGGCAAGATATCCGCGGCAAAACGTCTAGCAACGGATCAAACAACGCCGCGAATAACGCTGGATCGTCATCGGGCAATTGAAAAGCAGGAGGTTTTTTTATTTTCTTCTCTCCTTTTGTATTACTATGTTGGATAATGTAATGGCGGGCAGCATAACTGGTTTAACAGGCAACAGGAATATGGCAGGGAGTTTGTATTTTACTTTGTTTCATCAATATGGCATTCTTATAAGGAACGCTCAAGGGCAGCGTAATTCAGTCGTAAAAGATCCCGCCACTATCCATAAGAAAAGCCGAAAGTTGAAACACGAATAGGTTCATGGTGGAAAGGCAACGATAGGTCTTTACAAGTCTGGATGTATTCACGATGCGCCCAGCGCTACCTTCTTCTCCTTCTTCTTCTTCCTTTCCTTTGTGAACTGTACCGCCTTGTGACTCCGCTCATCAAAGCCCGCCGATGGGCCAATATGCATCTCCCGCCAACAGCGGCTGCAGTAGACATCGTCATCACAACCTACACACCGCAGAGTCGCATCCTCGAGACAAACGGTGCACCATCCCTCCATGTCCTCATCCGTATAGTTTGTCTTGGTGGTCAGTCGCTTGATGGCCTTCCCGGAGGGTTTGGAGGCGGGGACGGAGGGGAAGGCGGTCGCTGGGGCGGAGTCGTCTTGGCTGCCTGCGGGGGCACGGAGAGCAGCCATGCGAGCTGCGATGTCGTCGATTTCGGTGCTTGTGGCGCGCTGGGGATTTGCGGAGGGGATGTCGTTGAGGTCCGAGGGGACGGAGGGCAAGGCCAGGTTGACGCTTGCGATGTGCTCCCCTTCTTCTGTAGATTCAAGGGGGACGTCTCGCTCCAGCGTAGACTGCGGGCTTTCGGGGCGGTCTTTGGCGAGCGCAGACTCGACTTCTAGCTCGTCGCGGAACCTGGCGATTACGTCGTTGACGTTTCGCGACATTTGCTCGCCGTCGGAGTCGTCTGAGTCGTCTTCCTGGGGAGGCTGCTCTTCCCCGTTCTTCTCCAACTCGGAAACATCCCGGGGGATAGATTTGGATAGCTGATCTAGCAGGGCCCTGACTTCTTCATCTCCAGGCTCTCGGGCCGTGTGCTCTTCTTGGCCGTCGACATTCGCAAGGAGCTCTTCTAGCGTGTTGTCGTCTGTCTGGAACATGACGTCTACATCGTCGCCTGCCTCGGGCTCATGGCCCGCCTTTTCCAGGTCCCCACGCGGTGACTTTCGCGGTCCCACATCCTCAGATGAATATGACGGTGCCTTCTCTGTTGTCACGCTTTGAGGCTTTGGGGGTGGTGGCGACGGCTCGTCTTGGTTACGGAGGGACCTGAGACGAGCGGCGAGTGCGTCTTCTCGCGTGGGGGTCTTGGCCCGCTCTATCACGTCGACGCTGATTCTACCCCGCAACGTTAGCTTTCGTGACTTGCTTTCATAAAGGGGACGTGGAAGCAGGGGGAGTTGGCTACGCTGTCTGCGTTTGCGCAGGGTGGTCGGGTTTGGAGCTGGAAGCGCGGAGGGCCCGTAGACGGTGCAGCAGGCTCTCGTCGACGTCGCCGGGCATGGCGGTCAGGCGGCGAGGAGCTGGATGCGTCTATGGTGGTTCTACGGGGTATTCAATCCGTAAAGGGGACTTTTATGGGGGTTTTGGCCACGGGGAAGGGGGATGGTGTGGTTGGGGAGTGTGAGTGAGTGATTGAGTGAGTGATTGAGTGAGTGAGGTAGCATGGTGGGCGAGTGACAGCTCTGCAGTGGCGACACCTGCGATGTGTGAGTTAATGCTCCATATGCTCTTGGCCATCACCACGCATTCCAGCATGGGTTTTCTTGCATCAAGAGCAAGGGGGAAAGGTCTTTGTGTATTGTCATCTGATGTGCAAGCCACTCCATCTTCTCGCAGTTTGGACAGATAATCGTCGTCTCTGCATGCTGCATCCAGACACTCCCATGATCTTCAGACTTTATGGTGCATGTCTTCAGGTACCTTCACAGTATTCACAATATTTCCGCTATTTAGTACATCTCGATCAGATGCTTGCTCTGCTATATCGTCTAGCATGCAGTCAAATGTCACATCCGTTTAATTCCAATCTTCGCCCATGTACTTCTTAACCCGGCTATTTACCTTGCCATCGTACAATCCCAGTCAACGTCAAAATATGCCCATAATAACCATCAAAGCACGGCAAACGCCACCATACAAAAGAAACCGAACAAACCGAGAACAGGCGGTATCCGGATCAATGAGCTCAATGCACTGCTGCAGCCGGCATGTCCTTCTTCCTCCGCAGACTCCCTAGCCGCCGCTTCAGTCCCTCACTCAGCCTCTTCCCCGTCGAGCTAGACCGGTGCAAATTCTCCCCACCACCATAGGCATTCGCGCTGGCCATGGCGCGTGAGGAGCCCTCGCCAACATTGCTCACGCTGCGTATGCGGGCGTTTGCGCTGCGTGCCTTGTCTTCCTCGTCGACGGGATCGTACCCGTTTAGGAAGGACTGCATTTCGTACATGTAGGACTCGCTGTGTTGCTGGCGGCGGTGCTTGCCTCTTATGTAGCGGTCGTTGGGGTCGTATTTGGGTTCTTTGACTTTACCCTTGAATTCGGCTGGGAGATGCTCCTATTCGTCGTTAGTATATTCCGTCAAGTTTTTTTCAGGGAGTCCATGAGGAGTGCCTACGAAATCCTCCCAGCCTCTGTATAGGCCTCCAGGCGCATCCCATCCCTGCTTCAAGTCTGCGCCCTCTTCGTAGTCCATGACATTTCCTCTCAAGTCTCTCTGACCAGCAGGAATGGTTGCAGTTCCCTGCAGGGGAATATGGCGCTGCAGTGAATCCTGAAGATATTCACGTGGCGTAGCACGCAAAGCCGCCTCATTTGACTCTCGCACAGCAGCGACGGGTGAGCAGATGGGGTTGATGTTGCGGCTAGCGAGAGTAGCGTCGTAGGGTCCTCCATGGTGATAGCCACCGCCAACAGTATCAAGTCTGTCAATGGTGTCAGCGTCGGAGAGGCGCTTCCGGCGGAGGTTTCGATCCGCGGCCCGGATGTCTTTGGTAATCATATCGAGAGGACGGTGAGACATGTCTCCGGGATACCGCTCGTTCAGAGACCGGCGGCGATTGATTCCAGTGGCAGTTTCGGGCGGTCCCTTTTGCGCCGATTTGGGTGCGGAGATGTCGCCCGTGTTGGCGCCGAAGCTGCGATGGCGTCGCGAGTTGGAGTCCGGCCAGTACGGTGGCGGGCCAGGTGTCTGGACGCTGGAAACACGACGGTGCTGGTGATGGGGTGGTCGGCCTTGGCTCAAACTGGGAGGGTACTGGCTGCCGTTCTGGGGGCTAGATCGTCTTCTGGTCGGGTGTGCTCCGTCTCTGGGGCCGGGAGTCAAATCGGGAGGGGATCCTGGTGGAGTGAGAATCTCTTCGGCGTGCGTATCAAGCGACGGAGATCTTTGAGCCGGCGATGCAAATGGGTTGGAGGGGTGGAACGACGAGGGACGGTTTCCAGGCGGGCTACCAGACGGGGGCGTTGGGTATCTATGGTGACTTGGGCGGCGGGGACGCTTGTCGGTTGGGGTGTGCTCGTCAGCCTCTTCACCAATTGAAGGGTGTCGCGGTCTATAGCTGTCTTCGCGGGCCTTTCCCTTGACGGACTGAGTAGAATTGCGAAACGGGTGGACGTGAGAGGTGCCTGGTCCTGTTTCCTGGTTTGGCTCGGGGGCAGTAAGAGGGTCGAGGAGGTACTTTCGGGCCTGGGATAACTGTTGTTAGTGTATTCGAGTAGGATGAAGTTTGATGAAGCAAGTAGGCTGTGTGTAGTGAGTACAGAATGTGAATGTGGGAAAAGAAGGAAACTGCCAGAGGTTGTGGCGTTGATATGCTCTGGCTGTAAGTCGAGGTGGGACGATGGCATTCCACGGATGATATCATCGGTAGTTCGACGGCGCTGTATGACCTAATGGCGGATTCTAGCAGGCCCACTATAGCGACCTTACGGCCCAGTATGTGCTGGCGCATCCACTGCGTAGCCCACTGCGTAGTCCACCGCAAAGCCCACTGGCAGTCAAGTAGCGGAGCGTGCTCGATACACTTTATTGAAGACGCCCAGCAACCCTGCCATGGCGATTACGCGTTGTCGGACCCTTGGCCCGACCGGCTGAACCATTGGCCTTCCCCCCGGCACTGTCCAAAGGCCACTCACTGGCGGACAAGATCAACGGTATGTTCGGGGCCAATAAGCGGATCGTGCGGGACCAAACACCGTCCAAGAAGTCAAAAATGCCGTGCAAGCTTCCAAGATGTGCTATACATAGCCCGGGGTGACGACGACTGGGGGTCCATGATGATGCAGCCTTGGGAGCCACGCTCTGAGAGTTGAGGGAAAATTGGGGCGATGAAGAAGGGTCCTCGAGGGTGCCAAGAAGGGTCCTGCGGCGAAGCAAAGGCTTGGTAATGGTATCCGCGTGTCACAGTCCGAGGTTCGGGGGAAGTGTAAAGTGCGGATGAAGCAGGGGGAAGACAGCAAACGGTGACAAGAATCTTGGTCTTGGTCGCTCAAGGCAGGGCAGACATGTACTCACCCATTCTTTATCCACAGCATCGTCGTGTCCCATGATGGCGATTGCTAACGAGGCGCTGTGGTGTTGTGCTTGCAATGTGATGCGCAGCTCTGCGCGCGGGGACGGTATTCGGTCGCTCGAAAGCGTAAGATGAAGAAGAATTGCAAAAATCTCCTTTTATCTTCGTTTTGCTTTCTTTTTTTTTTAATGTGCGCGAATACTTCGTACTCGGGTGTCAGAGTTATCAATGCGAGGTCTCAGCCGGTGAGGCAGTGCTATCGTCGGATCTCGGCACAATGCACGTATCGCATAAAAGTCGGTAGATGAGATGAGGCCGCGAATTCACAAAAGAGCAGGACAGAAAAACCATGCCCTGATTAATTGTTGAAGAGGAGGAGAGAGAAGATCAGACGAGACAGGAAATAGGAATGCCCCCCCTATGTACTACTCCTCGTAGACTTCTCGGCAGCCCTGCAGCGGGGGCGGGGGCGGGATGCTGGCTGCGTGGCGTCGTTTTCTACCTGTCCCGTGGCCAGGTGCGGCTGCGACCAAGTTCGCTTTTGCCTCTAGATCAGATGGCTCTTTGCAATGGATGGGGGCTTTTGAAGTGCGCAGGTACGGAGCACTGTTTGTCTGTCCATCGCATTTGTGGGCTCGGGGCGAGGTCTAGCTGTCTAGAGTGATGGTCTGGCTGCCAGGAGGGTCCGCGTGTGCTTTAGTGCGGGGGAGAGCACGGCCGGTCAGTCCAAGAAGCAATGGTTGTCCCTCTCCTGTGAAGCTTCCCCTCGGCCCCTCCGCGGGGTGGTGAGTCGCGGGGAAGGTGTGAATTGTTGGGCTCTAGGCTGCAGGCGCAGGGACCCAGGGCGACTACATAAGGTACATACATGCATCACCCATGATGAGACTCGTCGAGACATTCACGCTGTTTCCTCATCCCATTTCGTGAGGACCAGGAACTCACTCCCTGGACGCTTGTTCAGACTCTTCCCGTCGCCGCCGGATGACTCAAGTCGTGGAAACCCTCCTCATCCAACCCTCGGTGCCGCCATCCCGGGCGTCGTCAGCCAGAGCCCACCCAGTTGGCAGCGGTCTCGACCCTGCAGCCCTTGGCATGTTCCAGCCAGTCGCGAGATGCAAGTGGGTGGGTGGTACTCACTGACTCAACACTCTACGGCCCGTGAACAGCTGGGTATTCGGCAGCTCTCGTCCCTCTCGGCTCTCTCCATCCACCTGTTCACCTCTAGGCAGCCCATCTTCCGGCGAGTGCCTTCCGCGGCGCCAGGTCCATCGACGTTGTGGGGAGACGGTGCTGAATGCTGTTGTTAGCTCGCTGTATCCAGTCGACACCACGCCCGTCGAGCTCTAGGTCTCTCATCCGTGTCAGCTGACCACCCGCACACTCGGTACTGCCAGGTACGTCGCATCCGGCTGTCTCCAGTCTGTGGTCAGGTGAGCGACGTCCGTTTCGCTGCGCACCGCGGAGCCCTGCCTCCAGTTGCCGAGTCACGCTATTTGACTGCACAGTATGTCTCTACTTAGGTAGGTGGTCTTCCGAGATAGGCATGTACCAGGCTTTTGCTACAGCCTACTTCTGCGCAGAGTGGGCGCCACGAGGGGAAGCACAAGGACGCACACCAAGAGCCAATGGTTCGCGACTAAAAGCACCTGCATATGCACACGCGAGGCTAGATGCGGCCGAGGAGGGGACCTCCAGGCATGGGTGCTTTGCCTCGCCTACTTCTGCGGCGTGGGTGGCTCTTCTGTGAACTGTAGGGGACGGCTACATGCCTTCGTTGTACGCGGCATATGCTTGGAAAAAATTGTGTCCTCTATTGCTATAGTAGACGCGATGTTAGGGAGAGTTTCGGTATAGGTGCTTCAGAGTCCAGACATGTCCATCTTATCACATGAACCAACCTCCGTCAAAGCCGTCTCTAACCATGACCTAATACGCCTACTCCATCGCCATGATAAGGCGTAAACACCAAGCCTCATAATCTAATCCACAGCAACCATAAAACCTGATTTCCATCTCGCATCGTATTCCCAAGCACGTAGTCACGGAATTATGCTTCACACCTGCAACGCCATGGCTTAAATCCACGGCGTCCAGACGACCCGAGGCGCCTGCCTCCGTTGACAGTCACAGCTACCATCCTATCCAACATCCAACCCCCCATCACTCCGCGCGCAGCCAGTCAAACGTATCCAGCAAATCAAAACTGAAAAACTCATTCATATCCCCCCCAAACTCCATCCCCCAATCCGCCACCTCGCCACCCAGCCTTTCCGCCCTTCCCCGGTCCCCCTCCCCAGCCCGCACGTTAAGCGCCTCGTCAAGCGCCATCCTCGCCACCCTCTTCACAAAATCGCACAGATCTCCATTCGGCGCCGTGGGACCAACCCAATCCAGGAACCCGACCAGCAGACTCATCTTCTGCACCATCTCCGAGCGCGTCAGCGTCGTCGCCTCGCCGCCACGCGAGCTGGACGGCCTGAGGAGCTCCAGACAGATGACGCCTCCTGCGGGGGCAGCATACGACATGACCAGCCACTCGCAGTCGCCCTGGAGTCCCTCGAGGCGGTTCTGGTGCGTCCAGAAGACGAGCGTGAGGGATACCATTTCTAGACTAACTTGGAGGAGCTGCGGGCTGGCGGGGGAGCCGGGCCGGCTGAGGAGGCGCTCGATGAAGAAGAGCGTTTGGAGGTGTTCGAGGCGGACGAGGAGTTTGACGTAGAGGGTCGGGGCATCGACCGTGGGGGAGCCGACGTCGGCTTCTCGGAAGAGGATGGACGAGGGGAACTGGGAGATGGCTTCCATTTCCTGGGTTTTCAAGGTGCTGTGGATTGATTAGGTGGTGTCGGGGCGTGCTGGGGACGAGTGCTTACTAGAGTAGCTCCCTATCCTGATCAGTGACATCGTGGCCCTGGAGAATCATGCCTAGGACTGCATCCTTGATCCACGCCATCATGACCCTCGCACGCAGGATCGTCGTCGAGTAAATCTTCCCCTCTGTATTCCATCCATTCCCGTCGACCGGGATGTCACCACGTGAAGTTGTCGATTGCCCCAGCTGCAGCAACTGCTCGTCGCTGATATCCAGTGGCAGCGGCGTTGAGCAAAAGGTGCGAGCAATGCCAGGCGGTCGACCCGTGAAGGTAGCTGCCGTCTTGTCGATGTTGTATATGACGGCGAAGAGTCTCCTTTTTATTTCTGACGGTATCGTCCAAACATTCGAGGAGCCTCGAGGAGAAACGTGAAGGCCGAGGAATGTAGTTAGGGAAATGACATCGCTGTGCAATCTCCAATATTCTATACCTATACACACCATTAGACCTGTCTGTATCTTCGTCATTGTCTTTGGCTAAAACTGGACGGTTAGACTCACTGGCATCCCCCGAAATCATAGACTCGAGAAGACTATGCTTATACAACAAATACACCAGCAACGTATTCCCCTTACTTACCTCCCTGCACAACTCGGCACACTTCCACGCGCTCTCCTTGTATAGCAGCACCAGCACCCGCGGATCACACCCCAGAATGTGCTTGTAGTCTGTGTCAATCACACTCTGCGGCAGCGAGTGCATCCCAAACGACCAGTACGTAAACAGGATCCCCAGCGCCTCCCAGCGCAGATTTGGACCGGAGAAGCTCCCAAGCCATTCCCGCGAGTCCTCTATATTCTCATTGAGCTTCTGTGAGCTATTGTGGCACAGCTGCTGCGCGATCTCTAACAGCGCATCTTGGTCGTCCCGGTCCCTCAGCGCATCATCAAACGTAGCCCACAGCGAGTCGAGGACTTTCTCAGCGGCAAGTCGGCACCAGCCATCATTAGGATTAACATGCCTCTTGAAAAAACGCACTGAGAAGGCCTTTTGCGGAATGCTGCGCAGGACACTGAGAGCCATCTCAGACGTCTTGTCGCTCATCGTTGGCCGCGACTTCACTGCCCCAATGCCGTTTCCCCTCGGCGCTGCTTCCGGCGCCCCTCCTGGAGCAGAAACCAAACTGCTCTGCGCCTCTTCAAACACGACGCACGCGCTCGTCGCGCCCAGATACCCTGCGTTCCCATCTGAGCGTGGTGTACCCTCACTAGAGGAAGCAGGCGTACTACTACTCAATTGCTGAGGCGAAGTGCCATTCAGTCTTGACCGCGGCGGTGACAGAGCAAGCAGCGAAGAAGCCGCTTGAATGCGCCTCTTGTTAGTGTCGAAGACGACATACTCGCATTTTTCAGCGACCTTCCCACGCCGACACCGGGTACAGACGGGCACGCGGTGATCACAGGCAACCTTGCGCTTTCGACATGGTTCACAAGCCTGTTGGCGACCGTTGCGGCGTCGGGGCACGCTGGGGAGGCCAGGGGACTCGGTGCTGGGGTTGGCACTCGCACTGCCGGGCATTTCTGGTCCTAGACCTTCAGCCGTGTTTCTGCGCGTGGCATGGGGTGCGTCTGCCCTGTGTATGGTACTGGAGAAATCTGCTGGCGATGCGACCATGGAATTCATCGTTTGAAGTGAGAGAGGAAGGAGCTCGGCGCTCGGCGCTCGGCTTAGTCACGGGTGACTGGCTTGCACCTTTTCCATTGGGTCTGAAGACTGAACGAGTACCTACGAAAACCATGGACGGAATGGATAGGCCAGTTAGACGAAGACTATTCCAGTTGTATGCTCGAATTGGCGTTCACCGGCTTCGGGTTTCTCTGATATATCGGTCTCAGATATTTGTGATGGCCCTGCCTCGGCTAGGCACAAGCTCGAGACCCGGCGGCCACGTCCAAGTACATGATTTACACGTAGGATCAAAGCTAAACGCAATTGTAGATACGAAGTACATACCAAGTACATCTCGGTGAGAAGATCTGATAACAGTGGCATTGATACAGGTCTTACTTCTAGTCGTGAAATGCTGTCGTGGGTCACTCCCCAATCTGGCTCGGCGCTCGGCATTCCCTCTGACAGTGAGATTCGAATAAATGCTCCTCGTTCAGGAGCGAATAGTTCACAATATTTCTTTTTAAATATCATCCATAATGCGAGTACAGAGCACAGATAATAGATGTATCATCGTAAAATCTTGAAAATGTATCACACTCGCAGTCCAAGCTTCTCGTTCCTTGAGCCCTTCCCCGTCACAATGGCAATTCAGCAACAGCCACGTCAAGTCGACAACATCGCTTCCCTCACGTCATATTCGGAAGATGGCGCCAACCCCCCCATTGAAAATCCGAAACCTTCTCGTGAGGGAGAGGCAATGGTCTCCCAAGACACCAAAGGATGTCCAGATGGAGGAACGCTAGCTTGGCTACAAGTAGCGGGCTCCTTCTTCTTGTTCTTCAATTCATGGTAAAGCCCTCGATCCCGGATTTCCTGGCAAATATTAATCCTCATAGGGGTGTTGTAAACTCATTCGGTGTATATCAGACGTATTATGAGACTGGCCCCCTTATCAGAGGCACATCGCCAGACGCAATATCCTGGATCGGATCGGCGCAATCATTCCTGTTGCTTGTCATTGGCGTCGTTGCCGGTCCACTGTACGATAGAGGTTTCTTCCGAGCCCTCATCTGCTCCGGTACCCTCTTGATTACCCTGGGCTTCATGCTTACGAGCATCTGCAAGGCGTATTGGCAGCTTATGCTGTCACAAGCAGTCTGCATTGGTCTGGGCACGGGATTCCTATTTATCCCCTCGCTGGCGCTTATTCCACGATACTTTGACAAGAGGCGTGCCATTGCCACTGGCATCGTGACATCTGGCAGCAGCCTCGGCGGAACCATCTATCCCCTGATATTTCAGGGGTTGCAACCTCGAGTTGGCTTTGCCTGGGCAACCAGAGTGATTGGTTTTATTTCACTGGCAACTTGTGGGTTCGCGTTGATCGCGTTGAGGCCACGCGGAAAGCCCAGCACTCGCCGGTCGCTCGTGGATAGGGATGCCTTGAAAGAGAAATCGTACTTACTCTACTGCGCGGCCATGTTCTTTAGCTATGTGGGCTTCTTTGGGCCAATTTTCTACCTCCAGCCTTATGCCCTAAGCCACGGTCTATCGCGGGGGACCTTGGCATTATACCTCGTGGCAATTCTCAACGCCGCCTCCATCCCCGGCCGCATCGTACCTGCTTACATCGCTAGCAGGTTTGGTCCAATAAACACAATGCTGGTAGCTGGCACTGCTTGCGTGATCATTGGTTTCAGTTGGATTGCGGTACGTGGCGCAGCCGGAAATGTCGTGTTTGCCATCTTGTACGGCTTCGTTTCAGGTGGCATTATATCCATGCCTGCCGTTGTGCTTGCTTCCTTGACGGGAGACATGAGTCGCTTGGGCACACGGATGGGGATGGCATCCGTTCTCAATGGCTTCGGGTCACTCTGTGGGACGCCGATTGCGGGAGCAATCCTTGCATCCACGGGTGCGTACTTGGGTGTCCAGCTCTTCTGTGCACTGGCGATCGTAGCCATGACTGCATTTCTGTTTGCACTGAGGTTGAACCGAGCCGGCGCGCAGAGAGTCAGAGTGTAACCGGAGCCACATTAGCAAACATTCATTTAGTCCTAGTTTGATGCAGAGCAAGAAAGCCCACAAGCCTCTCCAGCGCTTAGGCATCTCACGGTCACCCATCCGCGACAGACATGGTGACAAGAAAAGCCTCGTGGTGCTATCACCATGTTTGCCTGGCGCGTTGTGTTGAATTTGGTGAAGCCTTTAGTCTCATCCCGGTCTGGCACTTGTCCTGAAGGGGCGAATGTGCCTAGGCCGCCAACTATTAGCACGTGGCATCAATCGCTGCATCTTCCATCGCGATCTCCACCATCATGCCTCGAAACTTCGCATTCGCATTATATCGTGAAACCAGCGGCCGGGCAAATCGGAAGGATTGACTTTTGAAGTGTGGCAGTGAGTGCAGCAGTATGGTGCGGCTAGTGTCTGTGATTGGGGGAAAACCAACACAGGCGACAGGGCCCTGCGATCAGAGTTGCAGCATCTCGCACAGCCTCCACCACCGGCCGCTTTAAACATTGCGCTGGAACCTTTGCTCCAGTAAGGCACTCAATCTAGTGGAGAGCGCTGGCAGTCACTTACCAGTGTTGCACTAGCCTACAGGGCTCACTCCAGGGCAGATTGGCACCTGACCGTGGGCTGCGGCAGGGAAGCGGGTTGCCTAGAGACGAATGATCCAATAATTCCTTCGTCCACCACACTGGCCTTCTAGAAGATTGCGGATCTAAACCAGACCAAGGTCGGGCCGACCAACACAATTACTTCATCGGATAATACATAGCCGTGGGTTTGCGGCCTGGAAAGCGTCATGATTACAAAAAGTAGGCTTCAAGGCTGCATCATGATAGACAGTACCAGAAAATCATATCCAACCCGGACGAAGGATCACAACGAGGATGCCTAACCAAATGTACTCAAGATGACAGTTTCGACGTCATAGTGCTGCCAGGATGTCCACAGCGACTCTCTACTCCGTAAAATAAGGTAAAGAGGCGCATAATCAGACATGCGACGTACAACGTAGACACGAAGTACCCGGTACCCTAAACATGGCCGTGAATATTCCGTCCCCTCGGGAATAATCCCCAAAGTTTACGCGTATCCAGCGGAGATGGTTGAACATTTAACACCACTTTTAAGTCTCGTGAAAGAGCAAACGCGCAATATTTAGCTGCTGCGGCTGAGAGACGGCCAGATTAGGGCGAGGCACTGTCGGTGAATGGTCACTCGCACCCCGTCATGCTGACCAAGATCAACTCCGCAGATGGGGGCCTGTTTGGTGCGCAAAATACGCAAAAATACGCAAAATGCGCAGTGGAAACAACGAGGCTGTGCGTGACATCTTGCTCTGTGCTCCATTAAACTGGAAGGAGACTTCGTTCATGAATGTTGTGGGAAGTAACTGCCATAGCTGTATCCCATTCCACCGCAACTCGCGCCGAAAGATTACACATCCTCATCACAGTCAACTTCCACAAGCTATTGCATCTTATCAGCACAAGAGTACCGTAAACAACTTCCCTCATTACGGGTCTTCCCAGTCCGAGGTATCCGGTACGCAACCATCAGCCACAGAAACCACACCAACGACTAAGCTAATGGCTGCATTGCCATCCCGTTACATCCATTCCGCCACCCGTTCCATTCAGGCAAGTTTCTACCTAATTCAATGATGCTCCCTCGCACTCCCAACTTCCCAAGCGAACTAGGCACCAAAGTCATCCCACGCCAGCTTAAACCATAACGAAACCAACGCGCCAAAGCCACTCTCCCAGTCTCGCCCGGGCGGTGAGGGCGGTGCTAGGGGCATCCTTCCACACGACGGGATGTCATCCCAGGCTTTACCAGTGGAACACTGGAGGCCCATCCTGACAACAGTGTTCCTGTCTACCCTCAGCTAGGCTCAGCTACTCAATCTAGTAGTGATCTGGCCCCACTATCTGGCTCCCCAGATTGCTAGGCTGCCCTGCGCCCCTGCAAGCTCTGTTGGCCCCGCTGTCGCCACCAGGATAAGCAGACAAGAGTTGTCCCGTCATGCACTAATTCTTATTTTAATTAAAAGGCCGACACCATCCGGCGCGAAAACCTGCCCCGTTTCTTGCCTTCATATCACGATTCTTACTGCATTTGCATTGACGACGGCTACATACTTGTTTACCGATTTCACGCATCTCCAACTCCAATTCAAAGCGACGACTTCCTTTTTAGCAGATTCAGTATACGACTTTCACCATGAGATTCGACATTGCCGTCCTCGGCTTCTCACTCTTCGGTTCGGCGATCTCGACCGTCATCGGTGGCCCCCGCAATGTCGTAAGGATGGATGCGGCCGCCCGCTCTGATGAGCACGATCTCTACAAGCGCAGAGGTGGCGGAGGCGGTGGTGGCCGCGGTGGTGGTGGTGGTTCAAGCGGAGGCTCAAGCGGTGGTTCAAGCGGTGGTTCAAGCGGTGGTTCAAGCGGTGGTTCAAGTGGTGGCTCAAGAGGCGGTTCGAGTGGTGGTTCCAGCGGAGGGTCGTAAGTATACTTATCCTGTCTTGATGTGCATGTGTTCCATGGTGATATGCTGTGTGCTAACACAATTTTAGAAACAGTAACTCTGGTGGCGGGTCTCGCACAGGCTCTGGTCCTCAACCCAACCTTGGTGGCGGCCAGTTCTACGGAGGAGGTGCCCGAGCGCCCATTCGATCAGGTAGTGCCAGCCTCAGCGGTATTGTCCCCTTCGCTATCGGTGGTGCCGTGATCGGTGGTGCCATAGCAGCTTCGTGGCACCATGGTGCCTACGGATACCAGTTCCGCAACCTGTATTCCTTCCACAACGTGACAACCAACAGGGACGAGAGGAAGCCAGTGCTCTGCACCTGCGCCAAGGATGCCGAATGTGGCTGCGATGACACAGACGATAAGACGGTGCTGAATGAACTCATCGGCGACGGTGACTACAAGAAGCTCAACAAGACGCTCGTTGATGTCCAGCAGTACAAGGGAAGAAGTACCATCATTCTTAACGGCACACTTCCCAATGACACCACATCAAAAGAAACCTCTGCTGCTGGTCCTGCCATGAGCAATATGGCGGCCATGTTGGGCATGTGGCCTGCAGTCATTGCTGTCGCAGCCGCGGTTTTCCTCATCTAGACGGGACACGCAAAAGAGAACCCCCACCCCACCCTTTTTTTCTAATTCTCAATGTCTTAATATGGATTGATGTTTTTGATGCTGTTCATCCTTCTTCAGCCTATGGCGGATCGATACCCTGAAGCCGGATTCTGATGGTTCAGACCTTTGCTGAATCTGCATGGCGTTGACTTCTGAGTAATGTTTGGTATCGGCGGGTTCAATGCGGATGGAAATATAGGGCTGTAGCTTGTCGCGACAAGGAAAGCCGCGAGAAGTGTCATGCAAGAGTTGCACATCATATGGAGAGTTTTGTGCTGACGACGTTGTATGGGAGCTGTTAACTGGTTGTGGTTTTTGAATGTATTCCCTAACCAGGAGCCTCTTTCAAGTTGTGTTCAATCGATGTTGTCCACTTTTTAATCCACATGAATGCATGTTTAACTAATGGTTGTGCCTATAATTACGGCATATTCGCCCTTTCATCTAAGACACGAATCATGTTAAAAATTACCATGTGGTGTCGACGGCTACCCGGGACGATATCGGCATTCTACTTGGTTAAGGAAGGTCGAACTTCTGAAGCAGATAGCCTTCCCAAAAAAAACCGATCCAATAGATGTCGATGGTGTTGTGTAACTAATCCCAAGCTCTTTGTCTGTACGGTTGTATTGTCCATCCTTACCGGCTAGTTGTTGCGGAAAGGGGTTTGTAAGTAGTATTTGCTGAACTTGAAGTTTAACAAGGAGTCAAACTCCGGGGGGGTGTATAACAGGTGGTTCTTGGATATTGCCTTACATGGCTAGTCGTAGCTACTATAGATTTCATTGAAGTGACAACTACAGTACCATAATAATAATTGGCCCATTGCATAGAGTGACAGATGAGCGGCTGAAGATGCTGTTATGTGTGAACGTGAAGTGGTGGTGGTGATGGCCTCAGGCCAGTTTAGGCAATACGCCATGGGTATAAATGTCCAGCCCTTTCCTTTCCCCGTCGTTTCACATGTATTTCTTAATAAAGGCTACATTCCTGCTGATAATTGGCAAAGCTCGTGCTAGGCTTTAACATCAGAACCTTCGCTGCAAACTTTAACCTTGATAATTTCTCCACCATTATTCTGCCAGACACTGTAGAAGTTCTGTTAACAAGTCCAAAAGCTGAGGTATGCGCAAGCTTCACTTGCTACCTGTCAAGAATAGGTCGAGAAAAGTTACCGACAACATATTACCAAGGTAGCCAATGTTCGGTTTTCTTGCTGCGTCGATTCACCACCGTGCTGCAATTTCACTATCTTCCAGAATTGCTTGAACCAGCAGAAACACAGAGTCGAGTATATGGTATGTGATAAAGAAAATGAAAGCTTTGTGTCACATAATTCATATGGGAGAAAGATCATGGCCTATTGTCACTGGTGATCAATGGGCCCGCACGGACCACCTCCACTGTCACTCCTGATGGCTGACTCATCAACTCCAGCAATCGTGCATCGCATCTCCAACATTGACTACTTCTACGCGTGAACGACCGTCCACGAAAGCTCTGCCACCACGATCGACGCCACTCTTTACTTCTCGCATCTGTCCTCGGAGCAGAGGATATATATGGTACACACGGAAAAAAGAATGATTTGAACATTATCCAACCCACTCTGCTGCAGAAGCTGTCGCAACGAGAGACGATCGCATCGGAATTCACCATGGCGGACGACGATGATTTCTCGAAGCGCGACGAGATTTCCTGGAAAGCGCAGGACGCCGCCGACGAAAAGGAGATTGCGCGACTTCTAGAGCAGAGTCAGGATGGCGGAAGCGGCGGCCTTAAGCTCGACGACACACCGTTTGACCAAACCAATAAAGCCGATGATGCGGAAGACTTTGAAGACATTAGTGATGACGATCTTCCGGAAGAAGAGGAGCCTAGTGCTGGCGCGTCGCTCGAGATTCCAGGCCTGACAGATGACGGTACAAGTAACGATGCCGATGATCTGTTTGGGGAGGGACCTTCGTCGCCTACAGACCCCATCGGACCCCCCTCTCCCGCACCACACGTTCGAGACGCCGACACCACCGAGGACTCGCAGAATGCTGCAGCAACTCAGAGCTTCATGTCGATGAATTTTGACCCAGACCCTCATGCGAACGGTGCTGCAAACCAAGATCCCGATATCCCAGCCCCGGCCGAAACTGTCGAGGATCTACTAAAGGCAACATGGCCCGCCTATAAAAAGGGGCACGTTCTCACGTGGAGTGAGCTCTTACCCCCCAAGGTTGCGACGTGGAAAGAAAAGAGACCGTCTAGGAAACCGAAGCAGCTCGTCACTAGCAAGCTTAATCTAGATCTCGCGCCAGACCAAGAAAAGAGCTTTCGAATTCCTGGTCATGCAGCCTCTAGTGACAAACAGCGAGTACAGGACCTTACAGCACACGGTCTTGTTTTCTGTAGATTGGATACTTCTGGTCGAACTGAGGATACAAATCAGTTTGATCTTGACCAGGAGTCAGACTCGGAAACGGTGATGGGATTTAGCCTGCGCGATATTGAACTAGCTTGCGAAGACTGGGGTGCTCGTATTGAGGCAGTTGAGATCGACTTTACGAGGCAACAGGCTGAGCAAGAGCTTCTGGCACGGAAACGGCGTGTTGCAGAGGTTGATCAAGACGATGAGTGGGATGCAGAGTTCCTCATGGATATGGGAGAGGAGGCTTCGCAGGCCGGGCCGAAAAAGCGCAAGGTAGTCAAGCTTGGCCTACCGGAAATCCCTCGGTACACCGCGCCATCATTTGACAACTTTGAAGAGGCAACTCGTCGTGGCGCGAAGCGCGTACATTTGGACATGAGCGACCCATACCTGTTGCTGGAAACAGACCTTCATCAACAGAGAAAGAGGCCGCGGTTGGAGACTAAGATGAAGCGAATGGCCAACGGTAAACTGGGCCGAGACGTATCGCAGCGCTTTAATCTATCCAACGATGAAGCTTACGAGCTTCTTAAAGAAAACCACCAGAGTAAGGTCCGAGCGACTCTCGGCAATATCTCTGTGGAGCACAGTATGCCAGCCGTCAAACTGACGTGGCCGTACTACAAGGTCAAACTTGGGGGAACCACTGATGAATATCACCGACCTCGTTTCCGCTACAAGAAGTTCGTGGGACATTCCATCAAGTTTGATAAGCCTCATCATCAGAAGAGAAAGTTGATGAAAGGCAAGGCTCATGAAGTCTTCCTTTCATCCAAGGATCTGAGTATGAGTGATAATGCGACAGCCGTACTTTTTGAGTACTGTGAACCGAGACCCAGAGTCCTCAACAGCTTCGGTATGGGCAGTAAACTGATTAACTACTATCGGCGGAAGGACGCCAGCGATGACGAGCAGCTACCAAAGCAAGACTTGGGAGAATATCGCATGCTCCTCCCAGAAGACCGCTCCCCCTTTTCATTGTTTGGAACTGTTGATTCTGGAGAGACAGTCCCGACGCTCCACAACGAGATGTACCGAGCTCCCGTGTTCAGGCACAACCCAAGAGACACGGATTTCCTCGTGGTACGAAATACCACCGGAGTCGAGGGCTCCAGGTGGTACATGCATAAGATTGATCACCTTCATGTAGTCGGCCAGACCTTTCCATCCGTTGATGTTCCTGGTCCCCATAGCCGCAAGGTCACGAACGCCTCGAAGAACCGGATGAAGATGCTTGCATTCCGTATGATTCGGCACAGCCTGTCAGACAACTGCCAGCTGGCTGACATCACCAAACACATCGCCGAGTCGACTGACACCCAAAATCGACAGAAGCTGAAGGAATTCTTGCAGTATGACCGCGAGAGTGGCGAAAAAGGCATGTGGCGACTCAAGGCTGGGGAGATTCTCCCAGATGAGAACGCGATTCGCGCCATGATCAAACCCGAGGAAGTTTGCTTGCTCGACTCTATGCAACTGGGCATCAAGGAGCTTGAAGACGCCGGGTACGATCCCCGCAATGCGAATATTGATGATGACCTGCAAGTTCCTGATGCTGATGGCGAGGACGAGGACATGGACGACGATGGAAGTAAAGTCGCCAAGGGAACCAAGAAGCCAGGCGAGAAGCAAGAAGAAACTCTTGCAGACAAAATGGCTCCATGGAAGACTACCAAGGCATTCATTGACGCATGTGCCCAAAAGGCCATGTTGCAGCTCCACGGCGAGGGAGACCCCACAGGCCACGGTCTCGGGTTCAGTTTTATACGAACATCGATGAAGGGTGGGTATATTGAAGCAGTGCAAGGGCCGCTTGCGACGTCGGCCGACGCAATGGAACGTGAGAAGCGGGCCAATGGTGGTCACGCGTATAATGTGAAGAAGCAGCAGGCCATGTACGAAGAGGGAATCCGCGAGATCTGGGACAAGCAGAAGTCTACCCTATCCGACCCACAAGAGCACGACGACAAAGACATCGCTGTCACCGAAGACGAAGACGACCGGTTCAACGTTCAGTCTGCTGCAACGCCTGCACAGTTCGACGATGGAACAAGCCAAATTAGTGGGTTGACTTCATCCAGTCGACACCTAAAACGTACGATTCGCATTATCCGAGACGTTCGCCTACCCGATGGCACTACCCAACCCCGAGTCGAAGTCGTTCACGATCCCGTCGTTATATCCCAATACATGAAACGACGTACGGAAGCGGACCTGGAAATGAGAGAGTATGTTGCAGCTTTTCTTCGTCACCCAAACATGTCACGAAAGCCACCGCGCAGATGGAGAATGCTACCGAAATCTGTTCGGGCATTGCATAGGTGGTCCATGTTGTCCGAAACGCATGTGAAGCCGGATTCTGCGCATCAAGTCGCGTCTCCTGGCTCAAAGCTTGACTACATTGGCCTAGAGTTGAGGGCCCCGGCTTACATTTATCTTTCTACAGCATCTATAGCTCGAGGCCTACGGGCAATGCCGACCATGACCGTCTTGCGGGCATTAGGTATGTTTCAAGTGAAGGCCCTCATTTTCCATTTACCGGAACTGACTCGATGCGCAGAATCAAGAAGGAACTGGAGCGACTCGAGAAAAACAAGGCTCGACGACAAGCGCGAGAGCAGCAGAAAGAACTGCACCACAAGGCAAACATTGGAGATGCCGGGTCCCCGGCTGCCAACGGAGCAGATAAGATCCCAACCGGGACAACTCGCAAGTGTGCCAATTGTGGGCAGGTTGGACACATTAAAACAAACAAAAAGTATGACTCCCCCTACTTCCCCACCCCGTCGCGTACCCTTCGATTGGTGGAGTGCGTCTGAGGAATTCGAGAAATCCCGTTGTCAAGACGGCAAGCTGCCAAAGAAAAGAAAGGGACGTCAGACAAGTGTTCTGGCCCGCAAGTGCCGCGTCTCGGATCAGCAAGCGCGACGAGATGAGCCCGGGCGCGATGTTCGCCGGAAAGCTGCCGCCCGAGAACGACAAAGGGCTGCTAGGCTGGCCGCGAAGAAGAGAGCAGAGGAAGAGCAGCTTGCGGAAGAGAGAAAGCGAAAGGAAGAGAGAGAGGCGCTGCACACGCTCAAGCGAGAATTGCAGGAGAGGGCGCGTAAGCGGGCGGCTGAGAGAGACGAGAGAATACCGCAGCGGGAAGAGGATCGATGGAAGCAGATTGCGCCTAGGCCCTGGTTCAACTGCGATGCTATGCGGCGTTGATGGGCTGCTGCATCTTACCTTCCCTTTGCCAATTTCTTCTTGCTTCTCTCATTTTAACTCTCTTCATCCTCCCCTTCCCCTTTCTCTTGCTGTCTCCTTTTGCCATCCATCAGCACCTGAGACAAAATTCGTTACAAGAATAGTTGACTAACCTTGGCATCTTCAAGACTTTGTCCTCTGCTCAACGGTACGATGAAAGCGGATAACGGTGCAGCAGAACACGGCGGATTTGGTAACTACAATGCGCCGGCTGCCGGTGCCGGGTCGCCGAATTAGGCTGCATCTGCGGATTGTATATGTAAGGGTGTGGTCATGTTGCCCATTGGCCGAGAGCGGCGTGGTCAATAATTTTGGGACCCGTATTGCACTATGCGAACCACCCACCACGACTCTCGCTACAGCACGTATATCACGGAGCAGTGGGGGTTGCGCGCACAGGTTCGTAGCGAACTCAAAGGAAGATAACCAAATCACAAGTCTAAGAATGGAGTGGTGGTGTGAGTCTTGGCGCAAGAGTAGGAGAAGACGGGATGGTAGCGCGGCAAGTGGAGACCCGGGAAGACAAAGACTGTAACAGCTGCTGACCGGCGGCAACTAAACAAAGGAAAGGTGGAAGCAAATGGTTCGATTAGCATGAGCATGGCGTTTTGGAAGTAGGAGTGGACGCGAGCCGATGGCTACGCATGAAGCCAACATTGATCAAAATCAACTTGGTAGAAGTATAATTTTGAACAATAGTAATATACCCCCTCACAAAGCATTTTGTTTTCCCATGACAATGTAAATGCCTCCCTCTTCTCGCGGGAGATGGAATTGTATGAAGTCTATCCACAGTACGCATGCCACCAAGGCCACCTAAGATGTGAAAGGAGATGATGCTCTGGCGCCACTACCACCTACGAAGCCGTGCAGTAGGCAGGTCAAGTTGCCAAAAGAAAAGCCAAGATAAGAGAACAGGGCGGATCATCATCATGGTGGGACATTTTCTGTGCACATCTCGTTTTGTTTGGTGATGTGCGCTCGTGGTTGGTTGTTTCTGGGCGGGGCCATGCACGTCAACGCACCTGGGCGCTTAAACGTTGTGGCGGCAGGTATTTATAGAACTGCCAACTAGATGGCGTCTCCACCGCCATGCTCCGTCAAACAGTTTTGACAGGGAGGAAAAAGAAGTAGTACGGAGTTTTGGTAATAAAAGTGTGGCGTGCATGTGGTTCATATAGTTGATGTGCGTGTATGGATCACAAGTCGCTTAGCAGCCCCCGAGTTATGGCGCGGATGGCGCACTGACTGACGCCGTGAGGCGGAGCGACATATGCTCCACGCACGGTGGTTTGAATAGACGCGCCTCAGCCTCTTGGGTCCATCCGGAGTCTGAGCTTCCGATTAGGGATAACAAAGGCATCGCCTTGACGTTGCTTAGATTTGGGGTTATGGGGCTGTGGTGCAGATGGCCCATGTTGTAACATGTTATTCGGCGTCTCGATGCTTTGCCATTCGTATTGAGGGACGGAATAAGGGTAGGGGCACGATGAGCACTACAGGAGGTGCCAATATGGAGAGCAGAGGAAATACCCACTAGTGTCTCATTACACATTTGCCTGGTCGAAGAGATAGTAGCATTGATAAAGTTGCTGAATGCTCAGTCTGTCATTCGTGGAAGCCAAGACGTTGTCGCATGTTCCAACGTGTTGACAGACACAGCACTGCCACTCTACCCACATGGGGGTCGTTGCCCCAGAAAAGAACAGTCAGACAAATTGGAATCAGCGATGATTGAGCAGTTGACCTGACGGTGGACTGATCCATTTCGACAAGCCGTAGCAGAAGGGATATCACCAGTTTGGATTAGTGCGACTGACAAAGGTCGTGATGTGAGGGGACCAGGGCGTGCGTGAATGGGACTGAAGCGGAGAAAGAGGACATTAGCTATTAATACGCCGAGTATAGTGTTCGACGAAGGCGGGCGACGAACGTAACTTCACTGGACGTATCCGTCACATTTGGCCAATGCTCGAGAAGAAGAGGGGAAAGAGAATAATTGTTTTTGTCTGTTGGTGATGAGATGCTAATTGCAATAGTCCTCAGCAGCATTGATGTGCTGTGATGCACGGACATTTCGTCACACGACAGGCGCGTAAAAGGATAGGCGAGCGAGGAATACGACACCGTGACGCCTATGGCAGAGCTGCAGCGGACTCGTGCTTACTCGTTGCTGTGCGAAGCAGGACTCCTTGGCGGTGTTGTTGGACGTGTTGGTCGATGGATTCGTGAGCCGAGCCATACTCTCCATACAAGCAAAAATGTCAGACTGACTGCTGGGTCCCTCACCGACCAAAATTGAGCGGATGGGCGAAGAGCCAGTCCTGGGGACTTGTCTAGCCCCTACAAACGCCTCCCAAGTGCGATGATATCAAGTAGCGTCTACTTGCTGTCCGTCACCCCACAAATGCTGCCGTCTCATTTAACTGGTGAAAATTCTCCTTCAATTTTGGGATGTGCTTCATTGTGCCTTCCTATCAAGACTTGAGAGTGTCAGGTCCATCGCTCCTCCCTGGTAAGGCAAAGTGGACCAGCCGGGGTCAGCCAACGCCTTTTTTTTTCCCTATTAACGGGGATTATTAACTCGAGGCAACCTAGTAAAAAAAAAAAAAAGCTACGTATCTTTCTAGCCTCCCAGCCCACCTACCCACCCTCTGTGCTTGTCCTCAGTGACCAGCATCCTCTAGCGTCCTAGAGCCCACCCACTCCCACGTCTCCATCCCTCTCTTGTCATAGGCCACCCGCGTTAGCTGGGCCCTTCTTTGATTTCACCTCTAATACCACCTACTCTCCCTCCCTTCCCCCCAAAACCCCAAACTGAACACGATCTTGATCCTATTATTAGAACCACGTCCAGATTCAGCCCCATCCTGCTGCACCACCGGCTCGAACCACCACCACCACCACCCAACGATCTCGTCTTCCGGCTACGCATCGCGGTTGCGTGTGATAACGGCCGGGAAAGCCACCTCGCTCGCCCAAGGGTCCCCTACCGCCAGTTGCTTGCCACGGGAGCGTCCTCAACCGGCCCCTGTTTTGTTTCTGGCCAGGCGCATTTTTCGTGCTCCGTTCTCCTCGCTTCCAACCTGCCTGCCTACCCGACTGACTTGCCATTTATTCTCGGCCCGCTGCGTTGTTTGTCGAGCTGCGTCTGGAGGGGGCAGGACATCATAGCCCGTTGCGCTGCCATCGCGCGCTTGTCACCGAAGTGATTCACACCCATCTTGCGAACAGCCTGTCGTGTGTCCACGGTCGCTTGCCATCGCTGTTGTTATCCCGGCTCACTCGTTACGCCGACCCTCGCAGACTCGCACCATCTGAGCCTCGACCGTTTCATCTTTAAAGCAGGGTACGTCCCCTTTGCTCTTTGCGCCATCCACAACAGCCCTCTCTACGCACGATACCTACCCGACCTCGTCTCGACCTCGAGCCTGACTCTCACCCGACTCTCACCCGAACCCACACTCGCAGTCGCACTCTACTCTCCTTCCGCCTCGATCTCGACCTCGACCTCGACCTCGATCACTAGCCCAAGATGGGGCGGAGGAAGATTGAGATAAAGGCCATTAAAGATGACCGAAACCGCTCCGTGTACGTGTGGAAGCGCCTATGCTCTATTTACAGCTGCTCTCGCTTGCCTCTACTAACTCTTCTGCGCTATAGTACCTTTCTCAAGCGAAAGGCCGGTCTCTTCAAAAAGGCACACGAGCTTTCCGTTCTGTGTTCTGTCGACGTTGCTGTCTTCGTTTTTGGCAGTAACAAGAAACTTTACGAGTACTCCTCGTCAAACATGGGTGACCTCATGACCAGACATCAATATGTAAGTCACGCGTCAAGATGCCCAGCTAGAATACTAGCTAACGCCTACAAATAGCACGGCGGCATCAGTGAACACAAAGGCCCCGCTGACTTCAACGGCGGAAACGACGACGACGAAGACGACGAGGGGGATGGCACGCCACCACCCCGTGGTGCCGAAGGGGTCGATATGGAGAACCAGATGATGCCACCGCAGTTCCATGGCCAAGCGCCATTTCCTCAGATCCGGCAACACACGATGTCTGCGTCGCCACCTATCGGGAACGGCGCTCCGTTCCAAGGCCACCACCCAGCACATGGCCCGCCACCACGAAGTCTTACGCCTCAGGGCCACCCCGGATCCAGGCCGGGGTCTCGGAATGATATGAGACGGCTCGGACCAAACATGGTGCCTCATGCCGTTGGGCCTCACGGCCCGCCTGGTGCACACCCTGGTATCACGTATATGCCAACTCCTCCCATCTACAACCCTCCGGTGAACCAGCCTGGCCCAATGCCAGCACAGGCCCCTGGCTACTCATATCCGCCCCAGCATCAGGCTCAGCCCCAGCAGCGCTACATGGAGGAACGCCGTCCTTCGGCACCTCCTGGCTATGCGCCGACGCCTCCACACGGCCAACCGCCGGCCACGCGCATGCAATTGTCACCACATCCTCCGGCACCGCAGCAATTACCTCCTCAACCAGTGCCTCAAATCATCTCGCCCCCGCCACAATCAGATCGCAGAATTCAAGATCCGCCAATGCCGCCGCCTGTTGAGCCGAAGAGGGAGCAATCTGATCGGCCACAGCCGCCCTTGCTCAACACGGAGTCGGCCATTAAGAAACTGCCCTCACGCAAGTCGCACAGCATCTTCACACCCATTGAGGAAAATAGGTCCATATTGTCTCAGCACCTGGCGTCCTTTTCCGACGAGTCCCATTCTCACAAGTCAGAGTCGGCGGCAGCCGCTGCGGCAGCCAACCACGCTCACTTGGTCGATGGGTCGCCGCCTAGGCGAAATGGAACTACGACGTCACCTCGGCCACCGCACCGACTCAGCAACCAAGAAGTTCCCGAATGGAGCCGACACACGTCTGTCTCATCTGGCGGTGCTGATGTTGCCCACACGCCCCCCTCTCGGTCCAACAGCTTGAAGATCGGCGGACCTGGAGGTGCTTCTAGGCCTCGAGGTCCCCGGCTGACAGTACAGATTCCAGATGGCGAGTCCGAGCCAGGAAGTGCGACGGGCGAATCCAACTCACCCCGGAATCCGGCCGACAGGCAATCGCAAGCACCACAACGGCACAACTCACACTCTTCTATTATTCTACCACCGCCATCGCCTTCTGGCCCCGCCCTCCTGTCAGCTGGTGCAACCGGGCCGACGAATCCATTCGCAAGGCCGGTGCCTCAGCGTGACACCAACGAAACCCCCGCATCAGCATTGCCATCTCGGTTCATGAACCAAGACCTCATATCCAGCCCCAGTGCGTTCTATAGCGATTGGGGTCTACGCGGGAATGACGGCAACAGTATGCGAAGCCCTCTGAATTTTGCCACGCCAACGGTGGGCACAGGACCCAGCTTTCTGCGAGATGACCATCATGGCTCGGGCCAACACAACCAATCTGGTGGCAGTGAAGGCGCCGCATCAGGTTCAGTCCATGCTCCCCCAGCGGCGACCAGCGACGCTGACAACAGCGGCGCTAACCCGCCAGGGCTATCAAAACGGAAAAGTTTTGACCACAGTCCCATTAACCAGACCGAGGGCCAAGATGAATCTAATGAGGCCAAGAGAGTGAAGACTGAGCGATGAGCAACCTGTGTCCTTGATCAAAATATTTAGCTATTCTTTGGGCTAGTCTTGCCTACTTGATACCCCTTTACGAAATCTTCTATTTGCCCGGTCTCGTTTTCTGTAGCTGTGGCTGTTGCGGCGAAATCATCACTTTTACGCCCGTGTGTTTGCTGGAAGAATCATTGGGGAGGAGGCTGGGTTGTGCGACTGTAGTTTTTAGACAGGAACGGGCTTGCCATGGTGTATGGGCATAATGAGCGCTTCCAGGCTAGCGACGGTCGGAGCCGTCTTGCATCGGGGCGCTGTTTTCTGTTGGATATTTGACAGCAGGCAAGACGGTGACAATGCTGGAATAATGATTGGGGAATCGCGGCTTGTTGTATTCCTAGCGGCGTATGATTGTATGTATGGTTTGTGTGGGCCTGGGTCAATGGATGCTCTTGTTTTCTTGCCTTTTGTTTTGCCAGACCTGACAAGCAGTGGATGTAGCATGAGGATGAGTGTATCCAGCACAGTGTTGGTTATTCTTATTGCATATAGGTCAGATGGTCCAACCTTGGTTTATCATGCCAGCAGGGTGATGTAGGAAAGAGAACACGGAGAAATAAATGCCATGTTTATATTCATTAAAAGAAAACGCTGCTCGTACATCATAACGTGCGTACGGCTCCGAATCGCCATTATCAAACCCAAACAAATCATGCCACCGGCCAACGGAATATCTATATACAACACACATCACACACAGGGCGTCCATCGCTAGACGTAGTTCAACACGCCCTTGAGAATCCACTAGAACACGCTCGTATCAGTTTCACATACATACAAATGACGCGTGTATAAGACTGCAACTCACCACTTCGCCGTTTGCGACCTGGCTGGCAACCTGGTCTACCTCGACATCATCTGGCATAACATACCTCACGCCCTCCCTCTCTTCCCACCATATCTTGCGGCCGCCCACGGTGTGCACCTTGTCGCCCTTGGGCCACGGACTACTCGTCAGGAGATGCGCCTCGACGAACCGCCGCAGGTTATCACGCGCGCGGTCCTCCCCGCCCGTGCCGTCATACGCCTGGGTGCCCAGCGCGGCGTACTCGCGGGGGTCCTCCCACGGCTTGCGCGGCAGGGCCTCGATGGCGGAGTTGAGGGGTGCGAGGACGGTGGTGTTGACGGCCAGGTCGCCGAGGAGGACCGACGTGGACTCGTGCATGCGCGTGAGGGAGGAGAAGCTGGTCAGGGAGCGGTGGGTAGTGAGGATGTCGGTCAGGGCCACGCCGGGTTGGAGGCCCGGACCGGGGCCGGTGCCGGCGTTGTCGTCGTCCGGGGGAGGCATGACGGGGAGGTGGCCAGGGAGGACGTTGTGGATGTCCTGGAGGGGGGTCTTGAAGGGGGTCTTGAAGAGGGTCTTGAAGAGGGGCTTGGAGGGGCCGGTGGATTGTGAGGGCGGTTGCGGACGTTAGGGCGAGGAGGAGGAGGGACCTCATGGTGGGTTGAGTGAAGATGGATATTAGGGTTTAGGGATGATGAAGTGCTGGAGCGTTGAGGAGGGCGGCTGGAATGAGGGTTTAAGGTGCAGACGTCATTACATAGTACACTACGAGCCGCTGCGAGAGACGACTGGGCGGTAATTATTACGTGGTGTCACTTGGCGGGGACGCGGGGATGAAACAGGAAATGCGCGGCGAGGGTTGAGCGTGACGGGTCACGGGACTGGAGATGGGGATGGGGGATTTGGGGGGACGATGAGGGAAATAGCTGGGGGCGTCGAGGGTGAGAAATAAACTGGCGAAGGGGGGCTGGTTGGCTATGGGGTCATATGCGGGTTATTTTGGCCCCCCCGCGGGGAGCATTATTCCCACAGGAGGGTGTTTGGGCGGTTTCGCTGGTGAGTGGCGTGACGGGGTCGAACGATAGTGTGCGAAACTGTGAGGGATGTCGATGGGTGGCGGATTAATTTACGGGCATCGCGAGGGTAGCGTGTTGGGATGGATTTACGATGCAGCTCACGGATGCCCTTGGGGGGATGACGATTGCGAAGGGTCGATCGATATCTGCGGCGGATTGGGGCACACGCAGCAGTGCAGCAGCTCGTGATTCGCATGTCTTGATGAATCATCGGGAAGCCCTTCACATGCTAACGAACCGGCTGGCAGAGGCGGTGCCCTGGCCAATGAGCGTGGCCGTAAAGCCGCTCTGTCATGGGGTCCACGAGCCAAGCACCAGCGGCATGGTCAGGCCCAGGAATACAGTCAACAGAGAGCAAGACGGGCAGCAAAGACAGCTGGATGCACCGACGAGATCATCTGATGCGTCGTGCGTCGAAACGGCGGGGAGTGCGTCCACGACCCCATGCTACGTTATGGAGGCTCCTGTGGGGGAAGTCTGGAGGAATTGCCATTACCGTGTGCGTGCCGGCCGTGGCAGAGTGAGGCCGGGCCCTAGAGGCCTAGCTGGCATTTCACATGTCAGCAACAGCACGCACTCCGTCATCAGGCGCCCTAGAAGCGCGCATGGAAAGCATGTGGAAGCCGTGAGGAAACCGTCGTGGCAAGGACGTCGCATGAGGCGCAATCACCGGCCCGCGTGGGCGTCGTAGCAGCGGCGCGCAGCGAATGTGAGGAGCTCAATGGAGTGAGTGGTGAGTGAGTCTGGCGTGGTGGTTCATCGGCGCATATGGGTTCGCGGGCATGACACGAGCCTCGGAGCGCAGGACGGACGCGACAGATGAATGTGCGCCGTGGGGTGATTGGGAAATGGCCCCGTAATGCGACTGTCTCTCATCTGGGGGGGGGCTTTGGCTCTCCAGCGATGCTCTCTGTTGGATTTGCTGAGGCACGAAGCTGCCTGGTCGGGCGGTGCGCCGCTTTCGGTCAGTCAGCCTGGGTGCCACGCAAGGTGAGGCGATGGAACCGTGCGGTCTCTGACGACGGCATCAGGGGGCAGGTGCACCGAGAGAGGTGCAGAGATGTTGGAGGGTATTTATCTATCCTGCAGCGCAGCGCAATCGCTGCGATCCAGCATCCCGCCTCCTCCCGATGAGCCTCAAGAGGACCTGCTGCGTCGTCCATGCCAACACGGACGCCCGGTGCGTCTCTCGATGCCGTCATTCACCGTCGTCCAGGCGTGGCTCCAGCGAATTACAGCGCTGCCCGGCATGAATCAGCGCGCCTCTCACTGGCCAGCTGGGGTCCGCCCTTCGTGGCAACTGGCGCCGGAGGCATGGGCAGTCGCCCGCTGTGGAATGTCCCTCCAGTTGACCAGGCCCCCCCAAGCTACACCCAAGCTACACCCAAGCTAGCCCGCTAGCCCGCCTGGAGAATGGCATCGCCCCACTCGCTCCAGGCAAGTCCGTGGCTACCCCAGGCGGCGCCTGTGCTGCGAGCGTGGGATGATGGCCTGTGGACCGCTGGACTGTGTGATGCTGGGCCTGGTGCGCGCTGCTGCTGGCGGGCCCCCGATTTTTTGCTTCTGACCTCGGCTCCTCCATCGTCCTCGGCGTGTTCGACCAGCTCCACGTTTCTGACATTCGCTTGATGCCCCCAAACCTGTTAAAACTCTACGCCGTCTCGCATTCCTGCCCTCTCCAACTTTTCTCTCTCTCTTCTCTCCCATCAATTCTCTCCCTCTCAACCCATCACCGTCATCATCGTCACCATCTCTTTGAGACTCGCCCCCATCGTCTCTGTGTGGATAGCTCTTGTGTCCTTTACCGCCCGGACACCTCGACGCTTGCTCTTCTTCTCCCCTACTTCCCTTCACACACTTCACAGAACTCACCATGGCTCCTAGAGTAATTGTCGTGGGTGGTGGCCGTAAGTAGCTCCCTTGCGCTGCTGTTCCGGCTGGTATCCTCTCGTTTGTTCCGAAGAGCCGTACTGCCGCTCCAATCACATGCCGCTGCCGCTTCGTCATTGCGCTCGGCGATGGATGAATGAGCAGCGAGCAGTGGGCTGTGGGGGGCGCGGCGCGATGGGGATGCCGGAATCGCGGAGATTTGCTCCTTGACACTTGCAGACACGTTGAATGGCGGAGCTGACCGGTTTTCTAGTTTCTGGTCTCAGTGCTGCCCACACCATCTACCTCGCCGGCGGCAACGTCGTTTGTCCTGGACAAGCAGGGTGAGTTTTCTGTCCCCCTCCTGAGCACATGCTCTTTCTGCGGCTCCGCAGGAAGAGAGCTCAATCCGACCGTCACTGACGATGACTCCAGGCTTCTTCGGTGGCAACTCTACCAAGGCCACCTCTGGTATCAACGGCGCCCTCACCCGCACCCAGGTCGACCACCAGATCGGCGACAGCGTCAAGCAGTTCTACGATGACACCCTCAAGTCCGCCCGTGACAAGGCCCGCCCCGACCTCATCAAGGTCCTCACCTACAAGTCTGCCGCCGCTGTCGAGTGGCTCCAGGATGTCTTCAACCTAGACCTCACCCTCGTCTCCCGCTTAGGGTAAGTCCGTAGATAGCCATCTCCAACCCCTCCCCCCCGGCTGTAATGTGAGAAGCGCATTTCTGACATCGGTTTCCAGTGGCCACTCCCAACCCCGAACCCACCGTGGCCATGATGCCAAGTTCCCCGGCATGGCCATCACATATGCCCTGATGCAGCGCCTGGAGGACCTCGCCGAGAACGAGCCTCACCGTGTCCAGATCATCAAGAAGGCCCGCGTCACCAGCCTCAACAAGGAGGGCAACAAGGTCACCGGTGTCACATTTGAGGTCAACGGCGAGTCCAACAGCGTCGACGGCCCCGTGGTCCTCGCTACCGGTGGCTATGCCGCCGATTTCGGCGAGACCTCTCTGCTCAAGCAGCATCGACCTGACACCTTCGGCCTCGCCACCACCAACGGCACCCACGCCACAGGTGACGGCCAGAAGATGGTCATGGCCATTGGCGGCAACGGCATCGACATGGACAAGGTCCAGGTCCACCCCACGGGTCTCGTAGACCCCAAGGACCCCGGCTCCAAGTGGAAGTTCCTGGCTGCCGAGGCCCTCCGCGGCGAGGGCGGCCTGCTCCTCAACGCCGACGGCGACCGCTTCTGCGACGAGCTCGGCCACCGTGACTACGTCTCCGGCATGATGTGGAAGGAGAAGGACAAGAACAAGTTCCCCATCCGCCTCATCCTCAACTCCAAGGCCTCCAACGTCCTCGACTTCCACACCCGCCACTACTCTGGCCGCGGCCTCATGAAGAAGATGACCGGCCAGGAGCTGGCCAAGGAGATTGGCTGCACCCCGGACCACCTCCAGAGCACCTTCAAGACCTACAACGCCATTGCCGACGGCAAGCAGAAGGACCCCTGGGGCAAGAAGTTCTTCCACAACCTCCCCGTCGACATCAACGACGACTTCCACGTCGCCGTCATGGAGCCCGTCCTGCACTTCACCATGGGCGGCATCGAGATCAACGACAAGGCCCAGGTCCTCAACAAGGACCAGCAGCCCTTCGAGGGTCTCTACGCCTGCGGTGAGCTTGCCGGCGGTGTCCACGGTGCCAACCGTCTCGGTGGCTCCTCGCTGCTGGGCTGTGTCGTCTACGGCCGCGTTGCCGGCGACACCGCCAGCAACTACCTCTTCCAGCAGGCTCTCCAGGGCTCCTCTGGCGCCGCTGCCCAGCGCCTGGGCCAGATCTCCCTGCACCTCGACCCCTCCGCCCCCGGCAAGTTGACCGTTGAGTGGGCCAACGGCGCTGCCGGCTCGGGCCCCGGCCCCCAGCAGCAGGCTCTCGGCTCCCCGGCTGCCGCCGCCGCCCCGGAGTCCAAGCCAGACCCCAAGGCCTTCCAGATCCCCGACAAGGAGTTCACCCTCGAGGAGGTTGCCAAGCACAACACCAAGGACGACCTCTGGGTCGTGGTCAAGGGAGTCGTCCTAGACCTCTCCAACTGGCTCGAGGAGCACCCCGGCGGTGTGCAGGCCATCCTGAACTTCATGGGCCGCGACGCCACCGAGGAGTTTGAGATGCTCCACGACGACGAGGTCATCCCCAAGTACGCCCCCAGCCAGGTCATTGGCCGCGTCAAGGGCCAGAAGGTCACGCTGGAGATTTAGATGTCCAGCGCGTAAGAGAGTAAAAGAGAAAGAAAAAAAAAGAAGAAGGAAAGAATGCAAGCACGAGATATCATGATGCGGGGATGAGTCGAGGAATCGACACGACGTGTGTTTGCCCACCAGGCTATATAGGGCTAAGGCGCATGGGGTTGCCTTCTTTTTGTGTGTGTGTGTAATGTACTGATAGCTATTACGAGTCAACTACTGCATATGCGGTATTATATACTGATGATATATTATCTGAACCATTCTAATGAGTTGATGTGCGTCCGGAGTGGATGTGTCTGTTCCTTGCGGGACTCAGCGCCCGTATCTATCATGTAGTGGCTGCCCCTCGAGTCGATACAGCACCGTCATCTCGAGGGCCGATATAATCAGTGAGGGCTGCCGACCCCAAAAGAGCTTTTCTCAGATCTGAAAGCAATACATCAAACATCAGGCAGGACACATCTAGGGGACGGCACGGCACAGAGGAGCCCGTGAACAGAATACGCGCCCGCATCAAGGGAACGAGCAAGGCACATTCCGCTTCATTGCAAGCGAGGCCGCAGGACAAGAGCGCCGTCCGCTCCGTTCTGCCGAGTTGGCGTGTTTTCCTATCCGTCCATCAGACGATGCCTCTAGCAGGAGGAGACTTGTCTATCCACGCACATGGTGCCGCGCTCTATCGGTGCCAGGAAACGGGGGCGTGAGGTGACCAGCGGGATACGCGCCGTCCGGTTTTCCCTCCCTTCCTTGGACACTGTGTTTGAAGCAAGGGCCACGAGTGAATCTGCTTCAAAGAGCGATGTCGCTTGGAGGCGAGTCCAGCGGCGTGGCCTCTTCCCCTGACTTCGTGCTGCCGTCCCCATTCGCCTGAAACCGTCGACTCAACCGCCAATCTCCTCCGCTGAACCGCAGATCCGACAGAGGGGGCATGTAGACTCGCTACCCAGGCAGGTAGAATTAATTGCGAGTGGGACAGGGGCACATGTCTGTTTCGCTGCTCCCCCCAACGCTGCCGCCACGGCAGACGTCGTCTACTCAACCGCAGACTCACACCACACTCGCCAGTCCCCGACATTTCGCTACGTCAAGGCCATGTTTTTGGAGCCAATGACAATACATCGCCGGTCCTGTTCGGCACCTCGCTGAGGGATTTAAAGGGGGGTATGTCTGTATGGTATGTACGGGGCGCATATGGACTGTACGCCGCAACAGACGGACACGCAAAACCTATCCAATGTCTCCGTCCGGACGACATCCATCTCGCTTGCATCCTGCACTTAATACCTCACCGGCACACACCCCCCATCCATGCCCCATCCCATCCCATCCCATCCGTACCTGGCACGAGAAACAAGATCGCAGCCACACATCGCATTTCCCCCAAAACCTGTCTTTGCGCGAGGCAGAATGCCATTTTCATGTACGATGACAATGGGGAGAGGGGGGCTCGCAACGGTTTACGGCCCCCAGAGTCTGGGGTATGGGGGAGCATTAATGGGACCGTGGCTCTCGATTCGGACCTTTAGGGTTGGGTGATCTTCCGGATGGGGATTCAGGCTGATGTGTGGCGCTGATGCCGTCGTCGAACTGCTCCGTATATATACCGCCGAGCTCTTCTCTGGCAATGGGCTTGGTAGGGCTTCGCCTTTCTTCGTATTTAGACTCTTGTATCGCACGAGAGGCTTTGAAGGCACACTATGACCCGTCGCCCGTGGCCCATCAATGCCTAACTCGGGTGTCCCCAATCTAGATACCTTGACAGCCACTCACGCCAACTTGCACAGCACATGCCGGGTATCATCACCCACACGTCAGCAAATCCGACATGGCCCAAACTCTACTCCACGATCACCATCTGCACCTCTTCGCACCCTCTTCGCGCCATCGCCGCCAGCCTGCCGCCCACCAAATACGACCCCCCACGAACCACAACGGCCCGGGCGGCAAACAATGGATGGCACATCCCCTCCAAGCCCGCACCTGATCTTGGCATTGGGGCTAGGGACACAATTTAAAGTTTGCAGGACACCATTGCCGTGGGTCATCTCTGTCCTCTCCACGGAATAGACAGACGGAAAGGTCGTATTTGCTGGTGGCAAGCACGGAATAGCGAGTGACCAGCTGCAGTACGCTGTACGTAGGTATGAAGACGTTAAGCGCGCTCATTTACCCGGCCAAGATGGTGTGCCGCCACACCACCCCGACTTCCTATTTTGAGGGCCAAGACAACGGAAACACGCCCTTATGATGCAATTACCGTTCCAAAGGGCCGACTTGTGCTGCGTCTGGATGTTTATTATGCGCGAAGGTCTGGGCTACGCCTCGGGCGGGCAGGGGCTTGTTGAGCAAAGTCTGGGGTAGGCATGCCATGTGTTGAGGCGGATATTGTGGGGATGACGGGGTTCGGAGAGAGGCCGTGGTGATAATGCGCGTCGTAGCTGGTGGTGTTTGCCTCCATGTTTGAGTTTGGGATTGATCTTAGCCTTTGTTTAGACTGTAACGGCGACGGAGCGGCGCGGCAGACCTGGTGGGCGAGTGGGTGGTGTTGCTAACAACATAGCCAGTGGTGGCCTGCCATTGTTGTTAGCTGTCCACTCCGTCTTGATGCGCCCACGACCAAACTCAAACTGGAGTGTAGACACCGGTCTACACGGACAGCTCTGCCTCGGCGCACAATACTCAGTAACCTAGATACTCGTCGTGTTTCTCTGAAGATGATGCGAGACTCACTGATCTAATCTCGGCCCTCGCAACGACCCCACTTTCAACGATTGGCCCAACTCGTCCTTTTCTGTCAACCGGTGAGTGGAAGCAGGCTCTCTCAGCTGTATAGTAAGTAAGCTGTCGAAAGCGTCGAGGATCGACAGTCAGAAGAGAAAGCGAAAACGCTCGCTCGGGCAAGGTGCAGCTATAGACTAGCACTAAGATAGATAAGCTTTTGCCGCTACAATTGCTACAGTACGTAATTTCTTCTGCTAGTACTCAGTAATGGCTAGTATTCGGTTCATTCGGCTTCTGCTTAGTACGTGGTGCTGTGCTCCCGTAGTCCGTGGCCATGATATGGTGTTTGGAATGACACGGTAAGGGTTGCCCAGGATCGATGGATGGCCCCTTGATTCCTTTGTCTTCGTCCATTCTCTTGGTCTCCCATAGACACCAGCGCGTGCCGCGGCAATGCGGAAAGTGCACATGACCGCGTATCATCTCCCAGACCAGCTACATCAAACCTCCGCCGATAGGATAGGACCAAATACTGGCGAGCCATGAGATGCACGATGAGGCTGAAGGGTATCCTCGGATATCTGACATCTCCTAGCCCTTCTTTGCTGACTCAACCCCGTCACCCCTTCCTGAGCTTTGCTCTTCATGCGGAGCGGAGAGGTGGGATAATATTGACTTTAGGAAGGTGGAGATGGTTCCTAGATTTGGATACCGGTCTTTGCAGCTGGGATCGACTCTAGCGGAATCCTTCCACGCAACCCATGCCAAGTTGTCGTGATCCTAAGTTCCTAACTAGTGAACGAATTTCTCTCTCCCCTCCTCTGAGGAGGCAAATGTTGTCGACGGACTTTGAACTCTTATTTTGCACTTGTATGTTCATGGCGGTTCTCGCTACCAACCAAAGTCACAGGTCTCACAGCTGGGGCTAGAATCCGGACTTCTCAGGCGCCTTGTGTCAATCCGTCAATAAGGATATGTGGCTATGTGGCTATGTGGCGTGCAGGAAGCTATGAACTTGTCATCGTCGGCACTCAAACCTTGCTTCGAAATGGAGACGAGAGGCAGACTTAGTCATAGACATAGTAGTAGGTATTATAGTAGAGCCTTCCGCAACCGATTTACTACAAAACTAAGCGAATTGGTTGGGGAACACGTGCGAGGGAGCAGGGAAGGCTCGAACCGCCTCTTTGTTGCCCTAACTGGACGTGACTGCTGAGAGGCCGGGTATGCGCTCCGTTGGCTTTTCGGACTTGGGTAATGATGCATGCAAGGGATCCTGCTCATTATCTCCAACTCCAACGGACCCTGCCCGTCACCCACCGTTCACCGCATCACGGGCGTCCTGGGGTAGAGCTACGGTACCCCATACTGTGAAAACGAACAAGGACAGGAGATACACTGTACGGAGACCCGAAGTACCAGCCAGTGCAACCACTGAGGATGAACTGGTTACATCCTGTTCGTGGCATAGTATGGTGGTGAGACCCCTACTTCCACTGCATTTAGTGGAGAGAGATGAGGGCGTGGCGTCCAGTCCTGTGCCTGATAGAGCGCTAGCCACACAAGCCGCAATATGCATCCTCGTCATGCTGGTCCTTGTATTTGCCGATATTGTTGGCGTTGACAATACAGAGTACTGCTAGCTAGCACGGAGCACCGTACGAAGTACTTGGTAGGTATGTTGTAAAGGGTGACTCGATGCTGGCAACCGACAAAGTAGAGCCAAAGAAGGCGTCTGAGATCATTCATGTGTCAGTGTCAGTCCGAGTCAGGGAGGGGAAGTAAGTGGTTGGCATGCACAGGATTTCCTCCGTAGCGTGACTGAACGTTATTTGCCCCCTCCCAACATGGGGATGAAAGCGCACGCCAACAACGGTCTTTCGTGTAACCATCCTGGGCGCTGTATCGACAGCTGGCGATTCGCGCGGAGTTCTTCTGCTTCGAACATGACGCCTGGGTGGTCGCTGTTCGCTTCCCTGTTATAGTCGTAGACTGGTAAATGAACCGCAGTGTTTCATTCTGCGATCTGAATGGTTATGACTTATGAGACAAACACACAGACCACCTTTTGACAGCTTGTTGGTCTCCCTCGGGTCAAGATAGCCAGGGTCCAGGGGAAGGAGCGTCGCCAATGAATCACTGGTGCCCCACGATGCCACGGTGCCAATACCAAACAAACATTCATGGTGCATGGGTAAGCGTTGGTGGCCCCGGTAGTTAGTTTTGCGAGAAGCACGGAGCGATGCTGAACGGAGTGGTTCTCGAATGGCCTGGTCTCCGAGTCTGGGTACGACAGTGCCCAGCCCCTCAGCCAACGGCATGACACGATGTGTGGTTGGACGAGAATCTGACATATCAGGCGGCCAGCCGATCATTGTAGAAGCGGGTTTGAGTGCTACAGAGGCATGAGGAACTCCAAGCAGCTTACCTGGTTAAGAAAGCTCTGGGTCCATTATTTTGGTGAACTCTGGGGTAGTAGAAAGCTTGCTGGCTGGTTCATGCTGGTTCGTCATGAGCATCTGAGACATCCATCTGGACACCAGACCTGATGGGTGGACATGCAATGGCATGGTCTGCTAGATGTAGGTTGTACTTTCGTGACACATCATTGCCCAGAGCGACCTGCTCATGAGAGTTTGCGCGCTGACAGACAAAGCAGCTAGAGGGTACTTGGAGGCAATAGCCAGAAGCCATCGGCACTACGGACATGGAGCAACTCGCCCAAACATGGCAGGTCGAGACTGCAGAGAGGGTACCTGCTCTACCGGGCGTCGAAAACATGACGGGGCCCTTTGGTTGTCACGAACAATTGAAGACTTGGAAGTCAGCTCACCGGGAAGCGGTCGGCACAGTGCTTGCTGTTCGGTGTGCTCAAAACATTCCATTCCGACGTGCTCAGTCTGCTCGTGCGCTTTGATGAGCTGGCTGAGGAGAGGAGAGATGCCCGACTTTGGCTTCCAAATCTGGGGTTGGAGGCTCCGACTTGGCACAAAGGCACTTCGATGAACGCCACACTGTACTCTGTACTCTGCACAACCTCCTTACCCACTTTCTCACGTTGAGACTGGCGACGGTTGAGGTAGGAGCTGAGAATACCTACGGTGGCTTTCATGCGAAGTAGAGCACTAACAAAGAGGTAGCGGATACAACACTTTTTCATGTGCCCTTGGAAGGTCGCCGTGCAATGTACCTTGGCCGATGTACTCACCAGTCATAGCTTGGTACAGAGCACCCCGCACGCGCACAAATCAAGTACCATTCCTGCGTGACTATTCACCAGAGCCCAAAGAGGAAGAGCATGCATCGAGGGATGGGATGATGGATGGTGGGCAACCCCACCACCCTCACAGCAATCCTGGCCGCTCGACGCTGTTGGGAGGGTCGAGAGACGAGGAAGCGAGGTCTTGATACGCCAGTGTGCAAGTAGCTGTGCCCGCCATCCACACTGTGCAAGACGCCCAAGGCGCGCGTCCTGCCCATGTGCCACGTTCCTGTGTTTTGTACACATCTCTGGACCATGGTAAATGCGCACCTACTGTTTCGTATTTGAGCCCTTCCGTAACGAGCACAGCACATAGTAGTGGTCCCTTGGCTCTGGATCTCCTGTTCGTCAGTGGGCAAAGAGGCAGAAACACACACAGGTGGCAGCAGTCGCATTTGTGGCGAACCGTCCAATCAGCTGTCGTCTACATTCGTCGATCCCTTCCCTTTGCTTAATCTCTTGTCCTCTGACTGCCTCAGGTTCAAAGTTGAAGTACTCTCTACTTTCTACATCGTGTCCGATTACACAGACAACCAAGTTTATGCTACCCACCTATTGTCTGACTGTCATCGCCCAGGGGCCAGCTTACCGTTTCGTTCCGCAGTGAGACCTGGGGCACCAGCACTTCTTTAGCTTGGACAAGACGAGCTGAGAGCCTCCTCTTCTGTGTCACTGGTCATGCCTATGTCCCGGCTAACATACCAAAGTGCTTTCTGCAACTGGGGTCAAATGTCTCTCTTGTCGTTGAGAAATGAATTCCAATTTCATTTGACTGTCAGGAATACTAGGTGGTAGTTATCCACTGCGAAGGGAAAGAACCAAAGTATCTATTAAGTAGGTAGGTAGGTGCCTGAGAGGCGTCCTTTGAAAAAGAGAGCCTCTTGTCAATTGAGGAGCACTAGCCCTGAACTACACAGTACGTAATACGCCTGAGCCGGGTCTCGCTCTGTGGCGGACAGTGGGTTGGTCCGCGCCGCCACTGCACCGTGGAACCACATCCCTCCAACCTGCCCACCCTCGCGACACCAAGAAAATGTACAGGATACAGTGCGTGAGAAAGAGACCTACTGGGTACCAATTATAAAGTATGGAGCACAAAGCGATGTGATGGTTTCCCCATGCACACTGGTGTCCAATAACCAGCGCCTGCCGTACCATCGACCAGTATGTAAGTACCCAGTTCTTATGGTCCTCCCCCCCCCAAACCAGTGCTTGGCTCAGCGTTATTCTTTCTCTGCTTCAGGTTCCCATCCCTGACTTGTCTCTCTGGTCTCGAGCATTCTCTCCCCCCGGATGGAATAATACCCACTCTCGCCCACCCGCCTCTGCCAGTGCCTCCCCCAGATTCAACATTTCACCACCTAATCGCCAACCGTAGCATCGCCATAATCACCCTCATCACGACTACCATCACAACTAACGTCCCAACTCTATCTCTCCAAGGGCACCAACACACGACGGATAAGAGGCGACAGGCTACCGCTGTGCACTGCTGCTACTACCACCGCCACTACCACAACTGCACCGACTTCCCGAACCCGACGACGACGACCGAGAAGACGGTTGACCTGCCTTCATCGTATCAATACCATCACGAGTCCCTTTTGTTAGATATTAAATGCACCAAGTTCAGCGACGCACACCGTCGATAGTCCTGGATTGACGTCCCAACATCGGACACCATGGCGATTGCCATGGGCTGGCATAAGCCTGACAATGTCGCTGGCTCGTCGGCACCGGCCATAATGGTTGGACTCTTTGTTGCATCAGGCGGCCTGCTTTTTGGATACGACACGGGGTAAGCAAATGCCTGATTATCTGCATGTGAATTATGTAGCCCTACGACAACTCCGACAAGGCCCACCCACCATGATTAGTTTACAAAATCAACGCCATTGCGGGAGAAATGGAACGAGCATTCACGAGGTGCAGTTGTCGAGAACCCAATATGACATTTATATATCAGAAAGAAGGTCGACAGGATAGGCCCGACGAGATTCATCGTATATCCAGGAGAAGATGGACCTGCTCTCGACCTGCTCTCGGCGCCAATTTGACGACTACACCAACATGTTTTTTAAACTGAAGCACACAACACTCGCACGTTTTAACATGTCGACAACGAAATCAGCCGGTTGCCGAAGGATTCCGTCCATTAGTGTGCATACAGGCACGGCGAACATGATTCACACGCGGCTATGTTCCCAAGATGTCTCGCTAACGTAATTCTTCCTCTAGGGCTATCAACGGAATTCTCGCCATGACAGAATTCAAGGACCAGTTTGGTACGACATGTACCGACGATGATGGGAGCAAAGGCATATGCGCCCATGAATCAGCACTTATCGTTGCCATTCTCAGCGCTGGTACCGTCATTGGAGCTCTCCTTGCGGCCCCGCTGGTGATTCGATGGGGCGACGGAAGGCTCTTGTACTTTCTGTTGGCGTCTTCTGCATTGGCGCCATCTTTCAGGTGTGCGCACAGGCAATTCCTATGCTATTAGTCGGAAGGTATGTTGCTATTTTCCAACAGGGCACCAACCTGTACCACAAAGGACAGCGTTGTTAATATCTTTTCAGGCTATTGGCTGGTGTGGGCGTCGGTGCTATATCTCTCCTCGTTCCTCTTTATCAGTCAGAAATGGCTCCGAAATGGATTCGTGGCACCCTAGTCTGCGCTTATCAACTCTCCATCACCATTGGACTCCTAGCCGCCTCCATCATCAACATCATCACCTCCAATCTCAAAAATTCCTCCGCTTACCGAATTCCCCTTGGTCTCCAACTAATACCCGCTCTCATCCTAACTGCCGGCTTGCTTGTTCTCCCTGAAACCCCCCGATTCCTTGTCAAGCAAGGCCGGCATGAGGCGGCCGGTCTCTCCCTGAGCCGACTTCGACGGCTCGATATTACTCACCCTGCTCTGGTTGACGAGCTTCAAGAAATTGTGGCCAATCACGAATATGAAATGACTCTTGGTATGGACAGCTACAAAGACGTTTTTGTTGGGAGTCCACATCTGGGTCGTCGCACCTTCACAGGCTGTGGTCTGCAAATGCTTCAGCAGTTAACGGGTATCAACTTCATTATGTATTACAGCACGACTTTCTTCGGCGGAGTTGACGTGACGAGTCCGTACACCAAGTCGCTGATTATCAACGTCATCAACGTTGTCTCCACCGTCCCTGGAATGATGGTGATCGAGTCGTGGGGCCGTAGAAAGCTCCTCATGATTGGTGCTATTGGTATGGCTTGCTGTCAACTATTCATGGCTTCATTCACTACAGGAGTCGGTGACAGCCTCAAATCCGCGTCTTCGACTGTTCTTATCGTATTTTGCTCCCTCAACATTTTCTTCTTCGCTGCATCCTGGGGCCCCGTGGCCTGGGTTGTGACATCCGAAATATTTCCTCTCAAAATCCGCGCAAAGGCCATGTCAATTTCCACTGCTTCCAACTGGCTCCTCAACTTTGGCATCGGATATAGCACTCCGTTTATGGTTGTCAAAGGGCCAGGTAATGCTGGATTTGGAGCCAAGATTTTCTTCATCTGGGGAGCATTCTGCTTAGTTGCAGTATTCTTTGTTTGGTGTATGGTGTACGAGACAAGCAAGATGAGTCTAGAACAGATCGACGAGATGTACGAGCGTGTGGGGCATGCCTGGAACAGCCAAAGCTTTGTACCAAGTTGGAGCTTCCAACAGATACTCGATGAAGGATGGTCACCAAGTGCCATCCCTCCAGCCGGGCATGAGCTGTCGACCACTGCGTCACAGACCAGCGCAGATACGACTCTCGGCGGCGCGAGCACGTCATCCATCACTATCCACAGCCAGGACAATGGTTCAATATCCACGGGTGATAAAAAGGCACAACCCACCATGGCGTCAGTGGATTTTAGCTACTAGACACTATCTACACGGGCATCAGTCGTGCCTACATGTTTTACATTTTGTTTTTATTTTTGGACCTCTGTTGGGACCTACGGATATACTGAGCGACGGAGTTTGAGGGGGGATGGGAATTAAAGGCAGCCCATGGTGGTTACGTCACTGTTGACGATGTTTTTGATGCAAGTGGCTTGACAGCTTGCATGGGGCGCATGAATTTGGGCGTCAAAACTTTGTACCTAGTTGGATATAGGGAGCGTTTGGTTTCGAGTTTTTAAAGCAGTAGCGGAGATACCTGAAATGATCAATGTTGTTGACCTTTTATTTGTTCTCGTGCGTTGTGTTGGTGTCTAGCCAATGCCATGCCGTATCGGTATCATGTGTTTATATTCCCAACGTCTCAATCGAACTGGGAAAGTCGACAACAGTCGAGACTATCAGCTTACTGCGTCAGCCATACAGCCCTGCGAGGACTGTGCGGTGACTCCTGAAGGATGGTGACCATTCAATACGGAGTACAGTCAAACTCGTCTCGCCGCAAGTCGGACTGTGTGACGCCAGCCTCTTGTTCCTGGAGGATCCCCGTCATCCTCCTCCCCGGCCCCACTCTAGCCTCAAGCGGGAGTGGTTCAAGGGCACGCAGAGTGCAGAGAGTGGAATGAGGGACATGAAGGGTGATTGACGTATCCATCGACCGGGCTGGTGATGTGTAGCTGCGGCTAACGTGGCGGGATGCCCCCTCTAGACCAAAAGGTTCTAAATTGCTCTGGGGCCCAGGGCTCTTTCTTGGCTTGTCGAGAAGAGAATGGCGAATGGCGAGGCGGGATTGGGGTGTGGTTGGTCAGATCAATATGAGTACAAGGTAGGAAGACTTTCGCAACATGGCTTTCCTTACTCATTCATTACTTCGTCCTTTACATGGCGTTCATTCATTTGTGTACCATTAAGCTATAACGCCGGCCTACCTGCGTATCCCAACAATAAACATGGACATACAATACCTCGAGCTAAAAGCTCATCCAAAATGCAAGAGTTCTGGCCATCTCAAGCCGTTTAATCCAAGAAAAGGGGGTACCAACCCACGTTCCCCCCTCGCCAGTCATCACACCCCTTCACTCTCTTGAACTGGTTCGCCAATGTGTTTGATCACTTTCCCAAAGGTGATGCTTCCCGGATTAGCAACAACTGTCTTATTATCCCCCGTCTCTCGGACCATCCTCACCGAGCTGAAAGACTGGTACGTCACGCGTGCTTTACCTTCCGCTAGATATCGCAGCGCATTCTGCGGGACGTCAATCTCGTCGCGGGCAACCCAGGCCTGCAGGTCGAACAGAGCCTGATTGGCCTGAGTGAGATGCTCTCCCATCTTGCAAAGTAGCTGACAAGCCCGAGCGAACGTGTCGCTCTGAATAGCTAACGCTTGGGGGACAGCTAGGATGACTGAGGCGGCGCCTTGACATGCTTGGAGCAGCCAGTATTCGTGTTTCATTCCAAAGGCTGTGGAGTAGTTCCATAACATGGATACAATCGAGTTGCTTTCGAACAGGCACATGGACGCTGCCGAGTGGCCGCCATCAAAGTCAAGAAAAGACAGCCGTCTGAAGGGGCGCAATATCTTCATGACCAACATGCAACAAGACACACTACACATGTCAACTCACCAGCCTGGTTGGATTCGCCATAAAATGGACGTCGGGTCAAGATAATTGGAATTGTGCAAACTCACGAGAAAAATGTCCGAGCAGGTACTTGTGAGGAAATATCACAGAGCTTATCCTCGTGGATTCGTTTGCACCGAAGCACACGGCCACATAGATCCTTGGCGCCTTTATAGTCGGGGACCGGGAACAACTGTCCCGGTTCGGATTGCTGGAGGGTTTCTTGCATCAGCTCGGCCAGGTCCCTTTCCGCAATGAGCCATTCCTTATCATAAGAAAGGCGTGGCGATGACAGGTCTGGGTAAGGAAACCATAGATGTCTTGGGTAGTAGAGTTTCCCCTCTTCGAGTCCGATAGAATCAAAGTCCACGAGGGGCTGACGAGGTTTTTTTATCCTTACTGGCTGATCGAGTACTAAGCTCAGTTTACTGAGCCGCGGTCAGCAAAGTGTCCGTCCGTATGTGAGCAATGATTGCTGGGGGCGAAACATACGTTCCCACGAAGTAAAACCCCCAGGAGATGAATGACAGGGCTGCGTTGGCGCTTTTGCCCCGCGGGTCATTTGTATCATACAGCTTTAACGTCCAGTCAGTTGATGAATCGAAGGCGGAATGCATTAAAAACGTCTTGTTGAAGAGATCGGTGGCTGCTAGGGTGTTGCCGCTACAGTACTCGTAGAGGGCCAGCGCGGCGGTTCCCTGCAATACCCCGAGAGAGATGTTGTCCTCTTCTGATGCTAGCAGCCGGAGAGCCTCGGCCGCGAAGAGCCGCCCCAGTGATCCCGGTGTACTGGAACGCAGATCCCGCACAGAGTACACCTGCCGATACAGCGTCATTAGCCTTGGTCCTAGACTCCATGCCGTATTACCATAAAAGACGAACCGTGGACAAAGCTAGAACAGCATTGACAAGAAATTCTGAACAGAACTCTGACCGTCCAAGTCGAGCATTGTCAGCTTTGCAGCCGGCGCGTAGATCGTTGACAAACATCTCCTGGTGAATCACTTTAGTCAACATGTGGTCCCACGTCCAGAAGAGTGTGAGGAGATGCGTCATCATTTCATCATCGGAGCTGACATGGGTCCATGAGCTGATGGGTAGTTTAGACGGCCTCAGATCTCTGTTAATCATCATCCCTCTGCGGCCCGACGTGTCGTCCGGGTATGTTAGATTCTCCAGAGCCTTCCCAAGGCGCTCGTAGTCGGCATCGGTGAGCGCCATCTGTTCCCGGTGGTCTGGGTCGCAGGGCGCCTGCCTCGGGCGAGAAGGCATGTCCAGGTCGGGGTTATCCCTGATTGATTGCACAAATTCCAAGCAAGAATACGTATCCATGCGCCTCAGCGCTTCAAAGGCATCCCAGAGGCCCTTGTACGACCTCTCTCGCTCGACCGTTGTGTGGTCCTCGGGAGTGGTGTATTTGCACTCAACGGCAGCGTCGAGACAGACCCGACAGTGAGGCCGCTGGCCAGAACACTTCATCATGCATCAGCGAGCCATCAGTGAGACGATGCTGCACCAACTGAGGGGAGAAGGGAAGACGCTCAGGGCAGCCACCGCCACCCACCTTGATCTTGCGTTTTCGACATCCTACCGTCGCGAAAAGCTGGTCAGCGCTGGACACACAGACCGCTAGCCTCCTCGCATCCATCAAGGACACCATGGTCAACACATACGGTCACACGCGATAGCCACGGCCTGCCTCTTCCGCTTCTTAAACGCATCTGGCGGTATCGCCCCTGAGTCACCATCGCGGCCAGGCTTGGGCAGGATATGTCGCGTGGAATGAGGCGCCATTCGCGCCTCGGGGGTTGACACGAATGAGGTTATTGACGCCGCCTGTTGCAGCCGGGCGAGGACATCTCAGCAGCAGCGAGCAGCCTAAGGCTGGAATGGTGAGAAGCCAGTGAAGAGAGCAATATAGCGATGGCGTTGCGAAAGTAATTCTCGAGAAGCAGCAACGGGGAGTCGGGAATTGTTGTGGGGGAGAGACGAGGTGAGTGGGTGCTGCTACCTGCACTGGACTCGACGTTGTCGCCCTCGCGAATGGGTACTTGGCATCTTCGTACAGAATGTTCATGTGCTCTCTCGTCACCAGCGCCGTGCCTGCCCCTCTGCAGGACCTACGACCCAAAGGGCTAGCAAGTTGTACATGGCGATGTTGTACCCTTCCTGTGTAGCTCGACTACAGCCGAGTGCAGTACATGGTACTTGGTGATTCGCAGAAGCGGCCAGCGTTTGCCATGGGCCAGGACGACGGCAACATGACCTCACCGTCCAACCAAGCTCCTCCGCCGTCCCCTCGACGCCAATTTGCCGTCCTCGCCATGTCTGTGGCATCTGCTACATCCTGCCTGAGATTCCCAATCCGCCAGTTCACAAGGGGGGGGTTATCTTGTACAGAGTACCTCGGCTCTATGTTCCTTTCCCCCGTGGTGCTGCCTCCCAGCGCCCATGGCCCACGAGTTTCATCCCCTTCCCAATCTCCCCAATCACCGTTGCTCCAGCGTCCTCGTCCGTCTTCTCCGAAACATGGCATTTTGGCCAAGGGGTGTGTGTGGTTAGACTTCCCCTCGAAGGCACTCGCCCCATTTTTCCTGCGCCCGATCGGCCTGCGCCCAACATCCTCAGACCTCCCGTCCCATGCTGATTGGATCGGAGGAGCCTCCTTGGCTAGCCATGCAGGACGGAAGGGCGACCGTGGCAACACGAACAGCGACTGCATCTTCCACCGAGACTTTCAGGTTGAAAGTAAATAAGTCTCTTCCTTGCCAAGCTGTCCTTCAAAGGACCCAATCATGTCGCACCAGCTCTCCTGCCTCCTGCCCTGCGCCTTATCGCTTCCCCTGGCCCGGGACTTCGACTCCCATTATCCAGACCTTGCGGATGCGTGACGTAGCTGATATATCTTCCAGCGGGTTGCCTTCGACGAGGACCATGTCCGCTCTGTTGCCCTCTTCCAAAACGCCGCGGTCTCGCAGACCGAGCACTGCGCAGGGCACCTTGGTGGCAGAATGGAGGGCCTCCGCATTAGACAGCCCTGCCTCAACAAGCAGCTCAAGTTCCTCGTGAAGGCTCTGCCCAAAACATACACCCATTTCTCCAGCCTGGTTGGCCGATGTACCGGCACAAATGCGTACCCCTGCCTCGTGTAGTGTCCTGACGTTCTTCATCGCGCATGAGAAGTCCTTGCCGCCCCGACTTGCTTGGACAAGCGCTGCCCGAAGGAAACACAGCGTCGGGGTAACAGCAATGCCCCGCTCTGCGAATGCCTTGGCAGTCTCTGTGTCCACGAGCCCATCCATGGGAACAGGTGTCACCAAGTCGAAACCCGCGTTCAACGCCCTCTGGTACGACCTGAGCTGAGACGCATGCGCTATGGCAAGTCTTCCATAACGATGGGTCGTATTGACCGCAGTCAGGAGTGCGTGTTCATCTAGACCAGGTTCATCGACAGCAATCTTGACGAACTCTGCCTGCACCGGCTCGGACAATTGCCTCGAGATGAAGCGTTCCATCTCCGCAGCTGTCACGACCTGATGAACGTCACGATAAGGGCTCATGGAGAGGCATCGAGTGCCCCTCGATCCGATGACCGGCCCCGTGGTCAGATAGGAGGGAAACGCTGGACTCTGTCGTGAAGCATGTCGCATGGCTTGTGTTTCAGCGCTGCTCCCACTTGAATCAATGACGGTCGTTACGCCAAAGGTAGGAAATATAGTCAAAGCCAAAGTAGAAGCCTCAGCGTATATTATTGAATCTACCAGGCCAGGAATCAGAGTGCAGCCATCGCCATCAATACGTGCCTGTGGGTTCGCTGCTGGCCCGAGGATGCTCCCAGGACTTGCGACGAAGCTGATGCTGGACAGCTCATGGACATAATCACCCTTGAACACATAAACATTAACAATTGCTTTGATCGTCATGTTTTTTTTTTTTGCTGCCCTGAAATCAAACAATATTGCAGCTCCAGCATGCAGGTATTTAGGAAACGCACTCTCGACGCTCGCTCGCTTTTGTTCCCCAATAAAGTCTCCATTTCTTTTGGCTCAAAGCACTTCGTAGGAAATGGTAAGGACGGATAAGTCGCTGGTCCGGTGTTGAGCCACATCATGCATGGCCGATTCGGGATTTCAAAGCAGCTGCAACATTGGTTGCGCCGTTGATGACCTCATTATTACCCCCTGTTCGTCAGTCGGCTGTTACATTTCCGGAGGATCAGTTAGGTGCCAATGGACATGATACATGATTAGAAACCGTAATGCGTCCATCTTTTCTTCATCATTTTGGTCAAGTCCACTTGGTGTGTGGAATGATCCTCCCTTCCGCATGCGCCGTCAACTCGGGCATTGGGTGAACACGCACAGGGTCTCTTGCCTTCCTCGGCCGTTGCGGCGCGTTCAGTCGCATAATATCCATGCCTTGACTGGCTAGCTGCGGTGACTCCTGCTCAAGCGAGACATATTTACTGGAAGATATTAGTGAAATCCGTCATCATGGCGTTATCCTCAAACATATCGGCAATCTTCTCCGCCGTCGCGTCGCTCGGCTCCGAAAGGACCAAGTCCAAATCTGTCATGAGCGTGGCACGGATTTCGCTCGACGGAGGTTGTGGATGACCGCGGCCCTGCAGGTCCGCCAACACTTGCCGTGCCGTGTCACCGGACATGTCTCCATTTCGCTTTGCCAAGGATAGGAGCGCTCGTCCGATGACCTCTGTAACGGGGCACGATGATTGCAGGTCTTCGTAACCATACAGGCAGAGCGTAAAGTAGAAGAACCAGTCGGTATCATCTTGCCTATGCAGGACCGCATTTGCGATGTACAAAAGGGCTGTGTGCCATATTATCGTATATCCCGACGATGCGTACCGAGAACGATAGACGACGACAAGCCGCTTGAGCTGCTTCACACCGAGGCAGAATACACTGCATCAGGAGTACTCGCGCTGTGAGTAAAGGTCTTGAGGTGGCAGTATCTGGACTCGTCCTGTATGAAGGGTCGGAATATGTCGAGAATCGCGGCGTGAAGCCAAAGGCTTAGCACCTGGTCAGTTTTCCTAGTCCAGCTTGCGTAACTGGCGTTTGACTAGTCAACTTGTGACTTACTGAAATATCACGACGTGGTATGGGCTGCTTTCCCTTCGGGCCAAGGCAGGTGGCAAACTGTGTACCCAAGCCAACAACTCTCGAAATTTGTACTCGGCAAATGACAATGGAACACGTCCAGGTAGGGCCGCTGTGCCCTTGTCGTAGTACTCCCTGACTACATCGTGCATTATCCTCCAAAACTGACACATCACGGGGAATGAGCGGTCTACAAACCAGTCTGACGATGATCTGCCAGGTTGCGGAAGCTCATCGACATCGGCTCTCTTCTGCGGAATGGGGGTGCTGGGAGGATGACTTGGATGTTCCATCCCAGGTTGGTGGTAAAAGAGGCCCATTAGTCTGACAAAGGTTAGCCCGGGACGGTCATAGTCAATATTCAGGTGGCTGCTGCGCCTACGTTAGCCAGTTGAAAGTTCCCCAAGTCGAATACGCGTCAGCTACTGCGTCTTCTTCCGACATCTTTCCCGCCTGAGTACCGGCCGCGTCCGGCACCACGCCGAACATGCCGAGATAGACTCCCATTCGAGTTGCCTCGGACACATACATTAGCATAGCCTGGTCTTTTCCTTGAACCAGATACCCAAAGCTAAGAAATTGGGCGGCTGCCATATTCAAAGCCGAGGGGATGACGCGCTCAATGTCCCAGAGTCTCTCGGCCTCGACACAAAACTTGTCAACAAGATTGCTTGCCTCGGGGTCCAGGGTGCTGTACAGTTGCTAAATAGGGTCAGCTGTTTAGCTGGTTTGACAGGTCTGGAGCATTCATGTTTTCCCCTCCCCAGGGGGGCATGGGACGAAGAAAGTTTTTGATGTAAGGACTCACACAGGCCCAATACATGAGAGAGTTGACCAAAAGGGGAGAACAATGCTTCCCTTCCAAGGTCACCAAGGTACGTAGAAAAGGCGCTACCTGAAACGGGCCTAGCAAAGGGTGATCGGTTGTCAGATATAGCGATATCGCTTGAGAGGCGAAGTCGTCGGAGACGTTGACATTTGTCCATTTGGCAATCCGCAACCCATGCAGGCTCTCCAGCGGCGATATCCGAGGCGCTGAGGCTCCTGGAGGCGTTCTTGTGTGGTCTTAGCGCGACACATGTGTAGCAAGAGACTCGGTCAGCAGGGTAGAGAACTCACCGTGGCTGGCGTGAAGTGTTCTGCGGCGCAGGACTATTGCGTTTGAAAATCGTCATGTGTCAGTTGCTTATGCTAAAATCGTGGTAGCGATAGAAGGACTGTAGAAGGGCTGTAGGTGGAAGCAGGCGAACCTTGGTGTCGGCCCGGCAGTTGTCCCCCTTCCCGATTCAACGAGTTTCCGAAACTTGCTATCCTGGGCTGCCACATCGACTGGGGCCAGGAATGGGTATAGAAAGGAGTGCCTCGAGTTCAGCTCGACGTCCAGGTCAGAGAGCGGGAAGATTCCATCTACGGAGGCGTTGGCTGACGGCTGGTATGGCAGCTGGGTAACCCCATTCCTCAAACGCTCGAGGAGCGTCGGTGTGTGTTTGATGTCTTTGAGGGATTTCAAAATGAGTGTGGCTTGCTGAGGTTCCATGGCATTCAGCAGCTGCACGGCCTCAATGAGAGCTCCGTCATCATCGGAGTTGTTGCCGTTGCCGAGCCTGCCATTCCTGCTTCCTTTCCTCTCGTAGACACATTCCCTCTTGAGATTGCTGCAAGTTCGGCAACAAGGTCGTTGGCCATCGCACTTTTGCGGAGTTTGGTATTAGCTGGGTCCCCTATACAATCCAATCGAGGGCGAAGAAGGCCAAGATGGCCAAGACGGCCAAGCAAGACGAGACGGACAGGGCGAGAAGTGGCAGGCGTCGGAAGCAAACAGTACAACGCAACCAAGGACAGGCGTTGGACGCAGAGGCGCGCCACGCTGGAGGGAGAGAAAGCCCTCCCAAGTCTCACTCACCCGGGATCTCCTCTGCCGACAGCTGTTGCAAGCGACCGCGACACTGGTCCGTCGACGCTTGCTGCCGCCCGAAGAGCTGGCCCCCTCGGAGGCAACGGCACCTGACGGCGGCGCAGGCTTCAGCGTGACATACTTGCGGTCCATGCTCGGCTGGCTGGCTGGATGGCCCACGTCTCTGGCAGTTGGGGAGGTGATCTTGGTCGAACCGACGGACAGCAGAAAGTGCCTTTTTACCAAGACACCTACCTACCTCCCTGCCTGCCGCCGCTGCAGCACCCAAACGCAGCACCCAAACACAGCACCCAAACAATCATTCGCAGACGGGTCCAGGCTAGGCTCGATCAGCAGGCTTTGGTGGAGAGGTCGACGCTGGGGTTAGCACCGAGTCGGGCCCGTGGAATTGGGTTCTAAATCGAACACGGACGAATCGAATCGAGTCTCGGCGGATGCCTGCTCTGGAATCTACGCCAGCACGTACGTCGCCACGGCGCGTCGGCAGTAATACGGGACAGGTGTCGTGGACTAAACAATGGCTACCCGGGTCGAGAGGTAGGCTAGAGGGACCCTGCGCCATGAAATAGCCCTTCTGTCCGTCCACCTTGGCGACTACGAACGGGCAAAGTACCTGCCTATCAGGAGGGTCGACATCCCTGACCGGAAAGGTAAATTAATACTCCATGGACTTGTCACGTCCACCACAGTGACCAGTGACCACACCCACCTTTGCCACCTCCTCCCCGCCACCACCGTGCATCATGGTTTTTCCCACCAAGATTTGGTGATTCGCCGGGGGGCATGGCATCGCAGCACACGGAGTCACTGAGCGAGGAAGGTATGGTCTCCCTCTGAAATTCACACACGTATGCGCAGGGATCTACGGGCAAGCGGGTGAATGGGCACGTAGTTCGGCCTGCCTACAAGTATACGCCCAGAGTCTGTTCCGCGTTCGCGCTCACTCGCATTCGTTTTACTGTTTCAGAAACGCCTCATGTTCAGTAACTATATCCATCGTGATGACTAGGCCGTGAAGAGAATCCAAAATAATATAAAAGGCAAGATACTGACGGGCCATTCCGGCTCAGAGGGCGCGCCATCAAACTCCTTTCTCCAAACGCCACGCGTACGACACCAGGTTCATTGTAAGCATTTCCATGCTGTCCCGTTCTCCCCCGGCCACGAGACATGACTGCAAGAGAAGGAAAGCAATAAAACTTCCAAGTGGAAGATGGAGTGGACTGGGTTAACAGGATATCAAGGGAAACGTGTTTCGTGGGTGGGCATCGCGGCGCCAGGCGCCCCCATATAGCCTGCGCACATATCCGCGGTCCAGTCGTGGTCATGGATCACAGGTACGTTACAGTAGTCCATGCCAGCCTGGACGCCGGAAAACTCCTTCGCGTCGCTACTCAAGAGGAAGCTCTGGATGAGGACGCAGTCGCACTCGGTGTGTTGTAGGAGCTGCATCTTGAGTTGGTATACCTCTGCCGATAGCTCTCTAAAGCAGCCGTGCAGGAGGCGGTTCTTGTCCTCGATATCGTGTTCCTCCGTCTCTTAGAAGTTGAATTGTGACTGTTTTCGGTAGCGGTATTTGTTTGCGGCGATGCGGTTACGTTCCAGGAGCCGCGTGTCGCGGACCCGGTCCTGGAGGCGCCGGCCGGGAGTTGGTTCCGCAGGTTGCTTGCCCTTTCCAGTCTGCCAAGTCTGCTTCTTACTCTCCTTCTCATCCTTGCTGCCATTGCTGCTTCTGTTCTTGGTTTCTCGTCTCGGTCCTTTGCGGCAGCGGGTAGTACATCTGTAGCCATAGTTGGAGGCGTTGAGTCGTAATCGGGAGGGGGCTTGGTTTTGCTTTTGGATGTCGTTGTTTTGGGAATCGCTTCGTTATCGTGATTGCCAGTTCTCTTCTTGGCGGCACTTCTAGACCTTACTTGTATGGCGCTGTGAAGAGCGATAGCGTGCGAAGACGACAAGTTACTCGCTCTCCTCATCTCGTCCCTGTCAGTGGCCAAGAACCGCTTGGCTGTCTTTGTGTCCGAGTCTTCGGTGTAGTCAGGAGGGATGCTCCAGTCATCAAGGAGGTATCGGCCGTCGTGCGTGGAGATGGCTGACGGCTCGGGAGGTCTCAGGTCGTCCCATTTCGTGTCGTAGAAGAGCTGCGCAGGAGTCGGCGCTTGTATCGGCTTGGAAATAGAGTTCGAGATCGATGCTGGCGTCGCTCGCGCGGCGGCGGCTGAGCTGTTCGAGGCGGCCATCTCAGAGGGATAGAACCAAACCTCTTGGCGTCCGAATAGACCGCGAAGCTCTCGAGTCGTCGTGTTCTCTAAACATGAGGGGTCGGCTTGTTTACGTGGCTCTTTCGTTCGTTGAATGCTCGAGTGCGAGGGTCTTTTTTTTTTTTTTTTGTCTGGATTTGTTTTGGGGCGGAAGGGGGGGGGGGGCAGGAAGGTTTTGCGTGCCCTGTGGTTCCTTGTTTCTGCGTCTCGGCCGTTGGGAAACTCACATGTTGAGATGGAGGAATCACTGCTACCTATTCCGCACGGCGGTACGAAGTAATACTAGAGGTAGTCAGGTTCCATCTAACCAGCGCAGAGGACAAGGAAGAGGACCACGGCAGGTTTAGGGGGGTCCGCAATCAGAGGCGAAATCAAACGGTCAGAGAGAGATGTCCGATCCCGATCTGGAGCATGAGGTGCAGAAATCGAGGCATGGAGATATAGAGCTGTTTCGTACAGCGATGACGAGCCAACCCTTCCGCTGGGATGGGGCAGTTAGTTCCATTAGTAGCAGTCCAGAGAGAGAGAGGGTGCATTGCCTACGGGTGTGCCGCGCTCTGCTGTACAGTACTATTACCACTGCCTACTTCTCGACAGGTACTGGATGGTATCATGGTGCAGTAAGTGCAAGTCGCTGCTGGTATTTTCCGAGCTCCCATCCATCCAGCCCAGCCACCAGCCACTCGGTTGATTGATTGATTGATTCATGGAGTGGTTTGCGATTGATTCGTCACTGCATCATGGGCTTTCATATGCTAGCCTCTCTCTGGCTTTGGCATCCGAGCATCTCGAGGCCTAGCACGGGCAAGGTGGGAGTGGCAAGCCACCTTGCCGCCTCTCTCTCCAGGACCGCACGAAGCCAGGCTACCAGCTTCCTCTGCGGCAGTCGTTGCGCCCCTCCAAGCCGTGGCACCATTTTCAAACTCGCAGCTCCTCAAGCCCGTCAAGTTTCGTCCTGGCATCGAGGGACGGTGGAGGCGAAGTCAAAACAGCGTGGCCAATCAGTCTGCCTCCTAGAGACGGAGCAAACGGAGCGAGCTCCGCCTACGGTAATTGGATGTCTGCGCTGCAGCCCGCCTCCGCTATTCAGCCCTGGCAGGTGCTATTGGTTGTTGCCCCTCTTCTTCTAGCCGCTAGCCGTCCATCCGTCCGCCCCCCGTCCTCCTGTCCACCCGTCGAGCCCTCTCCATCTCTCTCCCCGAAAGGAGGGACGGGCCTCTAGTAGCGGCCTGATCTTAGCGGCATCTGACTGTCCGGCATCGAGTATCTAAGAGCGCAAGCCTTCAAGGATCCGACATGTCTGTCTGGTCGAGAGCATGTCTCGGGTCCTGCCATCTTGGCATAGCCAGCAGGTAGCATCCGCCAAAGCTTCATGTCCGGATGCCTACCTAAAGGCGTGGATGGTATCTCTGCCCTGTGTGCGGAAAGACGCTTTTTACTCCTCTCATTAGTTAGATGGATGGCTTTTGCACACGACGAGGTACGTTTCAAACCCAATGGCCGTGTCATAGCTACGTGATGGCGTGCATACTCGAGTTTCAACGCATCGCCAGAGACATCATGGATCCCCCTTTTTGGCACTTCTTTTTCTTGATCTTGCGGCACAAACCCGAACATATGGTACGTGCTCGGCATTGCTAGTATATTTATCCTTCAGATTCAACGAAACCGGTAGGTGAGCGAGCCTTTTAAGCTCAAGGTCCTCTATACACCGTGATTTGTGTTCAGTGTGTTGCGGTCCACCTGCTCAGCATCGCGCCAAGTTTGATATTCGCTAATTCAACCCCAGTGCTCGACCCGCCAACGACAATTTCTGGGCTTGAGAATCCATCAGGCTGATTAGCGATGCCTTGAAACAATGTCGCGTCATTGGTTACTGAATAAATGGGGCTAGTTCTATATCTCCTCTCCACCACGCTTCGTGTGCACTTGCGCGTTCCCAGCGCCTTCCAGGATGATTTGGCGTGACCATGGCCCGCAAACATATATATGCTTCGGCTAGCATCACCCCACTGCGACAACTGTCTCAGCATGTATCATCAGGCTGGGCCCAATTAGAGTCTCGTCATAAAGCATCGAGAGTCAGGCAATGCATATGCTGTCGTGATCCACACCTACGAATCAAGGTGATAACCCGAAGAGCCAACACCTGCTACTCTCAGTAGCCTCGCCTCATCTCGAGATGTCGCAATAAAACGCCCAGCTCTGCATCAAAAGGGCCACGTCTGCCTGGTGCGTAGTAATTGATATCTGCCACGGACGCCAGTTGATCTGCGCACGGCGTTGCTCCAGCATTGCACCACATGTGCGGCGCTGACGGTATCCCGCCCCTGTCAAGCTGCGGAGCTCCCTGTTGTTCGTGTTGTGCAGCATTCTCCCTACAGCAGCATGGCGTGTTCTTCGCGAGACTGTATGCCGCCATCACCCCACCATCGCCTTGTCCGCTGCTCTCGGGGTGGGCGCTCTTGGGAATGGCCGTGTCGACGTTCGGGAGGGTTCACTCCCCTCTCAATCTGCAGACTGTGGCGTCCAGTCGCCGTCCCCATCTTCAAGGCCGCCTCGGAGCGTTTACTCCCGTCGTCCGTCGTCTGTCGTGTCACCTGTAATGCTGTTGAGTCGGCAATTCGGAAATCTGGCAACAGGGCATAGAGAGAAGCGGCCATGTGACATCCACGTGACTCGCCAAACTCCATCGTAGCTGGGAGACGGGGATCGGTTGTGTGAACAGGAACATCTGAAGTCGTCGGGTCGCGTTTAGTCAAGTCTCGACTTTGAGCATCTATACTACAAGTCTCAGCAACGACGGGAGAAAGGTCTACGACAATATGCCATGGACTAGGGTACCCAAGTTAGAGAGAGGGCCAATATCGGCGATTTTTTCACGGGAGGGGCATCTTTTTGCGTTTATTCTTGATGGACTAGGGGAGGCGTCTCTACGAAATCCTATGCTGCCAGTAATGCTCTCACGACCGAACCAACACGGGCCCGAGTGAGAGTACCGTATATAAAGGTGGCTAAAGTAAATAATTGAACGAAATATGCCGCTTGGAACACTCAATATGAACAATCCCAACGGCCATAGAAATATTGGCTGAAGGCGTAACTCGACGTACGAGGGGTCCTCGTGAAACAGACAGCCAGCCCAACAGGACGACGGACTGAACCCCATATAATATACAAGTCGACAACCACAAAGTAGTACTGGGGGACAATCACCAACTGTGGTCATCACCGTGCTCATCGCCACTGGTCTATAAAAGGAAATGATTTGGAGATGATTAGGTTGTCATTGTGCTGCGGAGGGCCTACAATAACGGGCGAGAAACTCCCAACTTTTTGCCGGCTGATTGCATATAACACAAGCGGAGAACGCGACACCACTTTAATCAAACCGACGACGCTACGGGATTAACTTCGTAGACTGCGGTCCCTAGATATTCTAAGAAACTAAACTAAGGTTTACGGGAGGGTTGCATATAAAGGGGCGGGGTGAACGAAGCCGAAAGGCGCGAGCATGTTGGCGGGAGGCGTTATGGGTGGGTTAGGTCAGCAGGGTGCGTGGGTGGTAATAACACGGCGAGAAGAGGAGTACTGAGGCCGGTAACGATGAGGATGAGGTTCACGAGGACAGGGCCCGGGCGGCGTTAGCTCGTTACGCGGAGGTGGGTGTCAAGGTAATGGTGTGCAATGGCACGCACGGGCAAAGAGTAAGGAGGTGACACTATAGATGACGATAGTGTCAGGGAGCAATACGCATGGTATGATTCTACCCGATACCAAAGTTGTGGCTGGTTGTGGAAGCCATCGGAATGCGCAGGTATTCAGGGCGTCCGGGCGCATGGTGGGTACCGCCCCGTCTCAATCGGCGGTTAATAGTAGTCGAATGCGATGCACGGGCGGCGAGTGGGACCAGCTCCGGCTGGGGCCGCGTCTATGATGCGACCGATGTTGTCCTTGGCGGCGGGTACTCATCCCAGCTTGTGCATTTCCTCATTGCCTTATATTGCGTTCTGTTTTCGAGGCGAATGTAACCAACATATCAGCAAACTAAAACAATGGCATCTGCTGTCGTTCGTTTCCATCTCATGGGGTTGACCAAGCTCCCATCTATCTTCCGGCCAATCTTGGTGTCGTTTAGAATCTGCCACTTACTCGGCGGCAGATTCCAAGCCCATGTCATCTCAGTCATGTCCGCAAATCTGCTTTACTAACGGAGGGTGCATAGAGTAGTACGTTGAACGGCTCCGACATGCGGCCCGCAGCATCTCGTTATATGGTATAGCGTCTGGTTGCATAAGCGGGCGGCCGTGATGCATGGTAGGATACAGACACCGAACCGTCTGGGGGGGTCCACTGCAGCCTTACTAGCCGTAACTCCTCGTCGAATGTGTTAAGCGAGGTTAGTCAGTATTCAATCTATAAACGAAGCAATAGTGGTCTCGTGCTCACGAAGACGCTAGCGCAGCCGCAGTCCAACTGGCATTCCATAAATCCACTATCAGAACTGATGTTTGCTCCCGAAGATACCACACCCTGAACGTTCCCAACCGCCGAATGTCAGACCAATCTCTCCTCGATCACACCATTCCCTTTTTGGGTAAAACGAAGTGTAGCGTGGGGTACTAGGGTGGGCCCGGCAGCGTTCGTGAGGGAGCTCCATGTCTTCAGGGCGTAATCCGAGTAAGTGGCAGGTATCGAACCAACAAAGGCGCAACTAGAACCGACGAATAGGACCGTGTCATGCTAATTACAGTATCTTACTCGCCAAATTTATAGTAGGGTTGTGCATGTATCTGTGAAGCAAGGAGCCGCCACTGGAAGGTGCAGAGCAAAAATTGGGCGTCGGCGAAACTCCTAAAAACGGAGGCAGGGTTAGGGACGGGTAAGCGATGTTCGCAGATGGTCGTATATGGGCATGCATGCGTCACGGAGATGGGTGGTCCCAGGTTGTCCGGCCTCAACTACGTAATAAGTAGTTGAGGTGCTTGGGTGCCAGGGTGTTGTCGGGTCACAGGGACGGTGAAGCGAAGGCGAAATAGGTGGCAGAATTCCAAGTTCGGACTGCGGTTTGCGGGCGAGGCGGGCTTCAGGATGCTTAGATGGCGTCAGCAACTGTGTTTTGTCAGTGTGGCAGAGGAGCGGGTCATGCGGAGTGGCCGTGGTCAAGACATTTGGTGACCATGACGTTGCGGGCGGGGTGCGAAGGGGAAGGGTCGTGGGCCAGAGAACTGACAAGGTAGCCAGGAATAGACTTGGTCCATAGAGTCGCGATATCGGGCATGGGGGGGGGGATTTTTGCCAGACACATAGACTAGCGGGATTAGGTGTGTCGGTTTAGAGAACATTCTTGGCGGATTGAGATACGGAGTGGGTCTGGGAACAGGGGGGGGGGGACCGATTATGGGGTAGCGTGTATAATCGCCAAGGTTTAGGTACGGATGGGCTGGAGGAGGCGGTCCGATGCTGCGGAGATGTGTGTTATTCAGGCGATACACGGTGGGGTAATAATGATGAGGCTAGGCGCCTTGGCGGCGAGAGTGATGGTGAGTGATGAGGGCGTGCTCTGAAAGGCGAGGTCTGGTGGTGATATAGTCTGGGTGGTCTCAATATTAACGACTGGAATCTGCGCATGATATAGCACATATTAACGAGTGTACAGTTAAATGGCTTAGTTGGGTAATTTGTGGGTAGACAGGGGAAAATTAATTGTATACTTTCGCGTCCGGGACCATGTCGAAATAGTGGTAGTAGCTGTGAGAGAGCCTATCATGGCAATACGGGGGTGCCTGGCGGGTCGTGTGTAGGAAACAAACGTCCTTTTCTTTAGTCCCGTTCGTCTGCGATATATGGTGGTGTGGGTTTGTGCTATGTCGTGACAGGGTGAAGCGGTTGTAGCAGAACACAAGAGTCAAGGTAGCGATCATTAATGGCCGTGTGGTAAACAATCCGACGTCAAGGGGTAGAGCGGGATGGACTTGACCTGGGTGCATGGGTCCCGGACTCCATAGTTTGGCGTTCTATCACATACGCAATAAGAGTAAATGTAGAAAAAGACTTACAGATTTTTGCCACACAATGAGACTATCTGCCTCTTTTCTCTCGATGTTAAGACTTGTTACTGGCTCGAAATTCGATCAGTCGAGTTGACGCAGGTTACTAGACATACGATCGAGCCATGTTCAGAGGCTGGCCATCTTAATGAAGAAAAAAAAGGGGGGGAAAGAGAAGGAGAACTCTGTGGTCATCGAACTTTTGCGCGTGAAAGAAATAGCCGCTCGCATTTCATAAGGCGTTGAGTGTAGATATTCACGACCTTGTATTGGGTCTCGTATTACTTTTGGGCGGATGCAGCATTGGGCGGTGCAACCTTCTCCCCACACTTCATGTGACCCCGTCGAGGCTAGCTTCGAGGGGTGTCACCTCTGACTTGCCCTGGAATCTTTGATTCCATCAAGGAGACACGTAATACGCAAACTTCACCAGCGTCAGCACCAACACCTCACAAGAGCAGAGTTCGCGCCGATTTCCATCCTTGTGTCAACGCCTCGATTGCCCTGTCACCGATTAGTTGCCGCACGCTATTGTCTTGAAGCGCATCGCAGCTGCCAAAGAAATCGTGCTTACTGCCCAGCCCCTCCCTCGTACCAAAATGACCTGAAATAGGTCTGCAAGAATCCCATCACACCACCATGGGTTTACTGTCGGCCCTCCGACAGGTCTACGACCTCGACACCCTCGACACCCGCTTCACCAACGCATCAAATGTGCCCTACCAGACCGTCATCGATGCGAGAAGCGATCCCGTGGCACCCAAGGAGTCCCCGTCCAAGTCTAAGATCCGCGCACCACCGTCCAAATGGAGATCGCCCGAGTTCGTACTATACGTCGTTGCTATCTCAATAGCCGTGCCCTATATGTTCTGGGTAGCGTTTGACGTGTCAAGACGTGCGTGCATGCATCATCCCTGACAAGAGAGAAATTCTGACATGAAGTCTAGCATCCGACCCGCGATATTGGAAATTTGCGCCTTGGTTAAGACTCGGCAAGGGATGGATCCCTGGACGACAGATCGACTTGTCCGATGCGCAATACTTCATCTTCCGAAAGAATCTGCCGGCTATGGGCAGCCTCGTCGTTTTCCATCCCCTTGTAAGGAGGGTATACAATTCGTTATATAAGCCCACCAACCGACGAGGCGGTTCTGGCATCGACAGGCTCGACCAGAGGGCCTCATTCGACGCCGGGTTTGCCGTCATCTTCCTATTCGTTCTATATGGAGTCTCAGCTGTCAAGATTCTTACTATTCTTGCCTTGAACTACCGTCTTGCCACTAGGCTGCCCAGGAGCTACATTCCTGCAGCCACCTGGATTTTCAACGTCGGCACCCTATTTGCCAACGAGCTCTTCTCTGGCTACCGTCTTGGAGCCCTGAGTCTTCACATCGCGGAGCCTGATTCTGGCCTTGTTCAATGGGGCAAATGGATTGATAGTTATGGTGGAATCCTAGGTCGGTGGGAGGTTCTCTTCAACTTCACCACGCTTCGCCTCATCAGCTTCAATCTCGACTACTACTGGAGTCTCGACAAGGGTAGCGCTAATGGACTAGAGGTATGTGATCTGGTGGGTTTCTGGGAGCAGAACCGCGCGGATGCTAATTCGCCAAAGAAGAAACAGCTAGACCCGGCAAACCTGTCCGAGAGAGATCGAGTCGCCCTCCCCGCCGACGCTCGCGACTATACTTTCCGCAACTATCTCGCATACGCAATATACGCGCCCCTATACTTGGCTGGACCCATCGTGACCTTCAACGACTTCATCTCCCAACTCAAGCACCGAGCTGCCAGCATCGAGGCATCGCGCACCATTCGCTATGCTGTGAGATTTGTCCTCATCTTCCTAGCCATGGAGATCCTTCTACACTTCAACTACATTGGCGCCATTAGCAAGGCTGCCCCAGTCTGGAGCGACTATTCTGCCGCCCAGCTGGGAATCTTGTCGCTCTTCAACCTACATATCATCTGGCTGAAACTGCTCCTGCCCTGGCGAATGTTCCGCCTATGGGCACTTCTCGATGGGATTGACCCCCCCGAGAACATGATCCGATGTGTCAGCAACAACTACAGTGCCCAGCTTTTCTGGCGAGCCTGGCACCGTTCCTACAATCGCTGGCTGATTCGCTACATCTACGTTCCACTTGGTGGCCTATCTTTCCGCACCTGGTTTTCAACGGCCAAGTCAATTGCGACATTTCTGCTCGTTTTCACGTTCGTGGCGCTGTGGCACGATATTAAACTGAGGATGCTCATCTGGGGCTGGCTGGTTGTTCTGTTCATGTTGCCGGAATGGACGGCTGCCTACTTGTTCCCCAAGCGAAACTGGGAGAGTCGACCAAATGAATATCGCTTGCTGTGCGGTGTTGGCGCCGTGGCTAACATCCTCATGATGATGTCGGCCAACCTTGTTGGCTTTGCAGTTGGGCTGGACGGTTTGGAGAGCATTATTCGGAGCATCTTGCACGACTGGTCAGGTAGGTTGCTATTCATTCCCGACTGCTAGCCGATACGGAATGCGGGCTAACTCGTGATGCAGGCTTCATTTTCATCTCGACGGCGTGTGCCTGCTTGTTCATGGCCGCCCAGATCATGTTTGAGATGAGGGAAGGGGAGAAGCGCAAGGGACTGAATCTCAAGTGCTAAGTGATGTTTTGGTTCGAGACAGCAAACGCTTGTGTTGTCTGCGTCCCGCAAATATGCAACAACGTGTCCACAAATGCATGAGTCGCAAATTCCCCGGGCAACTGGTTCTGCGGATTCAGGCATGGCAGTTGAGAGAGGCTGAGCTCCATCGCATCACCAATAATTCAATCGATATGAAGGAGGCAGAGGTTTACTTTGGGGAAGAGTAGTAATTCAAGGGACGAGTGTTCGATATCGAGACGGGACTACAAGAGTGAGAGAGTGACAAAATTGGGATTTATAAATAGACGTTGCAATAGAAACAATGCATTCGACGTTACTTCAACAACGACCTATGCCAGAAGCACTTTCAACCTACAATCATGGAAGGGGGGGTTGGAGATGGGTTGAAAGAAAAAGGGAAACAGTGAGCATGGTTTCACAATGTAACCAATATAATTTATGGATAACAGACTTCCATGACTTGTGCAATTGGGACGAACAGCCTACCCCGACAGGCGTATATCTAACAGTTGCTAGGCTCGGCTGCCCTGCCAAGTAATGAGAGTCACACCCGGCCCGGCCAGCCGCGTCCTGGAAAGGAGAGAACATATATTGACTGTAAATTTGTTTTGGTCCTTCTATACATGGATTTGCCGGCGCTGGGAGTTTGCTGCCCTTGCGCATGATATATCTGGGCAGGGATGGCGAGTTCGGCGCCATGGATTGGCCGGCTGGGTCAGGGGAGGGCTGTCGTTAGCCTCCTTTAAACTCTTTGCTGTACGGAGTAATGTCATATCATGATTGTACTAGCTACATTAAAAATTTCTCTTTTGTGCTGATGCGTTGTTTCTAGGACAGCACTCTTCCGTATGGGACGGGGAGTAATCAGACGTGTGCTCTCATGTGTGGTTGAGACGGGGCTTTGCAAACGGCCTTTGCTAGGGATAGCGGCGCCATCTTTGTCGCAACACGAGGCGTTGCTGCTCGGTTCGACAGGGAAAGCCGTGCAGATGTTATAGTTGGGGGTCCCCCGGCTTCCAGCGCCCTCTCTTTCTTGGCGCCGAAAACTGGTACAACCATTGACACGCGTCAAAGTTGGTAATCCAGGCCAAGACATAAATTCTAGAATCGTATTTCCCCTGGTATCTTGGTATTGCTCTTCTCAGCGTCATTTACTGCATGCGACCAATCACAAGGCGTGCGCACGATGCCACCATAGGATCAGGAGGCTTGCTGAGTGGCCCAGTAGTGTTTTTTCATTTGCTTTTTCACAACAAAACCAATATACTTGGTACATGTGCATGCGTGTCAATAATGGCGCTGTCACCGGGTGATCGGGTCAGATGCATAATTTGTTCACTCGTCGCGGTGCCTCGCACGCCATGATGCCAGCCACGACAGGGGCGAGGGCGAGCGAGGAAATTGTTTGACTGAGCTCTCCAGCCTTCCCGCAAATCAGATGGCCCGCAACCACCCCACCTCCCTGAATGGCCAAGACGTATGGTAATTAATTACAAGGGGGAAAAAAAGAGGAAGAGTCAGAGAGGACGCGTGCGAGGGTGGTATTTTGCACAAGGAGTGCCACGAAGGGGGGGTGTAATATATGCGGTACGTACGAAGTCGGCTCTTCCTCCTATACATAATACTGATTGATTCCTGTTGTAGCTCCAATGCCACACTCGTGGCGTCGCTTAGCTGTAAATCACCATGGGACGGACCTAGGTCGGTTTCTGACTTTCGGTGCATGCCTGCATCCCCTCTACGAGAAAAGGTCCGCGTGTCTACAGCGGGAAGCGTCTAGCGGGGAGCTCGGCATTCGTCATGAGGGAGCAAAGTCCAGACGGGGCCAAAAGACTGAGTCAACAAAGGGCAGAACAAGCAAAGGCGCTGTCGACGTGCATGTCTCGATGGAGAATCTACGCCACGCGTCAGCCATTCGTTAGCGCTGAGGGGAACAGGCCACGGTGCGGCTAGAAGAGGAGACAAACAAAATAAAGAAGAGGCGACGACACTAGCAAGCCGTTTTCTTCTCTCTTGTACAAAATCCCCATTCATCGCGACCGTTGGATTCAGTCGCCGATGTTCTAGACTCGATCAACCGTTTCTCCCCGATTAATCTGCCGTGCTGAATGGAGACCGTAGACATTCGGGGTGCAGATCTGCGTGCCAGCGGCGAGAATGATGATCCAATACCTTGCAAGCCTGCGCAGCCAGGCGTTCTGCGGAGTCTTACAGCGCGTGGTGTCCCCGGTCGACCCTGTAACAACCGCCAACGGCAGTGTCTCATCACCGCCGATCTCCATGTTTTGGCGTTTCGTTCCTGTCAATCCGGCATACCCCCTGGGCCTGCGCTATCCCCGAGAATGTCCAATGCTTCGATGGCTTTGTGCATCACGTGAATAATTCAAGCCCTGTGCTGCTGTCTGCTAATATCGCCATCTGCCAGCCTGCCCAACTTGTACCAATCCTCTTCCTCGACGTTGGCAGCGGGGCAAGGCACCTAATCTAAGCCTCTGCTGCTTATTATTGGCTGGCAACGGTGGCTAGCTGGCCGGTTGGCCCAAAGCGCGAACCGCGACCTGGAACCACAGAACCACAGACTCAGGTCTGCCCCCTGTCCCTTGCAGCAGCGGGAATGCCCATCTGCAGTGTGTGCCTAATTTAGCGGCGGTGGAACCACTAGCTCCCCAGCACGGGCACCACGCAGAGCCACCCACGCCTGCACACATCGCGATGGCGTTAGCACAGTAAGGTACGGAGCAAGCAGTACAATGGGAGTATTTTGGACGAAAAAAGTATTTGCGACAATAAATCATTGATTTTTGACCAGTTACCACGTCGGTGGGTGCCATTATTGCCTTTTGGTCCTCCTCCGTGCGACAACAGATGGCTGCTCTGAGCAGCAAAGACGAGGACAAACGCCCTTTTCCAAATGCCTGGAATGACGGGTTTGCACGGCTTGCCTAGCACAAGCCACAGCACTGGAGACGGTTCTGGGTTCAGTTCAGTTCAGTTCAGTTCAGTTCATCAACCCTCAGTCCAGTTGGGCTGACGCCTTGGCTCTTTGGCTGTGGGCTGTAGCGCTGCGCAACCCCCGAGGCCCATAACCCCATCAAATCAACCCAGCAGCTGCCTTGCCACAGCCTCCAGTTCGCGTGGTTAGTGCAAATGCAGGCTACACACCCCCCCATCCAGGTCCATGTCTCTCCGCCGTTCTTCGCGAGCACCACCATGACGACCACTACCAATAGGCATGGGCTACCAAGCATTACTTCCCTCCCCCTTTGCCGTGTTACATCTGCATCTGCTTCCGCAATCCTTCAACCAGTCGGTCACCCGCCCAGATCCTCCCATGCCCATCGCCAGAAGCGCTTGACGCCTTTTCTGTCCATCACCTCTCACACAGGCAACAAGATAGAAAACGGGCTATTTGCGCGGCCCGCCGTCTGCAGTTCCACAGCTCTGCGGACAACCTTGAGCTCGCTGCCTGCCCCCTCTCCCAACGGTGCGGTTTCTTGTCGTGCAAACGGACGCTGTTGGCGACTTGCGTGACGGAGGGGAGAGGCAGAGAGGCGCTCCAGTAACCAGGTCCTACCCAGTCCATCGAAACTAGGCTTGTTTTCGTCAGGCGGTATGGCATTCCCTCTCTCCTGAGCAGCCTCATCGTTCAGTCACCTGCTGCTGCTTGCCTGCTGCCACCTGTGCCCTCGCGTTACCGGATACACATCCATACAGTCGTGCTGCCGATGCTCGACGCCACTGTCTAATTGCGGCATCACCATCGTCGGAGAATCCAAAGCCCCAACGCGGCTCATGTCGCCATAATGTCCTCCGATTCTACCTCCTTCGCCTTCGCCGACGGCGGCCTTCGAATCTCCCTCTTCCCGACCGACAACTCCGACGACTACATCACCGATGATACCCCTATGCCCCGAGCTGAGCTCGCAGGCTCTAATGTAGACGAGAATGTGGTGCAAACGGAGGCGGTGGAAGAGCAGAACATTCCCGAACACCCCATCCCCTCTCTTCAGGAGGCGTTCGCCGAATCTCTCCTCGAAGTGACACAGGGGACCGTCGCCAAGCCCAAACTCAAAAAACTAGACGCGAAAGGCCGCCGGGAGTTACTCATCAGCCAGGAACGAGATGAGAAGCCCTTCGACGCCATATGGCGCTTTCGCCCAGGCCAAAGCGAGCACGAACTACTCAAGCTCGTGGCACAGATATCCTTTGGCGTCTACTTGCTCCTCAATGGCATGGCCAACAGCAACGTCCAGGTCGTCAACATCCTGCAAGGCCACATTGACGAGGTGGACGAATTTCTTGAAGTGGTTCTGGAGGATTTGAACCAAGCCACTGATGATCTGACTGGTCGCATAGAGCACCTCAAGCTCCCGCTCACAAACATTGCTGTCTTCGAGGAGCTGCTCGAGGATCCAACATATCATGCTGAGATCGTGTCGGGCAATAAGAAGATCGAGCATATACTGTCCAGGACCAACGTCATCATGAAGGAATGGGACGATGATATTGAATGCGGATTGAGCTGCATCGCCGCCTTCAACAGCTGGTTGGCCGATCATAGGGAAGGCAGCTGGCGCATCGAGCAGTCAGATCTGATCGATGTCTTTGATGCCATGGAGGGAAATGTAGATGGTTGGCTCAACGCTTTTGACGAGATGAACGATCGCGTCCAGGATATCAACAGCCTCATCATACGTATGATGACCATCGTCGCCGAGATGGAAAAGAAGGCCGTGGAAGTCAGCCGAAAGACACTGGTACGTGATGGTTTTACTCTGCTTGTTGACCTGTGATGTGACACAGAAACTGATTCGATCCTTAGATCCCACGTGGTGCCCGGCATGGTGACGCTTCATCTGGATCCTCGGCACGGTCATCTCATCGGTCACAGGACAGCTCTACGCACCTGACAAGTTGGAGCGGCAGCCCAGAGACTAACAAGTCCAACAACGCCAGTATTGATGGCAACGAAAGCGATGACCAGGTTGATTACCCTTTACCTGAAGGCCTACCCCTCCTTCCACCTACCAGGTCTCCTCCCCGTGCCAAGGTTGCGACGTCTAAACCTACTACAATAAAACCCCAAATCATCGCCGTTTCTCAGATATTAGAGGAGCATGAGGAGCATGAGGGAAAGCGCCCGCGCGATGCGTCGCCATCTAGTGCCTCCAACGACAAGCCACCGCTGCTGCTTCAACCACATACATATTCACCACAACTCTCCTTCGCCTCGCAGTCACCACCACTTAAAAATACACCGACTTCCGCATGGCAGCCGAAAGTCGAACCAAGGGTAAAGTCGCCTTCACCTCCCCCGGAGGCTGGGCTGTTGGCGAGGAAGGCATCACTCCGAGATCGTGTTTCCAAACCGCCACAGGCTATCCATATACCTCCAGTGTCTGTTCCAGAAGCGCCTTCACATCGACCCTTCAATCGCCTCACTACACAGATGAGCACTCCTCAGCTGCGTCAGAGCGCGCTTCAGCGCGAGAGCATTCATGTGCGTGAGAGTGCCTATTCGCGGGACTCCGCCTTCGTCACTGAAAGAGACGGCCCCTCTCGCAATCAAAGTCAATACTCGCCTGCCTCCTCAAATTTTGAGTTTGCACGCCCCCACGGAGACTCACATGCGACGGCCTCACCTCATTCTGACCAATATCAGCAATTCTATCGTCCAGTGCATGCCTCGCCCCACTCACCACTGCAGCAGCGGCCTTATACTTCTGCCGGACAAGATCGACCAAACGGACCTGCTATTTACCATCAGCGCAACCAACCATCGCAATTAGGTGGTAGGAGCACCCTGAGCAGCGTCAGTGTCGCCACCTACGACACACGGGCAGTGACTCCATCCAGCATCCGAACAACGGGGACTAAACAATTGAAGAAAAAGAAGAGCGCGTTTGGCTGGTTTAAGAAAGCCTTTAGCATGGACGAGGAGGAGCGGGCGGCTTTTGAGGCTCGCAAGACGATGCAGCACCAAGACCGCTATCACGATCCCAATACACCACGTTTCTTGGACGGCAGAAGAATTAGGTGATTCGCCGTGGGACCGAGGTTGATAAAGTCCATTTCGAAGCATAATATCCTTGCATACATACACCTGGCAACCAAACAAGGAACCATGCCCCGTCTCTAGCATGGACACACTACTACATACATATACATAACCACCTATCGGACCGAGACCTCTTGTTTCATCCAGTATTATCTATACCCAGCTGCCATTCGCGCACACAATATCTGGTCTGAGAAATGATACAATCACCGATTTAGCGAACATGAACAACCATTTACAACACGAATTTGACACTAGCGGAGGTCTGAGATTGTTTTGGATATCACTTTTAATTGCGCCTACCACGAGCGACATTGCTTTCACCCTTCTCTCATTAACGGCTTTTTTATGTACTCGCAAAATATCATCGGACGTCATACGTTTGCCGGCGTCTTGAGTAGGTTGTGCTTTCTGTACTTGGAGGAGAGCTGGAAATCTGGTAATTGAATGCGTGCTGCAGTGAAGCTTCTAGGCAGCAAAATGTGAAATATAACAATATTTACATGCATCATACCCTAACACTCTTCATCTCTCGTTTTTATCATTGACGCTTCCTCATTCCGTGACCAAGCCCATCTATTCTATTCTCCCCGCCCGTCCCGTCTATTCTCCAACCCCATAACTCTTAACCCGGCTAAAGAAGAAGGGCTTATCGTTCTTGAGCGTAAACTGGGCCCAGTCGTCCGTCAACTTGTTGTAGCTGTGGAAGTCTCTCCAAATAATCTTATTGTTCCTTGCGCCTTTACCGGCACTGCTTAACGACATGTGCATCCTGTACATGTACTTGGGGCCGACACCCTCCGTCTCGACAAACAGGTCGCCTTCTTGGTCCTGCAGCGGCGCGTCCGGCTGATCGGCTGCTGACGAGAGGCGCCATCTACCGCGGAGGGCATTGACCATGGCGGCGGAGGGGAGATGTGCGTGAGGGCCCTGACGGTGCAGCTCGAGGAGGTCGCGGGTGAGGTGGTGTACAATGTCGCCGGGCTCCGAGGTGGTGAGGAGGCTGATGGCTGTGCCGTCGCGGAAGAAGCGCAGATAGCGGTAGTATGTCACTATGTGAATGGGATTGTGGCCCCAGGTGGACTGGTTTGTGGAGGCTTGGCCGGCGCGGACGTAGTTGACGGTGCTGATGTAGCAGCCGTTGAAGCGGATGCGGGGGCGGGAGCGGAACATGGCTTTCCAGGTCGGGTAGAGGGAGGGGACGAGTGATTGAGTTACTGCGTTGGCTTTGGTCTGTCGTATCTCAGACAGCTCTCTGGGACTGACGATCGCCCCATCAGAATCCTCCTCTTCCTCCTCCTCTAGAGCACCCCATTCGACGGTCTTTTGCCAGTGCAAGGGTATAGCTCCAAAGCCAAACTCGCCGCCCTCGCAGACACACCGCCAGGTGCGCTCCTCCGTGGCAACGAGGTAGGCGAATTGTTTGCATACGAGGGAGAGGCGCACAAAATCACCGACATCAGCAATGGCTACATCTTGGAGGATGTGGACGAGCAGCTCTTCGGGAAGGTCGGAGACGGGACATGGCGGAGGGGGAGAGCCTTCAACCGCGGGGGGTGCGGGCTCGATCTTGAGGTCAGAGAAGCTGGTGATGAGTTCGCCGATGGAGAGGACTTGATCTGTTGCAGGGTTGTCCTTGGTGGGAGTTGGAATCGATTTCTGAGTTGTGGTTGGTGGTTGTGATGGTGCTGGCGGTGCGATATGAGGGATGGTGTTGGTGGTACCAGCTTGGGGAAAGTGCTTTTCACGGTATCTCCGGTCTACTCTGTGGTCCAACTGCATACTGGTAAGTACGTAAAAAAAAAAGAGATATATAGCTTGGAGCCATAGTCTTACTTTGTATGCCTTGCGATAGAGCTTCAAGCTGTCGCCCATGTTGCCGGAGGCTTCCTTCTCCATGGCCTTCTCATAATGATCTAGTGCTGAGACAAGCAGCCTCTCACCAGACGATCCTCTCGGAGGGTCATCAAGGGTGTGTCCTGACTTGAGGACGGGCTCATCAAATACCCTCGCCTTCAGGCCCTCGTCGTCTTCTTCGGCTGGTGCCGTCTGGCGAGTTGATGGTGGCGGGTGCGGTGCATGGCTTTGACGGGGTTGCTTCCGCTGTCGTGATGAAGATGCTTGAGCCTGAGGTGGTGCGTGTGCAGTGCTTGACTCTACCTTGCTGCCTTTGAGATCGGACAACCACTGGCGTCTAAAGGATTCGAGCTCCGAGTCTAGTTTTTCTGGGTGAGATGACATATTGATGATGATGCTGGGTAAAGTCCGATAAGGCCGATGAGTGTGGTATGCGGTGTCTACTTCTAGGAAGGGTTGTAATCTATATGGACAAAAACTAGGCGAGAAATATACGTATGTGTGGGGAGAGAGAAGACATAATCGTAATCTAGGGAGTCATTGTAGCGGTAAGCTTCGAGGAGTCAGACTTGCATGAGCTGGATCGATGAGCAATGCGGCGAGTTGATGATTGATGTATGATGACGATGATTCGCGGAGAGCCCAGTAAGATGTGATTGGGTGGCGGATCTTCACTGATGGGTTGCACCCCGCGAAAGAAGTCCAAGTCAAGGGCTTATCCGATGTAGCAAGAGCTACGTACCTCGAAAGCTCCCGTTCTATCTTATCTTATCGGCTAGGAAGTCTGAGAGAGAAAGTTGGCATGGTAGGCTGAAGGGCTGAAAAATATGCAGCCATAGACCCGTATACAGGTCACACTATATATGAGCACTCTATTTGTCACCCGTTACAAAAGTCAAACGGAAACCGACGGCTTCGGCATTTTCCTGCCCACAAATTTGAGCGCCTCTCCGGCAACGGCCACTGAGTCGCCCCCCAAAGTTAGGGCGCCTCGCGCTAATTCGTGAATTCCAGTACCTTACGTACTTGATATCTCCGTCACCACCTCGAAACTACGAACGTCGCTCATTTTCCATCACGCTACTTCTCCTCTTCGCCACAACAATCACCGCTACCTCGACTCATACTCTTACGTCTTCATATCCGCAAACTAATTATCAGGCTTCATCAACGGCACGCGCAAACACTGCTTTGCCCTATCCCCGTTGCGACGACTCGGCTTCTTTTCGTGAGCCTGGGTCGTCGCCTTCGGTATTGGAGTCACCCTCGCCATTATCGCAACGTCATTGTCGCACCGATTCTCGCCGCCTTTAGATCATGCGCTGAACCGACATTATGGGTTCTGTAACTCACAGTTCGAATGGTCAGAAGCACGATCGGATCCTGGAGGACGAGTTCTCCATGTCTGGCATGCTTGATGCGGAGGGTGGTGGGCCGGGTCCGTCGGCGTTTGACATTACGGCTGGACAGAAGATGATCTCGGCCATGTCGGGCAGCCTCCTAACGTCTATGCTTGGTATGTATTGTGCGAACAGTGTTTGTGGATGGAGAACTTGGTGGCTAATGTCCTGTTTGCAGTCACACCATTGGATGTGGTGCGCGTTCGCCTTCAATCTCAGAAGCCACCGACCTCTCCCCTGAATATCTCGAAACTCACCCTGACGACGCACAGCCTCGCGCCAGCTCAAGCGGCCGAGCTTGGTGTGACGGCATGCTGTCGCGAGGTTTTCTTTGCCGGAAACACCGCCGAATACTGTCTCGCCGCTCCTAGAATTGAAGGCATCACAGTCAACCATTCTTCGTCCATACCGGCCGATTGTGTGGTGCAGGAAGTGCAGAAGAAGACATATAACTCCACGTTTGACGGGCTGCGAAAGATTGCTCGCAATGAGGGCTTCTATTCGCTGTGGAGAGGTCTTTCTCCAACCCTCGTGATGGCTGTCCCCGCCAACATCATTTACTTTACAGGCTATGAATGGCTAAGATACAACCCTGTAAGCCCTTACTCGCGGCTATCAAACGACTCTGCGCCTCTAATAGCAGGCGCCTCTGCTCGGCTGTTGGCTGTTTCTGCTGTCAGCCCAATTGAACTTGTCAAAACCCGCATGCAGGCTGCTCCTGGTGGAACTACGACGAATCATCTGGTGGAGGCATCTCGGATGATCAAAGACACGATCAAGACTCATGGATACACATCTCTTTGGCGAGGGCTCTCTCTCACACTATGGAGAGATGTTCCGTTTTCTGGTCTTTATTGGTGGGGCTATGAGTCGATTCGTGCCAGGCTCACTGATTATCGTGAGGATAGCCGAGGTCGGTCCCTAAGCCGTGATGGTGGTGACAACATTACACAAGCACGACGGAGGTCTCAAAGCCGCGAAAACCACACTGAGACGTTCGTGGATAGCTTTACAGCCGGAGCCCTCTCTGGCACTTTTGCCTCGATTGTCACAATGCCATTCGATGTAGGCAAGACGCGCACTCAGGTGTACCATGAAGTCGCGCAAGGGTCGCAAGCACCGGAGCAACAAAATATGGTGCGATTACTCTGGCATATTTTCAAGACTGAAGGCGCTGCGGGGCTGTGGCGAGGCTGGATCCCGCGCACCATGAAGGTAGCACCGGCGTGCGCCATCATGATCAGCAGCTACGAGGTTGGCAAGCGAGCCTTCAGGGGGGTGAACGAACGAGCATACACAAGCGAGTCCAGGATGTATAGGCTGGACAGGGCTGGGTGTGTAGACTTGTTTCTGCAGGAAAGGAAGCATGCATTAATTGGCGTTGGACGAAGTATTTGCGACGAGCCTTCAGGTTTCTCTCTTTTTTTCTTTCTTTTTTTGTGACGCTGGGATAGACGACTGCGCCCACTCCATTCAGTCTCTTTTTGGGAATTTCGATAGACAAAACATGTACGATACGAGGCATCGGCAATGACGCAATAGGGACAATTTAATGAGCTTGATATACAAAGACTTATACTGCTTGACAATGATTTTACAGATTGACTTGATTTTGCCGTGCTTGTGAGGGAGAGACGTGTTGGGAGACGCCATGTGTAAATCCCATACCGAGATATATTCATTTAACGGGGCTAGCGAACGACCTGACCCAGAATTCGAGGTTGATTGAATTTTACAGAATGGTATCCGAGTCTGGAAGGAGAGACAAAAATAACCAAAGCAAAAGAACTCGTAGGATTGGAAGGTGTGTATAGAAACTGTGTTTCGGGATATAAAGTCACCGTTCTGTTTGTTTGTATAAACTGACACTCTCGCAGAGACCTGCCTGCAGAAACAGCTGAGAGGCCGCAAGGTTTTTGTTCTTCACTCGCAAAAGCCGTGCTTCATACGGCCAGCATCCTCACACCAGCCCACCCACCGTTCTTTTCTTGGAGTGCTCATAATTCACACCAAAATTACACACCATCGTCCAACGGGGTCGCCACCCCACCGCTTCAATATCAACAATCATTCATCACATCACACACACATCAACATTTCCACCTCATCATCATCAAAAATTCACAAAATTCCCATAAAATTCAATCAATCAAAACAAATCAAAACAACAACAAAAACCCGCATCAAAAATCATCAAACAAAACACATCATCAATCACCGCAAAAAAAAAAAAAAACCCCCCGCCCATCAAATCAAAAAAACACAAAATCACATCACAAAAAATCAAACACCACTCACCCTCCCACCAACGAGTACTCCTCGACTTGTCATCGCACGGCTTGCGGGCCCCCTCGGTCTCTCCCTCACGGTCCAATGCCGTCTCATCTCCCCCTCCTCGAACCCGGCGTCGGTCTTGCGAAACACACCTGTATCCCCTCCTTACTAGTACGTCTAGCTATCACCCGTCTTTCCCGGTTCATGCTCTGGAGGTGTTTGACTTATGTGCGGCGGAGTGACGGGTCTGTAACGTGATGAATGTGTGGCGTTTTTGTGTTTGGGATGTGAGCTTGGCGGTACGCAGTCAGCCAGGGGTTTGCGAGCTGTTTTTAGGGGTGAGTTGGCCTCCTCGCTCCTCTGATTTCCTTCCCCCCCCCCCCCCCGTTTGCGCCCTTTCGAGGCCATTACGGGCTTCTTGGTCGAGGGTGATTGCGATGGAACTGTCCTTGATGGCAGATGCGAATGAAGACCTCTGGCTGTAACAGCAGCGACGCGCCCCTTCTGTCAACTCGCCTTCAGGCGCCGTCGTGCCCCTCGACACAGCCCACAAATAAGCCTAGCCACAGAACTGCAAAAGAGCCACGTACTGTTTTCCCCATCTCAAATCTTGTATTCCCTTGTACGGGGGTGACAAACACAAACCATCTCACAAACATCAAAAACACAACCCCAACTCACCGATCTTGCCCCCTCCATCCTTAAACCTCACTAAAACATCTCCCAGCGCACCGTTCCGGCGGTTAGGTTTTCCTCGAATTCGTGGCCTCACACTCAACAATGCCAAAATAACGACGAGGACCTCCACAGCGAACGACAACAATCCACCCTCCCATCTCCTTCAGCCCCCCTATCAAAAAACCCCCTCCCTCTCTCATGTCCGATTCGACAAACGGTCCTCTTGAAGCGTGCCTACAACGCGACGCCGACGAGGCCGAACTGACCATCCATACGTTCAACCACACGGCTCCATCCGAGCGCGCTGGCTTCCTCAACCCGACTCTGAGATCCTCTTCCGCGCTGTCCACTACTACGAGCGGTTCGCGCTGGTACGATCTTGCGGAGGAGAGGAGAAATGGCGATGCTGGAGACGGTGGCTTTTGGGGATTGAGAGCCGCGCTGGTATGCGTCATATTTGCTGTGTGGTGGCCAAGCCGGAATTGGACGTGGCCATTATTGGTTGCAAAGGAGCGCAAGGTTAGTTTCCTGTTCCGTCCTCATCCCCCCACACGGCCATTCCGGGCCTTTAAATTGCCCGAATTCAGGGACTGCATTTTCACAGTTCAAAGGGCGTAAACCGCGTTTCCTTCCCACCACACAAGCAAGCACAAAAGCAAAGCATTTGAGATCATCCCTCCCCCTCGGCAAGGCAAATGGCCCGCCAGCCCTTGGCCCTGGATTCAAACCAGCACCAAAAGTAGGGCTACCCGGCGGCCAACGGGAGTGATATTGTAGCGGGGCCTTTTTGCCTGTTTTAAACACGATGCCACAAAACTGGTGTTTTTTACTGGTAGGGAAGAACCGGGTGTTATCAGGGCTTTTGGGGGGGGGAGGGCAGCTGAGCGCATTCCCCAAAGAAACAGTATCGAAGCTATAGATTTATAACAAACCCAATACGTGTGTGTATGAGTAGACCGGGTTTTTTTTTTTTAAACACTTTAGAACTGCGTCAAATTATATGTTATGGCCCGGAGATTAACCCACCCCCCTCCCCTTTTTTTTTTTTTTTTTTGTTTTTTTTTTTTTTTTTTTTTTTTTTTTTCTTTTTTTTTTTTTTTTTTCTTTTTTTTTTTTTTTTTTTTTTTTTTTTCTTTTTTTCTTCTTTTTTTTTTTTTTTTTTTTTTTTTTTTTTTTTTTTTTTTTTTTTTTTTTTTTTTTTTTTTTTTTGTTTTTTTTTTACTTTTCTTTTTTTTTTTTTTTTTCTACACACACCTCTCAATAGTCTCCGTAATGGCTTATGCCATACGGTTAACATAAACAATAATCAAAAAAAAATCCCCTCTGCTCTGAATTTGCTGGCCTGTACAAGTCCCATGTTCCGGTTTCAGGAGTGGCAGTTTGTCAACAAACTGTTCTCCTTGGATAGCGATGTGTGAAGCCTTTGCTCATCCCTCAGGTCCTCCCACCTTGGCGTCCTAGCCTAGCGTCGGGTCTGCACCATCTGTAGATGAGTGGTCGAGATACCGGGCCGTAGGGACAATGCCAGAGCAAGGCATAAATAAGTCTGCGCGGCTCTCTCGCTTTGGTCTGAATTGGTGCCTGCTATTCCGCCCTCAACCGTACTTGTCATGCTTATTCTTCACCTTAATCTCCAACAGCCTCTCATGGTAATCCCCCTCCTTTCGCGCCCTCTTCAACACCCTCACCTCATCCTCATCCAGCCTCCGCCCCGCCGCCTCCTCCAGCTGACTGCGGCTAATCTTGCTCAGCGCCTTCTCCTCCTTGGACGCCTTGACGCGGGGCTTAAACCGCGCCTGCATGCGTATGCGCAGCGCCGTCTCGGGAGACGCCTTGTCTGCATCGCCGCTCATGTCCATGCCAGCCGCAGACTTGGAGGATTTCGCGGCCCGCGTGGTGAGGAAGGTGCCGTTGTTGGTTTCGATCTGGAACGTGTCGGCGGCTTCCCCGGGCACGACGCCGAGCATTTCAAGGGGGGAGATGGCTTCCGACGTGGCGGATAGGAGGCCGATTTTGTCTGAGGCGAGGTACCTGGATGAGGGTCAGTTTCCAGGTTCCTAGCTTCGGAGGGGGAGATACACGAGGGGGGACACCTACCGTCCATGATGCCCCTTGAAACGATACTTTTCCGTCCCGGCCACCCGATTAACAACCCAGACCTGCCGTACATCGTGCGGCTCGGCGCTGGACGGGTTCCCATCGACGATGTTCTCAATCGGCAGCAGAAACACCTTGCCGCTCGGGTCGCACGCCAGCGCAGACGGCTTCTCCGTCGGCACGACAATCATAACAGGGCCCACCACGTCCGCGACCGTCTCGGCCGAAACCCACGTGTCGTCCGCCTCTGGGTCCTCCTCATCGAGCCTCTTCTGCAGGGCCCGCGATGACGGGCCGGCCGCGGCGTCACCGTCGGTGCTCTTCCGCTTCTTGGCCTTCTTGTCGCCCTTGAAGGACAGGGGCTTGACCATTGTGGGCGGGGCTCGAGAGGCGACCCGTCGGGAATGGGGGTCCAGTCCGGGGCGGGGGTCGGGGCAGTTGAGGCTGAGATCGCGAGAAGCGAGCTGATAGTTTGGTTCGTGTTTCGTGGATGATGGTTTGCAGATGAGGCTTCGGGATGCGGCGAGCTCCAGGGACCTTGCACAGCCGTTGTTAGGTAAAGCGGCGGCGCGGCGCTGGGGTGGCCGGCGTGTACTCTGTGATAAGCCTAGGCTAGCCTGGAGAACCCTGTAGAAGCTGCCCCTCCCCCGCCCGTACCCACGTTAATTTACAGTGTTCACGCCCATGTTGTAGCCGGATGGCACGCTCCGGTATAGAGCTGGGTCTTTTATTACGTATCGGTAATGATTTCTTCCCCTTTCAACTCCCCTTCGCAACATTATTTCGTCTCACTGCTCGTTTGACTAGTCTCAGCATTTCCAAACAACTCTTCCAAGCGAATTCGAAATGGCCGTCCAAGCACAGGCCGTAACAGTGTCACTCAGGGACCTAACAGACGGTCCGTTCCCGACTCCCCTTACATCCCACACGGGACCAGGCAAACGCGGATAGGAATACACAGCTAACCTCACCAGGAAACGTCTCCTTCGAGACCCTGCAGCAAGCCTTTGGCCCAGACTCCCTCGGCATCCTCGTCGTCAAGGATGTGCCCCAGGACTTCCCCCAGCTGCGACGCATGGCCCTGTCGTATTCATCCTACCTAGGCAACCTGCCCAAGGACGAGCTGGGTAAGCAAAACTCTCCCTTGTATGAACTCACCACATCCAATCCCATCTATTCTCGCTACCGCACGTCTCACTTTTTATGAATCACATTCTGTGATACTCACCAACCAACCAGACAAACTCGAGAACGTCGAGGCAAAATACCTAACCGGTTGGTCTCTCGGCAAAGAAACCCTCAAAAACGGCCAGGCAGACACCTTCAAGGGCTCGTACTACGCCAACTGCGCCTTCTACGTCGAGCCTTCCCTCGAGTGCGCAAAGCCCACCGCCGAGTTCTCACCAGAGACCTTCCCCGAATACCTGTCGCCCAACGTCTGGCCCCCTGAAGAGGTACTCCCCGGGTTCAAGCCAGCCGTCACCACACTCTGTCGCCTCATCATTGATGTTGCCGTACTGGTGGCACGGGCGTGTGATCGCTATGCTGAGAAGGAGATCAATGGGTATCCAAAGGGATACCTCGAGCACGTAGTCAGCACGTCCAACACCACCAAGGCTCGACTGCTGCATTACTTCCCTCAGGGGGCCGAGCAGGCAGACGGCACAGACGAGGACGACTGGTGTGCGACGCATCTCGATCACGGGTGTCTCACAGGCCTCACATCCGCAATGTTCATCGACGAACAAGCCACCAACACAGCCGTACCGCGAGACGCTAGTCCAGACGGCGCCTCACTGCCCCCTCTAGAAGAACTATCCGCGTCCCCAGACCCCTCCGCAGGCCTGTACATCAAGTCGCGCACCGGTGAGACATTCCAGGTCAAGATCCCGCGCGACTGCATCGCCTTCCAGACAGGCGAGGCGCTGGAGCGCATCACGGCCGGCAAGTTCAAGGCAGTGCCGCACTTCGTGAGGGGCGTGGGCGCGGGCGTGAGCAACGGGCGCATCGCGCGGAATACGCTGGCGGTGTTTACGCAGCCGAATCTGGGGGAGGAGGTGGATATTGCGCAGCATCTTACTTTTGGGGAGTTTGCGAGGGGGGTTGTGGCGAAAAATACGGTTTCATAGACGATGCATGTAGGGGCTGTGACGCTGTTATATGTTGTGTTACTATCTATCAGGTCTAGTTTGCAAATGGACGCCACACAATGATGTGGTTCTATTGCATATTGTGCAGGATCTGAAATTATCACATGTGTTACAAAGGGCCTTGTTATGCTGAAAGGAGCGTGATTATGTTTAATTGATGACTACCTGGTAAAGACTGTGGGCGGTACTTGAGTAGTGGTCAACAACTTTCTGATCAAGTCGGATGACTTTCAACCAAAAAAGTTTTCAACCCGCAAAAAAAATAAAATTGTTATGTTTAAAGAGCGGCCTCGATGGCCAAGAAAGAAACGGTTATCCAATCATGGAGCATGCACGGCTGGCTAATAGTATCCATCGCATCGACACACCACCCATCAAGATGAGCGACAGTCAACAGCAAAACCAGAGCAAATCTTGCCAGAGTTGATTCTTTCCGGCCAACTCAAGCCCACGCACCCACCAAGCTCATGAAGAAGGCGCCAAAGAACACCAGCAGGCAGGCAATCACGCGGCGCTTGCCACGCAGGATGCGCCAGCTCTCGTCGCTGAGGAAGTCCTCGGACAGGAGCTCGACGAGCGAGGCAAATGTCAGGAGGCCTGCGGAGATGGCGTTCATGACGCCGACGAGGATGAGGCCTACCTCCGAGTCGGGACTGTAGAGCGTGTGTGTTGCTAGTCCAATGGCTTGGCCGAGGGGGGTTCTGCGACGGATTAGTACGTGACGCTTTGTTTAACGCGAGAGGGGGGAATGATGGCCAACTAAGAGAATGTCCAGGCGTACTTACGTGAATCCGTATGCCATTGCCATGAGCCACGGCTGCCACGTCTTGTTCTGCCAATTGATAGCCGAAATGCGTGATCCCAGAGCCAGGCCCTCAAACGTCTCTGCGCAGGCTACGTTAGAAAGAGGCAGGCATACAGTGACTTGCTCGTAGACGCTTTGATATCGGGCTGACTTACGATGAAAGATGATGGCGATGAGCAAGACGACGAAGTCGCTGCCAATGGAAACACTCAAGGCCATACCTATGAATACGCTGTGGAAGAGAATGCCCATCTCCAACAGAATACACTGAAGACGGTCCTTTTTCTGCTTCTGTTCGGCAGTCATCACCGGCGTCTCGGACCACTGGACGGTGGACTCGTCAGACGGCGATTTGGCCCCAGACTCAACGTCGGCCCCCCGCTGAGAGGACTCGCGAATTTGATCCGCGGTGTTCTGGTGTAGCTGAGACAGGCCCTGTCCAATGCTGGAGGAGCGGCCGCGAACGGAGCCAATCTTGCGAACAGGGGGCGCCATGGTACCCATACACCGCCCATTATCGGGTTGGTCCTCCACCGCTGAGCCGTCTTCACAGCACGACGGATTCCGATTAGACATCTGGCGAGAAGGGTGAAACACCATCTCGATTATGGTCACCAGGAATATCGCGGCGAGGGCAATAGCACCCGGCATAGCCTGGTAGTCCGTGTTCCAGAAACTGCCCAGACAAGGATCCCCGAGCGATATAAACGCGGTAGGGAGGAGATGCACAAACGCGGTGGCGATCAAGACTCCAGTGCCGAAATGACGGACGGTGAAGAAGAAGCGGGGGGGGATCCGCAGACCGGGGAACTTGGATGCCATGATGGGGAACGCACAGCCGAGGGTGGACACGAACCAGATGATGAAGATGGCGGCGCCGTGAAGAGGCGTGTTGTAAGCGTCTTCATCGGACACACCACCGGCGTGACACTGAGCACGCTTGGAAAACACATGGCCTGACGGTTCGATTGGCGACTTGGACACCTGCTCCAGATCCTGAGGAGCCGGCCAGGGAGACTGGGAGGCAGGCTTGATAGACGAATGCGCAGTCAGGGGCGGCGAGGAGGACGTGTAAACAGCAGTCCGTAGAGGCATCCATCCAGCGGGCGACGAGAGCGACGAGAGTAGGCATGAGACGAGGAGGACGGAAAGAATCCAGGTACCCCAGCCCCAGAGATGCGCGAGGCATCGCGGGGAGGGAACCCAGTGGGAGCAGGTCTGGTCATCACCACCAGACACTGCTTTGCAACGCAAGGGAGATGCTGTGCGGCGTTAGTGATGTGCTCAACCAGCTTCAAATGAGAGAGAGAGAGAGAGAGAGAGAGAAGGGCAAAGGGCACCGTCCTACAATTGAACCATCGCCTCGCGTGTGCCGCCGCAGAGGGCAACCCAGGCGGGTCACCCTCACGCCGCATCTTGCAATCAGAGGCATCCGAACCGCACAGGCCACAGCCGCAGGCCCCCCCTCTGCCTCCTCCGCCGCCGCCCTCGCCGTCCTGGCCGGCGTCGACGTACTCGCGCAGGTTGGCCATGCCATTGAGGTCCTGGCGGGTGGTGCCGTTGGGGACAAGGGCCGGCGGGCTCTGGTTGAAGGAGAGGTGGCGGATCGAGTCCTTGTCCGCCTTGGAGATGCAAATCATGGTTGCGTCTCTGGCGGGATGTGTCGATGGCTGTGGTGTTTGGGTGTCTCTCGACTGGGTTCGGTGGTGATGGTGTTTGCTGATGCTGTGGGAAGAACGAGGGAAGAAAGAAAGACTGGCGGAAACGCGGAGACGGGGCGGGGAGGACGAACCGGGTGGTCTGGCATCCGTCGAGATGGAGCTGTGCCGTGGCTGACGAGCGTCGGGGTGCGATGCCGATGCCAAGCAGATTCTAGGATGCGGCGTCCATTGAGCTTGGCGAGGCGTGTGGGGATGCCAGCAGACGCGTCCGTTTTCGCCCGAGGCGGGCGTTGCGTGCTCGTCGGCCGTTGGCGTAGGCCGTTTCCTATAACGCTACTCTTTAGTGCTTGCTCTCTGTCTGGAAGGACTATTTCGTGCCGAGCGGGATGGGCCATCAAGGTTCAGCCCGACGGCGCTGGCAATGCCATGCAATGCAATGGCTGAGGGGGGGCCAATGGGCAAAAGGGACAAATGGACAATGGGCAAATAATGGGTATGGAGCGTACGCAGGACGGACGCTGCGTGGTGATGGCGAATGGGAACCACTGCCTGGGGGAAGGGGTGTCCCTGTCTGGCACTTGCAAGTGGTACGTGCTTGCACGGTCGAGCGCGCATGGGGCTGTGTTGGTGAGGGCATAGGTTTCAATGTACGTACCACGATTCAGCAGCGCCTGGCGTGCCCTCAGGAGCAAGTAGGCAGCCATACTCCGTATCATTCAACTCATTGCCGCGCCTTCCACGTTTTTTTTTTTTTTTTTTTTTTTTTTGTTGCTTGGTTTTTTTTTTTTTCTTTGTTTTTGTGTTTGTTTTTTTTTTTTTTGTTTTTGGTTTTTTGTTTTTTTTTTATTTTTGTTTTTTGTTTTGTTTTTTTGTTTTTTTAAGAACAATCTTTTGTTTAGTTTTTTTGTTTAATAGAAAAAGGGCGTGAGTAGCCAGCCCCCCCCCAACAACAAAAATAAAGCCACAAGTTCGGAGCCAAAGGAAGAAGGGGAGGAAAGACCCGCACCACTCAAACCCCCCCCCCCCCCGCCCGTAAAAGGTCCCAGGCGAGAGAACTGGCGGGAAGATATGGTGAGAGAATGCGCCAGTGACATGCGCGAATTTAAGCTTGTTCCACACGTGGCGGTCGCACTGCCGCCTGGTGTGGGGGCACCCTGACACGAGACACCTGCACCGGCTGGTACCTAATTACAGAGTACTCCGTCCGAGCCTACACCGCTGGAGGTGCCCCGTTCCCGCACCGGCCACTTGGCACCTGGCCACTGCAGATGGCCCAATGCCACCCACCAATCGCCGCCCGGGCCACCTACAACGCCCCAGCCAGCGCCGACGCAAACGCCAGCCAGCACGGCACTGGATTTTGACAGGGCCGGCCCGATATATCCTCCTCGAGCAAATGGCTCTAGACACATCACGCCACACCCGACGCTCACATCTTGGACTCTCTCGGCCTCTCCCTCCCAAACACGAGCAAGCAATCCCGCCTCGCCCTCTCCTCCCCGTCCCCGTCCTCGTCCTCGTCCTCGTCCTCTCGCCTGCTCTCCCTCCCAGCCCCAACCCCCGGGATCAACCACGGGCCAACACCGCCCTCCCCGTCCAGAATCCATCGTCGAGCCGCCTCCCGCCCGACTTCGTCCCCGTCCCGCTGGGCATCCAACGCGAGCAGCAAGCCATCGCATATCCAGGCCACGCTAAACATGACGCGACGCCCGTTTCCCAGCGCCACCATCATGCCGCCGCCGTCTTTGTAGCCCTGCAGAAGGCGAGCCAGCGCTGCCCAGGAAGCACCCAGGACGCTCCGCAGCCTCTCCTCCTCCACGCCTCCAATCGCGCGATGCAGCCATGCCCCAACCAGATCAAGGTTGTCGCCCTTGAGCAGCTGCCGGGTAACGTCACTGCTGAGCACGTTCGTCGTGCCCTCCCAAATCGTATTGACGTTCATGTCCCGGAACGCTCGCGCAATGTTCTCGGGCTCGTCCGGCTCGTCCATGTATCCCACCCCGCCCATGGCCTCCATACACTCCTGGACGCCCATGACGCCATTCTTGCTGATGACAGCCTTGGCCGTGGCGGTGAGGACGCGGAGCACGGCGTTGGCCTCTTGTCCTTGGCGAGGAAGGACAGCGCAGACGGCATCTGCCTCTGGAAAACCCATTCTCCGTGAAGCTCATCAGCGCCGTCGTGAAGAACGCTAGGTGCAGCGCGCCCCTCAGCTTGAGCTCAACCTCGGCCAGGGTGCGCAGGTGTAGCGGCAGCGTCCACAGCGGCTGGCCAAACATGGTTCGGGCCCTCGCAAACGACTTGGCCAGAGAGAGGGAGCGGCGCCACCCCGCAGCAGTGCCCACGAAGGCGTATGCCCGCGTGACGTTGAGGATGTGCGATATGCTCGCCACTCCGCGGTCGAGTGGGCCAACAGGTGGGGCACGCATCTGGTCGATTTCGAGTTCCGCAGTCGGCAGCTGCTTTGTCCCGAGCTTGTTCTTGAGCCTGTGGATGCGCACCCCGTTCGACACCAACTTTCCTCGCCCGTCGCGGCATCAACTGCCGTCGTCGTCAGGGGCGCCAGAAACGCGCTGAGCTTGCCGCCCTCCGTTTTCGCGAGCAGGACGGCGACGTCGGCGTCCGTGGCCGACGAGAAAAACTTGAAGCCGGAAACGAGGTAGTCGCCCTGGTCAAGTCGGCCGTGGGGGCCGGATTTATCGGGGAGCGGGGAGTATGTTGCCCACGTCTCCGAGCTCTGCACGTCGCTCCCTCCCGTGCGCTCCGTCATCCACTGGCCCGAGGTCCAGGCGTCCTCCCTCGACATCAGTCTCCTGAAGACTTCATGGAAGGGGTGCGATGGGGGCAGGCCGGGGAGGAGCTGCGAGAGGAGGCGGGCGGCGCCGTCGCTCATGGACAAGGGACAGGACGTGACGGCAGAGCATGGCGTGAAGAAGTAGTTTCTGCAGTCAACATGTCAGCCCGTCATGGACAAGAAGGGGGGGCCCTGGTCGTCTTACTTGGCGTGCTGCACAATTCTCTTGTACTTGCCAAACCGCTGCTCATAGCCAATTGCAACGATGCTAATAATCACCCACCACCACAAGAGTCAGCACCGTCAACTTCTTCTCGCAAGCCCGCACCACCCGAACCGTCCTCGCAGGCGGACACTCACCCATTGCTCGCGCCCCATTTCCGCAACTGCTTCCACCCGTGGCTCGTCACCAGTCTGTCGACATCATACCTCGCACCCCAGACGTCATACGTCCGTACGTACGGCTCCTGCTGCGACGCGTTGGACATCCAGCCTCGGACCTCGGCAGACACGGACTCGCCCGCGAATTGCGTCAGTTCGGGCAGGGCTTCCCGGAGAATATGCTCTGGAAGGTACCCTGGGGGAATGTCAGAGCTGCCCTGACCACTTGTGGGTCGGCGATAATGGGACCGTGATTCTACGTACATGAGAGGAGCCGGGTGTAGAAGGGGTCCGAGGTGAGCGGGTGCTGCGTCTCGGGGAGGGCGAAGACGTAGCCGGAGTTGGCGGACGCAGGCTTGGGCGGTTGTTTAGACATGATTGCTCAGTACCGCGCGATGCAAACTTGAAGCAGAGCGTCTCGTGAACCACGCCCGGATAGCATCACGCACTTATATCCCGCGCGCCATGCGTCCGGCTAAAGTCCTCTGCCGAGGCACGCCCTCACACAGCGCAGCCACAACACCACAGCTCCCTGCGGGGCAGCGGCATGGAGTCCGGATTTGCAGCCGGCGCCGGTCGGGGACCCATCCATCCGCCGGTCCCCCATCCCAGATTTTCAGTATTCCAAATAAACTCCGTCTGTGAAATGAGGCAATGCGGCGCGTCGACGAATAAGGATCGTGGCACAATGCGCCATGACAGCGTCGAGTAGTACCCAGTGGTTGCATGACGAATCAGTATGACAAGCTCCGAGCTATTTATTTATTATCCCTCCCGTCCCCGCCCTTAGCCGGCTTGACATCATCCACCAACCGCATTACGATTCTCGCAGACCTCGCCCACCAACTTTCATCTATCCATCTATATCTACCCCCTCCATCGCCCCATCCCCCATTCTCCATCTCCATCTCCATCTCCATCTCCATCTCCATCTCCCTCATCAAGCACAACAGCCACAAACCGAGCAGCGCCGCCGCATCAACCGTCGAAATGGCCCTCCCCCCCAAGTTCGCGGGTCACCGCATCACCCTCGTCCCCGCCTCCCCCTCAACCTCCTCCGCCCAGCCCATCCACACGCTCGAGCTCTACATCGACTACGCCTGCCCCTTCTCCGCAAAGATCTACAACAACGTCAACACCGTCGTCACCCCCCTCCTCCGCGCCAACAAGACCTGGTCCGCCCTCCTCCCCTCCATCATCATCCGCCAGCAGGTCCAGCCGTGGCACCCGTCCTCGACGCTCCTCCACGAGTCCGCCCTCGCGGTGCTGCGCCTCGCGCCCGAGAAATTCGCCGACTACACAGCCCTGCTGTTCAAGGAGCAGAAGGCCTACTTTGACGTCAGCGTCGTTAACGAGACGCGGAATGCTACCTACCGGAGACTCGCCAAGCTGGCCGGCCAGGTCGGCGTCGACGAGACCAAGGTGTACGAGCTGCTCGAGGTGTCGGATAAGCCCGCGGAAGACGGCTCGCTGAACACTGGAAATGCAGTGACGAACGATCTGAAGCTGGTGGTCAAGATGAACAGGCTGATTGGCATTCATGTTTCCCCCACCGTCGTGCTAGACGGCGTCGTCCACGACGTGGGGTCCTCGTGGGATGAGCGTGAATGGAGCGAGTGGTTGACCAAGAACATTGTCTAGGGCAGCAAAAAGGAAAAAACGTCTTTTGCAAGGAGCCAAAATTACATGCTTTACCGGAGCTTTCCGATATTCCTTCTTGAAAATGCAAAGCCCTGGTGACGTAAAACAATAATACTAGATCCAAGACTCTCGTGATTCAGGGTAGGCAGATTGAACTCGGCGGACACTACAGAGTAGTGAGGGCTCCACCAAAAGACATGGATCAGCAGAAGCCATCCGTCTACCACAGCTTGAGCCTCATCCTCGACTTCATCCTCAACCTCCAACCCTCGCCTCATGCAGCCCAGCTCAGCTCACACACCAACCCCCCAAACCCACCACAGTCACTCATTTCTCAATCCCACAACCAGCGCCACAGTAATGTCACCCCCCAATTGACCACCACACAACAAACCTCATGAACACCATGCTCCTCAAATCCACCCCCCGGGCCTTTCTCACAATCTCCCATCCCCGTCCACACCACCTCTCGTCCATCACCTCTCTCCTACCCAAACCTCACACCCGCCTTCTCCTCAACCTCCAACGCCGAAACTATGCCCAACATACCAACCCATCCAAACCCGCTCACCTGACTGAAGACGCCCTAAAGCGACACGCCAGAGCCGCGGCAAACAACCCAAAGCAGTCCGGTACGTCTGTCTACATCTTCTTCCCCTCTGTTCTCTAAACGATAACGAAAACTAAGGTCTCTAGACCTTCCAGAACGACTCCTCATCTACCACGCCGGCACGGGTCGCATGACCTTTCTCGCGATGGTAAAGGCAACCAGCGTCCTCATAGGCGCCTTCTTCTGCTTTATGGGCGTGCCAGGTTACATCAAGGCCGACAAACCCATTTGGGAGACCGCAGGAGGTATGTATGCCCCTTCGCCCTCCAGCAACCTCATCTACCCCTCCTATAACTCATCCGCCTCCCTCGAACTCACCAGACCAATACTAACACAAACCAGTCGCCCTCTGCGGCATCGCCCCAATCCTCTTCATAGCCTACACAACCTCCCCTTTCGTAACCCACATCCACATCCACCTCCCCCCAGCCGCCCGCGCCTCCCGCGCAACCCTCGACCGTTTTGTGCGCTCTTCCCTCCCCCCCACAACAAGCATCACCCTCACAACAATGAGCTTCATCGCCAAGCCGCGCTACAGCACCCTCCCCGCCGGCGCCCTTGTCCCCGCCAGCAGGCGCCTCGGCATTGTAAACTACGTCCGCTCCGACGCCCGCGCCGAGAACGCCTCGCGCAAGTGGTACAACTACCGCGCCGTTGGCCAGTTTTGCATTCAGCAGCGGGGCGCAGAGAAAAAGGTGAGGTATCAGACCAAGAAGCAGAAGACGCTCGTGGAGGGGTGGATATGGGATGCTATACGGGAGAGGATCGCGACTAGGACGGCCACTGTCGCTGGCTCATCGAGATCATGAAATTGACAATGTTTGATGATGGGCTTCACGGTTCCCGTGTATAATACCTGTTTGATACCATGTAGACTTCATAGATGATACATCATGGTGGGTACAAGTCGACTGTCAATTCGAACAGTTACGTCTGCTCACAAGTAGTATCAACTACCGGATTAACTATTCCATGACAAACACTCAGCCTTGCTCGCCGGCAAGACGCAGCTTTTCATTCCTACCTCTGATTTACTTCAAATAATACACGTTGCTTTAGCAACCAATCCCCAAATGCAAAGACCCCCAATGAGGTGTATCAAGACAACCCCGAAAACGCCGTCCCATCTCCACCATATCATGAGCCTGCCTTCGTTATCGTCCATCAGCCGTGACTGTCGTAAATGAGGTGTATATACGTGTGCCTTCCTCTTTTGTCTTTATGGCCCATCTCACTAGCTCAACTCGTCTCATATCGCACATGCGCCTTTGATAGGCGGGAAACTCCCAACTTTTTCCAAACCATCCCACGAGATCCACGACCGTACCTCGCTGCCGTCACAAAAACATCGCAACTCGAAAATACATTTCGGAATAGATGTACATAAATGGAAAACGAACACAAAACCGGCGTAAACAGGTTAATGGGCCATTTTGAAGTGCCAAAGCGGTAAAATCTTCGTTAAAGAGCGCATGTAGGGAGCCTCATATCGTCTCTAATGTCGTCGCATCAAAATCCCACGCTCGTTTGAGGCCGCCTTCGTACACACTTGCCACCGACTCCTGCCACATGGCTGGTGTGACAAAGTTTGGCATTGGAGCCGAGAACTGTTCCGTAGACATTTGGTGCGACAGATTGTGCGAATCTGAAAGCGGAGTCAACCCAACAGCTTGCATATCCTGGAATGCTGAAGCCTCAGAGGCTCCGGAAGCTGCCATAGTCATAGATGTTGCTGGCGCCCCTGGGGATGCGTCTGTCGTCGTGGCTGAGGGCGGACCAAATGAGGTATTCCATTGCCTTGAATGTGTTAACAACTTGTGGGCCAATGCAATCCTGGGATAACTGTAACAAAAACTTACTCGAAAATGCGCTGTGGGTTCCAAGTTTGCTGGTTTTGGATGTTCATGCCCTGCTGCAGGTCCGATCCTTGTCCGCCTTGGGACATCATCGAAAGTGACTGTGCAGATGGAGAGTCACTCTTGCTGTCCATAGGCCCGGCAGAAATGGGAGGTGAAATGGGGTGGCTAATAAAACTGACTGTTTGCGTATTGCGCGTGTCCAAATGCTGACCAGATCGGGTCTATTCTAGGCTGCTGGTATCCCCGCGGTGGGCTAGAGCTGTTGGATGGAGCGGGCTTCCATAGGGGAAGGAGGGCTTCAGCGAGAATGGCCTCCTTGTGTCGGCTGAGAAAGCCTCGCGGACGGCATCAATCTGCTTGTGTAAATCTGGCATGGGCCAAACTTCCATAACCTTCTCCATGAGCCTCATGTGGCGTGTAAAGTAGTCGCGCGCATCCGTATTCAAGTCGGGATCTGGAGAAACGATGGCGACCTATGGAAGAATCAGGTGGGAAGCACCAGGCGAAAATAGGGCAAAGGCAACTTACCAGGTGTATGACAATACACGACAGCCCCACATAGACTGGGTAACTGAATCCGCGGATCATACTTGATAGCCCTGTGAGACCAAAGGTGTCCAATGTGGCTTCCTGAAGACGGCAGAGATTCTTGGCTGCCCTATAACACGACAGCATGTGGTGTTTCCATTCCGCTTCGTTGACCGCTGGATCTAGAAACGACAACACAGGGCGATGGAAAATAATCTGTGTGAGATAATAATATGAGTGAAGATTTCCAAGAAACGAAGATGGAAGCCACGGAGGAGAGCCATCGGCAGGGAAAGTGATGGCAAGATCGGCTGGTAATTCGGACTGGAAACTCCTGGCCATGTGACTGAGTTGTTGAAATTCAGGATCGATTCCCCATTCCTTCTTCCTCTTTAGCCTGGCGTAGACCTTGCTCATTTTGCGGACATTGCGAACCAGGCGGGAAAAGTAGGTGAAGTTTCGAGAGACATGGTATTCGGCATCGTCTCCTCCAGGAATGGGACGAGGAATGCTGAAGTCTACCGATTCCATTTCAACAGCTAGGTCGTGGCGGCCTTGCATTAAACATTAGCTCCCACGTCCAGCACAGTATTATACATGTCAGATGGCACCTACCTTGTGGAATGCCGACCATGACCTCACAGGCAAAGACTGTCTGCCAAATTCGTGTTCGAAGCTGGCATTCGGCAGCGTCGTGCTCGCAAGGCTGACCATCCTGATGGTCTTCATAGTGATCATGCAATCCCAAATCTTTGCCCCATTTGTACGCATTGAACGATTGTCATCCATGAGCGGTAGAAGTAACCTCGCTTAGGAGCGGCTTCGCGAGCCTTTAGGATCATCAGAAGCGCCTGCAGTGTGCTCAGTCTAGGGATGTCCATGAAGGAATCGGCGTGTCCTGCGTCTCGTCAGTGGTTGGCACCAGATGAAACAGCTGTCCCGATACGTACTTGAAGCAAGTGCCAGCCATTGCTGGCCTTGAGCTGGATCCTCAGCCAAGCGCCCACCAATCGCGAACAGCGCCTCCAGGATGAGAGGCGAGATGGACTCTCGGGCAGTGCTCCACTGCCTGTAGAAGGTCGTTCTATCGAGAACAGGAATGTAGGGATGAACGTGGGTAAAATAGAGATCGAAATAGTGTATCGCCTCGGATTCTTCAGGCATAAGCTCAGGCGGGATCCGAATCTTCCTGCCGGCAGCAGCGGGTAGTGGGGGTAGTGAAGACCCAAAATCGTCCTCGTCCTGCACAGCTGGCTCCTCTTCGCGCCTGAAGGAGGCTTTGTTCCGTAGATATGGAGCTTCACGAAGGGTCAGTTAGGATAAACACATGACGATCGCAACATAAAATGCCCGACCAACATACCAGTTCCAACTTCGTTCATTTTAAGAGTGCCGAGAAGGTCAGCTAGATCTTGCTGCTGGTACGAGTCAACTGAATAAGCTTCCGGCGAAGAACCTTGCGCCGACGAGCCCTGATGGAATGGCGGCGGAGTTGGAAAAGCATTGTGCGACGGATATTGCTGGTCGAGTAGGGGTACGCCTGCAGGCACAGTGGTGTAGTGCATATTGTGCTGATTTTGAGAGGCATCGTACGGAACAGACTGGAAAGATGACTGATGGCCATCATGAAAGCCGCCGAGGCTCTGGTCGCCGTGCGATTGCATAGGCATCTGCTGGAACTGATCCGAGTTCATGAGGGCTTCGTATGTCGTCGAGTCGGCGGAGCCATCGTAGCCATTGGGTCGAACACAGTGAAGTTTGAGCCTAATGCAAGCCGAGCATGGCCATGTATTGGTGGTTGCGGCGTCGCATTTGATCTTCCTTCTCCGGCAGCCCTCGCAGGCTCTCATAACTAGACCGATCTGTTAGTCGCGCTGCGCCTACATGTTTTGCACATGCGTGTACATGACGTACCCTTTAGTCGCTTGTGGCGGTTGTGCTCGTCGACGAAGACATAATCTATGATGGCAATGGTCAATTGGCCGTAAAGAAAGACTCGGCGAGGCGGGCGCGGGGACTCTTACTCTTCTGAGTTTCTCGCTGTGGAAACTGCTGAGGTGCAAAGGAAAAGGAACCCATCTGTGCGGTTTGAGCATTCTGCGCGTTCTGCGATTCCTGTGGTAGGATGCGACGTACGGACGCATCTTGAGGCTGGGACATGGTGATCAAGACGAAGAGAGGAGCGCGCGCGCGGGGCACGGGCTCAGACAAGTAGAACCTTGGATCCGAGGTTCGGAAATACGATGTCGACACCAACCGAGAGTCGCATTCGACATCAAGTCGACCAACAATTCGTAATTCTCGAGCACACTTGGAGTCTGTTCGGGTGAAGTCGTGTATGGGATCACAGCACAGGCGCGGGGAAACTGGCGGTCGGATGGACGGTCGAGAGGTCGTCTGGCACGTTGACTATTATGGGTAGGTGGGAAAAGGACCCAAGACCCTGCGGCAGGATTGCGATTAGGTTGTAAGCGTCAGCAAAGTCCGCCGCTTAATGGACGAGGCTGTTCTGAGGCGTAGTGCTTTGCAAGTGGTAAGTGGTAAGTGGTAAATGGGATAGCGCCAAAAGGAAAAGGTCTGGCTGTGGGAGCGAATCAAGCGTGTGAGTGAACAAGTAAGAAAGGACGGCGTGTCATGTACCCCCGTAGGATGTATGAGTGGTAGTTGTAAGCGACAAACAACTGTGAGGATTTCGAGCCGTGTGGGATGTAGACTGTAATAGGTACTCTGCAACTCTGGGCGAAGTGATCAGTGGTAGGACGTTCAGGGTCGGGTTATGTTTGCGCCTTGTTCCAGTTGCGCTATTCGAGACCAGGGACCTGGTCGTCCTTGGAGTTGTCGATGGGAGGCGAGGGCAAGGCGGGTGAGGGGTGCATGGAGACGAGAAGCAGGGGTGACAAAGTAGTTTTAGGCGGAAGAAGGAGTACGGAGTCGAGAGTATGGGGACGAGGGAAAGACCAGGCTTATGTGGATGGGTGACGATGATGATTATTATGGGGGGGTTGTTTCTTTGGAGTCCCAGGAAGAAAATGTGGATAGGACAGCGTCGGGGCCCGGCGATGGTGGAAGGTATTGGCCAGGAGGAAGCAAGCAATAAAGTACTAGCTAGCCTGCCGCCAACAATTCACCGTACTACTGTCGGAGGAGCCTGGATGTATCGGGTCGGTAATTCCAGCCTGCGGTTGGAGTAAGGGCTGAAGGCTGAGAGGGATCAAGTGCTAAATCAAGGCAGGCATTAACGAACAGACAGTTATTACGGAGTAGATGTCTAAAGGCGCAATGCGGCAGAGGCAAAGCCAGGTCGATTGGAGGAGAAACATTCGAGAGAGGCAGATGCGATGGTTGGTGCGCCCAGTTAGTACAGTGCCATCGGTACCTACCCTAAGGAATTGAGTGGGCGGTTGGCAGTTGGCAAGTGGGAAGGGTGTGGTGTGAAGAGGAAGTATCGGAATGATGAAAGGGAGGTGTGCTCACGTACCTCTCGTGGTGGTGTGTGGTGGTCAGTGGGGTTGTTGGCCAGTGGTGGCGGTACCTAAAGGGTAGTGGTATTAGCTGGGGATTGGCTAGCGACAGTGAGACCTGGCAGCGGCAGCGGCAGTTTGGAGTGGTGTTGTCATGTCGTGTCCAGTGGCCCTGGTCCCAGATGTGGATGGTTGGATGGCAACTGGAAGCTTCTTGGTGGAGAGTGCGCGGCAGCAAAGCAATTCTACAACGAAGCAACGAGGCATCATAGGTTGGCAGTTGGCAGATGGCTAGATTGAGATGGATGTAGGCTGCGTACGGGAGGGGCGGGGAGGCGGGGACTGGACAAGCCTACTTACAGTGCGGTGTGAGCCAGTGGCCAGTTGGGTGCAGCGGATGCCTCCTAGCCCTGGCAGATGCTGAGAGGGAGAGCCAAGATGCCGACTGCAGTGCTGCAGTGCTGCGGTGACTGCAGTGAATGCTCGGCTAGTGGGCGCTGCTAGTCGAGTACATGGAACGCAACTAGAACACCGGTGGCTGGTGGCGTGTCGACGCTGTGTGATGGAGGCGGCAGGGTACAGTCGATTTGGCAAGGTTGGCAAGGCACGCAAGGCCAGGCAGGTAGGTACCCAAGGGAGCGCCCCCAATGAGCAAGAAGAAGGCGCTCCTGCTACCATGGATGTTTGGACGTATTCCTGACCAAACAGAGCAGGTGGGTATGAGGACACTGACCTACCGGCTACTTCTTCCTTTCCGTTTTCGTGAGGAGAAGGCGAGAACAGGCAATATAACTGATTACTAAAGACGGGCGGTTTTCCAAGCAATAGTTCCCACTAGGTAGCGGTCACGATGTTGGCTCGGCTCGGCCCAGGCCATGGAGACGCTTTCGGTTCTTAATATATATCCTGGGAAACGCAATCACGATCAAAAGCAAAAAGATTGGGACAAGAAAGAGCCCGGCAAATGGCGAAATGAAGGGCAGCCCGCGCAATTTCATCAAATCATGTACTAGTACGGAGTATAAAAGGGCGGTTTACTTGGCTCGTCGACGTGCAGCAGCAGCTAGCATGCGAGTGCTGCACCATTCGTCAAATCGTAAGGGCAAGAACCAACGACAGCTCGCAGTTCAAGTTGAAACATGGGCAGGGGCAAATTACCTCCAAGCCCCTGTTCCACCCAACGCGCCCTGCGATGGATACATCTGCTTCATGACGAAACAAAGTTCGTTCCCGTAGTCACTCAATTGAACTGGTGTACCTCTGACGTGCTGCTGAGGGTCTCTCTCTCTCTTTCTCTCTCTCTCTCTCTCTTGTCCTTCTTTGTGCGCGCGTGTCAGCGCTGATTCCTCTGGGTTGTGTCTGTGTGGCGGCGCAGTTGACGTTTCCAATTGTATGCCATGTCAATACATGGTCGGATGTAAAACAGCTGCGGATAGTGGGGGATACTGTGAAATGAGTTTCATTACTGCCTGGCCTGCGTTTATGCCATGACGACAGACGAAATATGCAATCACAAACAATCTCCACGTGCTCTGCATTTGTGCACTACATCGGAGTCGCCTACTGCCACGGGCGACTGACATATGTAGGTCAATTTCTTATATGACTACGTCAACGCGTGCTGCGGGTGCTTACACACCTGCCGCTGCTGGTAGATAGCCTGCACTCTCTCCGGCCTGGCCTATGCTCCCCGTGCATACCACCCCCCCCCCCCCCCCCCGGCCCCCACCCGCCCCCCCCCACCCCCCCCCACCCCCCACCCCCCCCCCCACAGCGTGCGCCCCCCCCCCCCCACCCCCCCCCCTCCCCCCGCTCCCCCCACCCCCCCCCCCCCCCCCCCCCACCCCCCCCCCCCCCCCGGCGGGCTTCCCCCCCCCCCCCCGCCCCTCAGCCCACCCCCCTTCCCCCCCCCCCCCTCCCCCCCCCCCTAGCCCCCCCGAAGCCCGAGGAGTCGCCCAGACTCCCCCCCCCCCAACCAACCGCCCCGCCCCCCCTTTTTTGTTTTTTTTTTTGTTTGTTTTTTAGTATTTTTTTTTGTTTTGTTCCGTGTTTTTTGTTCGGTTATTTTGTCTCCCCCCACCCCCCCCCCCCCCCCCCCCCCCCCCCCGCCCCCCCCCCCCCCCCCCCCCACCCCCACCCCCACCCCCCACCCCCCCCCCCCCCCCCCCCCCCCCCCCCCCCCCCCCCCCCCCCCCCCCCGCCCCCCCCCCCCCCCCCCCCCCCCCCCCCCCCCCCCCCCCCACCCCCCCACCCCCCCCCCCCCCCCCCCCCCCCCCCCACCCCCCCCCCCCCCACCCCCCCCCCCCCCCCCCCCCCCCCCCCCCCCCCCCCACCCCCCCCCACCCCCCCCCCCCCCCCCCACCCCCCCCCCCCCCCCCCCCCCCCCCCCCCCCCACCCCCCCCCCCCCCCCCACCCCCCCCCCCCCCCACCCCCCCCCCCCCCCCCCCCCCCCCCCCCCCCCCCCCCCCCCCCCCCCCCCCCCCCCCCCCCCCCCCCCCACCCCCCCCCCCCCCCCCCCCCCCCCCCCCCCCCCCCCCCCCCCCCCCCCCCCCCCCCCCCCCCCCCCCACCCCCCCCCCCCCCCCCCCCCCCCCACCCCCCCCCCCCCCCCCCCCCACCCCCCCCCCCCCCCCCCCCCCCCCCCACCCCCCCACCCCCCCCCCACCCCCCCCCCCCACCCCCCCCCCCCCCCCCCCCCCCCACCCCCCCCCCCCCCCCCACCCCCACCCACCACCCCCCCACCCCCCCCCCCTCCACACTCCACCAACCGACCACACCCCCACAACCCACCCACACTACCCCAACACCCCCCCACCCCCACCACACAACACAAACCACTCACGCATCCCCCATCCCCCCACCAACACTCCCCCCCCCCCCCCCACCCCCCCCCCCACCCCCCCCACCCCCCCCACCCCCCCCCTCCCCCCCGCCCCCCCCCCCCCCCCCCACCCCACCCCGCCGTCCCCAAAACACCACACACCCAAACACCCCCCCATCCCGCACACCCCCAAACCCTCCACACCACCACCCACAACCACCCCCCACACCCCCAAACCCCACAACACACAAGCCACCCCACCCCCACCCTCACCCCCCACGCCCCCCCACACCGACCCCCCCCAACCCCCCCCATCCACCACCCCACCACCCCCCCCCCCACACCCACCCCCCCCCCACCCCATCCCCCACCCCCCCCCCCACCCCCCACCCCCCACCATCCCCCCCCACCACCCCCCCCGCAAACACCCCACCACCCCCCCCCCGCACCAACCCCCCACCCCCCCCCCCCCACCCCCACCCCCCCCCCCCCTCCCCCCCCCCCCCCCCACACCCCCCCCCCCCCCCCCCCCCCCCCACCCCCCCCCCCCCCCCCCCACCCCCCCCCCCCCCCCCCCACCCCCCCCCCCCCCCCCCCCCCCCCCCCCCCCCCCCCCACCCCCCCCCCCCCCCCCCCCCCCACCCCCCCCCCCCCCCACCCCCCCCCCCCCCCCCCCCCCCCCCCCCCCCCCCCCCCCCCCCCCCCCCCCCCCCCCCCCCCCCCCCCCCCCCCCCCCCCCCCCCCCCCCCCCCCACCCCCCCCCCCCCCCCCCCCCCCCCCACCCCCCCCACCCCCCCCCCCCCCACCCCCCCCAAGCCCTCCAACACACCCCCCAACCCCCCCCCCCCCCACACCACACCCCCCCCAACCAACCCACCCTCCCCACCCCCCACCCCCACCCCCACCCGCCACGACACCTCACCCCCCACCCACCCCCCCCCGCCCCCTCCCCCCACCCACCCCCCCCACCCTCCCCTCCCACCCCCACACCCCCCCCCCACCCCCCCCAACCCCCCCCCCCCCACCCCCCCCCCCCCCCCAACCCCTCCCCCCCCCCCCCCACCCACCCACAGCCCACCCCCCCCCCCCCCCCACAACCCCCCCCCGCCCCTCCTAACTCACCACCAAAAAAAAAGTTAAAAAAAAAAAAACAAAACACAAAAAAAACAAAAAAAAAATCAAAAAATAAACCCCCCCCTTTTTGTTTTTTTTTTTTTTTTTTATTTTTTCTTTTTTTTGTTGTTTTTTTTTTTTTTTTTTCTTTTTTTTTTTTTTTTTGTTTTTTTTTCCGAGATTCTCCTCCCAATTTATCCTCTTCTTGCAAAACAAATTGGTCGACGAAACGTGAAAGCACCGTCTTCAGCTCGTGTCTTTTGAGGGTCCTGGGGCTCTATTTCGCGACAACCATCCGTCGCAACCTAGCTAGTTGGCCTTTTTTTGTTTGGTTTGTTGTTCTACGGATGTTTTGTTTGTATTTTCGTTTTCTTTTTTTTTTTTTTGTGGCGTGTGTTTGTTGGGTTTTTGCACACTAGCAATGCCGCCCCCACCCCCCCCCCCCCCCCCCCCCCGGTCTTGCTCTCCGTATCCTCCCCTACGCCCCCCACCGCCCAGCCCCCCCTGAGCCACTCCCCCCCCCCCCCCCCCCCCCCCCCCCGGTACGCAATGAGCCCCCTGACACAAGCTATGGGGGAGGGCAACGCCCCCCCCCCCCCCGCGGAGGATCCCCCCCCCCCCCACCAGCGGGTGCGCCCACCCCCCCCCCCTCCCCCCCCCCCCCACCCCCCGCTAACCCAGCTCCCCCCCCCCCGCGCCCCCCGGAGAGATTGGCGGGGACTTGAAGGCCCCCCCCCCCCCCCCCCCCCCCCCCCACCCTATGCCGTGGATTGACGGGCTTCTAGGTCGTTCTTCATCATCATGATCCTTTCCGTCGTCCCAACCCTCACCTTTCAGCACGGCGTGCCCGAACAGGCCTCACCGACCGTAAAAGAAAAAAAAAAAGCTATGACCCAGCTATTGGAATTCCGCCCACCATCCACTGCTACGTAGCATGCGCATCGGATGTTTACGCGGGAACGACAGCACCCATCGACGGAGCCCCATCGCCAGCTGTTCCTTCTGCGGCATTTGGGTTAGGGCAGCAGGGCAGATAGATGGGTCCGTCACCGGTCGACCGTGGGCTGGGGTCCCAGCCCGCTGTAGCTGTTGTAAGGGCATGGATAAGGTAATATAACTTGCTGGGCGGAAATGGGGTATTATGGAGGCACCGGTGATGTTGTGGCCAGCAGCAACAGACGATTCTCCGTATTGGTAGCGGCACATGGCCGTGTAAAGTGTAATTAATCCCAACTATTACCGTATAAGCATCTGACGTGAAGCGCCTCAATATTAAACTGGCTAATCCACAAATGATTACGAGTCTAGAAGACAAAAAGGAAAAAAAGAAAGAAAAAAAGACAAGATTACGCAACACCTTAACCACAAACAGACCCTTCTTGACGGCATCTGTGGCGTTCAATCTTCACGTTAGTGCCTCCACCTAACTAGTCATCCTCTTCTGATAATGGCTGTGAGTTCTTCGTGAGTGAGCATACTCCGCAAGGAACACACGAGTGATTCGGGCTAAACCAACCCGTTTCTCCAAGATGACCACCGGGCACCACACGAGGCCAAGCTCCTGTACCTCATGGCTAGCACTGCAACAGTCAAGTGTGTAATTTGCCAACTGGCGCATGCACTAGCAATCTAGCACTGCGCCGAACGCCGAATGTATCAACTAGCAAAAGGCGTCAACTGTTAGCGGCTTGGGGTCCAGCGAAGAGCCGTCGCCAAAAACCCACAAACCACATGCCACGACAATCGCATTCTGGGCACCCACCGCATTGAGGCTTGAAATTCTATCTTTTCCGTCATAGTCTGATGATGACTCATTCTGCTCAATAGTAAGACGGATATGGATACATATCTTACTGAAATGAGGAAGTTCATGCATCGCCAATATTCTTGGTATGGGGTCAGCGATACCATGTTCAATGCTGTCCCACGTTCGATCACCGCCCGCTGTCAATGCACGACGGCGCCGCCACGTCCACGACACCTTCCATCCCTTGCAGAATAAGCGCCGTTAGGTCGCTACGGCGGGGCGCACGAAGACCAAAGTACCTACAAACCAGCCCCGGGAAGCCTGTACTTCGTACATGTTGACCCACTAACGAGGTGCAGTCTGCACCTCACAAGCCGTGCAGGGAAACGCACAGCGAGCCAAGCCTGCATATCTTAATTACAGCTGTCGAAAGTACCATCGCATCGTCCGTCTCGCAAACCGTCCAGCTTCACCGTCGTCATAGCTCACCTAACCAGCATCATGCCGTTGCATTTTCTCCCGTTGATCCTCGGCCACATGCTACCGAGCCTCGCAGGATGTCACTTTTGAACGTTTAAGCCCTGGAGCGCCCTCCCTGCCTGCCGCTGTGGCGTCCTTGACTATTCAAAGCAGTTCTGGCCCTGGCCGCGGAAGCGATGGGTAGCCTACCATGGTTTGTAAGGCGTTGGTCGATGCCTGCATGATGCAGTTGGAGTTGGTAGGCAACGGATACCAACGACAACGAAATAGGGGTAGATACAACCAAGGCTCTGCATCTACGTCCCGCGCATCCCGTTTCCACAGGCCAATAGCGGTTTGCGAAACGGCCTTGAACAAGATGTCGCTATTTTGGTCTCCAGCTAATGGGAGTATATGACTCGTAAAACACCACCATTTTTGCTGTGATTCGCGGAAGCCGCTAGAGACAAATCAATGAAAAACAGGAAATGTACGCTGAGTCGTTAGAATGTGAGTCAAGGCACCAGTGACCTCGTAGCTCGTCGTACCACTTGCCACTGTCCTACTTTTCATCCCGTCCCTCCCGGTAAACTCAACGTTGCCTGCGACCCAAGCGAATGGATGAGACGACGCCCGCGGCGGTTTTGCTTCCGCCGTGTTTGTTTTACCATTCGGAACTGTGACGTGTGGCGAAGGGCTCAGTTGGGTCCTTGTTTGCAACGTCATTCGTTACTACGTGCCGCTAAACAGCCCGTTAGTGCCGCCTCGTGGCTTGAGCGACTGTTGGACCGCTCTTCTAAAAGATAGTATTTGCCCGAGCTCACCGGTTGACCCAACCGTCAAATCGGGAGAAAACGCGATGTTGCGAGGATGCAGGCCCAGCACTGGCCGATGCTAGAATTTGGCCGATTCATTTCCTGCGCACCTACTCCGTACCTAGTTAGTACGGTGACGAGACAACAAAGACCAGCTGGTTTGCCATCCTCTCGAGCTGGGATTTTTGCTTGCACACTGGGGGTAATAAGCCTCGATGATTTCAGATCGGCAATGGAATTCAAGTAATTCCAAGGACACCCTTGTTTCCCAAGTTGCACACATCAGCAGCAAATCAATTTTAGGAAGCCACTGTGAAAAGTACATCGTAGCCCGTCGTATTCACAACGTGTCTGCGGAGTACTTCGTACTTGCTCGGTAGACTTGAGGTGGAGGGGACAGGGCCAAAACGAAACGAGATGAAATGGGGGAGGGGAACCCCAAGATCCCACAAAACGGGTCGTTATTCGTTTACACGTCCAGCCTCCCCAGACTCCTTTGGGGGTCAGGTAAGATATCGCAAAACGGATACGATACGGGGTAGCATCTATGTGATTCCTGTCTCGTGCCCCAGATGGCCTCCTTATGCACCAGTCCGAAGGAGAGTCTCCACGCGGGCGAAAGGGGGATAACGGATGGACGCCTCTAATTTTGTGGCGGCCCGTAGCGTGAAGAAATGGATAAAAACGTCGTCTGGACGAGGCAGGAAGTTGTCTAGAAGTACAGTCCGGAGTACGTACTCACATCCCCTTGCCTTTCGGTAGAGGGGTAGGTTGGGTAGACCTGCAAGGCGATGGAGGGAAAGAGTCGAGAGGACTTGCGATGCTGTGGCTGCCGCCTGTCACATGTTGCCAAGCATGCTGTAGATCGAGAATCCAAGGGTGCTAATGTGAGGAGGCGGCTACTGGAGCCGAGGTTCCGTGATCTCGGGGTAGAATACGTGGTACCTTCTATTCGAGATGGCGCCGACGGTGAGGCGTCATGTCCAATGCTTGACCGTGTGACTGCGAGGGTGTTTGCCCGTTAATCAATAAACAAGTGTGAGGTAATAAATGAGTTGCACCAGCATCTACGCCACGCATATGTGAACCCCTGATGATAAATTGGGAGAACGCTATCATAGGCAGGAGTACGGAGAAATAGATTGCATTTTGAATGACAATTTATCACGACAACAGGTTAATAGGCTAGCTGTTTCGTCCTCGGATCGCCTGCTATTTTCAGGTGTAGACCACGGAGTCTAGGAGTACTCTGTACACGGAGTGCCTACCTACCTACCTTACCTAATTAATTACTAGCTCACTTGTCTAGGCACTTGTGTTGGATGTGAAGCCATTCGCGGCAAGTGAGAGAGCCTAGCAGCCGAAGTGCTTCCGGCGGCCGTTCAAATGTATGTACACTCCTCAGCAAGGGGTGTTGGCAACAAACCCAAAAAGAACCCAAAATTGCAAATTGAGTGAATTACCACCCAACTGGCAGACGACAAATGTCCCGGCGCAGTGGCGGCTTCACACTCGACAACAGGAAGTACTATGCACGATTCATGTCGACGACTGCTCAGAATGAGCTGAAATGGTCCAACAACCTCAAAAGACAAATATGACCTGCATCGATCAGCCACATGCCGAACATAGCCACCCCGCATGATGTGTTCAGACGAGGATTAGCCTCTAGACCATCCAAGTCCTCCGATGCAGGTACTTTTCGAGGCGAATGTCACAGCGCAAGTGCGAGGCCTCAGGCTCGGGGTTGGCACCGAGATGCGTGAATAGCACACCGTATGGACAAGGCTGGCTGGACGCATCGAGCCATCGACTACCAAACGTTTATCCGCCTGCACGAATTACCGGGGGGGAGGGGGGGGGAGGCAACCCTGCCATCCGGCACTTAGAGGCACGGGTTGCTACAGAGCATCTCTTGGGGCTGCGGCACCCCATGGCTTTAACATCCCCTTTGAGCAACCCTCCGGCGCCCCGAGGCAGCTTGTTGGAGTTGGGACGGCGAATCTGGGCCGTGATTCCCAACAATTCGGTGATCTGGACGGCTGCGCATTGCGTCCGAGCATCTGACGGGCAGATTAGATGGGCCGTGCCGACGTGTACCGAAAGAAGCAACACACTGTCAATCCTACGTGCTGGATCAAGAGGCTGAGGGATGGAGGGTTGATACGAGGCGCGAAAACGCCGTGGCAAGCTAACGCATCAACGGGGTTCAGAGGTGGCCGGATAAGAAGCACGCCACCAGCGCAAATTTTCGGAGACCATGATGGACTTTTTCAGAATGAATATGGACTGCCGCACCGGGTGCTTTGGCCATGTACACCGTCACGTTGCTCTGGCGAAGACGTCTCGCTACGACGATGCAGAGACATGTTCGGAAGCCACCTACCGTTGCAGCCGTGTTGTGCTGTCTCTACTGAGGCATGGTAGATCCCGAGACGTAATAGATGCCGCGATGCTACCGCGAATGTACGTCTCCGTACATTGCGATTGTATTCTGAACAATCTCGATATGTCTCGGGACCATCTGCGCGGCCATAGCGGCTATTTGTCCGATCCATGGACCTGAAAATTCTTGGATCTGACGATGATGAGTACCACCTTGATGGGTCTTATTCATTCGATACGAAGTTAACCGTGCAGTCTACCCGCATGCGGATGTGGATGAATTGCCGAGGCATGGTGGATCACAACCTATCAAGCACCGTTAACTGCCAGATCAAGATGGCGCAAAAGTGCCTCGAGGTGTAATCAATGTAAGAAGTAGTTGTAAAAAAATGTTGAAGCTTAAAATAGTTTATGGAAAATTCCGGAACATAGTCTGAATGGTGAAGAGGATAATAAGTGCTGTGCTTGGAATCGTCAGGCGTACCTAGCTTGAAAATGATATTCCACCAACCAATTCCTCCCTCAGCGGGTGTTTGCATTTATTGACCACGGAGTTGAGACAGGCCCATGCACGGATTGTCGATGAGGACGGATCTCCTGAGACAGGCCGTGCAATGACAGGCGGGAGCTGACACAGCCCGGCCGTGGCGGTGATGTTTTCCAGGCACGGATGCAGGCAACGGTGACAGCCAGTACCACAGTGCGTACGTGTACTCTGTATTGGTAGCTGATTTAGCGTCTGGGTTGCAAATCTTCGCACAAATTGCTACCCTCGCTTCCCTCGCTACCTTACCATTCTGGATCCCGAGTTTCGTACCTGTATCCGTAAACCATAATACCCTGGCCGCACTAGTCTGTCTCTAGACACCGGCTGATTGGGGCCTAAACGAGCAAATTGAGCTTTGATGCTTAAGATAAGCCGCCGTTGCCAGTTCGTCGGTACTTGACACGGCCTGGTGGTGGGACACACAGTGGAGACTCTGACGGATGATGCGCAAAGGGCCGATATTCTTCCCCGCCCCCACCATGACATGATACTTGCAGCGCTCAGCTGTCTCCTAATCGACGCCTGCGACAAAAGCGACGTCGCATGGAACCAGTTGCTCATCATCATCCTTCATTCTTGTCCAGCTTCCACCCAACGGCTAGCACGAGGCACGCACCAGGGAACATTGAACAGGCTGCAACCAACGAAGGACGGGCCCGGCGGCTGACCTCCTCACCTCGGCTCACCTCACATCCTTGACCGCTAGCCCCTCCACCAGCGTCGAACAAAGCAAAGGTGCAACGACATTAACCCGCAGTCTTCAGTTTCCTCGTCAAGGAGTCCTCCAGGCCTATTTATCCAAGCACGGACACACGGCAATACAGCCGAAAAGACAGTTTGACACTTCAAGATGAGCCCCGCCGCCCTGGACAACGCCAACCCAACCATCCTCAACGTCTCGCAGCTGCCGACCCGCCAGAAGAGAGTTGCGTCTCGCAAAGGCCCAGACTCAAAGTACGAGCACCTCATCTTTGCGAAGCCCTCATATCTCTCACGGCCCTTTTGCTACGGCGAGGCTCCGAGCTGGCCCGGTGCCGATGGCGGAGCGGTGGGCGGTGATGATGACTTTGCTGCCGAGCCCATTGATGAGCAAGAAATCTACGGTATGTGCCTTGCTTCTTCTTCATCTGCCGTCATCTACTTCGAATCCTTGGCCGGCACAACATCGTGGCGTTTGCGGGCTCTCGCGTGGTAGAGCCGGTTGTTTGTCTGATGTGCTGCCTGATGTGCTGCCTGATGCCGTCATCATGGTCCGTGATGCCACACGTCACACTTAATCTCATCCCATCTCATCTTTGCAGACCCTGATTCCTTCGGGGAGCGCGATGCTTGGGTAGATCCTCATGCACAAGAATGTCAATGCCGTTCTTTTTCTGTTATTTCGCGCTACTCACAGCGAAAAGAAACAAAGGCATGACTAAAATATGAATGTGGAATCACGGTTCCGGACTCGCCGGGAAGCTTGTACCATTGATTATGACACATGCTGTTTTTAACTTCTGTCTACTTTGCTTTGCCCAACACAGCCGCATATCATGCCCTGGTGGTGCATGTGCCAGCACAGATCGCCACTAACCACGCAATAGATCTCATTTCCACAATTACAGATCCCGAGCATCCCGTATCTCTAGGACAGCTCTCCGTCATCAACCTCGAAGACATCCACATCAAACCATCGCCCGCGCTCGGCGTCCCCGCGCCAAACACCATAGTAGAGGTCCTGGTCGAGGTCACGCCAACAGTCACCCACTGCGGGCTGGCCACTGTGCTCGGCCTCGGGGTCCGCGTACGCCTCGAGCAGGCGCTGCCTCCCAACTATCGCATTGACGTGCGGTGCAAGGAGAATAGCCATAGCCAGGATGACCAGGTGAACAAGCAGCTCGCTGATAAGGAGCGGGTTGCGGCGGCGCTGGAGAATGACACTTTGAAGGGCGTCTTGGATAAGATGCTGGAAACCAGCTACTGAGGATGCAGTCCGTGTCCATGCCGCCTAATAATATGGACATATGGATAGCCATGTTCGACAACTCGGCTGTTGGTGCTCGCGAAAGCTGGTTGCGTAGGAGGAAACGCTTTGTAACAGTGTTGTCACGAGACACCACGAGAATCGATGCCACGGCACCGTTTGAACTCGCCTGAGGTTAAGGCTGGAGATGTTTCACGGCTCAAGACGGACATCAACATGTTCACGGCATACGTAAATACAATCCCCGAAATACTCTGACCCTTGCAGTAACCAACCGAAACAATCGCGATGCAAGCGAGCCTTGACGGCAAGAATTCGCAAGGCCACAGGACGTATCACTGGTAGGCGCCTTCTAGCCATCAATTGTCCCGCCGATGTGAAAACGACTGGAACTCATCTGAGTTCTGGTGAAATATACTTCCGAGGTCAACCAGATGACAAGATGACCTCACCCTTGAATATAGTTGGATTCATCGATAGCATCAAAGTTATTGTCTTGAATAAGACGCTCAAAACGACATTGCATACACATCTACACTTGATGAGAACATGAGAGATCCCTGACAGTAGTATTAAACGCCCTTGCTTTTGTCCACGCCAGCCCTACTGGCCATCTAAATAGTACACCAAAGACAAGGCAACGTAAATCTTGCTTACAGCACAGCGCCAACCAAGGCCAATACACCCTTCCCTTCCCTTCCCGAGTTCCACTATTAACGGCGCTCACATCTCCCCAAGCATGCCACTCTCCATAAGACTCTGGTAAAATTCTGGCTCCAGGAACGTCTTGACGCTCACATCCTCGCTCAAACCCTTGCGCCTCCTCGTCTTGAGCACAAAGTCCCTAGCCGTAGCCTGCGCTGACGCCGGCTGTAGTGGCTTGATCACCTGTTCTCTGTCCAGCGGGTCGCCGGGGACGATGCTCCAGCTGTCAAACACTAGGCTCACCATGGAGCTGCCTTGTGTCTTGATGCGCAGGTCCGTCTCGAATCCGAAGCTGTCGATGACGGGCAGCAGTCCGTTCACCCGGTACAGTGGTGTGCCTGCAACGGGGCCATCGGACAGTACGTGGCCGCGCCGCCGGGCAAGAACGTTGTAGACCTCCATGTATGAGTCTTCTGGGCCAGTGACAGACACGGCATATACCGGCTCCATCAAGCGGGGCGAAGCCATGAGGAAAGAAGAGTAGCATGCTCTTCGTGACGTGGGGATGATCTGCCCTCCACCTCGGAAGATGGCCTCATTGGCTAATGTGATATCTGTCACTTTGAATTTGGTGTTGCGTATAGCTGTGCATCATTGTCAGTGCCAATTCTAGAGTAGGAGTTGGACCCCGGCAAGTATCACTCTAGATACCGGAAGGATACGGGTGATGATGGGTTCTGGGGAAGGGGCCATGTGACTGCATGCCGGCTTCTGGAATTTTTACCCCAGAGACGCGATAGCGGCAAACAGAATTACGACACGGGGCTGCATGATGGCGGCGCAATAGCACCAAGCCAAGATCCTTGGCTGATTTTCGTTTGCCCTTCCCCACATGCGAGAAGGGGCTGAGCCACCCATGTCGTTCAGGTACGTGAAAGACGGGCAACATGCATGGCGAGACTGCTTGCTGGTCCAGAACAGCCGCCTTGCGACGATCGTTGTCAAGGACGCGGGGAAGGGCTACGCGGGGGGGAGAGGAGGATAGGAACAGTTGGAGACTTACGTTCTTCGCACAGGGGTCCCTCGCGGGCGGCCCAGCTGAAACCTTGGCGTAGAGATTCCTTGACTGTGTTTAACAGTTTCTTGTCAACCTGTACAGAACGCGTAAATTAGTCACATGCTTTCCATATTGAGTCAAAATGGGGGCGCCTCGGTTGAATGAGGAATGCAGACCAGCCAGAACCTACCTCTGTGGGAAGAGTGTCATCTTGGAGAATGTTCGGTCCCATCTCGTCTGGCCCAAACGCCCATATGCTTCTCGCCGCCAGCTTGTCCCATCCATGCTTTTCTTCAAAGAACTTGGCTGTCTTCCGGATGGGGTCACGGATCTTAACAGCCCCTGTTTCGATATCCGTTGAGATGCCCTTTTCTAGCTGCTCTGCTACCATGGTGATTTTGTTCTTCTTGTTCGGAGTGATAGCGTAGCATTTGGTGGCCGACGTCTCAACCACCGTCTCGCAGAATCGCGTAACAGGGTCAGAGACCTTGATATCCATGTCTGCGTATAACCGCCGTAGATCATGCAGCACACAATCCATGTAGAGTTCGCCAGTACCAAGGACAATGTGTTCTCCTGACTCCTCCACCTTTGTGGTGATGAGAGGATATGATTTCTGAATCTTACGCAACCCGTCAAGCATCTTTGGTAGCTCAGAGGGGTTTATGGGCTCGACAGCTACTTTCAAAACCGACTCGGTGAAATGTGTGACTGGCCGAAAGATGTAGGCATCTTCATCGTCTGCTAGCTTGGTTGGTACAAGAGTTGCTGACTTGACAATTGAATTGTCCACGCCGCTCAACAAGGCTAGATTTCCCGCAGGAATGCCGTCTGTAGGGATGTTGTATCTCGTCTCTCCGATAAAAACTTCTCCAATCGTCGCGACTGTCATGTCTTCCTCATCGTCGAGGGAATATCCTTCGCCGAGCACTCGCACAGATGTTCCAGGCTGTGCCGTACCACTGAGCACTCGACCGAAAGAGTAGAAGCTCTTTGCGTCTGACGAACTAAACAGCTTCGTAACGTGGATCACCAATGGCCCGTCTTGGTCACATTCTTTGATTGCTGTAGCGACCTTCGTATCCAAGGGACCTGTGTAGAACCGTTCCAGAATCCGCTCAGATCCTTGCAAAGGCGAGGGAATGTGATTTGTGACCATGTCTACGAACCCAGTAGATGAGCCGAAGAATTGTTCACATACAGATTTGAGTATGACTTTCGCGTCAGCCTTGTACTGTGATGGCTTCAGCTGAATCCCGAGAGATGCGAGAACCGGTTTTAGCTGTTCAGGGCTATCGCTGACGGAGTGGGTGAAGATCTTGTAGATGGGCTCTAGCACGAAATGAACAAAAGACCTTGCCGCCCCTTCATCAACAGCCTTGCGGGAAAAGTTGCGTTTCTTGGGGTTGAAAAAGACGTCGCCCCATAGCCGCTTCGCAAATTCTTCAGTGTTGATGTCGCCATATGTGTCTGTGTACATCTTGGCGAAAGATGGTAGCGTGAAGCACCAGCCCAGATCTGTACATGCGAATAGGACGTTGCCCTTTTCAGGACTTATCCTCTTGGACGCAGCTACCGCAGGAGCAGTGTTTGTGATGATGGTATTTACTTCTTCGACAACGTGTTTAAGCTTGAAGTATGCGTCCTTGGGGGGAAGTTTGAGCTCCAAGATTAGACGATCCATCTTGTTGATGATGAGCGTCAGGGGCAGATCCTCGAGAACAGCATGCTTAATGATTTGCTCCGCGTTGACCTGAACCCCCTCCACGACATCCACAACAAGACACACACCATCCACAAGGCGGAAGGACGCTGCTACTTCGTCCACGAAGTTGACGTGGCCAGGTGTATCGATGAGATTAATCAGATGTGATTTGCCCTTTGAGTTTGGAAGAACAAGGCTCATTGGCGCCGCTTTGATCGAAACACCTCGTTCCCGTTCCAGCATGTGAATATCCGTGTATCTCAGTGTCTCGTCGCGTTTCCTGCCGACCCTCTTATCCAGTCTGTCGGTAATATCATGTGTCTCCAGAACGAGCATATCCACAAAAGCCGTCTTGCCGTGGTGCAAGTGGCCAGCGAGGGCGATATTTCGCACTTGCTCGGGGAAGTTCATCTGGTCCACCATAAATTGGCGTTCGAAGAAGACTGGGGGAAGATCTGCCTCCTCGATGTTGAACTTCTTCTGCTCGATAGGTGCGATGATGGGTTGGGTGAGGGGTTGCGCATCCTCTTCTTCTACACGTGTCTCGACTTCGGCACCGTATACTTGTTCGGCGGTCGGATAGTACTGTTTGTCTTCGTGAAGAATAACGGCATTGGAAGGCCCATCTGCGACGCAAAGTACGGGTCAGAGCGCGCTCAGAAAGAGAGTATCAGGATACACGAAGCACTCACCATCAAGCTGCATAAGCTCATCCCCGGTTGCCCCTTGGGCCTCTGATGCTTCATCATCGTATACATAGTCTGTCGCCTCAACGCCCACCTCAGATGCCCCCTCCGACTCAGCTTCCTCGCCAATAAAGTTGCCGAACCTGTACAGCACCAGCCAGTCAGCAATTGGTCTCGCCAAAATCACAAGGAATTCAGGGGTCTCACTCGTCGTAAAGGTCATCCATGATGTCGTTGTGTCAATACAGGAGCTGGGCTAAGTGGCGTAGCGGCGGACAAGAACAGCAGCTCTCGTTTCTTCCCGTCGCGTAGCACTCAATCCGTTGTATCTTCGTCAATAGGCAACTTTTTGCGATTAGCTACAAGGCTGTATCACGTGTGGCCATGCAAGGCTAAAGTGGGTAGCAACGGCTCAAGCTGCTGATTGGCCAACTTTATTTATGGGCTTCAGATGCAAATGGCGAGAATGACATGATGGAAAATGGAACCTACAAATCTAGGAGATATTTGCTTCTTGTAAATGACAAGAGAGTAGGTGTAACTCAATAGGGGCCGCTATGGACTTGGAATATTTTTCGCTTGTTGGCGTATAGAGCTAATCAGCACGCAGGAAACCAGTTACCATGTACTCAGTACAGACAGTACCTATTCCAAATGGCTGCGGGCTCTCTAGCCGCGTCCCATAAACTTCTTGTAATCTAAATATCTCTTTAGCTTTCTCTAATCTCTACACATTTCTCTCACTACTTGCATTCTCCATGTGTTTCTTTGGTTTCATTAATCTCTCGCCCAAATTCCAAAGGACCGTAATGTGACCACTGTTCTTTACCAACCTGTGTATAACAGGCTCTCAAGGTAGGTGGGGATGAAATACTTCGCGTCATCAACTGCCGTCGCTCATTTGCAACTCGAATCATCACGTTCTCTGTGTCATGTCTAATCTGGTCCATATTATCAAGGAGTGGCATGGCTACCCTCCCCCCTCGGATGCAGAACTTCCCACACCAGCTGAAATGATCCTCTGCTGTAATAAACAGTATCCCCGCTGGTACAAAATAGGGCTGGGCATCCCCGACGCAAGCACCCGTCATTTGGACAAGATATCGCAGTTGGATTGAATGGAATGAGATTCATGCGCAAAAAATGCATACGAGGGACTGTGCCGCCTAGACTATCAGGCCAGAGCTCCTATGCACTCGAGGTGGAGATATCTTTGTAGGTTATCCCAAAGTTGAACATAATACAGAAGAAGCCTGTCCGCACCAACCGTTTTTCATTGTAAGCTTGGAGCCCTGTTACTTCCGTCATGTTTCCGCAGTTAGACAAGGCTACGAGGCATACAGCCGGGCGGAAATAGTTCGTTCACTTTGGGTACAGAATGCTGCAACGCAAGCTCTCGTTGGACGGCGCACAACGCCGCCTCGTAGTGGGCCACGTCATGGCGACTGTAGGGCTGACGACGCTGGGCCAGCAGGTACGAAGCTGCTTACGCACTAAACTGGCAGCAGGCTTGGGGGGTTCATCAGTGGTTAGAAACAGAAGGTAACCGAGTTTGCATCATGATGCTGCCATGCAGGAAAGGTTCTCTTGGATTGTACGGCTGAAAGTGGATTAGATAGGATTGAGTTCATTTGTGCCTCCCAGGTCCTGGGGTATATATCGGGGCCGCCGTCGCAAGATTCGTTCGTTCCAGAACCGTTCCCAGATTCTAGATGTCACACCCCCGACAAAGGCGTACTCACCAACCATGGCTGTTGAAACTATCCCCTCTCTCGCCAACTCCCTCACAGCTAGCATCACGTCCGCCATCAACTCTCTGGCGCCCCTCGACGCCACCCACGACGGCCAAATCCAATCCGTCGTGGCCAATCTCCAGAACCTCGCCACAGCCATCGCAAGCATACAAGTAGAGTTCAGCACGCCCACGGTGACGTGCATTGAGCCTCTGCGAGAACAGATACTGCAATCGCTGAGCCACTGCAGCCAGTCCTCTCACCGTTATTGAAGCAGGTGCAGCGGCTGGATGAGCAGAATGCGGGGAAGGTCAACGGTGAATTCTGGCATGTCCTAGGTCGACTGCTAGCGTCGCATTCTCGACTATTTGACTTTTATGGAGAATTACTGCGCAAGTACGGTTTTCAGGCGATCTAAAGAGAGACATATCTGGGTGCTAATGATGGTGCAGGGAAGGCGGGGGCCTCCAAAGTGAGAACGTTGCTGGTCCATATCGGGAAGAGCACATCTCACAGGTCAGCGAGTCCATTTCACAGGCATCGCGGGTGTCCGACATCTTTTCAGGCGCCGACACTTCATCCGCCGCCCTTCCCATCCGCCAAAGGAATCCATCAGGACCCGCCGACCCTTCTCGCCCGCCAGAATATGGCGCCCCTCCAGCATATTCACCAACCGACGCAGGAGAGGGGCCAAGCAGCAGCAGAGCGACTGAGAGCAGAGGCTGGCTCGGCGCGCTGGCCAGCGTCTTTCGCTCCAAGCCTGAGCCCTTCGTCCCTGCGCTCTGTGAGGCCATCGCTCGAGGCGATGTCCCGCAGGCGCAGTCCCTCATCTCACAGGGTGTCAACATGAATGGCGCCAACGAAAACGGCGACACTCCCGTCAAGCTCGCCATCCTAAATGACCAGCTGGAGTGCCTAGAACTGCTCTTGGCGTCGGGGGCAGATATCAAGGTCCGCAAGGAGCCAGCGCTGTTCTTCGCTGCCAAGGAGGGACGCATAGAGGCAGCAAAGTTGCTGCTTCAACACGGCGCAAGCGTCGATCTGAAGGATACCATGACTGGCCAATCGTACCTCGTCGGAGTGGTCAAGAGGGGCAACGTGGCCGGGATGCGGCTCCTCTTGGAGAATGGAGCGTCAGCCAACACCAAGGACATGTCTGGACAGGTAGTCATCGCCACTGCGGTGAGCAAAGGATACACAGACGTCGTCGAGTTGCTTCTGCATCATGGCGCCGACGCGAGCAGCAAAGACATCTCCGGGCAGGCAATACTCGCCGTGGCCATCTCGAAGAATAACATGCCAATCGTCCACCTGCTCCTGGCCCGCGGCGCAGACGCCAACGGCAAGAATGTATCCGGTGCGCGCGTCCTCGCCATGGCGGTAGCCCGCGAGGACGTTGCGCTGACCACCTCTCTGTTGGACCACGGTGCGGATGCGAATGGCAAGGACACGAGCGGCAATCGTGCACTATGCATCGCCGTCAACAAGCGCAACCTGCCCATTGCGGCGCTTCTTCTCAAGCACGGCGCGGATCCGAACGCGAAGGATATCGTTGGGCAGCCGGTGATCATCTCCGTGATCAAGGACAGCAAGCTGGAGCCGAGCGACAAGGTCAGCTTCCTGGAGCAGCTTCTAGACTGCGGTGTCAATGCGGATGCGAAGGATGCCCACATTGGCAAATCTGCTCTCTCGACAGCAAGGACTCTGGGAAACACGAATGTGATTCAGTTACTGATAAAGTTTGGCGCCAAGGAGTGATGGGATTGCTTGCGTGATGTGCGTATGCCGCTGGCCGCCCTCTGCGACTGGGACTTGTTCATTCTGGCCAAGTTGCTCTACCACGGTACCAGGCCGTTGAAACACCGAATGTGTGATGATTGATGTGTTTATAGCTAGTAGTAAAGCGGCGCTTTTCAGAGGAGGGTCAAAGAATAAAACGCTACTTAATATCCCGATTTTGACAATATCCCCAATCCCCGGTATTGTGAGACAGCTGTGTCGGTAGTTGGGTGTGGCCGAACAGGTGGTGGCGTTCTCGGAGGGCAATGGGTCTGGTAGGCTTCGTTTTTGGTGACCGTGGTTGTGAAACGCCTCGTTGGGCGTCCACAGGGGCGCATAATCATGGCTTACCGCAATCCGACAATCTGCTCTGCGTAGCTAGCTTCATGTTGCAGCAAGCGTGGTGCGAGGCATCCGGCCCTGCTGGTGCGTCATGACAGATTATATTCGGCATGTTTATCAAACATCGGAGACTCTATTTGGAGACTGTCGCAGCACGACACCTCCCAGGGGCCGCCTGGGCCCTGAAGGCGCCATGATTAGCGTGCGATGGGAGCTAGATGCCCCACCACCACTTCGGACTACCCAACAGGGTCCCGACGCCGACAGCCTGAGACCTTGAGCGATAAAGGCAAAGGGCGGTCGGACCAAAAACCCATCAGCCAACTTATCATACGATTTGTGGCTCAACAAATTTCCCGTCGTCAACACCATAATTACTGATCATCTCGCATCTCGCACCTCGCTTCTGTGCTCGCCTCGCAGTCTGCATATAACGTGCCGGCCTCGCCTCTCAAACGCATTCGGTCTCCCTCTGCCGACTCAGTCAAGCCCACCCACCTTGCTTTCCAAGCCCGTTTCATCCCACCCCGCCATCATCATGTCTGGTCTTCCTCCCGTCTACATCGTCTCTGCTGCCAGAACCCCCGTTGGGTCTTTTCTTGGGTACGACACCTCCGAATCCTGGCTGTCCATGGGCGGTCCCTTGCTGACGAATCTGCTCCAGCTCGCTCTCTAGCCTGAGTGCCACTCAATTGGGCTCAACTGCCATCAAGGGTACAGCTACCATCTACCCCTCCTCTTATCGCCAACCCACCATGATCTAACACGAGCTTCACCACAGGCGCCGTCGAGCGAGCCGGCATCAAACCCGAAGATGTCGAGGAAGTCTACTTCGGCAATGTCCTGTCCGCCGGGTGCGTATCCGAGAGCTCTTACGCACAGACACCGCCGTTCTTCTTGCTAACCTCAGCGCCGCAGACTCGGCCAGGCACCCGCCCGCCAGAGCGCTATCGGAGCCGGCCTCCCCAGCTCCACCGTCTGTACCACCGTGAACAAGGTCTGCGCCTCGTCCCTCAAGGCCATCATCCTCGGCGCCCAGAACATCATGCTCGGAACAAACTCCATCGTCGTCGCCGGCGGCACCGAGTCCATGTCCAACACCCCCCACTACCTCCCCAACCTCCGCAACGGTGCCAAGTACGGCGACCAGACCCTCGTCGACGGCGTCCTCAAGGACGGCCTGACGGATACCTTCAAGAAGGAGCACATGGGTCTGCAGGCCGAGCTCTGCGCCGATGAGCACGAGTTCTCACGTGCTGCTCAGGACGAGTACGCCATCAACTCATACAAGAAGGCTCAGGCCGCCACCGCCGCCGGTCTCTTCAAGGAGATCGTCCCCGTCGAGGTCAGCGGTGGCCGTGGCAAGCCCAACGTCAAGGTTGAGCGCGACGATGAGGTCAAGAACCTCAACGAGGACAAGCTCAAGGCTATGCGCCCGGCCTTCAAGTCGGACGGTTCCGTCACCGCCCCCAACGCCGCCCCCATCAACGACGGCGCCGCTGCCGTTGTCCTTGCCTCCGAGGCCAAGGTCAAGGAGCTCGGCCTCAAGCCCATTGCCAAGATCCTGGGCTGGGGTGACGCTGAGCGCGAGCCCGAGCGCTTCACCATTGCCCCCTCGCTCGCCATCCCCAAGGCCATCAAGCACGCCGGCCTGACCGAGAAGGACATTGACTTCTACGAGATCAACGAGGCCTTCTCCGTCGTTGCCCTCGCCAACATCAAGCTTCTCGGCGTCGACCCCGAAAAGGTCAACGTATTTGGTGGCTCCGTCGCCATCGGCCACCCCCTCGGCTGCTCCGGTGCCCGCATCGTCACCACCCTCACATCCGTCCTCAAGGAGAAGTCCGCCAAGATTGGCTGCGTCGGTATCTGCAACGGTGGTGGCGGCGCTTCCGCCCTGGTCATCGAGAACCTCCAATAATGACCGGTATCCTGATCTAGTAGTCAGGTTTTAATGACGTGCATGAGACGGTGTCGAAAAGAAGGAATCTCTGAGAGAGCATGTAGACAAGAGGTGGTGGATATGCGAGTTTCCTAGTGGTTGTCCGCAATGTTGGCGCCAAAAAAAAAAAGGCCCTTTTTTTCACGGCTCCTATATATACATATACGCATGTGAAATGCATCATAGATATTAATTTTATTGAAAACAAATACATCTTTCTCGATCGAAGTGAAGCATCAGAAAGATCAAAAGATAAATGAGAGGAGACGCTACGTTAAATGAAGTCGTGGTATTCCTCGCGCTATCTTGCTACCAAATATGGAAGGAATTGCTATTACTCAAATCCAGGCCATCAAATATGTAGTAGTATTCACCCGTTTGTTCTCAAAGCCAAAAACGCGTCCAGACTTTTGCAATGAAAGGATCAAAATGCATAACAGTAGGCAACGATACTCGATATCAAATGACAAAGACGCTTCAGACGTATCCTCCCCACCCCACCTATGCCACATCTACCTGTCCACGACGCAAAGATCCTTCAAAGGGAAAGATTACCACTGTCCTCCTAAATCAAGTACTAGAAGTAAACATAACAAGCCATGGGCTACAAGCCAGCAACGGCAAACTAAAAAGTACCACGAAAAAAAAAAAAAAAAAAAAAGCAACGGCCGTCCGAGTTCCTAAATTTGAATAGTATATGCTCCAGTTCATCGCCCAAACCCCGACACGCTCAGCCCATTTCCACATCCCCGCCTACGCTGGGAGGCGCTACCCCCTCGTCCATCCACTTGCGAAACGTCTTGTTCTGCTCCTGCACTTCCTCCGGACTCATGTCCTTTGTCCATGCGGGATTGTGCACCATCTTCTCGAGCAGCTTGCTCTCGCGGAAGGAGCTAAGTGCTTTGGTAAAGTTCTCTCGGCGCTCGCGCTGCTCCTTGGTCTTGGGGGACTGGTCATAGATGAAGTACTCCGAGGTGTTTGGAGCCCAGATCATCTTCGAGCTCTTGAGACAGATGCTGATGGTCAGGTTTTCGTTGTATGACAGCGGCTTTGGAATGCTTTCTCCATCTGACTCTGCATCACCGGACGGCAGGTTGCGTGTGAGCACAACCTTTTGTAGCTTCGACCGAGGGATTCCTTCAGTAGGCTCAACACGGATAAAGGACGAAATATAGTACTGCCAGCGCTCACGCAGCTTCATCTCATCCATGTAGAATGTCGTCTCATCCCTCTGCAGCCAACGGACTGTAGCTTCTGACTTTTGGGGGAACTGTGTTTTGGTTAGACTCTGATCAGTATGGCTAGTTCGATTGGGAATAACTACTCACCCAGCAGAGAACAAAAATCTCTCCATCCTTGACACATTTCTCCGCAAACTTTCGGGCACTGATCTCAGTCTGGTAGCTCGTCTCTTCCCTGTCACGGTTCGTCAAATACTGCTGGATCAGATCAGGCGTCTTCTCCTTGGCATCGGTGCTGCTGCACGTGAGGGCAAGCCGGCAGAGAGTCTTGAGCAGATCTTGAATGGTGTACAGCTTCCAGCCGTTTCGAAGGTAATAGTGACGCATGACATCTTGATACCGGTTCTCGTCAACATCGCCAGTGATGTACTCCTCGATCAGTTCAAGAGTCTTGGGCCAGTACTTGGAGGAATCCTCGTTGCTATCGAAGAACGTCATATGATTTTCCGTAAAGCCAATATCCCGAGCTGGCTTTGGCCTGTTGAGTCGTCCAATTTCCTTAGAGACGCCTTCCTTGGTGTTCTTGATGTCCAGGAGTCGCTTGTAGACTGTCTGGAAAATGCTGAAGAAAACAAAACACCGTTCTGGTTGCAGAAGAAGTTGTACCAGGGGCGACTGAAGAACCCGTCCGCCTTCAACTCGCCTTCAGCGTTAAGAAGATTGTGATTCTCGTCGCCTACAACAACAGGCTTGGGGATGCTTGGCATCCATCGTTCATTGGAAACTTCTGGGACTGTAGATTCTTCACCACCGTCCGGCATCTCCTCCTCGTTCGCCGAGTTGATATCAGGGGTGCTCTCCTTGCTCCCGGATTGTGCACTCTCTTCTTTCTGGGGACGAGGTTTAGAGCCGTTCCGGCCGGGGTCGAGAACCCCCCTAAGGAGATCTCCCTTCTTGCCATTACGGCGACTACGGCCGTTGGTCAGCTCAGCGGGAGTCTGGTCCTCTACTTCTTCCTCGCCAGATTCTGGCTGCATTTTCGGCACCCTTTCTTGAACTGTCTCTTCGGGAAGATCGAAGAATGCTGGGATAAACATCTCGAAGAATTCCATGATTCGTTCCTTCTCTTGGTTGCTGTGCTGTCCATTATGCATACTATAGAGCATGGTCAAGCGGAGTAGGTCGAGAATGACATCTTTATCACTGAAATCCCAAGCAAACTGATACCGTGGAGCTGTTCCTTTGGTAGCCCTTTCACGGCGCTGCTCTTCATGTTTGGTCTTGATCACATCGACAAGATGCTTCGCAGTGAGATTTCGCTTATCATTTGACTTGACGAGTATTCCCATATGGTCGAGGCTCTTAAGGTGCATGTTATCTGTCTGAGCATGCCACACCTTTTCCCACTCGCGTTGTGAGAAGCGCCACTCTTCGTCCTTTTGTTTCATACGGGCCAGCAGCACAGGGACGACATCAAAGGGGTGGCTGTACATGTCATTGACAACGTCAATGCCGCGTTCACCATAAATCTTTTTGCAGATGCGCTTGAAATCGATGGTACTCTGACCAGCCAAGGCAGCCGGCATGTGAAAGGTTTCTCTCTCAGCTGGGGACATGGCCAGCATCTGCTGGGCAATGGGCTCCAGAAGCTGGATGCACTTCAGATTCGCTTCAATGTTAAAGTCGTAGTCGTGACGTTCTTCCTCGATACGGTGAAGGCCTTCCTCGAATTGATTTTTGCGATGAGCGACAAATCCTGAATCCTCGCTAGCCCAAGTTGGGTGCGACGCCCACTCATCATTTAGAACAGAATTGCACAGCTCGTCACGACCGCTGCATCGCTTCTGACGCTCCCTCTTGGGGAGGAGCCTATAGCTAGGGCCATATCCACGGCAGTTGCTAAGAGAGAGCTTCTCAATAGGAGGAGCGGGCCGATTGTCAATGACAACATCTTGAGAGTCGACACCAACAAACGCCTTCCAGAAGTTCATGAGATCAGGGTTGGAGCCAATGAAAAAGGCGCCTTTGTGGAACAAGGTATTTTTGTCAATAATATTTTGACTAAACAAGTTGCACAGCTTGAGGAACTCATTCATGGAGGATCTATTGCTGAGGAATTTCTTGACTCGCTCAAAGAACGCAATCTCCTCCTGGTTCGAGGTCGTCGAAGTACGAGGAGGATATGGCTCGGGCATCACCGGTGTCAGCGTAGGTTCGATGGAAGAGCTGTCCAGATTGCCCCTGGCGTGGCCGAGCTTTGGTCGTTTGTTGCCATTGACAGACTGTTGTAGAGGCTGCTGCTGCTGCGTTTGCAATCGACTAGAAGACGCTGCCGCCTCAGCCAAGAGAGCACCAGCACTTTGGCCTTGCTTATCCAGTCTGGGCTTCTTCTTGTTGTCCTTGCCCGCGCTAGCAGGTGGCGCAAAACTTCCCAGGGGGGGCATCTTCTGGCCGTCCTTCATGCCAGGCTGTGGAGTGTGTGCCTGTGGTGCCGACCCGTCGTCCATGCGGCCCGGCGTCGCTTTGGCGGTGTGTGCTGCAGTTTCTGGTAGGAACTGCTTGAAGTCTTCCAAGAGGTCCGGAGCAGAGTTGAAGAGTGTTGTCACTTGAGCATACACATCTTGGATCGGCTTCTGTTCCCTTTGGTAAGTCTGCAGGATCTCGAGGAACTGCTTATAAATTTCTGGCTTGTCTTGAAAGCGGTTCTGTGTAAAAGCAAATTAGTCATTGCCTCTGAAAACAAGAGTAACGGCGAAGTGAGCCGAGGAGATGGCATGGAAGACTAACTTTAATCTTATTAACATAGCTGATGGCATGGTTGAACTCGACGGGGCCTCTTCGTTCCAAAGCCTGGTTCGCAGCATTACCGTTCAAGACGCCGGCGGCAGCGGCAGCAGGCACTGGAGTATGTGCGTTGCGGGGGTTTTGGGCGGCTCCTCCAGCAGCATTGCCTGATGTTTGGCCAGCATTTCTCTGCTGTGATGGTGGGCCATCAAAGCCGCCGCTTTGAGCGGCTGCTTGTACAAAAAGACTGGCACCATTTTGAGCAGGTGTGCTAAAGTTCGCTTCGGGGCTCTCAATGCTGTGCTGGGCTCGTTGTTGCCACTGACCGCCGCGTTCCGGAAATAATGGCTGAACCGCACCAGGTCCACCGTGACCATCACCCTGTGTACCACGACCGGCGATAGACTGAACTGTCGTGCCCATGGGTGTGGTGACCCGTATGGTAATTGGGGTCGTTTCCGGCGCCGCACTCGATTCGATATCCGGGAGGCAGGAAAGTATTGAACCCTTGTATGAGATTAGGATGTCCGGCAAAAAGCTCCGACACTCGATTGATAACCCCAGGCGTGTCGATGCTGTGGTCTTGTCAGCCAGTGATCTACGTGGTGAGTATCAAACATACGCCTGGCTCTTAAAATCTTTCATAATATCAAGGAATCTATTATAAACATCGGGCTGGTCGTGAAACTGAACCTTGACTTGGTCCAGATAAGTCAAAGCATCCTAAACATCCGCTAGTCAGTACATATTCAACCAGTCATTGTAGCATTAAAAGAATGGCTGGGTAAGTAGTACGAGGAAACTGTGGTACAGAGTCCAGTTCTGAATATTGTTCCCACAGGCACGGATGACACGGTTTCCACCTGCCCGAAACTCTTTGGTGAGACTCTCCAACGCCCCAGTAGGGTCCGATGGATACAGGACCGTCTGAGTGTAGCGCACCAATGTATCCATCTTAGATTCAGGAGAATTGCGGTACAACTGTCCGCTTGGGGGCAAAGAGGAATGATATGGAGAGACCGCAGAGCTGGTAAATGACATCGTGCCAGAAAGGCAGGTATTGTGGGTTGGGGATGGGGGATAGATGTCAGGGCTGAGGGCTGTAGAGGGTTTGAAAGGTGTGAAAGATTCGAGAAGCATCCCATGGTCACTCGGCCGGGGCGCAGTGAATCAGAGGCAACAAGTCAAGAGTCAGATATCTTGTTTCACCTGCTGCTGACCTGAAATAGCCATCAAGGCCTCTCACTCCCTGCCATGTCCGCATTATGCAGCTAAAGAATAAAACACGTTCACCTACATTCAGAATCGGCTGCTGGCCTTGGGTGATACCACCGGGAATCTGGTGGCCACCAGGTGTCACACCCACAATTGATGCAGCCTGTTGTTTGTTGTGTCCCTCGCTGGCTATCCTGCTGCTGCTGCTGCTGTTGTTGTTGCTGCTGTTGCTGCTGGCTGCTGCTGCAGTGACCCACCAAACACCGCCGAAGCACTATTTGACGATGGCTGCGATGTATTGGGAGGCCCCCTTGGTTATGAGGCATAGGCGCAAACATCTGATGCTGCGCATTGGCATTCGCCTGCCCACCGTGCTGGGGCTGCCGGCTTATGCTGGTCGTTCTGCTGGAGAGGGCCTCCGAAATTGGCATGGGCCCAGATGGAGTGCCGAGCGGGATCGGAGGCCGCACTGCCATTATGATTTGCAAGCAGACCGCCAGGGCTGTGAATTGCCCCTGATATTCGCGATGCCACAGGCTGATGGATGGGGATGGAGCCGGCACTGCTCTGATGGGGAGTCTGGTACCGGTCGGCCGACTCACGCTCGCGTTCGCGCTCTCGTTCGCGCTCTCGTTCGCGCTCCCGTTCCTGGTCCCCGACGGGCCATCTCTTCGTGTTGTTGAATGGCACGGTGCCGCTCGTCCATTTCGCGGTCTCGATCGTATGGCGCGCCGCCGCCGCCACCTCGGCCGTGGAGATTTTGACTGTTCATGCTAATCTAAGCAGGATGCGTTAGCCCAGTGCACAAAGGGCAGGTCTGGCTCCAAGAGAGCGGCGAGCAGATACATAAACAAATGCAATGCTTCTCTCGCACTTGTGCAAGGACGAGGCAGGACGTGTAGCTGATTGCCCTCCCACGCACACAGCTCGGGGTGCGGCGAAAGGATCATCGCAACCGCCCAGACAAACACACCACCCGACAAGGACTTACAGCTAGAAGACACACTCAGATGCAGTGCGTGTCTACATGGAGAAGACAAAACACTCGCAACAGAAAACACAAGGTAAAAACAGATGAGGGTAAGCGCCCTTCAGCACGAGACGGTCAGTCCTTTTTCGAAAGGGGGGGGGTGTTGCGGACGAGGTTCTGCGGCGAAACCGGCGCTGGTGGACAAAGTTCGCAGAAGCTCTGCCTTGTCCTGCTCTCCTGGGCGCCAGAGGGTGACGAGATCTGGCGGCGGACGGGACTGGCACAACCTTGTCCTGGCGCGGAGAATTCCGCATCACGTGGTGATAAGGTGATGTCCATCCATCTCACGCTTATCGCGTCTGGCGATGATGTACCTTGAAAAATCCCCCAGTGACCCAGCCAACCAGCCACCGTTTGTCGACTTTCGGCCAGTCACGGTTCAAGTATATGTAGTTTGGGGCTCCACCTCAAACCTCACACTCATCTCCGGAACATGTACTTCTCAATCACACTCTATCATGGTACCTGAACAACTACCACTGCACCTGGCTTCTCAATATCAAAGCTTTGAAGGCAAAGCACAAGATATTTTTCTAGAACAGCGATGGCCATTGCTCACAGGTAGTTTACGCTACGTGTGGGTGTCGTTGTAGTCCATTCTACAGCGTTCAGCAAGTCCAAGGAGACGGTAGCACGAGTACCCGCCGTCACAGCAACCAACACCTCCCTTGGAGGAATATCACGATTGCCAAATTAAAATGCATAAGGCGGGAGCTTGTAATATAAATAGACAACTACACGCGAGCATAGTTCATCAGCAGGTACTAATACACGCTGTCTTTATCAATGTACATTATCCAACTCTACAAATGCAGTACCACCTTGCCTTCTTTTCGTACAAGCAACACCATTCACAGCACGGCGCGACACACACTCAAAATCAAACAGCCAGACCCTTCCAGACAATCACGTTACCCAGCATCCAAATACACCCGAACAGCTTGAATCAATATTTGCTCGCAGGAGCGTGTGCTTGTTATTTTAGTGATGACCTATTACAAGAGACTGCCGTCAGTCTCGTCCATCTCATGGTATTTCTCGATACCAGCCCTATCGGTCACCGTTCCCAGGCACCCCAACGCCAGATGAAACAAAACACCATCTCAACCTTCAGCAGCATGTCCATCAGAGAACATGCCAAGCAGACAATAGAGACTCTTTGAGGGGCTTTTCCCCACCCCCTATTCACGCCCCCTTGCTCACTTGACGCAAGAATATTCGTAACAGAGAAGGAAACTCCAATGTGCATGCCTCCCGTCTTCTTTTTAATTTTTTATTCTTCTTCGCTTATCTGACTCTCCGGTGTTTCAGGACGTCTAACAATAACCGGCCGTCGTCGGGATGAGCGCGGGGAAGTAATGGGTTTCGCAGTTGCAAAACTTTGCGGCTAGCTGTGTTCAACCTCGCTCATAGTAAAAGAAGTCTCCTTCTCCTCAGGCTCGGGTTCTTCTATAGCAGGGCTGGGCGGCGGGGTGGGCTTTTGCTTCGCGAGTCTCCTGATATTTGGTCCCCTCGTCTTCTTTAGTGGTCGCAAATTCCGTAAGTCCTGCGATACCTTCTAAGATGCCGGCGGCGGTTGCGAAGGCTGGGGTTTCCGAATGATTTTGATCTTGGGTCTTGCGCCTACACTCAGAGGGGTTGTAACTGATGGGCTGCCTGCACTTAGCGGCGGCAGCGGACTCATGCTCGTTTTGATGACGGCAGGCTTTGGAGTCGCGTGCAATGTTGACGGAGACGCTGATGGCCCTCCAAAAGGTAGTGGCTTCCTTGCCGATGAATCGCCCGAGGGCAGTGGCTTTCTTGCCTGCTTCAAGACACTGCTTTCTTTGAAGGTTGAAAGCGGTGGTTCCTTTGGTGCTGATGGTGGTAGAGCAGTTCGGGTAGAGTTTGATTGCCCAGAGGATGAGCCAAGGATGACAGCCAAACGTTTAGGGTTGGAGGTTTTCAAGGTAACCATACGCCTCTTCTTCCACTGACTGTGTATCTCCGGGCCGGGGGTCTGCGGCTCTGTCTTTGGCCGCTTCGGGGCTGGAGATGAGAAACCGTCCTTCTCTGGACGAGAACGTTTGATTGCTGATATATTCGGGGTTTCTGCAAGGCCGCTTGGCTGTTGTAGCCCGGAAGAGGATGACGATACTGCCATAATTGTATCGCCTTTAGAAGTAGGTAGAGTAGAATTAGGTATAGTAGACAGCGGCCGTTGGGGAGTGCTCGCTTTGTTGCTGATCTTGATGGATGGTGTTCGCGCCAGACTGACAGGGCGCTTGACGTCAGGAACGGGAGGAGGAGGCAGAGAGATGGCGCCCGCAGCTTTTGTCTTGTAGTAAGATTTGAATTTCATCACCAACTGTGCACCATGGTTAGGACTAATCTGTAAACTCAAGGCTCTATGCGATCCATCACATACCTTGTTAGCCAGCTGCTGCGCTGGCCTCTCTATTTTCCAGCCCTTGGGAAGGTTCAGTGTGAGAACCCAGTCCCGCGCCTCTTCAAACATCATGGCCGCAAGATCAAGTAAATTTTCAACTTCATCACGACCAAGCTCAGGATTGTCTAAAGCCTTGCGCATCGCCGTGCTGTAATGTCGATGGTCTGTTTTGTATGTCTCGTCCATCTCCTTCCTCAAGGCTTTGAGCGCTGCGTCAAGGTTCTCCTTGCGAGCAAACATCTCCTTGCGTGCTTCAATCTCCTGGGCACTATCTTGAACAAGCAACAGAGGATCTGCCTCGTCTGGGGCTGGTTCATTCTTAACGACCTTTGCATACTCACCGAATGCTATGGCGGCAAGTCCTCGTGCTACAGCCTGGATCAGCTTGGAGCGAACGTAAGGGGATCGGTCCGTTGACAGGGCGTATAGGAGAAAGGTGAAGAGCGCAGGGTCCATCATGGCGCCCAGGTCAATCAGCGCTTCAAAGCACTTGATCCTAATAAGATCCCTTGTTCCATCAAGCAAGTACTGTCCGAAATCAAGCAAGTTATGGGGAATGACGTCCGCCTTCATCAAGCGTTGCTTCGCATCCAGCCCAACGGTCGTCCAGATGTTCTGGTACGAATTGGTCCACTCGTCGCGCCTCAAGACACGTTCAATCTGCTCCAAGGCTTCGTCCAGGAATTGGCGCTCCTCCTCACTCGGTGCCTTGGTTTGTCTGGAAAACCAGTCATCTTGCCTGGAGGGAATCATAGATGTCGCAAGCGCCTCCACCAAGATGGCTATATAGAAATGATCCGAGTAGGGGTTGTCTTCGTTGTTGTTGAATAATAGTTGGTCGAGAATGAATCGTCGAGCCTCCAAAGGACACCTGTTCGTGGCTTGGTCTCGTACCTGGGCGATGGCCTTGATGATGGCGCATCTCACGTTGTATTGCTTCTTGTCTGTGAAATCATTTGGCCTTGGCTGGTTCGTCTGGTCGTAGCAAAACATGTCTCGAAACGCCCTCATCAACTGTCGGAGGCCGAGCATCGGGATGTCCTTGATATTGGACTGTCTTGGAAGCGCCTCCGCGGCCATGGTACGAATGCCATGGAAATAGCGTCGATCCACCAACGTGCGGACCAGGAATCCAGATGCGATTGGATGGAGCGGCCCATGAGTCAAGTACAGCATTGCGTCCTGTTGAGCAACGACATCCCTATCCTGCTGGAGCTGGGACACGTACATGTATGGCTCCAGGGATCGCTTCATACCGCACGCCCATTCAAAGTCAGCGTCAACGCGGATCCATTCATAAGACTCCTGGTCCATTTTCCGCTCTGTTTCAGGGTCCCAGTCGATGAGTTCCCAGTCTCTCTGGTCCTCAGGGCCTTGAAGCACGTCACCCAGGCAGTAAAGAAGTGCGTCGTCGTTGTTGTCGGTGATTTCCATGCTGGCGCCAACGTTATGTTTCTCCTTCATCCGGCGGGTGCGCTTGAGACGTTTGTACTTGGTATTATAGGGAATCTCAAATTTGGTGGAGCGAGTAGCGTCCTCGCGAATCTCCAGGATGTGTTCATATGGTGTACCATCAGCCTCATGAATGCGAACAGTCATTGGGCCCGTGAATAAAGGTTGTATTTCACCAATTTTTACGTCGACTCGACGCTCCTTGATGACGCGAAGGAAGCCATCCTTTTCAAGCGCGGGCTTCTTGGTTGTGGCGTACTGGCTCTGATTAAGAGTCAGCTCCACACACAACCTCTTCTTGTTGAACTTGGCCTTGACATCAAATCTGGGGCAGCCAGAACCATACACCCACTGGTTCCAGAAGCTCTCTAGTCGGTATCTAGCGCCCTTTTCACACGTAGTTTTGAACTTTTCCGTGTCTAGAATGGTTGAACGATCGCTGCCCTCAATCTGCACCTTTGTAAGAAGCTTTTGGAGAATGCGAGTCAAGCCATGGCCGCCAGACGCCTTGACAAGTCTCTTGTCAAGAATGAAGAGAACTATTGGTGCCTTGAGGAGCATCAAATCCATCTCAAAATCGCCTAGATGAAGGACAGGCCCTAGATCAAAGAGAGCTGGCCGTTCAACGTCCAACTCTACGAGCTTGTCTGACAGAGCCTTCATCCGGAATCTATACTCGTTATTGCCGCAAAGGCGTTTCATGAACAGATCGGTCATGTAGTGGGCAATACCGATGACGAGCCACAGATCACTTCGCTTATTGGGTATCATGTTAATACCGATCCACTGATACGTCAAAGTGTGGACAATCTTCCTGGTGGCCTCAATCTCGGGGTCGATAATGTCTTCCGGGAAGAGAAGCCGGTTGCTGATGAAGGCCAGAGAGTGCAGTGCCACTGTGTCCTCGACCATGTCGTCCAGGAAGCAGACTTTGAAATTGTTGAAAGGATATTTTGCAAAAGTATAGGTGAAGAAGTCGGCGGCCATGGTCAGAGCGACTGCCGTATTCCGTACCCATTCACCACGGTTGGGTAGACAGTAAGCATGAATCTTGAGAGCGCTCATCCCCAGCTTCACCTCGTCCTCCTCTGTGCGTGACTCGGATGAGAGATCAATGTGCTCAAACGGCCCTACTGCAAAGCCAAGTTTCTGCACAGAGACCTTCTTCTCAGGTTCAAAAGTCATGATCTTTTTGCGATCATTTTCAGGGTCGACAGTCTCTTCCATAAAGTAGCCCGAGCAGACAACGGTCATTTCTCTCAGCTTATCCTCTTCGGCGAGCTTTAGGGTGCGATCCTGGCCATCAAGCTGCACCTTGTCTGCACCACCTTCCTTCTGGGTAGCTAAGGCTTGCTGCAATGCATCGCCCATCGTCCTGGGGTATTTAATCGAAATTTTCCAATCGCAGCGCGAGCCGTGGTCGTCTATGCAAGGAAAGATGCAAGATGCAGTACCTGGCTGGAGCGAGTGTCTCGTGTACATGTGCGTGAAGCGACTGTCTAATGCGTCGACTCCAACGAAATGCACGCCATCCCGAGGTTTCTCGTTGGTAAAAGGTATGTGAATCTTGAACTGCTTATGAGATGCCTCAGCCGCATCGAGGTTTGAGGTTGACTTCCTAATAATCAACTTTGGACGATCTTGCTCCTCCTTGGCACGCAGCTTCACACGCAGAGATCCGTAGACCGGCGTACAACCCTCGAACTCTCTATTCTCGGCGGGCACGTCGTTTCTGCGGCTGTGGAAAACGGAGCGGGCACGGATGCGGCGAAGGTCGTGATGCTCGGCTCTCCAGTCCCAGCCCCTTGGCTGGGAGAGTTTCTTATAAGGGTCGTTGTAAACCGCGGTGGCTTTACGCGGTGGTGCCTCGACGATTTCGCCATTCACTTCGCGCATCTCCGTGACCGTCATGTTTTCCGTATCGACCTCGCAGTGTGCAGCGTCGAGGGCGACTTCTTCGACCTGGTCGTTGAAAATAGCGATGTAGATGTCGGTCGAGCCATCGATGCGTCTTTCGCGAAAGTTGATATCAAGGGTGACTTCTTGCTTGATGATGAAATATTCCATGATGTCTTGATCCTCAATAGGAGGCAAGTCGTCCGCATCATCCAGCAGCGGGTGCGGCTGGGGTTCCTGAGAGATCGGCATGGCGGCGTCGTGACTGTTGAAGAGGAAGACGATGTGGTGAATTCTGTGACAAAGGAATGTCGGAGATGGGCGGCAGGTCTGCAAGCTAGAAATTAAATTCGAGCCTCCTGTGAGCTCGGCACTCAAGAACGCCACATCGGGGTACGACTAGAGAGCTGTTCGTGATTGCGACTCGACACTTGCAAACCGTCGCGATGAAGAGCTACCTGTTCGCATTCATGGCAGGAGGCAAAGATCGGGAGAGGCGCAACGCAGACCTGGTCGCAGTGAGTATTGCTATAGTACCGCTGGCGCACAGGTGATTGAGGCGGATGTGATGCGATGTAACGAGGGACTGAATTGACAATGCCCACAGGAGAAAAGGGTTGCAAGCACGATGGGTGTTTGACTTGAGGTCACTCCTGTGCCAGAAAGAACGTGGTGGCGCGTCTTGCTAGACTAGAGCTTCCAGAGCACGGGCCACATGTGACGCCTGGGCGCCACTCCAAATTGCCACAGCAGACCTCAACCACCCACGTCTCTGAAGCCCCGAGGTATAGCTTCCATTTATTTTTATTCAATACATTTTACAGGTATATTACTCTACATTTTAACGAATATCCAATGTCTATCTGCAATCTTTTTAGTACTAGATCTCTCGGTAGATATATAAGACCCTACCTATGTACCTATTTATGTACGTGCCCAAGTGTAAGCATTTGAGATTTTCAGATATTGCAGATGTTGTAGTAAGAGAGAAAGTATATATGAGCCACAAAAGGTAGTCGAGGTGATAGTAATACTGCCTACCGTTAGACTTTTAAGCAAAAACTCAACGCTAGTCGGCTGGCTTTATAGACATTGCCGACCAATTTATTATGCCCTGGTTGATAGATGCTCTCACGTTACATAGTACTTATTTACTGGAATTGCCCAACATACAAACGCTAGTAAATCATTATGTCGGAATTGTACAAGCAATTATATACTTCTTCTAAGGTATTATGTAACACAGCACATCTCACCCCTGACCGACTAAGTCGAGGTAGCTCCAATAGTCCTACAAAGCACATCACTCCGCTTGCCTGTGATTAATGCTGCCTAAACGCCATGCCGCCGTGAAACCGTCCTCCCTTCCATGATCCCATCTTCCATTACCGGTGACAAAGGGGAATTGTACATATCATGCAATGATACAAATGAGGCTGTGGGAAACCCCTAATCAGACTTGCCTTACTTCGGGCCGCGACTACCTCGCCGATCCCGCCGTTTCCTGCGCTCTCGAGACTTGAGGGTATCGATGTCCCGATACTCTGCCGGCAGCTCAAAATCGGCGTCTGGGATGTCAGGTATCGGGTGGCCCCAAGCTAGTACCTTCCTGCCTACCCGGCGGTGTCGATTTAAGGCCCCATCGCGCTCATACTTCTTGCTGAAGAAGGATGTGAACTCCTTGGGCGGGTCCGGCAGCTTTGGTGGTGGTGTAGGCCGTGCTGTAGATCTTTGTCGTTTCAATGACGCTGCAAAATTGGATCTTGCTAGCGCTTCTTGCCTAAGCTGCCTCGCTGGCGATGTGCTCTCGCTTGTGTCATCCTGTGAGGTGGCGACCCTTTCTGATTCATCATCTGGTCCTTGCGATTCCTCTTTCACAGCCTGTTGCTCCTCTCTTTCTGCTCCATCATGCTGTTCATGTTGCTCATCATGGCTGTCCTCCTCCGCCTGCTCACTCTGTCCTACTGCCTCTTGAGCTTCGGCAAGGGCTCGCTCTTTTTCTAACTTTCGGCGCTTCTCTTCCAAGCTCCAATTCTTGAACTTGTCCAGAATAGCCTGACATCCTCTGATGAAATGCTCTCGTGCCGGTTCAAACTGCTTCTTCTTTGTCTCGGTTATACCACTCACTCCCATAACCCTCAGCCAGTCGTGGCCCTGCAAGCCCTCCAACAGTCGAATGATCTGGTCCTTCTCATGCTGAGCGCGTCCTTTTTCTGAGTTGCGAATGGACCGCTCCAACCTCTCCGCGCGTTTGTGTATAGGTTCAAACAACCTATCTGGGAGAGGGTCATCGATGTTTTTGTTTTTATGCTGTGCTTCCAAAAATCCAAAGTCAATGCGTTGGCATTCAATAACATCGGTGAACAAAACATCGCCGTAGCCTCGAACGGGGAAGTGCGTATTGTGACTGTAGGGGTAATATGGAGGTTTCGATGTACCGCGGGTCAGTTCAGGCACGGCGCGTCGAGGATTCGAGTCGATGACGACAATCGGGGTTTCAGGGTTCAAGTTGTCTAGGAGAAAAATTGTTAATCCAAGCTCACGATTCGCTAACCGATATTCTTGCAAGTATATGGTGGCGGAGTCAGCCATGGGCACTCACGTTGCTCCTTGGGGTCATTCCCTATTGCTTCATCGTAGTCGGGGAAGTACGCCGAAAGCTCGCTCTTGAATCTCGTTGCTTCTTGAGAGCGAAGCTTCCGCCCTTGTTCCTTTGTGTCTTTTGGCTGCGCCTGTGGCTGCAGCCTATCTAATTCGGCTTTTATGCCATTATGAACTTTGGCTTGGTGTTTTGAGAGGTTTGGGTCTTGGTTCGGCTGCTTAGTCGGGTGCTGCGGCACTGGGGCTGTAGCTGGCTTGGGGTTCTTCAAGGCGTCGCCACCTTTCGCGGGTATCGTCTCAGTCTGTATGGGATGGTGAACGGGTGGAAGGACCTGGGTCTGGGGTTTCGCGAGTATCTCGACTGCTATTCTCGTTCTCTTATGTTTATTGGTATCTAGATCGCGTTCGCTGGCCTCGAGTGCGCGCTTCGAACGGGCGTCGTTCTGGCGTTGGACCAGTGCTTGTCCAGGGGGCGGCGCCGTCTAGAACGCGTGGGGGGGCCATTTGCGTGGGCAAGATGGGGTGGTGAATGGCCTTCAGCTCGCCGAGTCGAGCGGGTGATGGAGGCCATTGGCAATCGTGAAGAGGCCTGGCATGGTTTTCGACGCCTCTGAGGAATGGGCTCTCGCCAGGAAAGAAATCGACGCGTTTCTGATGATCTGATGATGATGGGCTTGATGGTTTTTTTTCACGCTTGATGGTCCGCGCCTGGGCGGTAAATCTACTATTGACATTGGCTTTCAGTTGCTCTTGGCCTAAACTGATGTGTGGTGTGGCTCGCGGTTGTTTGCAGCCGGGGTCGCTACTCAGGGGGCAACTTTCTCGCTACAGTGCATTGCTCCAGCGCCATCCCCAGTGGAACAATGGTGGCTAGGAGCGTTCCAGTGGGACATGCCACTTGATCAACCAAAACACCCGGCATCGGACCTTGGCCACCACAACACAGAGCTGGTCCTGTGTCCTACCCCAGATACCCTGGATACCCTTCAGATTCGCCAAGAATTCATACTTGCGCCAGAATACTTCGTCGGCAATGCAATGAAGCAATAAAGTCAGTATTTTAAGGTTATTTTTGTGGTAATATGGTTCGTTCTTTAAATATATGAAACTTTATGCCTATCAGGAACAGTTGTGTAATTTGGTGCAGCGAGTATATTCATTCCTTGTCATGGAAGCGAAACGTTGTAGAACCTAATAAAAGAATTTGGGGTATATAATTTGTTCCAGTTTCAACGTCCTTAAGACCAAACATGTGGCAATATACCTATGCTTTCAACTGCCCTTCAACTTTTTTTTTTTTTTTGTGAATTATCTTCCATCCTGTCTTCGTCTCATCCCCTCTCCGTGGGCACTTGCCTCTCCTCCTCGAGAACCTCCCTCTCCCTCTGTGCGCTCCGACTCTTATCCTTGGCATCCTCCTCCTTTTGCTTCGTCCTCCTCCGGCGCTATGACCTTGTCCCGTCGGTGGACAAGTTTGCCCAACAAGGTCCTGCCCTTGCGCCGCGTCTTGACGTACGTCTCCAACCCCACGAGCACGGTGTACGACTTGGAGATTGCGACGTGGCTAGTGTCCACGTTCTCCTTCTTGAGGTTCTTGACAAAGGCGCGGAAGTTGGCTGCGGGTGGGCGGTAGTGCCCACTCAGGGGTGACAGGGAGGACAGGCGCCCGTTTTTTATCTTGATGAGACCGGCGGATGATATGCGGCTGCCTTGCAGAAAGGAAGAGTGTTGAAACGCGCCGGAGTCCTTGATCCCGACGTATAAGCGGAACGATGTGTCGGCGACATAAATCCATGTATTCTTCCGAACTGACTTTCGCAGCAGCTTGTCAAAGATGGTCGCTGCGGATATGTGGGTGACCTTCTTGAAACCGTGCACCTGCTCCTCCCCCGAGTTGGCGTACTTGGCTGCACGGTCGGCCTCGCGCCGTGACTCAATGGACGAGTCAGAGGCGCTGTCGCTCATCGGTTCGTCATTGGGAGGATCGAGCTGGGAGGCAGCGTTGAATGCCGGCGTAGGATCATCCGCAGAGACGATGCCGTGGATGCTATCCTTGTACTTCTCCGTGGTATCTATTAGAGCGTCGTTCTTTGCCCACCGAAGCCGTCCTTCCGAATCGATCTTGACGAGATAAAATAGACGTTCCTCTCGTGAGAGATAGCGTACCTGCTCCCTCTCCAACCTAGCTCTCGGGCACATGTCCAGCTCAATGTTCTTTCCTTCTCCATGGTCTAGCCAGTAGAAAAAGTTCTCATGGGTGTTGGACTTCTTCCACTCCTCATGATAGACTCGCAGGTTGCTGCCATAGCGATGCTTGACGTCCACCATCTCTAGGAAATATTGCAGACCCATCATGCGCGCCGCTGTCGACGAGCAGCGTTGGATTCTTCACGAAGGCGCCTAGCCTCTAGCCTCTGTTCCGGGGTGGCATCTTCAGCGTCGGAGGAAGACGAGCTATCTGAGTCAACATCATCGTGCCCGGCCCTGCGAGCCACCTGGCCAACCCTTTTCCAGTTCTGTCTCGCACTGGACGGACGTGCCGCATTCGAATCGTCGAGCGACAATCCATCTACGTTAATCGAGTCGACGCCGGACCTAGCCCTCGGCCTTGTGGACTGGCGAAACTGAGCCTCGCGTATGGCAGTAACCCATCTCGTGTTGGCGTTCAGGCTAAAGCCATCCATCTCTCGCCGAGCTCGATACCCGCGGAAGGTCTTTTGAATCACCCCGCGCAGCATCTTGCTCAGTCTGCCCGGTGTTGCTCTGCTGGTGTTGCAGCGACTTGCGCCACTGCTCTTTCGCCTTGCGCCTCAACTCATCCTCCTTCTCCTGCTGGATGTGCGCGATGCGCTCGAAGTTTTCTGGGGATGGCGGCACAAGGGTATCCATGTATTGCTGGCTCTTGGGATGAGAATCCAAGCTTCCGATGTTGATGATGTTTGCGAAGCTGCTCATGGTGTTGGAGCAGCGAGTCGGCGGGGTGTTATTGGGTCTGCGGTGGTGGACGGCAGCGGGGTCGCTCATGCAGCTAGCGTTGTTCTGATGATGGCATCAGTTTAGCCTGATACGGTGGCTGCGCCTGCAAGGTCTAGACTTGACGATGGCCGATTGAAGGCGCCCGAGGCTGGAATAACATGTGCTTCAAGAAATGAGGTGATGGGCAGTTGAGGCGGTTGATATAGAGACGTCGTTGAACCCTCTCTGGGTATTAATGAATCAAGGGCGCACCGCCAAGAGGCCAAGAGATGTGCCAAGGTCGTGCTGGCATCAATCAACGGCTGTTCAACGGCTGTTCCAAGCCCTAGTCTGACGACATTGAAGCGCTCCAGGCAATGCTATTGTGAGCGGAGTGTTGTAGGGCTGTACATGGACTCACCAGCCTAAGCCGCCTCTTAAGGATAACCATAATTCTTTATATTTTCACTACCGACGGCAAGATGTGGTGAACGGAGGGTCAACGGTGGATCGGTACGTGTCCCAGGTGGCGATGCTGGTTTCCATCTTTAGAACAAACAGGGAAAATCGGGGTACTCGGTACCGCCGCATATCCCGCTAGAGGAGAGGCTGTAGATTCAAGGCGACGTCTACCGTCCAACGACCACCGCAACTCAGCACAAGGCCCAGAAGTTTTTCGCACCTCCACGGTCACATAGCGCATGAAACAGCCTTACAGGCCCGCCCATCGCGTCGCAAGCTAGTCGATATTCCGCAGTGCCGAGCGGAAGTGAGCCGAGCTGGAATTCCGACCGTCACCACTCGCCCGCATTTGGCACATTCGCGGCTGCGCTGGGGGCGGGGCTGACGTCTGACATGGGGGCTGAGCAACGCAGCTTATAGGCCCGTCGCCGCGGGTTTGGCCTGGGAGCTTGGAGCCGTGCGCACTATCGTTTTGGGAGGGCGCCAAGCAGCGATGCGTCCTACCCATCACTCCCCAAGTGGCGAGCGCAAGTTCTTGATTGCTCAGGGAGCTTGCCAAAGACATTCATGGCGCGATGCCCGCAGCTAATGTAACTTGTAACCTAAGCCACTAATGTACACGAAAGTATTAACTCCCAAGGCGTTGTTATTAACATTATTTACTGGACCACCGTCTAGTGAGGCAGATTCGCCCAACCTCGCCTGCACTTAGATGGGGTCGTCGTGCGAATAGAAACTTGGCAAGTTGAAACCTGATCCCTTCTGTAGTACTACAACTTTCCAATCCTGGACTGGGCCCATTGTTTGTCGCCTGGTGCTATCCAACGACGACCAATCGCCTTGGAGGTGCAGGAAGCCGATTATGCAAAAAGGAACTCCTTGAGCACCGGTGACCCTGAAAACTCAGGATTCAAAAGTATGCAACTGTCACAATGTCAGGTTAACTTGCTTCCAAGTGGGCGGCGGGATGCAAGCCCCGGAGTAACTAGGACGAGAAAAAGAGCGAAGACAGCCCCTGGATGTATACAACGTACTGGAGAAAATATTGCAGGCCAGCCCGTCTCTTCTCTAGAAACCTGGGCTGAAACCTGGATATCACGCTCTTGGGCGGCAAGTCTGGTATCGCCGTCTTGAAATTAGGGAACGACAGGACCAGCCTGCCGCGGAACTCGTCAAACTCGGAATACCGCTTCCGAATCGTCATGTAGCTTCTCTAGCGGGAGAAACAAGTCAGCCTTGGCCATCAAAAATACTTGTAAAAAAAACACAGTGGTTTGACCCAGTACAGGAATTTCGAAGACATGGTATACTGACATTGAGTGTCTCGACCTTGACGTTATACACCACAAAGGCGCCAATGTTAGTCGCACTCCCATTGACAATTGTGTAGTCTGGGATTTCCACGCTCTTGGCCCAGCAGGCGTCATTGCGATCGTTCGTCTCGTTGTCGCGCAGTGTGATGGCCCCGAAGGGGAGAGAGTCGGTTGAGACGTTGGAGGTGTTTCGTTGATGGGCACGCGGGTTGGGGTTCATCCAGTACGGTGGCGACGAGACGGGGCTATCCGAAACCGTAGAGGAGGTCAAGTCTTGCGCCGCACCCTCCTCGCCGTCAGGCGGGTCGTCGTGTCTGGCGGATGGCATTGAGCCCGGCGTGCGTGCAGTAACTGCGAGAGGTGGCGCCGGAGACGTCGGACGTGGTGCTCTTCCCGCCTGGCCAGAGGCATAGCCGTGGTTCACCTCCGACGCCATTCAGCGACGTGAGGGACGTGGTGCATGCGCGCGTCCGGGACGTTGGGGTGGCGTCAGCGTTGGGCAAAGATGTTGCAGAGCTGGCGGGTTCGAAGCTGTTGCAGGAAGACCAGGTCGTTGCTTGCTTAGCGAGCTGCAGCACGGTCGATCGAGTAACGGATGCTGGTGGAATTGCTGCTCCAATACTGTTCAAGAGAGGCTATTCGCAGAGATTGACAATCGTCATGTTGCATGTGGTAGAAAATGTGCCGTCATCGAGGTTGCGATCTTGGCCATGATGACGGCACTCTAATTTGATGCTCACGACGAAGTAGGCAGGTCGCAGCAGCTGTTAGTGGGGCGGGAGCGAAGGTATGGCAAGACGGATTCGTGTCTGCAGCGGTTAGCTGGGCTGCTTTAGGGGCTAGGGGTGTTGGTTTGGTGGTTTGGTATGGATGGGCAATTGGATACGCCCAGTAGCTAGTGCTACGAACGGGTCACTCCTCACCCATCAATACGCAAGGTCGCCTGGCGGATCAAGGCCGTTGGAAATATCCAGCCGGTCCCGTCATTTATGTCTTGAAACCCTTGACTCACGATGGTGCACTTTATGTATTTAAGCTTACTTTGGCACTGCTACAGGTTTATTCTTCCTCATACCTCCTTGGATCCTGGGTTCCACGTATTTCGAGACATAATCTCCTGAGTCTCCGATGAAGGTCTTCTGAATCCTGGCCGGCTGCGACTTCTTTGGATGAAGAGGTGACTCCATCTTCTGCAAAAACTGGTATTAATGGGGTCGTTGGGGTGCTCACGGTTGCTTTCACGGAGAGATTAATGATGGGAATATGAGGATGCTGGCGTTCCTAGCGTATAAACGACTGGAGGGCAAGCCACTTCTCTCGTCTGGTTGAACCCGTCATTAATGCGTGGCAGATTGCGTTGTAGGCAGAATACGTTTTCTTTTGTCATTTCTGAAGTCAATGTCACAAAGCTGCAATATCGAGAGCCCGGCAAAGCAGCTTCCGTTCAGCAAATCCCTTACAGCGAGAGCGGCTCATTGTCGACAGACATTCATGTCTCTGCCCCGTGTTCAGGACAGGTCCAGTCTCAGGTCATCCAAAGCCAGAGAAGTCTAACAAGTAGACACCAGAGCAGCCTCACCGCTTCGAGCGTACTCGTAGTATTCCGTATGTTTTCCTGGGGTAGATGCCGTCCCCGCAGGTTTACTCCGCGTGTTGAGGGGAATGGGTGTTCCGAACCTCGTATCACGTACATGAAGCTATGGAAGAAGTACGATGCACGACGTGGCTTTGATACGAGCCTTTCACACCACGCAGTGCAGGTGAGGGGTTCAATACGTGAGTAAATGTGCCGTACCTGACTCACGTATCGTTTGGAATGACTGTCGGTTTATTCTCGCAATGATCAGAGGTTCATGAGACGAGGTCGTGGACGATCTATATCTACATCGCTTTGCCAAGTTTGCAACCCTAGGTGAGCTAATTTTTCGAGCTTGTCGTCCAGATGATGGATTAGATGAAATTCAATAATGGGGTTTGGCGTATAAAATACTCGGGATGTCATCTAGAGAACTCGATGATGTTCGCCTTAGTTCCAAGGTCCTGCGTCGTATTACACCCACAATACTCCTGACCTCACGTCATGTTACCTGCAGCCGGCGACTCGATGTATGCCACGTAGTAATTAGTGAACACCAGAGCCATGGTCTTATAATTAATTATACGAAGCAAGAGGGTTCAAGACACCCTGCGGAATCAAGAAATATGATACGGAGTAGGATACTTTACACCATGGTAGGCGTGCTGCGCTTATGCATGAAAATACGAAATAAAGGGTCGAGCCTCAGTGATGGAGGTTCTCATTGTTAGACAGCCAGGCCACCCCTGTCAACAGGCCAGCCTCGGCCACCGGCCCGCTCAATAGTCATCTCCCTTCTGGATGGTCTGTGTAAAAAAAAAAGCAATTCAGCGACTTTGACGAGATTGGTATTTGACTCTGATCCTGTGTTTACCGACCGGGCGCCAGTGATGGTATGTAGAGTACATGCAAATATTACCTTGAACTGCAACTATAATGGACAGCAGCGACGCAGACATCATGGGCGGCACACTGAGGAATCTTCAAGTTTGTAATTCGTAGAGCCACAGCATTCTGGCTAATCACAAAAGTGTCACTCCTTTCTGATGCGAGTCTGACGGAGAAAACGAAAACATGGCTTGGCTTGCGCAGCTGAGACAGCACCAGTCCAATTGCCGCCTAGATTCCATCGAGTGGCACATAACAAATGCGACTACAAGGCAATACGCGTTTGCTTGTTGTCTACTTGCTCCCGAGTCCCGTGGATGGGACTCATGCGAGTGGATAGTTGCTGTTGGTAGGGGTATTGCGGTAGATTGGTAGTCTTGGATGGGCCTGGACCACCAAGCCTTTTCCTCTCCGTGATCCTTCTGATACCTAGTGTTCAATACGAACCCGTCTTTCTTCTCGTTTTGCTTTATTACCTTTGCCTTGCTCCTCACCGTGTTCGCTCGTTTGCCGGTGCCTCTCTCAATCATTGCCGCCTTCACTTCTCGTCACTCGCTTTTGCACAATTTTCATTTGCCCTTTCGATTTGTAAGTTGTACTAGCCGAGCCTGCTCTCTAACATCGTGTGAAGTTGAGCTAGCATAGCTTTTCTCCGACTCTCCAGTACAGAAACTGACAATCGTTATTTAAGAATTGAGCATTCCATCCGATATCCGCTTCCGAGACGAGCCGTTAATTCTCTGCTGCACATCATATCGCGACGCAAATACTCAACATGTTGTTCCGATCGACTTTGCTGGCTGTTGCGGCCACTCTCGCCGCAATCGTCGACGCTGACTACACCATCGATCCCGACTCTGTGTCACTCAGTATAAGGCGTGAGTTGATATTGTTCGTAGGAAAAGCTGGGCAAAGCTGATGGTGTCATAGAGTCATGGTGTGTCAGTGAGAAGCAGACCATGTCCATTCATATGCCAACAAATGCAGCCTGCAACGACGCTAATTAATGAGTGCGATGCTGTGCGTATGCCCCCGAGAACATGTTCTGTTGTATTTTGAGGCGGCTCACCACTAACAGCCAAATAGGAGGACCTCACGTACTCATGTGTTTGCGGTGACAACAAGAAACCTAATGTTTCCGAGTTCAGCCTATCCCTGCCCTACTTTGTCTGCCGCGAATGGGGTAACCAATGCGTGCAGAATTGCAAGAATGACAACATCTGCGAGGCAGCGTGCCGTCAAGAACACCCGTGCGGTGCCACTGATCCCAAACGGAACAACGCGTCGACAACCGTCAACCCTACGGCCAGCCAGACCGATGGCTCGGACACGCTTTACACGGGTGTTCCTGGCTTATCTGACAATGGCAAAAAGGGAGCTGCTGCTGCTTTGGAGATTGGCAAGAGGTACAGCATGGGCGTCGTGCTTGCAACCATGTTTGTCGCGTTTGTGTCGTTATAGGTGGTGATTCCTGAGAGTCAGGTCGCATTATTCCTGGATTCCTGGATTCCTGGATCGAGCTCATGTCGCGGCTTTGAGCAGTTTCGAGACAGGGCTTCCTGATGTTGAGCGGTGAGCGTGGGGCTGATACAGTTGACTGAGCGTTGTATAATTGCTTAGGGTTCCTCATAATGCTTTAATTCGCCTGGAGCCTGGGCTGTGGTTTCCGTTCTGTGATTTCTAGGACAATAAATAGCGAGAATTTAGGCGTTGTGTTTTGCATGTTGGCGATGTTTTGGCTTGAATACTATAGCTTTGTTCTACCCAACTTTGGTAGGCCATTCCGTCCCAGCCGTCAGCTCTGACGATGACATCCTTGGCTGCTAATATAGCCAAGAAGCTCTCGTTTCAAAAGTGGTGTATGGCGGTGTGCAGTTTGGAAGTGACTGACTTATGAACAGAGATAGTTAGTTTGTATTTCGCTACGCCACCTGCGCGCACATGTTTGTAAGTGGCAAGTTGCCGAGTCGAGATGCGCCAAGCATGGAGATATTGACGGAACCAAAGGAGTTGTGGCTTGCAACATACGCCCATGACCAAGGTTTGAGCTGGTGGTTGAGGCTGCACGTGCAGGAAGCATATTCCCTAAACCTATCACGAGTTCAAGCAGCAGCCAATGCTTTTGAGGTCAGTGAGACAGCGGTCACCAGGAATAGCACCGCATCATCGGATCAAAACTCATCATCTGGACTAGGCTAGGTTACCGTTGGCCCTTGGAGATGGTTAGCGGTGTGTAGTCCGTAGTTAGGAATAGATCCGACGTGGAATTGTGAAGAAGACGAAGATCCCGAGGCATCTTTGGCGCTCCCTGTGGGCAAGTTCCGTTCCAAGCACTAATTAGGCCTAGAAGGGTGCATTTGTGGTGCATCGAAGCCTGTAAACGAACTAGAGAGGTGCAGAAATTGCGCCGTAGGCTGCGAGCAGGTGCATGCACGCTGTGTCCTCCTTTGGTCCTGGGTAGCAATGAACCAGGGGTTAAAAAATACACGACTGACTGTGGCTTGAAAATTATCATAGATGTCCTGGAGGCGTTTTTTCTCCCCCACTCCGTAATGGAGCTACGTAATTGCGGAGTAGCCCAGTTGCGTAAACTAGCAGGTGCCAGAGGCAAAAGGGGTCCTCTTCCCGCCGAGTGGAAAAACCCGCCGCCCCTATTCGCCCAACGCCATGCAGGTCGACTGAGAACTTCCTCAACATTTCATGCGTCTATTCTCTTGGTGGCCCTCAGAAGTACCCATTCTGTTTGCCAAACACATGCCCAGGCAGATCGTCTCTCCTTTGTAAAGTACAACGTACCTGCCCGAACGCCTCGTCGCACATACCCACCTCAAGTACTGCCTACTTTCTTGGCATAGTTCATCTGGTATTTCGCACCCCCAAAAGTACTTCTCGCTGCACCGATGCACGGCAACAGGTTCTAAGCCTCCAGCTACAGTCACTCTTTCAGTCTCTCTTTGTATCGCGTGCCTTTCACCCTCTCTCCTCTTTTTAATAGCCTTTATCTCCCCCCCTCCACCACGCCTCGCGATCGACCGGCCATGTCTGCCGATTCAGAAACACTCCCGCTCTATGAAAGCGATTCCCACAACAGGGGAGCAAGCAACATGGTTCCCAACAGCAGTACGTCTCCCTTGTGAAGCAACCGCAGTATCTGAAATGACACGGTTCGCAACTGACGCAAGCTTCAATAATTTCAGAGAAAGCTGCCGCCGAATGCGTGTCGGACGAGGCCCTGATCCACCTCAAGACATACAAGTACTCTGCCGTCGACAAATCTCCAGTCTCGAAATACATTCTGGGTCCTTGGGTACGCGTCCCTCCTGTCCAAGCCTATTTATGGCATTTCCAACAGAGCCTCCTGTGCACCGACAAACTCTCTACTCTACACTTGAAAGCTCTATGCCGATCGCTGTCCGCGGACGATCCTCGAATATACTCTGGCGATATGTTGCTAACTGGACCTTTTTCTTGAACTGTAGTGGAACGCCTTTGTCGAAATCCTGCCGTTATGGATGGCCCCAAATATGGTAACCCTACTTGGGTTCTGCTTCATCCTCGGCAACATCATACTGTTGGCTATTTACATGCCTGATCTTGTGGGGCCGGTATGTTGACAGCTCTCCATCAGACGCTTTAGAGGCTTTTCGACGCTTGGCGATGACACAAAGGCGACTAACAGAAGATATGCAACAGGCACCATCCTGGCTCTACTTTAGCTTCGCATTCGGACTCTTCATGTACCAGACTATGGACAACGTCGACGGCAAGCAGGCCAGGAGGACCGGTACCTCTAGCGGGCTCGGCGAACTATTCGATCACGGCATCGACTCTCTCAACTGCACATTGGCCAGCTTGCTTGAGACAGCTGCCATGGGTCTCGGTACATCTCCCGCTGGCATTATCACGGCTCTGGTCCCTTGCCTGCCCATGTTCTTCTCAACTTGGGAGACATACCACACCCACACCCTCTACCTCGGCGTTATCAACGGTCCGACGGAGGGTCTGCTCATCGCCTGCGCCATTATGATTGTCTCCGGCATATACGGGCCTCAAATCTGGACGCAGCCCCTGAACCACCTTCTCGGGGACCATCTCCCTGGGCTGGCGCATATGTTGGGAGAGACGACTTTCCGTGATATCTGGGTTGGACTGATTATCTTCTCGCTGCTCGCCGCGCATATTCCATTCTGCATATACCACGTCATCCATGCCCGCCAGAAGAAGAACCTGCCCGTCCTACCAGTCTTCCTTGAGCTGACTCCGATTACTGTCTTCACGGTCTCCGTCAGTGCCTGGCTCTTCTCCCCATACAGCACGCTCATGAAAGACAACCACCTCGTCCTTTTCTGTCTTACCATGGCCTTTGTGTTTGGACGTATGACCACCAAGATGATCCTCGCGCACTTGACACGCCAGCCGTTCCCGTTCTGGACTGTCATGTTGACCCCACTGGTTGGAGGCGCCGTTCTTGCCAATCTGCCTCGCCTTGGATTCCCCCAGCTCAGCAACGAGCTTGAGCTTTACTACCTTTATGCGTACTTTCTTTTCTCGGCCGTCGTATACTTCCGCTGGGCGCACCTTGTCATTACTAGCATCTGCGACTTCCTGGGCATCAACGCCCTAACCATTCCCAAGGAAAAGCAGATTGCCAACAGGCAAGCCCGAGATGCCACCAAGCTGCATTAGAAGATAGATGCAAGGGGCAAACATACAGTCGATGGTTGTGATCCAGTATTTGGAAACAGCCATTTAGACTTTTACTCCGTCTCGGAATATTCTATATTAAGAGCGAGATGTGACATAGAAAGCAGCATAGCCGGAGGCTGGGCGTTGGGAAGGGCTTTTCTTGAAATTTTCTGTATTCCTCCGGCGCCTGGAAGCGTCCCACATGCCCTATACAATGGAGACCGGTGACGGCTATATTAGCACTATTGTAATAGTTGAATAGTTGTGAAGCTATTTGTTTTGACATCAATTCATATTTTGTAGATGGAAAAGATTCTTGCGATGGAGCCGTGAGAAGAGTTTTTATATCTTTAAACACTGTCATTGACTTACATTCACTCATGTGAACAGACGTGAACTTTTAGCAATGCTGCAATGAAGTTTACCATGGGCGGACAGGAGCAAGGGTAAGAGAGCTTATCGACAGTTCTCATTTAATATAAATAGCTCAAGGATACCGCAGAGCACCAACATATTAGTTAGTCATAGGGGGTCAATGCACAGGATGCTTGGCATACGTAGGTAAGCAAGGAACCGAAGGACGAGCAACGCTAGTGTCTCAAAGAGCAAGGATAGCGACAGAAATAGCTAAACTTCATCTCTATGTATATGCGTACATATCGAGGTTGCTCGAGTTATTCAAGGTGCGGCTGGCCGGCTGGTGAAAGGGACAAGCGCTCTTATTTAACCTCTGTAAGACAGCATGGACATTGGATTGAGATTGAGTCTATGGGGGCAAAACGACTACCCCAGGCTCGGCGCAGGCTTCTTGGGACGTATTGGCATGGCATACCTGATTCTTTATTATGCGGATGGAGTGAAGAGAGTGATTGTTTCTAGCTATGGCGGTAAGCTCCAGAATAGTGTGCATCGATATATGGAACCGCCTTATCCTTCGGTGATGTACTTCGTACATGAGCACTCAGTTCTTGAAGCGCATGCCAAGCATTCCCCTCTACCAAAAGGAGTTATACTCCGTACAGGACCATGTCATTCTTTACTTCACCGGCTGGCAAGTTTGACATTCTACGCCCCTGCCAGCCTAGTGGCAAGACGGCGAAAATGTCGTGTCTCAGCAGCCACGTGGGCAGGAACTTGGCTAATAAGGTCAGAAATTGCCTTTGGGAATGAATGACACAATTAGTTATTATAGTTGAGGATAGTTAAAGATGACCATTCAATTAAAATGATGTAAGTAACTTGAAACGTAGGAAATGTAAAAAGGGTAGAATAGCATATCAGGAGCTATTTCTCAACACAATACCTATTCATATAGAAGGAAGAGGAGCTATATATTGTCATCTATGTTAAATGGTCGCCATGTAACTGGGCCTCTCACCCCTATCTCTATTTACTATAATCGTGTGATATTTGATCGCAGAATATACGCTGGTAGCTCCATTGCCGTTCCTATACCGGCTTTAAAGCTGAAACCCTGAAGCCATGGATTTACTGTGGGCTCTCCCTACACTCTTGCAGCGTCCGTTTCTGCTTGCCATGCTCGTCGAAATTGGTCGGGTCAAGCCACGCCGTGAAGCCGGCTTTGACAGCGGGCCAATCTCCATCGGTGATGCTGAACCAGGCCGTGTCTCGCCTGCGGCCCTTTACGACCATGTGGTTCCTGTCATAGGTCTTAGCAGACTGGACTTGCAGAAGGCGAGGCGATGTTAGATCCGTTGCTGCCTACCTAAATACGCCCTCGTATGTAAATCCCAGGCGTGCTGCCGCGCTCAGGCTTGGCTTGTTGAGATTATTGGCCTTCCACTCCACACGTAGGTTCCCAAGGTCCTCGACAGCGTGCTTGATGAAAAGGTAGTGAGACTCAGACGCCTGTACCGACCGCGTTAATACCTCACCAAAGATGACGCCACCGATTTCGAGCCGCCGGTGGCTCGGCGTGACGGCGAGGTAGGACAAGAGGCCAGCCGCTTCAGAGGCGGGGTCTGACGCCGGACCGGTCAACACGGCGTAGCACACCAGCTCGTCTTGCAGGGTCTTCAGATAGACCCCGAGTTCGCTAATGGAGGTGTGGCCGCCTGTGAGCATGTAGGTCCACCTCCAGTCGTTTTCTTGGCCGCCGAGGTGCTTGTAGAGACTCGCAGTATGTTCGGGCCCGAGTGGGACGACGGAGGTATATTGCCCGTGGAGAGGCGTGAGAGGGGGCGTGATGGCCTCCCCGGGAGGGGCTATTGGCCCGACTTGGAAGGTTTGGGTCATGTTTGGTAAGTGTGGGAGGCTACCGTGTGTGTTGGTTAAAGGGGGCCAAGGAGCTGGGCGATTTTCTTATAGAGTTGATATAAGTCCCATATTCAGGAGATGACGGAATTCGGCTCGGCGTTGACGGAGTCACACGGCCGGTATCGGGAATTGTGGGGCGAACGGAGGGCGAAGCTACTGTGGTGTGTGTTACTGAGTACTATGATTGGGCCGGTGGTTAAGGATGGGAGTTTTTGGAGCCAATTGTGGCTGCATGAATCTTGCGACCAGGCAGGTGAGACTGCAGGTTTATACTGACTCGTGTCTGATGTCGGGGGCGGATGTGAACGAAGAGGGCCGTCGGAACGATCTACGACTACAACGTTTGTCGTCAAGGAGTAGTTCGCCTGTGGTGACCAACCTGATTTGGGGCAGTTCCCGTATCGTTTAGTTAATGACACATGTTTGTTGAGTTCACTAGTGACATGCGCTTTCCGGAGGATGAGCAGCTTTCCCCCTGCGTGATGGTCGTCGGAAGCATGCATGTAGGGATGATACTACGCGCGACTCATACTTCTTCATGAAAGGTAGGGTTTAACCTGATATGATGTAGACAATTCCAGTATCTCGGATCAGTCATGCGCGGCAGCCTGTCACCTGCTAGTCCGTTCGTTGGAAAACGGTAACATCATTCTGTATTATCAACGGCTGATATAAGCCTGTCGCCAGTGCGTCTTGGAACCGACCAAGAAATTCCACGGCACAAATATGGTATTGGAATGGATTCTAGGTCGGATTGAGAGAGCTGTCCGGAGACACTTGATAGGATGGACGGCTATTCGACGCGCTGTTGTTCGCTACAGAGGTATACACAAAGGAAGATACATGCACGATTTTCGGACTCGTAGCATCCTGATATTTGTACTCCTCAGCCAATAATATATTTAGTTAATTTTTGTCAAGGTTTTTTTTCTTTTTTTGGCTGCCTCGGACAAGATGGCGAATGACCGAAACAACTCTCCTGGTAGTGGCGCCCTGCTACGCAGCCACAGGGGCTTTGTATTGGGGAGACCCCTGTCCGTACGGGGTAACTAGAGGCACTGGAACCTTCAACTTGTCCTTTAAGGTTATCGATTGAGAGGCGCTGGAAACGCAACACCAAACCTCAATACTTCAACGAAACCAATTCCCTGCGGCATCGTCTCTTGCACTGCACCTGGGCACGATCCTGTAAAGCTCGCACAGCGTCCACGTGCGCCACAGGTCTGTCCACGACATGCGCATACATACCGCCTAAACACCATGTCTTCGCGAATGCCTCTCCGGAGCATGCTCGTATCACTCCTCTCTGCGCTGCTCTGCCTCGTCCTCCCTGTCGCTGCAGTCGGCACCCTCACCGACGATGACCTCCGCAACATCCCCTCGGGCGGCGACTCCTACGACATAAAAAAGGGCGACCTGCTTGCCCCGATCCTCATCACGCGCGTCCCTGGCACCGAGGGCTCGTTAAAGACACAACAACACTTTGTCGACTTCTTCGCGAAGAACCTCCCCGAATGGGAGCTTACGTGGCAGAACTCGACCTCCAAGACGCCCGCGACGGGCGACAAGGACGTGCCGTTTTCCAATCTTATATTTACCCGCGATCCGCCGTGGGCCAACCCGGGTGACGTTGGGCGGTTGACGCTCGTTGCGCATTACGACAGCAAATTGGCGCCAGAGGGGTTCATCGGGGCCATCGACAGTGCGGCGCCGTGTGCCATGCTGATGCATGTGGCTAGGAGTATTGAGGATTCCCTCAAGGCCAAGTGGGCTAAGATGGAAGAGGATGGGGAGACTCTCGACAGCTTGGACGCTGCCGAAGGTGTCCAGATCATATTCCTGGACGGGGAGGAGGCCTTTGTCAACTGGACAGACGATGACTCGCTGTATGGAGCAAGGTAGGCCTCCTTCTCCCTCGTTGGAGTTCTGTATCACCTGGACTGACAAAAATGCTGACGGCTCCTAGATCTTTGGCTGAGCAGTGGGAGACACAATTCCACCCCTCCGTGTCTACATACCGCACGCCTCTGAGCTCGATCAGCCTATTTGTGCTGCTGGATCTTCTGGGCTCACCAGACCCCAACATCCCATCCTACTTCCTGACAACTCACTGGGCATACAAGAACATGGCATCCCTCGAGAAGCGCATGCGTGATCTCGGCCTACTGGAGACGAAGCCCAAGAGCGCTTTCCTGCCCAACTCGGATCGACAAGGCACTAGCTTCGGCCACGGCTTCGTACAGGACGACCACGTACCATTTATGCGCCGCGGCGTCGAAGTCTTGCACATGATCCCCACGCCGTTCCCTCCCGTGTGGCATAGGATGGAAGATGACGGCGAGCACCTGGACCTTCCCACCGTGCGCGACTGGGCCAAGATTGTGACGGCGTTTACGGCCGAGTGGATGGATTTGACAGGGCATTTGCCCAAGAAGGCGGTGGCAAAGGAGAAGAGGAGCGAGACTAGTGGGGCGACCAGCCGGCGGACGGAGTTGTGAATTTGGGCTGTTTATTGCATCCAAGCATTGGCAGGACTGGCGTTTGGCGGGCCATATGATTTGAGTGTTTGTCTGCAGTTTTACCTGTATTGCTGTTGCATTGGCAAGGCTAGTAGTATCAGGAGTGCTTATAAACGCATTTTCTTCTTGCTGTGAAAAGGACATCATGGCACGGCCAAGTAAATACGTGGCAATAGATCTACCATACCTCCAGTTCAACAGAAAGCGCATCTGCTTCAAAGCCAAACCCAAGAAAATTATCGTCGTAACCAATTCTCAAGTGCTACAACTCCCTGGAACGAAGACATCTGGGGCGCGCATCTACGGTCGTTTCGGTCAAACGCAACACAGTGCCCAGACGGTTCCCACACAGTCCATCCACCACCGCCCCAGCCAATCAGCGAGCCCCACCGACAACACCACGTATCGCATTTCCAAAGGGGTCCTCGAAGCTCCAAATCCATTAATCCGCACAGCTCGACTCTCCCCCAATCCACAGCCTCGCGGTCCAACATTCCCACAACGCCACGCCGACAATGCGATTCTCGACAGCCCCGACGCTGTTGGCCCTCGTGGCCGCCGCCAATGCTGCCTCGTCCTGGGGATTCTCCGATGCATCTGTTACGGTGGCCTCCAAGGCCGGGTCAAGCGTGGTCGAGAAGTAGGAGCTCCCAATTGCGGCCTTCAAGGCGCCGTGTACGCGCGCCGTGCGAGGGAGGCGAGAGCACTTTTTTTTTTGGTTTTGTTTTGCTGACTGGGGATTCACGTTGCAGGTTCACCGACAAGGTACGGGTAAAGCAGGCGGTTACGCTCGGCAACCAGGATACGATCAAGGTGTCGTTGACGACCCAGGATGGCTCCAAGGCGAAGCGCGCGCACCAAGCCTTCCTAGTATTGAAGGCAGCATCGGGGCTAGAGGCTCCGTTTCCCCTGGCCATCAAGGAGTCTGGAAAGGGCACCGTCGAGATCGTACGTTCGAACAACTCGACCCATTGACCAGTATGCCAAAGAGCCAAAGAGCCAGCGAGCTAACCAGCGCGACAGAACCAGCGAGACCTCCCCATCCAGCTCCTCAGCTCCTCGTCGCCCCTCGAAGCCCGCCTCGTCCTGGGCTCGACCGGCTCCACCAAGGCGTCCGTCACGTCAGTTTTCGACATCGCCGTTAAGCACGACGTGAACGGACAGGCGCCGAGCTACGAGCCTGCCCTGCGATACGGTAGCCTGAAGGAGATTCGCCACATTTTCCGCGAGGACCCCAAGAACCCGCCCAAGATTGTGTCTCTGGTGTTTGCCGTGGCTGTGCTTGCCCCAGTTCCTGTCCTGTTCCTCGGCGTATGTAGCCCCCCTTCCTACCATCAACGTGTACCTGTGGAGAACCTCGCTAACTGTGTGTATAGTGGCTGCTGCTGGGTGCAAACCTGTCTCACATCCAAAAGGCACTGTCCAGCTCGCCTCTCTCGCACGTCATCTTTTTCGGCTCCATCGTCGCTCTGGAGGGCGTCTTCTTCCTCTACTACAGCTGCTGGAACCTGTTCCAGACACTCCCGGCTATGGGTGTCGTCAGTGTCGTCGCACTCCTGAGCGGCAGCAAGGCGCTGGGCGAGGTGCAGCGCCGACGTCTTGCGGGGGAGAGGTGAAGAGCGTGAATTGAGCCACACACAAGCACAATAACCGCAGGGTATAGAACGGGGGCCCAGTCTGGGCGAGGACACGATGCTGAAGCGTCGCACGTCCACAGGCATCCTACATGACAATCGTTTTGAGGCAGATGAAACGGGCTCGGGAAGTGAGGAGCCGAGCTGAAGAATTGTAAAATACATGTACGCGTACCCAAGAGACATGGGGTCTGCGGGCTACATAGAATCAAAAGATTTGCATCATTTCATACCGTACGCTTCCGAACCGTGTCTTTGCCGCAGCATACATTGAGCAATCAGCCACGCCGTCTCATCGTGTGATGGAGCTTGCCTCCTTGTACTAAGAGTGGCTGATCCGAGACGGCAGCTAGCACATCATTTACGCCGCAGCGGACTGTTTCCATGCGTGTGGAGACAATAAAGCCGTCCTATCAAGCCGCCAAGCCATCCACCCGTTTAGCCGCTCGACCAACGCTCGCGTCGAGTCCGGCCGAGTCCGCTCCGGGCGCCATGCTCACCAGCATTGTCCGCCCGGCGCTTATTTCTACAAGCAGTCGAGGTTGATGGCCGTTTCATTGTCTTTTCTATTTTACTTTCCAAACTCACAACCGCCGCTTTTACTGTCCGGTAGCTCTCGTTTCAACTCGTTGCGAGTATCTGATTGTCGTCTTCTGGTCCGCGTCGCCGTCTGCTGAGAATAGCAGCCCTGTGGGTACTGGTGGCGGAGGACCTCGTCAGCTCTGCTCAAAGCGCTGTTCTATTTGCTCTTCTCCCAAGTTTGAGCCTCGGCTGGCATCTTGAACCAACTCCGCCATGTCGACGACGTAAGTGAAATGCCGGGCTCTGGCCCATTATGAACCACCTTTTTCGCATCCTGACATGGGCGCGGAGAGGGAGCGAAAATGAGTGGAACGCCATGAGATCAAGTGCCGCTCGCTAACGCTCAGTACCATCCATAGAGACAACACATACCGCTCCATCGAGGAGACGCTCAAGCACCCAGCCTACCCGTCAGCAGTATGGGCTCTTGAGCCGCACCAGAAGGGTGTCTTGCCCGTTGCTAAAGACCGCGGCGGGCCCGTGAATATCTCGTGGGAGATTCACGGCTCCGGGGCCACGAAGCTTGTCGTAAGTCGCAGCGGTTCAACCCTCTCAGCCGGGAAAAGACCTGGGAGAGCCACGTAGCACACAACCGCAGGCTGTGGACTGACACGACCCCAGCTCATCATGGGCCTCGCAGGCTCCAAGTCCTCCTGGCAGCGCCAAACCCGCTACTTCGGCCACGACAACGCAGACGCCTACTCCGTCCTTGTGCTGGACAACCGCGGCATAGGCCAAAGCGACAAGCCGCGAGGCCGCTACTCAACCACCCAGATGGCCCAGGATGTCATCGAGGTCCTCGACCACGTGGGCTGGACGCAGCCGCGGTCCATCAACGTCGCGGGCATCTCCCTCGGCGGCATGATCGCGCAGGAGATTGCGTGCGCCGTCCCCGAGCGCCTGCAGTCGCTTTCTCTGCTCTGCACGTCGTCTTACATCCAGTCTGACAAGCCATTCCGAGCCACCATGGCGGATCGCCTCAGCATGCTTATGCCCAAGTCGGAGGAGCGGTCCATCGCCGATACGGCCGCCAAGATCTTCGTGCCGGAGTGGCTGGCCGCGCCGGATGAGGAGCTGCTGCCTTCGCCGACGAGTACGCCGCGGTGCGGGCCGGCCGCCGGCACCGATGACGGGGAGTATCGCCTCTTCGACAATAACTTCCAGCGCTTCCAGGCCCAGGAGCTAGTGAAGCGTCGTGCGCCGGGGGTGTTTACGCTCACTGGGTTTCTGGGCCAGCTCCTCGCTGCCGGGTGGCACAGCAAGTCGGCCGAGCAGCTGCGCGCCATGGCGGATGCGGTGGGCAGGGAGCGCATCATGGTCCTGCACGGCACGAGGGACAACATGATTTCCGTAGAGAATGCGCATCGCCTCATCAAGATGGTCCAGCCTGGCGTGGGGTTGATCGTCGAGGGGCTGGGACACGCGCCGGTCATGGAAAGGGCGAAGTGGTTTAACAGTTTGTTGGAGGAGAGGCTGATTGCGTGGGGAAAGATTGGGAGCAGCTGATGAGGAGATGTGCTCGAGGTGGTGTGTATGTGGGAAGCAAGGGGCGTGCGTGCCCCGAGGTCATGCAGGTACGGTGTTCTGTGTGACGTTGGTGATGGGTGATGGGTGATGGGTGACATAGTTCGCAGTATATGAGAATCTCGAGTAAATATGGATATAGGTATTATGCATGTGCTTTCTATTACCAATACAAATTTTCGCCGGTAGCATCCGCGAGTTTCATGGATGCTCGTGGTTCTGTTCTTTTGGTATATATCGCTTTTTTTATCTTGGTTAAATTAGAGCCAACCCAATGCCACTGCAGTTCTTCTCATCAAGCTGGTTCCTCTTATCCACGCCTCCCGCGATGGGGTTCAACCTGTAGTTGAACAGATAATAGTGCAGCTGGCCATCTCCACCTCCAAATTTCTGATCCTCGAGGAAGAGGTTATTGTCCATGATAGTCAGCGCATTCAGCACGTCCAGCTTGGCGCGCTTGGCTAGGATGAGGGCGTCGTGGACGAGGGCGTTGAGGCGCGCCTTGAGGGCGGTCTTGTCAAAAGGCTGGGTGAGCCCGGCCTCGGATGCGTAGTAGAAGAGGTAGGCGACGCGGACGTTGTCGTGTTTGGGATTGTTGAGGACAGATGATTCCACGCAGAAGAAGGAGAAGAAGTCTATGATATTCTTGTCGTGATCCTGTTCCAGTTAGCATCAGCATACAAGAAAGTGGAAGAACAACGCATGTTCCAACAAGGAGACGCTCACCTCGACGACATAAGACCAGATGCACTGCTCCCCGCCAGCTTGCACCTTGGGGATAAACCAGTGGTCCATCTCCTCGGCCGTAAACGTAGGCGCCATGTCAAACCTAGCCAGGTACCGCGCCAGCAAGCTCTGCACGCCAGGAATGTCCTTGGCCTTCATCTCGCGCAGCCCCTTGGTTGCGGTGTGATCTGGCACCGCATACTTGCGAACCTGATACTGCGGCTTGCTATTCGGCGGCAGGGGGCTAAACCCAACCTCGTACAGCTTCTGCCAGTTGATAGAGCGGTGGAAGTACCGCGTGGTGCTGACAGGCCTGGGGAGGACGATACCGGCCGTGTAGAGGCCCTGCCAGATGCCATTGAGATTGCTCACACGGGTGATCTCCTTGATGAGGACGGGCGTGAGGCGCTTGCCGCGCAGCTTCTTGTGGACGCAGAGGAAGTTGACTTCGGAGCACACAATCGTCTTGTCGCGCACACGGAGAGTCACCGGGATGGCGGAAACAAAGGCGACGAGTTTGCGGGATTGGGTTGCTCGGACTCCGACGTGGTACTTCCTGTCCCAGCCAGGAGACATCATGGCCCTTTGCAAGTTAGCGTAATTGTTTGAAGATGTGTAAAGGGGGCGAGACGGGGAGCGTACCATCTTAGGATAGACGGAGAGTAGTTGAACCGCAGCATAGCCTCGTCATCCTCGACATAATGCCCATTGAGCAACTCGTAAACCTCCTTCATCTCATGGTCGTCCTTCAAGTCAACAGTCACCCACTCAAACCCATCCACAAGCGGCGACGGCTCCTTGGGCACATCGTCGACGGTTTGGATCTTCAGCGGGCCTTCCTCGACAAGCTTCTCATCCTCGCCAAACTTGGGCACCGGCTGGGTAGCCCAGAATTTGTATGCGCCCATATCCTTGGCGTTTTTGCCGCTCGCCGCGAGGCCAGTCATGATATCCTGCAGGTTCATCTTGTTGAGCATGTTGGCGGCTTGCTCGGCAGACGGGTTCGACGTGCCAGACGCCTCGGCAACCTCCTGGGCCAGCGCCGGGTTGAGGGCGAGGAGCTCCTTCATCTGCTGGGGTGTGAGGCCGCTGATGGCCTTCTTGACGTTCGCATCAGGGTCACTGGACCCACCGGTCAGGATCTCCTTTGCCTTCTTGCGCTTCGACTTCTTCTTCTTCTTCTTTGCAGCGCCGTCCGCGTCAGTGGGGGCGCTGCCGTCGGCCGTCGCGGCTTCATCGTGGTCGGATTCGCCATCGGATTCGACTTCAACTTGCTTTGCCCTTGAGATTAGCGTCTGCCGCGTCGACGACGGGCTCAACGGGTTTAGACTCCTCTGGCGGCATGGTGTGTGCGTTATGGGAGGGGGGTTGTTGAGTTTGAAAGTTGGCTCAAGGGGAGTGCCTTTGGAGGCGAGCTGTAGTGGGGGTTGAGGACAGACTGCGGGGGTGGCATGAAACAGGACGAGGGGCAGCCAGGAACGACTAAGCTACCGAGGGTATTGAATTAGGATGCGCATAAATTTATGATAATCCAAACCTTCAGTTTCAAGAGAGAACGAGGAAAAAATACAAAACAGTTTCCCAAGTCTTATACATAATTTCTCCACACACGAGCCCATCATCATCATTATGGCATCTACCTGTCTGAGCACAGCAAGTACATATCTACCCACACATACATAGTAAAAGCACACGTTGCGTTGCAGAAGAATATGCGCATTTAGAGCGGCCCAAGAATGCTCGAGTGCAGCAAGTAGAGTATTTCTTCAATTTAAGCTCACATTGATTCCCTGGCCATACGAGATGGTCAAACGACAAGCTGCCACGTTTCAGAAGAATCGCAACATGATTGCGCGGACCAGGCAGCCATCCGCTCTTTGTATAATCGCCATCTCACGCCAATGCAAAAACTCCTGTACATGGCAATCTAACTGGAGGGCGATTGAGGATTCCCCACCCGTCTGGATGTATTAGAAGTCGAAAGAGGCAATATCCATACATCCACGAAGTCCTACGCAGCTATAACCTTGTTCTTGTACAACACTTCACTCAGTCCAGGTTTAGGCCGTTCCGTTTCACTGGTTTGTTCGTCTATACCATCATGCATAAACTGTTCCCTCAAGGTCAAAGGACCTCACAATCGCCAACAGAACTGGCGCGTAACTCAGGATGTCGTTGTGGCCTAGATGGTCGTGTTAGACCACACCCGGAATAAGGGGAGATGCGGCAACATACCTCCATATGGAAACAGCTCTTGTCGTATAACAATATCCGGCTCGGCAGTCCACGTAGCCACAAACGCGTCATCGCCTCTCCTCACAGTCCGCTGTTCCTTCCATGCCTCAAACTCCTTATCATCCAGCCCGCCGGCAGTTTCGTTTGCTGCAGCCTTGAAGAGTTTGTTGTCTTCAGCCCATGGTATGTCCCCATCATCCTTGGCATGGATCAAGCTGATTCGAAGCCTAGTCTTGGCGTGACGCACAATATTGGTCAGCCGGTCTGCCGAGTGCCACTTGTCCACTATGATCTTGTGCACCAGTCGCACAAACGGTTTCCATGATCCAAAGGGCCCGGATATGGGGATGTACCCGCCGATGCGGTACTTGCTTAGCATGTTTGAAAGGTCGCTGAAGCCTGCAACGAGCACGACCCCCGCGAACTCGACGCCCTGAAGAGCATACTTCTCAGCAACTCCGCTGACGACAGCAGTACCCAGACTCTGACCGAGGAGGACAATTCGGTTCGCTGGAATTCCGGCTACATTTATGGCCCATTCTACGAGAGTAGAGGCGTCCAATATGAGACCAGACTCGCTGGGGACGCCAGTAGAAAGCCCGAACCCACGGTAATCAATGGCAACGACGTGGTACGACGATGTGTCGGTCAATGCGTGGTAGCTGTTTGGTCGATGGGATTGCGCAACGTGACCTGCATTCTGAATATACTGAGTTAGAGCCCGTGAGGTCCTACATATACTATGCAAAACTTACGCCATGGACTGTCGATAGCATTAGCATTTATCGTCGGTCCATTATGCCGGCAATGGATGTACTTACAATAAAGAATCAGTCTAGCCTCAGGGTCCTCTTTGAGTATTCTGAAAGATTCCGTTTTCGTGATATCTTCAGAGTGTCCAGAGCTTTGAGTCGCCAGCGCTTGTTCGTTTTGTAGATATACAGGCAGTGGGAGAATATGCCAGGCGTACAATATCTCTTCATCGGGTGTCCGCAACGAAAAAGGGGTGACCTGGTTCTCTGAGGACAAGCATCAAGGACGCATAAGCTCATGCCGTCCAATAGGTCGCAGTAATTGATATCAGCTGGGTCAACGTACTAGCAAACCCCCATCTCTCCGGTTCATTGACATCTGTCCACCAGAGCGTGTGTATCTTGTGAGCGTAGAGAAAGCTGCCACCGGCAGAGTCAGCAACACTCCTCATTCAGGGCACGATGGGGAAGCCGAAACCTACTGTCTCTGGAAGTACGGTGATATAGAGAGGCCGATGAAGACGGTGTAGAGCGCGGTGGGCAAGGCGACCAAGCCAATTGCTATCCCATATAGTGGGTTGATCTGAACCGCCATGTCGCTACATGAACGGATGAGATATCATAAGAGAATGTACAGGTAAATTTCCAATCTCACATACAAATGAAAATTAAAAAACAGGGGATATCTCAAACGCCAACACTGACAAGGAGCATGATGATGATGGAGGAAGCTGAATGGCATGTGCAGCCATCCCGATTGTGACAGGGTAGACATGCACACCCACTACGGTAAGCACTGGTTCAACTGGAGTTAGTTGCCTGATCTTCCACCAGCAGACAGGCCCTAGGGTAGGCATAATACTCAATCAGTCAAGTTGTCGACGATCAAACACGCATCTTCTCAATAGTAAACCTTGCACTATTTATGGCATAATCCATGCTTTTGCAGGTATAGTTGCGAGGAACTGATACACTTATTGACCAGGTAAATCACGACAGCAGATTCTATAGGTAGCATCACAAGCTAGGGTTTCTTCCCCCGGATAAATTCTGGCATCGTCAAAGTGGCGAACTGTCACATATTCGTAAACTTCAACACTTGTTCTTTAGGAGAAGATAATTCCACTCCTTACAGAATCGACTAGTAAGGAGCATTAGTGTGGTGGCGCGGGTTGGATGCAATGGGCAAGTCCCTCCATTCTCTCTCTCGTCCCTTTACTGTTACTATTCCTGTTTCTTCCTGTCATACTCATCTATGGTATGAGTCGTCGTTGTCTACAGCAAGCCGTTGTGACAGACAGTGAATCCTGGCCGTGAATCCTGTCGACAAACTGCTTAGCTCTACACGACGATCTTTGCAGAGCCTCCTGCAAACCCAATCGTGGTGATAACAACAACGTCAAATGCACTATTTGCTCGTGGATCGCCTACAAAGATGCCATATCGATTATATTCCAGGCTCTTGTCAACAAGTACAGTGTAACCCAGACAATGGCAAGTGGGAGGACCGCTTGACACTCAAGGTCGCCAAGAATGCGGACGTCCACCCCGTACTCAGCAGCCCTAATAGAGCCGGGTCGGCATATTATTGATAAATGACAGGGGTAATCCGGGAAGTCTATCAACGAGGCTGATATAGTCGTCCCCAACACCCCCTTTAACGGAGGTTGGTACAGCTGGGCCAGTCAGCCAAGATCATGCTACTATTCTATGCTATTGCTCCATGATCAACCCAGGGTCATCGGTGTTCAATAGTCTCCTGTGCTTGGGAGCCTAAGCACATGGGGGATCAACAGGAATGTCCCAGAGCTAGTTGCTAGCAGGCTATCCTTGCTCTGCTCGTGAAATTTGAGTGAGCAGTCTGATAACATACTATGCCCACGCGACCCGTAAATCAGTCAAAAAGGGAGGTGGGCATCAAGATCAATAATCCCATAAAATTGACACCTGCCAGACATAACATATGATATTCATAAAGGTTACACGTCGCTATAATGTAATATATCTAATGGCGGTGGAAGGGCAATACGCCGATCAAGATGTCAACTGACGCTGGAGCCTTGGCTTCCGGAGTTCGGCTTTTAGATCGGCAACCTCTTGACGAGATAGAATACTTTCCCACGCAAACCAGTAGAATTCTTCTTTGTGATGAGGGGGGCGTACCCCGTCAGCCAAGCCCAGCAGATGCATCCTCCGCCTATCCCAAAAAGCGAGGCCCAGCGGACGGAAAGAGTCAAACTTGGCACCGCTTATGGGCGAGGAAGCGTTACTGGGCCTGGAAAAGGATCTGAATATGTACATGCCCCCCGTTTCGTGGCCCAGGCTCCAGTCGGTCTGACCCCAGTAATGAGCCTCGTTGTACTTCACGGTGTAGCGTGGCTTGGCGCCATCTGGTAGAACTCGTGCCGATGATTCCTCGTCAAAGGGATGGTACTTGTTGTCATCAAAATGGAAACCGAGCATGACCTTGGTGCGCACCGTTCTTTTCGGCGATGAGGTGACCCATCTGGCGCTCGTCGAAGTTGAAGGCGGCGGCGGCGGCAACTGGTAGTATTGTTTTCTCGTTGAATCTCCTAGACCTTTCAAATATATCATGACAGACCTGACCTCTTCTGACTTGCGACTTGGGTTCCTAGGATCGTCAGCCAATTCTGCCGGGTCCAGTTTACGTAGCGTCTCGATATCTCCCCTTGGCCAACCTGTCGTTTCCGCCATGTCTAATACCAGACTCTTGACATCGCCCGTCAGCTGTATAAGCCACATGGCACGCAAGACACGCATTTCCTCCACCCAGCTAGGCTGCCCTGCATCGACCACCCTTACAGGCGTACCAACGAATACCCGATCCCAAGCTGGCACCCACTCGTCATCCGGACCGTACCCGTGAGTATAGTAAGGGGTAGGGTTGAAGGCGTGAAGTGGTTTGAAGCTCGGGTCTCTTAGCCGTGCTAGGTAAGAAGCCAAGCACGCTTGCGATAAAGCAGATATGCGATGCGCCGTTGCGACGACGGACCGCAGTGTAGCCGCAGGCGAGGCAATTGCTGAGAGACACCCGGGGTCGAGAGTAAGGTACAGGTTGTCCTGTGCGGCGGGATAAACGTGGCCGCTCATAAATCCCATGTGGAATTCGTCGAGGTTCCGAAACGGAAGCACCTTGGATCGCGAGAGTACGACCCCGCGGACGAGCTGTTGGGTTTTACTAGGGAGGACAGATTCTGGGCCGGAGAGGATGCCTTCTGTGATGGCGAGAGCGTGACCGTTGAATAGACGGAGTGTGTGAGGCGATGCCTTCAGAAGATCCCACAGCGTATCTAGCCCGGGGAGCCTGGTGACGATCGAAAGCAAGATCTCGGGCGGCAGCAGCTCCAGAGATGCTGGCTTGTCATGGTGGCTGGGCATGGCAGTAGTGGGAGAGACCATTTTGAATCGTACGTATGTATCATGGACATATATGGATGGGGAGAAATAGCCCCTTGAGTTTGACAGGAGATGGCTGGTGTAGAGCTGGCCGAACACACAAAAGGCTGGTGGAACATGAAGTGCGGGATTGTTACATTTCATGTCGAGATCCTGGCAGTAGCCGATGTGGCGATACTGCTCCTGAGCACTTCATGTTACTTCGCGCCGCCTCATTCTCGGCTGCATATGATCACACGCAACTCGCTACAATCCGCATCCTTCGCAAGAAATAGCTTGGCTATGTGGACACGGCGTGCATTAACAATGCATACATTGCTCGCGCCTTCATAGCAACACCACAGGCACGTTACCACCAAATCAGCGCGGCGTAATTTCATACTTCACAGCTATTACTCCCAGCCTATTAATGAGAAGAGAAATATATAAAACAGTACACATATGTGTCCCAATTCAAACAGGGATTCAAATCAGCTCTATACGCGCTCCTCGGTTCGTCTTATCGTCATGATCTCCCTCCATCTATAAACCCCCTTCGTCTGGCGCTGTAGCCCCCTTGAACCACATGTTGTTCTCCTTCGATACATTCCCAGAAACACCTATTCCTTTATTACTTTACGCCGCTGGCTTGGGCACGTTCGGTGCATCAGCCGCTGTGGCCTCAGCCTGGCTAAATGATGCGCCCTTCTTTTTCTTGTGCTTTTCCTCGCTCTTGTCCTTCTTGATGGCAGCTTCGGCAACTAGCTGTTCGAATACGAGGTAGTCGCCCTCCTCCTCAGCGGAACGTTCGGCCTGTTGCATTTCTTGTTAGTTCGAATGTCCTCGGCTTACTGGAATGATGCCAAAGCTGGGGGATCAGAGGTATAGTACAAACCTTGACGAGAATATCTCCGATCAGCACAAGCGCCTGGGCACGTTCCATCCGCTTCGCCAGCGGCACTTTCTTGTCGTTGAGAACAGTGTCGCAGACTTCGCGCAGCACACTCTGAATCTCAATCTTGCTGGCGCGCCACGCCGCAGTCAAAATCTTGCCTGTAACGCGGCGCTCATACTCAGCCTTCCTCTCGTCGGTCCAGTCATCGCCGCCCGTCTCCTCCAGCTTCGCCATGTCTTCGACGGTCTGTTGAGCATCAATAGCACTGCTAATGGTGTGCCAGGTGTCCTTGACCAAGTTGCCCTTGTCACGCAATCTACTAAAGAAGCCGCCGATGCCGAGGAATTTTTGGCTGCGGAGCAAATTTGAAGCCTTGGATACGTAGGTCTGACCAATGGCGTGCAGGATGTTGATACCGAAGGACTCCATCTTGAGGTTCTCTACTTCGAGGCGGATCTTCTCCTGGAAGGCTCTGGTCACATCAATTCCCTTTCTGTCTCGGTCCAGACGCTGTGAGACGATTCAAGCAACTTGCGGACGAGCGTATCTACCCGCTCCTTACGAACAAGAGCCCGCTCTCTTTCAAACGCAGCCAGCTGTTCGCGCTGTTCCTTGCTGAGGCCGCCCTTCTTCCTCTCCTTATTCTTGAGCGCCTCCTCGGACAAGTTACCTTCGGACTCATCGTGGGCCTTATCAGCCAGTGCGGGTCGTAGGGGAATCTGTGTCCTGCTTCGTGACGTTGGAGGACGGTGCGGGGGAGGTAGCGTTGGATCGAGGCGGCGGCGATGCGGCGGCGCCAGCTGCCGTCTGTTCTCCGTCCTTGTCCTCCTCAATAATGACCTGGGGGCGGGGGTGGTGCATGTTGCTGCGCAGCCGCCTTTTTCCGCTCGTTCAAGCTCTGTCGGAGAGCCTCTTCTGTGCCAGGGAAGTCTCCCTCAGCGTTGGCGTTGGCGTTGTTGGCGTTGGCGGCACTCTGGCTTTCCGCATCCTGCTCGGCCTCTGCTCCATCTCTTCCTAGCATGGTAATGTCCATGGTGGCAGTAAGGTCCTTCATGAGACTAATCTCGCCAATCCAGTCGGCAAATGCCTCGCCGCCAAAGATGGACGTGAAGAACTCGGCCGGGTCGGCAAAGCCCTCCTGTGGCTTCGCATGGTCCTTGCCAAACTTATCGTAGGCTTTGCGCAAGTCTGTGTCGGAGAGCACCTGGTAGGCCTCGCCGATGGCCTGGAACTTTGGTTGGCGGGGGATCATCGGGGGTTTCTTGTCCGGGTGGTGGATGATGGCCATCTTACGATACGCCTTTTTTATCTCGAGTTGCGTGGCCGTGGGCTGCACGCCCAGCGTGTCGTAGTACGCCGTATCCACGACCATGATGGGCTATTGTCGGGTCTGAGAAACTGATGCGGGGAACTGACGATGCTCGTCTTGCGGAGTGTCGGTGATATTCAAGTGAAGACGGGCAGAAGGCAAGGTGTTGCTGAAGTCAAGATTAGATTTACGCTGGCGAGCCCAAGCAAGCGTGGTAGCGTGGCTCGGCGCCAAACTTTTTTCTGGTTGATCAAGGTAGCTCTGATGAGGCAATCTTGCAGGGGGTTCCAGCACCATCAGACCTCGCTAGTGCCTTTGACAGGCTTCCTGTCTTGAGACGACCCAACCTAGAGATATAGCTGAGTATGATAGACTCGTAATGGCGGGGCAGTGGCTGTTGTGATAGATTGTTAGGTGGCTTTTCCCCCTGGTTGAATTAGTTGAAGCCTTCACTGTGGCTGGCTCTACGGATGGCGGTTTCAGCCAACAGTAAGTCAACTTTCACATAGCCTGGGCATCGACACAATACAATGGAACTTATCCTCTCTCCTTCCTATCGAACACAGTATCGAACACAGTAGTTTCGACAAAAACGTGAAAACCGTGTGGAGAACCAAACAGCGAATGCCTTGTTGAGGCTATCAACGTCAAAGTGCTCAATTCGCAGCCGGGTATATTCATTCTGGAACGTCTTCAAAGGTATCTGGGTGGTTGCTACTGCTGAATCTCGATCGGTCATGAAAGTCCAGCTTCAACCCCAATGACTTGCCTCCCATTATGACTTCATTCTCCCAAAAGATCATGACTACAATGGTCTCACCATTTAATGTGCCGTTACAGGTCTCCTAAATGGCTCTCGCTCTTCCGTTACTTCTTGCGGCCTTCATTGTTAATCTCGTCGAAGCAGATGCACATGACAGCAATCAGAGCCTTGTCAACGTTAGGTGCCACTGTCACAGCGTACGACTGCGCGTCCAGCGCAATGTCGCGGAATATGTTGCTGCCGCTGCTGAGCTTCCGCTGGATCACGGCAGCGATGTTACCATTCTCGTCCACGATCTCGGCCTTGGTATCGAGCCAGTTGCCCTTCATGGAAAACGACAACTCCTGCCCGCCTGATTGAAACGTGGCCGTGGCCTTGGATCCGAATCCAACTGTCCCCGCAAGTGTCAGCCGATGGTTGCGCCTCGGAAGAACATGAACGGAAGAATGCCAAGTTATAGGCAGGGGTAGGAGAGACGACCGAACCAAAGTAGCAGTAATTAGGCTGGGGGCAGGAAACTTACACTTGAGATTCTTCTTGACCTCCAGGACGGTCCTGTTGCCATCGGGCATCTCCACGGCATATGTAGACATAATCTTCAAGTGCCTCTTGACAATGTCAAAGATGGGGGCGCCAGCGGCGTCGAAGACATGCTTGCGTGCGGAAATGGAGAGTATCTTGCCCGTCACCTTGAGGAGGGGCTGTCCACTGAGAAGTCTGATGTCGAAGCTATCGCCGCTGAGGGAAAACACCTTTTCGCGGAGGATGATCGTCTCAGCCAGAGGCGAGGTAAACGTCTTGAAGACGCTCACTGGCTGGGGGTAGGGGGCTAGTTGGAGAGCTGCCATGTTGATGAGGTTTTATGTGAGTATGCGTTTGGTGCGATATTGAGTAGAGGCACAATTGTTCGAGGCAAGCTTTTGAGACGAGGGGATGGAGCACACCAGCAAGCACGGGCACCAGGTGGCTTTTAAGTCGGGATGCTGTATTACTGAATCACTGGTGTTGGTCGCTCGCATCAGCAAGTGGTGGTTTCGAGCCTGGACCGATGCCACCCTCTTGACGTCACGTTGCCAGCAACGGGCAAACCACAGAACTGACTCGAACTACGCGCTCGCATTCATCTATCTAGTGGCGGGTCTATTTTCGTTTCACAAACGAACCGACCCCAATGGCCAACTGCATCTGCGTCTAAGATGAGCGTTCAGCACGCTAAAGACGGAACATTTCGACTGTCCTATGATACAAGCCCATCGACCAAGCGCAGTCAGCCGCACTTCTAAGCCACAACGGAGGCCGCCATTCTTACGCACATGCCCACGACGAAACTGGTTTAATAGTATGAGTAACCTTAAAATCAAATTGCGAGGTGCATATCAGCCCTAAGGATGTGGGGTTACAAGAACAATGGTACTCCATTGAAATGTCCGGGCCAATTTGGCTTCACTGACGATCCGAGGACGAGGTCTGGAGGTTCAGATATAGGCAGGGCTGAGTGGAAATAATCCCACCTTGTCGAATTCGTACAGTTTAGTGAGCCCAACCGACAAACTCGACGACTTGCCTGATTTGAATGATCCAGATTCCTCCCCTTAACCAGTTGGTCGAGAAGACATTACACTATGCTTCTCGAGAAACATTGCAATACACATACAACCGCCAATTTACACGATGCAAAGACGCGAAGCAACATTGGTGACCCACCGCCACATCCAGCGATCAGATGGAACTCTGATGGTCTAGACTTCAGCTCCCGTTTCAATGCACAATACCAAGAGTCATTGCGTATACAACAAACGTATTCATTCGCTGGAAACGCCGTCCATACGCGTCATGAACCTCGGGGATGCCCAATCTGTAACTCTCGAGCCTGTTCTCCAATTTGCAGTATGGTCAATGTTGACAGTTCCTCCGGGCTCAAATTTCGGATAGCAAGAGTCGGCCGCACAATAATTTTCAACAGCTGACGAATATGTTGTGGGGTTTTGCACCGGGCTGGTGAAATTATACATTCTAGTTTCGCGATGCTCGACTAACACGGCGGCCGCCAGCAGGAAGTCGTGGGGGGCAGGCTTTACTATTCGTTGTCGATTACTAACTCGCACCCAACGACTTTGGTAACAAACTTCGCGCGTGTAGCTCATTCGCCCGCGGGAATACGAAGACGGATAATGAAACATCTTTCTTGATATTTCAATATCCATGTTTAATATGTGTAAACAAACATCAACATTTCGCAATGGCTGTGGCTTACTTACAGGTTCGAAGCCTTTGCCCTCTCGGTAAAGCCACTATCGATAAAGTCAAAGTTCGCAACATAGCCTCTTTATTGTCTTCACATCAGTCCACTTTCGGTCTGCCTGTACTTTTCGTAGTTCTTCGGCAACAGCTTCGCAATTCTCCATCAATAAATGCTTGTAGTTTGCGCCTCCTTACCCCCGAACGCTCAAGTAGATTCAGCATCCGATAACCCTTCCGATTGCCACCCCAGATTAGGAAGCTCAACTTTTCACTGCGCCCCCATCCAATCCTCCATTGGCAGCGACCGTCATTGTATTGCTTGGCAAAGGATTTTACGGGCCGCACTGACACTTCCCGCCGTGTTGGAGACGGTGACCGGGTTTCGGGAAGATTCTGCTGCAGATTGTGCCTACCTTATGCAGGCGAGTATAACAGATAGGCTGCCACGTATTTGAATGACGCTTCCAAGTAATCCTCGGTAGCCAGAGGCACACTATCTAAAATATTTAGAGACAGAATGACATGATAATATCAATGTGGCATAGGGTTCTGTATAATACGCATACGAGCGCGGGCGGATTTCTTCGAAGTCACCAACACCATGAAAGATCAGACTGCAACAACCGGTGCGTGTTGGTAGTGTCTCTTCACCAATACTTTCGTCGCCGGATTTTATAATCACCCGGAACATATCCTCTGGCCTGTTGGTTCCTTCATGACGAATGATTTGCCTTATTAGAACACATCTATAATTATATAGTTCGCAAAGGCCGGCTTGGATATGGTGGATAAATACTGCAGGGTAGGCCGGCGGCTAATTGAGACGGCATATCTGCTCTCTGTTGTTACCGTATTGCCGTGCCTGGGGCCTGGAGACGGAATTGGCCTAGCAGACCGGCCAACGAACCCCGTAATAGGGGGGGGGTTTGGTGCTACGGGGCTCATTTTCTAGCGCCTGCACACCGACAAATATCACCTAGCGCACCGGATAATGGCCTCTGACCTTGCTGATGTGGCGTGACAAATTGTCCAATTGGTGTCGATGCGGGCGCAGACATTCACTGCCAGGCACGCCACCTCCAAGGTGGAGCTCATTTAGATCATCATCAAAAGCGTTTTTCCCCAGACAGCCAGTCCCTTTCTTTCCATACCGCAGCCCGCACACATCGTCCATTCAAAGCCTGTGCCTGCGCCCCTGTTTACGGATTATTTCGCCTCCCCGCCATAGCCCGTACCTGCGTCTTCCTGTTTCGTCCTCCTTTGAGCTGTCCGCTTGAACCGCATCACTTAAAGACACTCTTGTTGCGCCATCCACGCATACCTCCTACTCCTCATAGGTTCTCTGTCTTGCATCCACCTTGTCGCCAAAATGGGTGCTCTCTACTATTTGCTCCATCCTCAGCAGCTGCGATCCATGCTACAATGGTGCGTTTCACGAAATCCCAGTGCCACTTGTGAATATGCTGATTCTGACTCTGATGCGCAGGGAAGCTATGGCACGACTCCTGTCCATACACGCAACCCCAAGACCGAGACCGAGACCCTACAGGAATGCTTCCGTTTCCTTAATATGACGAGTCGTAGCTTCGCCGCCGTCATTCAGGAGCTGAACAAGGAACTACTTGCACCCTATCGCGCTATTCTACCTGGTGCTGCGTGGGTCTCGATACCATCGAAGACGACATGACCATCCCCATCGAGAAGAAGGTCCCGCTTCTGCGCAACTTCCACGAAACGATGCTACAGGATGGTTGGCAGTTTCACGAGAGCAAAGAGAAGGATCGAGAGCTTCTCGAGAAGTTCGACGTCGTCATCACCGAGTTGAAGAACCTTAAGCAGTGCTACTTGGACACCATCAAGGATATGACCCTCAAGATGGGCAACGGCATGGCAGACTACGCCCAGAATAATGAAGTCATCAACAACGGTATCCAGAGTGTTGACGACTACGAGGTGTACTGCCATTACGTTGCTGGCCTCGTCGGTGAAGGACTCACACGCTTGTTCCTGTCTGCGGAGCTTGCTAACCCCAAGCTCGCTGAGCGGCCTGTTCTGACGGAGTCTATGGGCCAGTTCTTACAGAAGACGAACATCATCCGGGATCTTCACGAGGACTGGCAAGATGGGAGGCGGTGGTACCCCAAGGAGATCTGGAGCAAGCACGTCAACAACTGGGAGGACCTCTTCGACCCCAAATTCCGCGACCAAGCCCTGAACTGCACATCGGAGATGATTCTAGATGCGATGAAGCATGTTGAGGATTGTCTCTTTTACATGGCCGGCATGCGTGAGCAGAGTGTTTTCAACTTCGTTGCTATTCCCCAAACTATGGCTATTGCAACTCTCGAGCTCGTCTTCCGTAACCCCGCCGTGCTGCAGAAGAATATCAAGATTACCAAGGGCGATGCTTGTCAGATCATGATCGATTCCACTCAAAATCTCTCCACAGTGTGTGACGTTTTCAAGAGGTATGTCCGGAAAATACAGAAGAAGAACGACCCCAGGGATCCGAGTTTCCTGGCCATCAGCGCACGATGCGCCAAGGTATGTTTCTTGAATCTCAATTATGTCCTTTTTTTTGTCCTCGATACTAACATAGTCTAGATCGAGCAATTCATTGAGACACTTTATCCCCAACAGGACCCCGAGAAGCTGAATAAGGAAGTCGCAAGGCAAAAGATGGAGCAACCATCAATGGACCCTGGTGAGGGTGCCGTAATGGTGCTTGTGATTGTCCTCTGCCTTGGTTTCATTTCGGCTCTCATGGTGAGGCTCCTGACTTTGCTAGCAGCTTTTACACCACTCAAACTAATAATTTTTGTCCATATAGATCGGAACTGCGTGGGTATTCGGTGCTCGGTTCGACTTGGCCTACGACGAGGCACGCAACTTGGTTGGCAAGGTCTTGGGCGCAGGAGAGGCGGTTGCCCCAATCGTTACCGGTCGGGACGAGCTGTAATACTACCTTTGTTCGATTATCATGATGATTACAAATTTCGCAATGCCTTCATGACGAGGCCGTTCTACTTGGACTGTTCTGTTAGACTTTTAATTATGCATTCAACATCGAAGGAAGATGTTGGAGGTGGCTATAGGTGGCTCGGTCCACATGGTTTCGCGACATCGGAATTGGGGCTTCTTAAAATACCTAGTCTTAGTTGCGCTATCTTGAACATAAATGCACACTTTTTCGTGCGAGTTAAAAATGCTGTCTCCTCGATTCTACGATTTCACTCTGAGTACTGAGCCTTTGCGCATTACGTAAGGGTCCTCTGTACCTGTAACCATGTCGTTGTCGCTCCCTGCCTTATCGATACCGACTGGGCCATAAAACATCCTGGCGCAAAAAAATTACTACGTCTCAACCTGTAACAAAATATCCTCCGCAATGCATGACTAGAATTCATGGCCATATTCTACAATGCCTCCGTTACTTGTCAATGTGTTAAATGAAGGCATTGGTAATGCTATTGACGGATAGTGAAGTATCACTGGCTCGGCGCGGCTGCAATTTTAGATGTTGCTAGGATTGCCTCGCCTTGAGCTCTGTTGACCATTTTGATCCGCCATAAGCCATCACCAATGCGCTTGTGTAGAGGGCGCTGCCTTGCGCATGCCATTCACGTGCTCAGACTGACGGGCTCCTACTCTATGCCGATGTTCTACAGAGGACGCCTGTCCATTCGAGACCGCCGTACGATACAAATCCTACTTGTGATCCTGGGATCTAGCACGGATGTCAAATTGCAATTCAGCCCTTTCATGGCTGTGGTTGTGCCGAAGAAGTGCTTATATCGACCTTGCCATTGCTTTCAGACCCTCTGATAAGGGACGCAGCTCAGCATTGTCACGGTATTTTTCACCGTGATTACGCTTCGCTGGCGAGCAAACATTCAGCAAGCTATTGACACCGTAGTGCTTGCTGACTACCAATAGCTACTACTAGTGTGGCATGTGCTCGATAGTGCCCGCACGAAACTATTGTACGTTGGAAGTGCAATTGGACTTTCAAGTGGAAGGTGACTTGTTCACCTCATTCAGAGTGTGAGCCATTTCTCAATATGTACAGTCTATGAGGTATCATCTTGATTCTAGCCGCCGGAGCTTTATATCCTTGGAACATAGTATTTTCCTCGGAAGAGCTATCTAGTCTTCTGGTGCTTCGAGTGACAGCCACAACTTGCGCCAAAAATAACCAAACCCAGATCAATCCATAAATCCCGTGGCGTATTTAAATGTTGCCGTTATTGGCGATGAGAGACGTAGTGTCAGCAACGTTGTTCTGTACCTCAGCACCGCTTCGTTGGGCGAGGCTCTTGATCAGGGTGTCGACCTGGGCGGGGTCGGTGAGACCCTGAAGCGCCATGAGGTAGGCAGCGAGGCCGGCAACATGAGGAGAGGCTATTGACGACATGTTAATGATTTGGCATTGACAAAAGAGTTGAAAACTAGGGACGATCGTTACATACCCATGCTGGTAACCGCTGAGGGTGTTGGTGGCAGTGTCCGAGTCAATACCGACGCTGAGAACATCAACACCGGGAGCGTAGATGTCAACGCCCGCACCAAAGTTGGAGAAATCGGCGCGGACATCTGTGTTGGCGTCGATGGCGCCGACGGTGATGGCGTTGGGGGCAGAGCCAGGAGAAGTGTTGGCAGTGTCTTGCTGTGAGAAGGAGTCAGTACCAGCTAAAAGGGAGAGACGACAGAGACAGCCTTCGGCAACTCACGTTCTCGTTTCCTGCGGCGACAACGGGGACAACACCTGCATCACTGATGGCCTGGATAGCACGGTTGACGGCCTGAGAGAAGGATCCCCCAAGAGACATGTTCATAACAGCCTTGCCTTTGAGACCCTTCTTTTCGACGTCATCAACAACGAACTGCATGCCGTCCAAAACTCCAGAGTTGCTGCCGGAGCCATCGGCGCCGAGAACCTTGACGGCGACGAGACTGGCCTTCTTGGCGACACCGAAAGTCGCACCCGCAATGGTTCCAGAGACGTGGCTGCCGTGGCCGTTCTCATCAGTGTCCTGCGTCAATATGTCAGCTCACTGGAGTTCACCCAGACCAAGGGATGAAACATACCACAGTATCAATGAAGTTGGCGCCGAAAGTGGCGCGTCCCTCAAATTCGGTGTGGGTGACGCGGATACCAGTGTCGACTACATAGGCAGTGATGCCTGCACCGGCAGAGTCATCGAAGACGTAGGTAGACTCGCCGGCCTGGGCGTGGGATAGGCGGTTGAGACCAGGAGGGGCGTTGGTCTGGGCAACAGTATTCAGGACGGCAACCTTGGTGTCTGCCTCGACGTACTCGACTTCATCGGAGTTGTAAATGTCCATGATTGTGGAGTCATCGGCGTCGAGAGCCATGGCACGCCATGCGCTCATCTTGAAGGACTTGATCTCGGTGGACCAGATGCGGCCAGTGTCGCCGCGCCTATTCAGGTTGCGCTTCTGGATCCTGGAGGAGAAGGCGGCCGTCTTGGCCTCAATGGCCTTGTCATCGAAGGTGTTGTTGTAGACGACAATGTATCGATTCGGGATGATGTTCTTTGCGTTGGGGTTCACGACGGGCACGCCGGCTGGACCATTGCTGCCGGAGCGGCTAGGGAAACCGGCAGGGCCAGCGGCCACCATGGGCACGAGGCACAGGAGGGAAGTGAGGGAGCGCAGAAACCGACGGCATGATGGCGATTGGAAATGTGAGACTAGAACCGGCTATTCACAGGAAAGTACGTAAAAGGACGAGCTCGGTCTAGAGGCTCGCACGTCGTGAAATCGAGGTGTGAAGTATGGTCTTCCAGAGAGCGAGAGTAAAGCAGAGGAGGTGGCGGTCAACGCTCCCCGAAACAATATACGAATATAAAAAAGAAGGACAGTGAATGACTGATGGTGCAAGCGGTGACAGCCCGGGACGAATCGAACATGTATAAACTGGAAGAGAATGGAATAGAATGAAGCGCCAACGAAAGGGATGAAGGAAAAGACGAGACGAGAGACGCACGGCACAGAGGGACTGGAGAGCTGATAATAAAAGAATGAGAAGAATGGGTGTGGCATTATGCACAAGAGGAACACCATGCAAAAACACAGACGCGATGCACCCCAGAGACAACAATAGTAACGAACGGCATAGCTGGTTTGCAGTAGACGACCAAGGCCCTGGTTGGCGGACGGGGGCGTCGCATCAATGCAGCAGCGAAGCCAGGACGGGATGGGGCCTCTGCCTCTGAGACTGCCGGGATTACGTAGCACATACAAGGCATTCCTCCCCGACCTTTAATCACCTGTTTGCCAAGGCGCCCGGGGGTAAGCGTGAACGTCTGAGGGAAGGCAGTGAGAGCGTTTCGGGAGAGGCATCTGAGGCGGTTGGTTGGATGGAGTCTGGAGGGCGCTGGGGTCCGACAGGGTGTGTGGCGTTTGGTGGTGGAGCGTACCGGGCGCTAAGGCTATTCTCAAACGGCTGTGGTCCGAAGGGGGGTTGTTGTGATGTCTGTGCTTCTTGGATATGGTCCTATGGGGGAAGGGGGTTTGCTCAATGAGGCGATGCTGGCATGGTGCTGGGCATGCTATGATGGTGGATCGCAAGCGGGACAACAGGTGTTTTTGAGCTGATGTTGAGGTGAGGATGGACTCAAGGGAATGACGAGCCGGATTGTGAAGAAGCGGTGGCGCATGACGATGAGAAGAACAGCGAGCGGACACCCGATGAATGGGAATTTGCAAGGCTTCACTGTTAGTTACGCAAGCTGTTTGGAATCCCAAAAATGGGATCAAGGCAAGCCGGATGACTGGCGGCGCGAGATCTGGGCTGCTGGGGTGCTTACCGGGGGTTGTAGGTTGGACTTACTGTACTCGAGACAGGCAGGGGAGGACGAGAGATCGGAGATAGACCGACATTGGTATGGCGAGTTCCATTTTGAACGGCGGCTTTAGTATCAGCAGCAAACGTAGCCGTGTAGCATCGCGGTCGAGGCTCCAATGCCAGTGTGAGTGAGCCTAGAATCGCAGGCTGCCTTGGAGGATGATTAACGTTGACGCAGCCACAGGACTTCGCAGCCGCCCGTTGTGACCATCGTGGCGGGCCTAAAATAGCAGTTTGGCAAGTCGCTGTAGCGCTGTAGCGCTGTTGGTTGGCAGAACGGGCTTGTTGTTTGCTGGCTGCTGTACATTGACCTCGATCAATTACTGAGCCTGAGCCAATCCTACAGCACCGGCAACGTGTGCAGAGTGAGCCGGCAGATGCTCGCGAGCCGTGGTTTGCACTTATTGTTTGGGTATTCCCATTTCCGTGCATGATGCAGCGGCGGTGATGCTCGTCGGCTGACTTCATGCGCAAATATCCGCCGTGTCTGGCGGAAACATACACGACTTCTACGGACCAGACGATGCTCTCCGTGAGATCGAGCACATCGTGCAATACGAGCTTCGTCAATAACTTAAAACTATACCTCGTCTACAGCCAGGTGTTATCTAATTCCGCCAATTACGAGCGTCACGGGGTCACAGAGCCCCGTGGACGTTGCATGCCTTGGTTTCGTGGTGGGCTTTTATTTCTTCTATTGCTTGGTAGAGCCTGTGAAGAAATCAATCCATACTTGCTTGGTAGGGACATCTTGGGCGAGTCAGCCACAGACAGGGGACTGCGACTCCACTGACGCCCAGCAGCCCTCAGGCGCCCCGCCCCCTGGAAACGTCGCGGGTCCCCCGACCAAAGGCTTGGCGCCGGGGGTGGTCGATTGGCTGTGGGCGATTGGGATGAAACGCTGGCCGTCCAACAAGCGTTTCCGATTGCAGCGAAACGTTGTTGGTTCCTGGTGATCCTCTGGTAAATATTTCTTGGAGGGTGATCGCTAGGTGGGTGACTGCAATCAACTGCCTGAGCTGCCTAGTGTCAGGTGCTGCCTGGTGTGGGCTCAGGAGACGTCGGGACCACTTAGAGAGGGCTGAAGAGGGATTTTCGTTTGTTTATTCGGCTGGTAAACTCGACTGGGGTTTACAGTGTATGGGTGTGTCCCCTTGAAGCTTGTGTCAAGGTTACATATCTGGGATTAGGGTTTGTTCACGGCACGGGACTGCGACTGATGAAGCGTCTGGGCCGTCCCTGGTTTTTCGCAGTCGGCCCATTGCCTCTCATGGTATCCCAGTGGAAGTCACGGGAAGATGTTTGAGTTTGGACGAGGATTGCAAGCTTGCGACGCGGAGGAACGTGGAGCTGGGGAGGTTGCTGGGTTGAGGTGCATGATGTAGAGGCGATTCAGACGATTGATGCTCGGTTAGGCAATTGTCCAAGTTTTTTATTGTTATGCTTCTTTGTAAAACGCATGGGCTGGTGAGATTGGTTGTGCTGATCGCGGGCTGCCCGCGAGAATCCGTTATTGGGGCCAACCGAGGTGGTTTCAGAGAGTGAGTGATTCCATAAGAATGCTGATTCTCAAATACGAAGAGATGAACGCGCCGCGTCATGCTCAGGTCGTCCAAGAAGATAAGTCGCCTCGTTGCAGGTGAGTGGCTCGGATGCCGTCGGAGCATCGCTCACCTGCGACGAGCTCGGATGCGTGGAGGAAGAGGTGTGGTTTTTCCCTTATCGCTTCAATGCGTGATTGAACAGGGGCGCTGAGGTAATACGTAGATGCCGACGTTGAGAGATCGATGTCTCTAGCACGTGGAGCTGGATTTTCCTGACCTGAGACTTGGATGGTGGTGAAGGCGTGGTGCATTAAATGGGATGCATAATCGTGTCTGATTTGCTTGGCTACGTTGGCAGGTTGGACAAAGGACGAAGGCCCCCTTACATAAGCCGAATGATGCTGAAGAAGCTACGCGAGGCCATCGTCAGGTTCTCAGACGGTACAAAGTGACATGACGTGGTGATGCGGATATGCCAGTTTGAGTAATCCCTGAAGACCTGGGCGATGAGTGGACAGCAGCGGCGACTAGCGACGGCGGGAGAACGGAACGGTGGGGTCAAGTGCCGCAGAGTGGGGGCGGGACAGTTCATTTCGGCCATCTGTGTCGTCGACGCTGCGTGCGGATGGCATCTACAAAGCCTGTCAACTGGCGTGCCAGGCACCACGGTAGGTTTGGCGACAATGGAAATAGCCAGAGATGGGCTGCGCATGAATTTCCGGCTGGGAAAGCACGCGCAGCGCCTGTGGGTGTCGTCATTTACTCTGGGGAGCGCAAATTGCTATCGAGATGATGCCTCTTATCCGGACGGATGTGCCCCCCTCTTAATGTCGGCAATAATTAGCTGCTGTAATAACAGAGTGGGCAGGCAGCTTGGCATAGTCGCAACAGCCCCTTCCTAGCCCCTTCCTTGGAAGCCCTTGCATTGAGGAACACAGCCTTTCAAAAAATGCCGATTCCCTCTAATTAGCATGTTGGCACCATCGACCAGTCTGCATATTCATCTCTCCGCTACACAGCTAACTCGCAGGCGCGGGCCGGGTACACCACCACCACCACCACCACCATCACCACATACTCTGCCCTACACTCACGCGACCATTCTCCTCTCCCACCGAGGTGCAAGAGAGGCGCCCGTCAACTGACCATTGCGACGTGTCCCGGCTGGCACTTCTCCGCCCCTCTTTCGCGTAAAGTGGCTTGGGCAAGGTGACGACTGCTCGTCGAAACAGTACTAGACGCGCGCGCTGGACTGATAACCCGCCACTCTGCAAATACAAATAAGATTACCCAGCAGCCCACTAGCACACCAGCAGACGTAGTAGTACCGATGAAGTACCTAATCACAGCCCAAAACCCCAATTATCAATGCCACTTTAGACACTGCCTTCGCGGCTCCCCTGCTGGTTCCGCACTCGCGGCGGCTCCCCATTGGCCCGCCGTCTGTGTCCCCCGCCCCCAGAGAGACATCCATTGAAAGTGTTGACTCTCCACGATGTAAACCTGCATCCAGCGTTCGTACCATCATCACTCCATTCAACATCGCGTTGACCCGCGCTGCTCGCCGTCATATCTTTGTGCGAGAGGGTGCGAGATGAGACGGAGACTCGACACCATCGGTCAGACAGCCCAATTCTGCGCATTCAGCACGTCATATTCTTGGTGTGTGTTCGGTTTGATTGCGGTCTGAGTCGGGTGGTCCCTGGCGACTTTTTTTTTCCGCCCGCTCCCTGCCCTCCCTGATTACGTGCCTGGCTTTTGTCTCGTTCCGGCACACCACCAGCTGTCTCTTCATTTCCAACTTTGAACTCGACTTTGATTGCGTTTCTGTCTCTCTCCGCCACCCGCTTCTGCAGCAGGCAGGGTCATTTGTACAGAGTGCTTGCTCACGCATTCTCTCCTTTCACCTCGTCTCGTCATCTGCCTCTGCGGCGCACGTCTTGTCCCCCATCTCCAGCTTTACTACCATATTTTGTCTTCCCGTCTCGAGATATGACGGCACCGCCTGCCGCCCCGATAACCGTGCAGAAATCTTGACGTTTCAAAACCACCATGGATGAGCCCATGGACGTGCTCCTCGACGGCGACGAGGCAACGGCGCTTGCGCTGCGAGAGATGTGGGCGTCACCTAGACACGACCAGATGGATGCCACGGCCAAACCAGATGGCGGCTTGCCTCCCCTCATGGCCTCCTCCATTACAGGCATACTCAACACATCATCGAGCCCCGTTACCTCTGGTCCTTCCAGCCCTCCTCTACAGGCGGGCAAGAGCGATTCTTTTGTTCCCCCGACTCGACCGAGTAGCACGCCGTTTCCCCATTCGGAGAACCGCACATCAACCCTTTGCTGTCTCGATGGCTCCGAATACGGCTCCGACTTCGAGTTCGACCTTGAGCCCTCTACGGCTCCGATAAGCAACTCTGTTGTCCCAAACTCGCCATCCGCCTACTTCAGTATATTGCCCACTGAAGTCCACGAAGCCATACTCGACCACCTCTTTGGATACTGTGTCTCACCCACCTCTAGCAGCGCCATGAGGATATCGAGTCTTACGCGAAGCTGGGGTACGACTTTGCGCCACTCCCGGCGGAAGGAGCTGACGCAGCTGGCGTTGGTGAGCCACACTTGGAGAGTGCTGGTCCAGCAGCGGCTGTACCGTCACATCAAGCTGAAAGCGACGATCGAATCCATAGAGGACGCTATTATGCATCTTGCTGAGAGGAATCATCTGACAGCCTACATCAAACACATCGAGATTTGGTTCCCGGTGTTTCAACCCACCTACACATCCCTGGCCCTCTCAAGCACACTAGCGCTGCCAACCGTGACAACGGACGGTTTGACGAATACGACATATACCTTGCCAACCGACAACTGCACTTTAGAAGAGGTGTTTCGATTTGTTGGCCTGGCGCTGCCACAAGCCAAGGTACTGACTTTGGAAGGCGGAGAGCGACGAAAAGCCCCCCAGGTTCTTCACTTTAATGATTACGGTCTTGGTTCGTCCGAACCAAGGCGGCAGCTCTATGCTATTGAATCAGTACAGACGTTGGTCACCAAGGGTCAATGGAATCTGATGCGGAGCGATGGCGATTTTGAGAACATCCTCAACGCGCTACCCAATCTGGCGGAGTGGCAGGGCTCATACAGCAAGCCGAAATCCAAAAGCTACATCACCATGTCGACCTACCTCCCCAGCCTGCCCACTCACATTACAAATCTCAGTCTCTGCTTGGAAAACGACTACCGAAGAGAAGGCGTCATCTCGGCGTTTTATTCCAAGGTAGCTCAGAAGACTCACATCTGCCAGAGCTTGGCTAGGACGCTGCCAGCACTGGAGCATTTCGCGTACACGGGTCGCGTCTGTCACGAGTTTTTCGACATGGCAATAGCGTTGGCTGCTGACCCGTCAACGTCGCGGCTCAGGTCGATTGACCTGACTGTCAAGAACTGCTGTCGAAATGGCAACAACTTCCACGACTCTGGTTCAGGTATTCAAGATATGAGCTTTATTGACGCCTTTGAGATGCTGGTTTTTGCTGGTGTGCGGTCTTTGGAAAAATTTCAGAAAGTTCAGTACTTGCGGATTCGCTTCGTCGACTTGGGTATGTTTAGGAGTCGCTCAATATAGGTTCTTTTCTCTGACTAACTTTGAATAGATTCCGTCCTTCCTCCATTAAACCCATTTTTTCTCTTGAAGGATGGTCAATGCTCAGGAGTCTGGAGTGATCAGCTAATCACAGAAATGGCGCGCGTTCGACCGGAGGCTACCTTCACCGAACTGAGCGAGACATTTGGCGATATTATCTACAGTAAGGAGGGTAGGATGATTATCACACCCGAGTATCCACGAACACGCATCGCGTCGTTGAAGTTGTCCAACTACAGGTCTCTTGCTACGCGGATGACTATCCAATAGGCATTGGCGAAGTGCACCTCGTTCCTGTGCATTTCGAGGCTGGACCTGAAGAGAGTTAGTAGTAGTAAATAACCCCATAGTCGGAGGACGCAGTGGCCCGTTGAAAGGATGGGGAGCGTTGATTTTTAGAGACGAAATTTGGCAGTCTCAAGCATTCAGCCGGCGGTCACAGTTTAAAAGTAAACGGAGACAGATTGGAACAGGGGAACATTCCAACACAACATATCCCTACTGGCGAAACAGGAATTTACATTGGAGTTACAGGGCGCATGGATATATGTAATTTCTGGGAGTCATGTGTCGCTTTGCTGAGGATCTCATCGGGTTGGAATTTAGTTCAAGTGATATTGGCTTCTTAGCCTGGAGGCACGGCATCGATGAGAGAAGATACCCAACTTAATTTAGACGTGCTCGATCAATCATCTGTGACTGCTATGTGGTTGAAGTGAAGTCGTATGTGTACATTGATTTGATGAATAATTATAAGAATCTATACGAAGATGCTACCTATAGTATGCCTACCGCTAATTTTATGCTCATTGACAAGAAGTTATATAACAAGGTTACTGGGCAGGCACCTTACCTTTGGCTTCTATGCTCTCGCTCTGCGCTCCATCACCTATTATGATGCCTAATATCCAGCAATTCACAAGAAAGAAGCCAAGAGAGGCTAGCCACAGACCCGGGAAGAAAGTGCTGATACCCAGGAACTCGAGTTGATAGCCTTGGTGAAGCCAGGCAGCCTGAGAGACAACCCAAAGAACGAGGGCTGAGACACCAAGTCTCGGGTTTTTGAGGAAGGATGACTGAGGGAGGTAGAGTGGTAGGAAAATCATGTACCACAGGAAGTACTGGCCATGTTAGCAACACTGAGGTGAATGGAGAGGGGCGTGAGCACGAGTGGACGTGTCCGTGACATACCTGGGACGTGCAGACTTTGTTGAAGGTGACAAAAGCAAAGGTCTGCGCCATCATGGACGTCGAAAGGTTCTTCTTTGCGAGGACAAACGGGATGAGAACGCACGACAGGCTGAGCTGTGGGATGAAGGCTAGGGACTCGGTGCGCAGAGACGAAAGGGACGGCCTCGCGGAGTTGAGGTAGAGAAGGACGTTGTAGGGGGAGAAGTTATGTCGGTGGTCTATGCGGGTGAGGTGGTGGAGGTATGTGTGTACGATGAATGGCTTTCCATAGCTGTGATTTTGGTTAGGTTTTGAGGAGTGTGAGGGAGGGAGAGTGAGACGTACATGGAGTACATGAGGATATTGAGGCCCATGAAGGTTGCGAGGCTGGCGAGCGCTAGCGTGACTCGCTCTGAAGAGAAGAATTTGGTGACGAATTTGAAAGCCGAGATTGGCGGCCTCGTCCTTGTGGGCTTCTTGCCTAGATTTTCGTTGTCCATCCACCATATGATGGCTGGCGCATAGATGAGAGGGTAGATTTTGAAATGGACGCCCAGCCCCAAGACTACACCCGCAGCGGTGAATCTCTTCCTTTCCACAGCCCAGATGAGACCCATGGTCAGGACTCCGAGGAGGCCCTCGGAGCTGCCACGCGTGCTAATCGTCGCGACCATGGGATTCCAAAGCCATATCGCCGCGAAGGCGCCGGCCCCCTCGGGGCTCATGCCCCTGTGACGGCGTAGCACCGCGACGATGAGCCATCCGGCCAGTAGATCCGCGGCGGCAAAGAGGACTTTGCCGAGGGAGAAGAGAATGGTTGACGTGCCGGCGACAGAGGGCGCGAGCAGCCAGGCGAGGAGGGGCGTGTAGCGGTAGGTGTCGCGGTCATAGGGGCTTTGGCCGCGGGCGACGAAGCGGGCCGCGTCGGTGAAGACGAGGTAGTCTATGTCCGTGTATTTGACGGCAGAGTGGGCATCTTGGTAGGTGCCATAGAGGAGGAGTATGAGGCGGAGGAGCGCGGCGATGAGGAAGAGGGGCGTTGGGGCGAGGAGGGGGGATATTGATATCATGTTGTTATGGTGTGAAACCGATAGATGGTGTGGAAGGTAGTTTTTGAGATGCTGGCTATGTAATTACATGCATGACTTGCGCTGAGAAGGAGTAGAGTATGAGCTATATTTCAACGGCGGATGTGAATTGAGGCTCGAAGGCTCTCATCTCGCTGTTGGAGGAGAGTCTTGGAAATGCTTTCTTGGTGTTGAGTTGAGAATGAGAAGCACATATTCCCCTTTGATGATGGGGACAGTTCACTCACCACTGTAGCGATTTAGGAAGTAGGGAGGGTACATTGCCAGCCATTAATCACGCGCCACAGAGCACTAAACCTGCTGTACGAGGTGCCACGCTGCAGTAACTTACCCCACTAAGGCTTAGTAGATCTTCAACGACACACGCCATTTGCTAAATATACACAACTTTGAACCAACAGCACAATCTACCCTCTTCACGAGCCCGCAAAGCCATACAAGGACAGGACAAAACAGAACAGCTGAAGAAATGTCAAGCGGCGTTAAGAGAGACCGCGACGGCACCGCACGCGCCAAGATCGCTCAGATGCTCCTCGTGGTAGGTTCCATGGCATGTTCGAGGTGTTCCGGGACGAGCTGGATGAGCATCACGACCGGAGGGAGAGGATTGTTAAAGCCTCGAGGGACGTGACGGCACAGAGCAAGAAGATGTGAGTTTGCTGCGGTGGTTGTGGTGTTTGTGATTGCTTGCTGACAGGGCTGTGTGTAGTATTTTTGCATTGCAGAGGTGAGCTGGAGCCCTGGCCTATGTGGTCTCTAAAACTAGTAGTCAATGGCCAAAATTAACAGCATTTTTTTTTTTTCGTTGGTCACCCAGAGTCAAGCAACTTAATAAAGACATCCCCCTCAACCTGCAGCAGGACATGACTTCGCGTCTCGCAGAAATCGCCAAGCTGCTCGATTCCATCGCGCCGGATCTAAAGGTCCTCAACCGCCACCGCTACGTCTACCCCTTGCGCTGCCTCGAGGAGCTCGTCGAGGCCCTCTCGTTTGCATTCTACCTGCGCCACCAGCGGCTCATTACCCCGGCGGAGGCACAAGATGCCATCCCGTCAGACATTACGCTCACAGAGCACGACTACATGTACGGCGTGTTTGACTTGTTTGGCGAACTGATGCGGTTTGCTACAGTGACGACGGCGCAGATGGGAAAGCTGGCCGGGGATGAAAAGGGGGAGCGCAATATCCTGGGGGATATGCAGGAGTTGGGCTGTGCGTTCGAGGCGCTGCCCGAGATTCCGACAAAGGACTTTCGGCAGAAGATGGAGACAATGAGGCAGAGTGTTAGGAAGGTTGAGAAATTGGGGTATGGGCTTGTGGTGAGGGGGAGTGAGAGACCCAAGGGGTGGGTGCCAGATATGAAGGATGAAGCACCACAGCCCGTGTCGCCTTAAGGGGGTGTTGGTAAGAGCGTCCGCCTGGGTGCGAACACGATGAGAGCCGATTGCTGTGCAGGAGACGTGACGTGTTCATGTGCGGCTTCATAGAACAGCACCATACCGGCAATTGATGTGATGGATCACGCCGTTCATGGATGGGCCGGTGCATTTGGGTATGCTTCAAAGGCTCTAGTGTCTACAAGCAATGTGGGATATGTGGTATGTTCAACGCAGAACGCCAGGATGATGGCTTGTCAGGCTGACATATGTAGGAAACCCAGTGAACGATGGTGGACGTTCATGTTGTGTACATCTGTTCTATGATAAAAACAACTTATTAAAAGAATCAAGATGCTGCTTTTTGTAGCCCTTCAACCTACTCCGTAGCCAAGCGTCACAATGGGTCTATATGCTTTCCCGAAGTCCTGCAAACATGGACCAGAAGACCACGACGGCTCATGCAAGGCGAGTGACATGACGCAATGTAGTGAAGAAGGTTGCAAAGACGACAGGGGCGACAAGAAGGGCAACAGGCAACGGGAAGGCGAGATAGACAGCAGCCCAGCCATTGACGCCCCCTTAATGCCACGCCGAAAATCCGTCACCTTTGACAACGCTGTCAAGGAAGCGCAGGAGCGGCGAAACCAGGAAGCGCGCGAGAAACACCAAGCGAACGACTTCGAGTCCCACGTACCGGCAAGGACTGAGCATGCGGCAGGAGGCCCTGCAGCGCATGCACGAGCTCATGTATAAGATATGCTTCCACCCACGTTTCCGCGACGCCATCCGGGCCGAGGACTTTGAAACACTGGACGCTAGGCGGCTACTTCAGGTGATTACGTGGGATGGAGCTATCGGGCAACGCACGCCGTTGAAGGCGAATAGTGCGTTGAGATGGCGCGTCATGTCGCGTATTTGGAGTATTTTGTATGAGGACTTCTTCATGCCATCCCAAGAACAGAGATGGGTAGTGGATTTTGAGGATGAGGGCGAGGGTGAGGGTGAGGGTGAGGGTGAGGATGATGGCGAGGGTGACGGCGATGGTGACGGCGAGATTGAGAATGAGGATTACGAAGCAGATGAGGAAGAGTATCTTGCTGTGGTGATCGATCAAGATGCTGATAGCTTCTCTGATGACAGCGACGGAGGCGCTGGTGTCGATGAGTGTTACGATGCGGATGAGGAGGATTCCAGGGACAGCCACGGCACTCAGGAAGAGCAAAAAGCGCATAGAACCGAAAATGCAGCTGGAGAAACGATTTCGGGAGAAGACACAGACCTCCCCACCGACATAGACAGGACAATAAGCCGCCTAGTGTCCATCCTCCGACCGTTCTTCCACCCCCGCAGAGCTAGCATCAAGCTGAAGCCGATGAGATACGTCTTGGAGCTCTGCTATACCGCCCGCTACCTGCGCGGCCTCCTGGCCGAGCACCCTCTCGGCCGATTCTACTTCTACATGCCGGCGAACATGTACCGAAAGGTAGCTGACCTGCGGTACAACCTGTTAAAGGATAACGTCAACGTCGTGGACATTTTGGGCGCGGATCACCGTGACGGCTCGGACGACGTGGTATACTACTGCGTTACGGGGGGTCCTTCAGTGCCATGGGCGGAACGTGATGGAGCACCGCACTTTGAGGGAGACTCGGCCGTCAGTTGTGCTGTATCGGCCTGATAAGGGGGAGAAGGCGCCGCTGAATACGAAGGAAGTGAGGGAGTGGGCCAGACGGGAGAGGGAGAAGAAGAAGAAGAGGAAGAATGGCGAGGGGCAGGCGGGTTAAGGGCATGGAGTGTGGTATGGATTTGGCAGACTAGAACTTTTGGCAGAGGACAGAGGTACATGGACCCGTTGAATATGACATCAAGGCGTTGACACTTTGGTTTTGCTCCTGTTTGCTACAAATAGTCCCATCGAGTCCGATACTCTCATGGATAATGGTGTTTATAGTTTTGGCATGCAGAGCTGTACCTATCTCCGTTGAAAGGTTAACATGGGCATCGTGACTTCTCGACAAATTACTAAACGATGACTACTGCAACTATTTATAGATGCTGAACCTTAAAATGTTGTTGCCATGCAGAAGGAGTGTTTCTCCTACGATGTCCTGGCATCTTTCTCCTGTTTTGTGGATAGTCTACTTTACTTCTTCATATATCTAGAACCACCCCTCGGCTTACATTCCTATCTTTCCTTGCATCCTACATCGTGTCTTTCGAGATATAGGTACTCTTGCTATATATCTTGGTCTCTATCATCTCTTACACCCCTTTACTCCTAAACTTCTAGACTTTCAGTATAGACCAGACAGGTCTGCAGCACGTTCCACGCGAAGGGTCCATCCAAGCTTCCGCAATAACATGGATTTACGCGGCTTCCTCGACGTGGATGTCAACACCCTCATCCAAGCCGAGACTGGCTCCCCCCCTGGTTCTGTGGAGAGGAGCCTCGTACAGAACATCCTCCCCCTTGTTGTTGGAGAAGAAAGTCCCTTTGTCGGATGGGAAGATGAGCAACGGGGGAGAATCGGTGCCTTGGCTCCAGATGCAGATTTCGAATTCGGGTGGGAGCAACAGTGGGAGAATGGTGTCGTCGCCCCGGACACAGATGAACAAGTTGTATCTATAGAGACCGCAATGCAGTTTCCGGCTCACGGAACGATGGATTCCCTGTTGAGTAATCTACAAGAACAAGGAGGAGGAAAGGTGCTACGCCCGAGACGGATGTCTGAAGAAGAAGACCTGCAACAGCATCAACAGTTGCAACTGCACCTGAGGGTAGCGAAGGAACAGTATGAGCAGCGTAAGAAGCTGGAGAGGAAGCAGCGACAGTACATGAGATTACTGAAGAAACAGCAAAAGCAGGATGAAGAGCAAGAACAGAGTACGCAATCGAAAGAACAGAAAGAAAAGCAAGAGAAGGAACGACAGCTACAGAGGAAACAGCAGCGACAGAGGAAACAGCTGGAACGAAAAGAACAGCAGAGGCAGCAGGAAGAGCGTGTACGACAGCTTCAACTGCAATGGGAGCAAGACAGGGAGCGATGGCGACAGCAAGAGCGGCGACTGCAGGAACTTGAGACGCAGCCGCGACAGCAGCCGGAACAGAATCTGGAGGGACCAAGCCATGAGCAGGAGGACCAGGGGCATCAGGGACGGGTGACTTATGAGCAACGGCTGCAAATCCACCGGGCGATGGAACAGCAGCATCGATATCAACTGCAGCCGCAACAGCAGTACTTGCCGCAGCCGCAGAACCAGCAGTATCAACAGAATATATCGAGCTCTCTGCCAGAGCTCCCAACAGCGCTGATACAGCCAATGCCGGTACAGATCTCCCAATACCAGCAACTGCAGCCTCAGCCGATGCTTCTTCAACAATCACAGCAGCCAACAATGCAGCCGCATGAACAGCGGCCTTGCCTACCAGTGATGCCATCCTCGATGTACCAGGACCTTCAGCACCAGTGTCAGCAGCAACATGTACCAGTGATGCCAGCCCCGATAAACCAGCAGCTTCAACAGCCTATCCAGCTCTCTCTTCCCACGATGCCAACCCTGGTGGAACAGTCGAATCAAAATGAAGATTTTCAAGACGTACAAATACAGCCTCAGTCGATGAATCAACAAACGCAGCCACAGTATCAACATCAGGATTGGTTTTACCCAGAGCCTCCACTAGATGGATGAAATGCAACACAGCTTCTCAACGGGAAATGCTCATATCGCCCAGTTGAATTGGTAAAAGCAGCGATCAAGCCCTGCTCCTTGCGCGACGTTGTCTCTCTTTGAGGCTGCTCTGTTATTTGTTTGTACTATCACGGCATTCTCTAGTACTTTCAGTGCTCATCTCCGGTAGCAAGCGGTTTCGACCATTCTTGCACGTTAGATTAGTCATTATGCAAGATATTTGTTAAAATGAACGTATTGTTCTAGTAAAAGTTGCCATCGATGCGAAGGGAGGCGAGCATCAATCATTGCTACCAGAAACCGGTGGGCAGGGGCGTAACATGCTATTGGTCACAACTAAAGCAATGCCCCAGTTTTATTTATCGTGACACCTCCAAGCAGCATGCCAAGTGCCGAACAACGTTGAAACTCTGTTAATACTCACAAGTTCCTGTGCCCTTTCATCCACAATGTTCCTCTCTGTTGTAGGCATGCTGGCAACACAATCCAAGAACCTCATTACCCCCTACGATTGACCTCTCCGCCTGCAGTAGCAGATGCTCAACATGGCCCCAGCGCTGTCGCTCTATGAGGATGACGAGTCACGGTGGCGCGCAGTCCAAGCCCGGGACGCCGTAGCAGACGGCTTCTTCGTCTACGCGGTGCGCACCACCAAGATATACTGCCGTCCCATCTGCAAGGCACGCCTGGCTAGACGGGCCAACGTACGCTTCTACGCTACCGGGCAGGATGCACGGGAAGCGGGGTTTAGGGCGTGCAAGAGGTGCAAGCCGGAACAAGGCGGTCTGATGCCAGAGGAGATGGCAGTGTGCAAGATTCGAGCCTTCATAAAGGAGGCGGAGGAGGGGCAGGCGGCGGGAGGAGGCGAGAAGATCCAGTGCCGTGGATCAACCGCCAGTCTTGGTCAGATGGCGAGGCAGACAGGGCTGTCAAAGTGGCATTTCCACCGAGTGTTCAAGGCGTGTGCTGGAGTAACCCCATTTGAATACGCGCGTGGCCGGCGGGAGTTGGGGAACGGGGAGTCTACTGATGATCCAGCGATGACCCTGGAGCTACATGGTGATGCTGGCGCGGATGGGGGTTTTGGATGGCTGCAGCATCTAGATGCAGCCACCGGCCTTGACTTTGACTTTGGATTCCTGGATGGCCAGTTAGCTGCGGACACGGGATCGGGAGGCTTGACGAGTTTGAGCGGCACGTCGCCTCGGCATAGTGGTACTGGAACTGGGAGCAGTGGCAGTATATACAGCCCGATCCCGTTGGACGACCTTTTGGCATGGCCTGGCGAGGGACAGTAATGACTGGTCTTCCAGAATCGACAAGACGCCGAATTGCCAACTGCGAGACCGCACGGCGGCAGAGGCGTGTTTCGAGGGTCTATACTACGGCCGCCACCTGGGATAGGTTCGAGGTAGAGTGAATGGGAAGAAGATACAGATGGACTGTCTCTGAAGGAAGAGCCGATGTGAACGGATTCTACCTGGGCCTTTGGTGTTCCAGTCATTATCCACAGTGCCTGTTCAAAGCAGCCAGTTGAAAGGAAGACAAAACAACGCCACACGGACGCCCCAACAGAAAGAAGCCGAAGAAGCCTTCAATCCAGCCAGCAAACACAACGCCGGCCCCACTCAAAGAGAGTAAAAGGGCATGTTTCCGTAATCCGAAGCGGAGAAAGGAGACAAGGAAGAGGAATAATAAGATGAGAAAAACCAACCCAAAAGTGTACAAAGTACAAAGTACCAGAGAAATGCTGGCTTGAGTTCTCGCCAGGTCTGCCAGTCTTACCCCCGGCTGACTAAAACACGCACGCTGATTGGCCAGCCCTACCACGAACACCACCACCGACTTACACCAACTCCTCGCCGCCTGCTCAGCTTCCAATGAAGAGGCTTCGAATTCGCATGACCCTTGCTCGCCGTGCAGACCACTTGCTCTGATTTACTATGCGGTTCGTCCATGAACAGCGGCCACATTGGAATTGGCTTGCTCGGGATTGGCTGACGCACAGGGGCGAACGAAGAGCTGTTTCCGCCTCCCTGCATTCTGATGACTAGCTGTTCATGTTACGGAGCCGCTTGAGCGTGGTTCACGCGCCTGCCATTGTTCTAGAGAGAGAGTATGGGTATATATTCCACGTCTCACCTGGGCCTTTGACCCGACGTGACAGCCGTCTCCTCCATCTTCACCTTCATCTGCTTTCCTCCCTTGACCTCCCTTCCACTATCCCAAGCAGACATCCTACAACGCTCACAGAAAAATGGCCCATCAAACGGAATCATCTCCCCTCCTCCCTTCCTCTCCACCTCTCCAGCGCTCACGCAGCTCCTCCTCAAACACAATCGACCAAAGGTCCACGGCCTCCCGAGAGAGCATAGCGCCGTCGTGCGACTCGACCGACATCCTCCGCGACGTGATCATCGGCTTCTCAGATGGCCTCACTGTGCCCTTCGCCCTGACAGCCGGCCTCTCCTCCCTCGGCAGCACGAAGCTAGTCATAATGGGCGGCCTGGCCGAGCTCTTCTCCGGCATGATCAGCATGGGGCTGGGCGCCTACCTCGCTGCCGTAACGGAGCGAGACCACTACACGTCTCTCCAGAAGCGGGAGGCCCAGGACACCGAGGGGTGCAAGTCGCTATCTGGGAGGGAAGGGAATGACAGCCAGCGCTCCGACATCTTCGACATCCTCGCTTCGTACGGCGTATCCCGCGGTGCCGCAACACCCCTCGTCGACGAGCTCTGCGCAGACCACCAAGCGAGAATACGCTTCAAGATGGACTTTCTCCTCAAGATGGAAAAACCAGACATCCACCGCGCATGGATCTCCGGCGTCACAATGGGGCTGAGCTACTTTGTCGGCGGGCTAATCCCCATGGTTCCCTACTTTGTCATGGCGCGCGTGAGAGACGCGCTCCTCGTGTCCGTGGGCCGTCACGGTCGTCACGCTGCTGGCGTTTGGGTACGTCAAGAACTACGTTGCTATTCGCAACCACCGTGCGGGCGTTTGGGGCGCGTTGCAGACCCTTGTGATTGGCATGTTGGCCGCGGGGGCGAGCTACGTTATTGTGAGGGGGTTGGATAGGGGGGATGTGTAGGAGCGCGTTGAAGATTTTTCACGAAGTGAGCGCTTGCTTATTTGCTTGGCAGAGATGAGCTGTCTCATGGCACTTTGCAGGGAAAAGGCGTTTCGGGAGTTACGGATATGGCATTGGGACGACAAAATAGCCTAGAGGCTACGACATGTATGACTTGAAACACTACACACAATCATAAGCGCTTCGATTTTCTCCCCATTGCTGTCCCTTGCCCTTCGCTGTCCTGTGCCAGAGCGTAACCGTGGCCCGTCCATTCTCATAGTACATGCTCCCAAAAGATGCTTCAATGTAAGTTATGCTAGTCTGTCCAGCCTGCTCACCGCCGTATTAAACACTGCCCAACTCCAGTACTCCCTAATGATCCCCACGAGGCCCATCTCCTTCGTAAAACCCTCCTCTCACACTACCACGGGTGAAGCAGAAGCGCACCGACATGTCCACCCAGAGAGACAGATTAATACCGCAGCAGTAGAGATTGTGATGTGGCTGTCGTTCAGTGAATGTTTGCGTCTTCGTCCGTCATATCTAAACCGAATATGCCTTTGTATGAACAGCCCCCAGTCGATATTAAAAATCCATACATCCCAAGACATGGTGTATTCTCTGCAGCACAATCCTCAAAACAACTGAAACCAACACAACCCAAGTAAGTAAGAGTTACCACACCAACAAACCCAGACCAACCACGCATCCATGGAACCAACCCCGTGCACCGTGAGCGCCACCGAGCAAAGGACAATATAGCAGCTCGTATTGTCGCCACGGGGGCTTCGAAGGGGGGTCATGATAATTGGGTATAGTGGCTGCGAGGCCGTTTCGAGAAGGAAGGATTGTTCCGCACCTTGCTGTGTTATAGGCGTGACGATGACGCCGTTATTAGAGTCTGGGTAAAACGCTTTCTGGCGATTCAAAATTGAGGACGCTGGATTGCGGTTTTGGCGTGGGAGTGGTGTTACTTGCTATACTTACTGCTGCCTGATTGGCCTCTTGTCGTCTCGGAACCATGACGGCAGCCTCCCTACAGCATCAGAGGGTGTAAACTCGCGTAGGTTGCTCCTGTGCATGTGTCGGCTGGACAGTTGGGACAAACTTGCGGAGTAAGATCGAGGGTTTCATACCATATATCAAAACACATAGTAGTATATGGGCCATCTTTTCTGTTGAGAAGCTGGCCTCGCCATCGCTGAGCGCGTCTTCCACGTAAACTCCAAACGCACAGTACGCCTGTATGAAACACATTCTATTCGCTTTGTACGTCCTCTATGCTTGTTTCATAGACGCAGGTTTCCAAGCCCACTGCAGTATGATATACATGTTACTCACACAATCCTTACTCCCTCCGCTAGTTGCGATAAACCCGCTTCTCCCCAACTGGGTACATCACGCGCACACATACAAACACATCTGGGACCCCCTCACCCTTCTCAGTCATGCTCTGGTGGAAAGCGGCTTGCGCCCCGTCTAAGGGATACAAAAGTCAATCCAACTCCCGAGATAGTCCAGCCTGTTGCCCTGGTGCTCTTGGCCCTTGAAGATGGCCTCGAACTCCGCAAAGCTGAGTCTGCCCCATCCGCCCCTCTCGATGGCCTCTGCCTCGGCCAGGCTCAATTTTTTCCAATATCGTAATTTATCTAGTGAGGGAGGCTGCGGTGGTGTCGGTTCAGGTTTTGCGGCGGTTTGGCGAATTGGAAAGCCATTTACACGGGGAGGGGTCGGAGCATTGCTGTTTGGTCGGAATTGCGGCATTGTAGGATCTCTGTACTGATCGTGGTCTTCTCTACCGCCTTCGTCAAACGACTCGACAGACGTGTCTTCGTCCTCGAGACTCTCATCAACACTCAAGTCGACGGTGGCATCAATCTCCACCGCGTTCCGCGGCTCTGCTGGCTCTTGTGGAGCGATGGAGTATCCCGTCTCGGAGAGGAGCTCTTCCAGAGTTTTACCCGCGACTGATTTCTCTCGTTGCTTGGTTGATTCCTGTGCTGGCGGCTTGTCCTCGATTTCCCCTTCATCGGGCAGCTCCACGGCTGCAATCTCCTCTGCATATTTCTCGCGTTCTTTCTTGCATTCGGCGGCTTTTATGGCTAGGTCCTCGGCTGGTTTGAAGATTGTGTCAAGTAGCTCATTGAAAGCTTGCTGCGTTACTTGGTAAAGAATCTCTTTACCGGCATCTCTCTCCGCAGTAGGGAGCAGCATGCTACCCCTGCGATCTGGCATGCTCCCTGGAGGGGTGGAGGGGTCAGAACGAGCCCTGTAGTCGTTCACATCATCAGTGAAGCGAACCCCAGAATTCGAGCGAGAACGATTCGTTACAGGCTCTTCGCCAGCCGCGGCATGGGCATCATCAACCATTTGGTGGATTCTAGCGAGAATATCCTCGTCGTCTCCCCAATCTTCTGGGGCATTGCCACCTTCTTCTTCATCGAGGTAGAACGCACGCCGCGCCCACCTGTCGTGGAGGCTGTCCCGCGCCATTTCTTTGCGTCGCTGCTCTAGTTTTGGAGCTCGCCGACGGTTGAGTGATATCGCCCTTGCGCGGGCCTCACTTTCTGTCATTGGATGTGAGTCGTGAGAGGTATTTGAGTCGCGGCGCCGCCTGCGTTCTCCATTCTGGTTGTCTTCATTATTGTCCTCATTACCGTCCTCATCTTCATCAGACCCGTCGTCAACAATCTCGAACTGCAGACTAGGATGCCCCATTATGATCTCGGGAAGTTCTTCAAGACTCGTAGGTGGGTCGAGGAGGGCGGCCCAATACGAGCGGTCCAACATGGTACCGCTGAGGCGACGGACAGTGCGCCACTCCGTATCACTATCATTCCGGGTGACTAGGCGCCTACGCGGGCGCTGATCGGTTTCGTACGCGAACAAGCTGGTAAGAATATCTTCTCGGTCTGCTGTATCGTCCTCGTTTTCAGCTACGGCGTGTTTGTACTTGTCGTCGACATCGACGGAACCATCTCGATGGTAAGTTTTACCCTCGAATCTCATATTGCCATCTGCAGCAGGCACCCGGCCTTCCCGCCCAAACAGGCTGCTGAGAGGCTGTCTGCTATTAACAAGCTGCTGGGCCTCGGTGTTGGCGAGAAGCTGATCCTCCAACCCATCTAGAATATCTTTGTGCATCTGCTTGTAGAGGACGTAGTACGCGCGGAACATGCGGAGGAAGTCGCGTCGATCAACAAATCCATCCGAGTCAATATCGTAACCCTCAAAGACCTTGGTCAGCTTGTCTTTCTGCCTACGATAGGCCAAGCCATGTAAAAACTCGGCAAAGCCAATCAGACCGTCATGGTTGGAGTCGTAGAATGAGAACATGCGATCATGTATGAGATTCGGCGCCGCATGGCGGGATCCACCAGTAGGAACAAGACACCGCTCAAACGTTTTGCGATCCATGGCAACGCAGAGTTCATCTGGGTCTTCCCTCCACTCTGCGTTGGCCATGAAAGTCCATTGCTCCCAAAACGCCTCTAGTTCAGGTCTCTCGAAACCCGTCTCTTTCGAGAGCTTGGCGATGAGTGCTCGCGGCAACGTCCGTCGACATGTGTCGGGATCACCGGTATACCAAACTGACTGCATTTGCCTGGGGCCAAACGGTGGTGCGGGAACCCTGATTTTGTAGAAGATGTGTGTCTTGATGTGGACCCCTTGGGCCTCGCAAGTCTCGCACAGGTCAAAATCTGCGCAGTTGGCACAGCGGTAGCGAACTCCGCGGATAGGAACCATGCCACACGCGTTACACTGGCACCCCCTATGGACACAACCATTACGCCGAGCGTTATCTTCGGATACGCGAAAGAGCAGGTTTACAATGTTGTGGCCAGCTCTCTGTGTCGGAGGAAAATTCGAATTATCATTCCACCACTCGTCGGCTCCTTCTTCAGCGCCTTCATCGACGACTGTTTCTCCGTCCCCAGCAGCTGGAGGAGGCACACTGAATATGTCGGCATTTTCGTCGCCCGGGGTCTCTGACGTTGTGCTCGAGGCAGAACCACCGCCTGTCCCCGCCCTTTGCCTCCGCGGTCGACCGCTGCGGCGAACAGCGTTACTGCGATGCAAACCTAGGCTTGCAGAGCCATCGGTCGAGAAGGAAAGATTCGACTGGTAGGCATAGTATCCTGCTGAGATGGCGGCGACAGCAGATATGATGGCGACGGCCAGTCGCGGCCGATTGATGGTATCGACCGAGGGATTCGGCAACCACATGTCTATATTTGTAGCATTGTGTTCGCAACGATTTCGGGGTGTGCGATGGTGTGACAGCTATCGGCGATCTTGCTGTCTGTCACTGGCCCTGACGGTGGTGACAGGTTGAGGACCTCGAAACAGTCACGAGATGACAAATCCTAGATCACAAGTTGTAAGAGCCCGTCGTTCGATCGTCGTCGGGGGGGTATCTCTGTCGTAGGCAATGTTTGGTAGCTGTTTATTCCTGATCCTGCCAAGGTGACTTTTGCCCTGATGCGACCAAGGGGTTTGTTTTTTACAACTGATGCGAAGGATTGGATTGGATGTTGGAATTTGGAGGTGACGGAAGGCACTGGACTACCAGGGTACTTTGTGCTCCGTACCTTAAGCCGCTTTCGCTGGGGATCCAGTTCTAGCCATAAGCACCCTGTAATTTGTCAGTATTTCAGGTGCCGGAGGATTGGGCTGGTCTCGAATGGTACGTACTTTGTCATGCTCGAATCCGACATCATCGACTCGACTCGATCCGCTCTCCACCTCTACTCGCCATCGTTCACCTCCAGATCTTGACACTCCCTCAAGATCACACTCACCATGGCTGACCGACCGCCTCTCCCGGGGCAGATGCCGTCATCCTTTGACAGCGATGCGTACGTTTTCTCCGTCTTCCTATCTCTACAGCTTCAGTCTTCATCGCTGCCGTCCACCACTCACACGATGCTGCAGAGACTTCCACAGTGAACGCCCCATGGTAAAGGTTGTTCGCAAGATCAAGGAAGAACCACTCGTTCCTTTAGGTAAGATAGCATAGGCCATGTAATGTACCCTTCATTCTCTAACAGCGTCAGGAATTGGCCTCACCGTCTTCGCCTTCGTAGGCGCCTACCGCGCCCTCCGCCGAGGCGACTCCAAACAAGCAAACAAGATGTTCCGCGCCCGAGTCGCCGCGCAAGGTTTCACCGTCCTCGCCATGGTAGCGGGCAGCATGTACTATAACAAGGACCGCGAAAAGACCAAGGAGCTACGCAAGCTCCAGGAGCAGCGCGACGCCGAGGAGACACGACAAAAGTGGATTCGCGAGCTTGAGGCCCGAGACGAGGAGGATAAGGCGCTCAAGGCACATTTACTACAGAGGAGGCAAGAGGCGCAGGGTCTATCTCCCGCCGCTGCTGAGCGAGAGGACAAGGACGGCGCCAAGGCTACTGGTGGCACCTTGGGCAAGATGGGTCTTTGGGCGCAGGGGAAGGAGAAGGCTGAGAAAGACGCGGCTGTTGCGGCTGGAGCAAGGGACGAGGAGAAGTCGAAGCGGGAGAATCCTAGAAGCTCGCTGGGTGCAATCGGCGAGGTCATATCCAAGCAAAAAGGAGACAAGGAGCCGAAATCTCGAGACTCCACAAACGATCAGTCGAAGAAATAGGAAACATAAATGTTCGAGAAAAAGCATACGACGAACGGGAGACAAATGGGAGATACATGGCCGAGGTTTTGTGAATCGACCAACTGTACGATATTAGTCGACTGGGACTGGCCTTGAGGACGGATTGTACGAGTATGTCGAGGAAACAAAAGCAACTCCACCAAGTATATAGTGACATAAGCAATGAGATGGATGACCATTGATAGCATAATATGAGGAATTCGTATGAAGTACTATTTCATCTTCATGGCCAACTTGGCAAAGAATCCACAAGCTCAAATGAACTTCCTCGTTTAGGTAGCACGTTTCAGTGATGCCGGACAGTGGAGAGTACGACATACTGTGCGCTTCGGTGTCTTGCCAGCATTGGTTATTGCCATGCCTATCTTCGAGTCAATACTCTGAAGCTCCGAGGAGAATGGCGATTCGAGCGCCAATGTTTCGCAATGCAAGGCCTGAGCTGTTAATACGCACAAGGTCCTTGTATCTAGCAGCACGTTGCTTGAAACCCACAATAAAAATCATATCTGTCTAGTCGCGTGCTGATATTCAACACCGTTGGAGCTGGATTGGTGTCTGGCGGCCGACGATGTGCTCGCGTTACGTTTTCGAGCAGGATTGATGTATCGACACGTTCGACTGTACCAGGACGAAACAGAGCCCCCTTCCATAGAATAAAGCTCTGTCAAACTGGGAATAAGATATGAACCGCGCCGTATTCGCCGGGGCATCTCCACATTGCCCCTTTCGACAGCAAATCATCGGAAAATGGTTATCTTCTCTTGATTATTTTCGTCAAAGTCATCGTACTCACAGCGGACCTCGGACTGTTGCAGCCGCTCGCAGGCCACAGCTTCTCCACTTGAGAGCATGATGCGCGCGTGATGCTTCCATACGGACATTAGAATCGGCAAGCAGACAGCTGTAATACGGGAAGGCTGAAACTAGAGAATTGAAGCGTTTTAGGAGTCGGTGTAGGATGTAGAGTACGGGACGTGTAGATTGCCTCGAAATGATATCACTGACAATATGTATTAACTCGTGAATAGCGACCAGCCCCATATAGAAAACAAGCAACAAATCAAAGCAAGCATCCCAACGGTTAGCGAACATGTTAATGAGGCGTGCTGAATGCTATTTTCGTGAGTCGTTCATGATGTTAGTAGCCTCCGGGTAAGGAAGCTCAGGGTGTGCACTGTGAGGTAGCTCAGGCGAGGGCTTCTGTCTTCAGCCACCATCTGCATACAACCGCATGATATCACTACCCGTGCTGTAAAATATTTGGTACAGTACCTAGGTACCTAGGTATCTGCCAAGTGTACTCCTTACAAGTAGTACTATCGGTACCCATGATTAGGCGTCCCAGTAGCCACCATCAGTAATAGTAGGTAGACCTTGGCTTCTGTCGGTTACCTAATTAGGTGCGAATGTCGGCACGCTGGCCAAGTGACGTACCTCACTCTCTACTTCTAGGCACGCACCAGGTACCATGCGTCGTACGAGATACATCACTTACCCCTTCCCTCGACTTCCACCTACCTACAGGTTGACAAAACTTTTCGCCATCACTCGATTAAAACTGAAGAAAAGCGCCTTTAGAAACATGACTGCCCTGTAGATAGTACATCATGGGCCAAACCCTCTCCGACGAGCACCCGCGAGGACGTTCCCGCGAGGAGCTGACGCAAGAGCTCGTGAGTTGCCACGGGAGCCTGATTAGCTGAAGTAGACGGTCCTAACGTTATTGGAACAGGCGCATAGGTTCAAAGATAAATGTTTTACTTCATTAGAGTACTACTCGCTGAAGGATGTCTTCAAAGGCCTGGCCGACCAGCAAGGCTCCATTCGGTACCTAAAGGAGGACACCATTGCCCGGTTCTTGGAGATTCCAGATATCCTTGGCGCATCTCCCGTCGTGTTCCAGATGGTCTCCTACCTAGGTGCATTTCCGTTTCTTAATGAAGCGCCGGTTGTGCTGGAGCTGCCACAGATGATAATGGTGATTGTCATCATGACCCAGCGTTATGGACGAGTGTTGGCTAGAGGCTCTACCGATAGGACGAAGCTCCTCTTCAAAAGCCTCGCCGTATATGACCGCAATGCATCTAGGGCTGAAGCCACCACGCCTGTCGCGAAGACGGAAGCTGCAAATTCACCAGCAAGGCCCCATGTGCTTGGGTTTTCAGTGGACGAACCAGGGGATGACGCCGAAGAGGACGACGATGACGACCTAGTCATCACTGCTTTTGAACTTCTAGATATTCATGAAGCTGTTAAGCAAGGCCATTCTCCCAGCTTCCACAGCGCGATAATCCCCACGGACAATTTTCGCAAGCTCTTAATGCTTCTACTACTCTCAGCTCCGCTGGACCCGCAAGAGAGCCTCTCTCTGTACTCGACTCGGGTAGTCGGCGATGACCTAGAGAGTCTACGATCAGCTGCAGAGTGCATCCTCTCCTCCTTCGTCAATGTCGAACAGTCCACAGGTATCAGATATGGCCACTTTAAAAGGATCATCCCGACACTGTTCCCGAACCTGTTCAACGGGTTCAATGGCATGTTTGAACATTTTCTCTTTTCTAAAAATCTAGACTTTTCCAAGGGAGTATCAGGTGGACCAGAGTCAAAGGAAAAGCAGTCTGACTTCAAGATGGCCCAGCCCTTGCTGTCCGAGCAAGGAGAGATTCTGACCGAGCACACGCTGTCTCAGCTATCGCTATTTTTGCCAGGCTCAGACCTGTTCCGCAAGGTAAGGCTTTTGTACTCGGGAAGCGACGCAGGGTTCTCCATGGGTAGCTTCGAATCCAAGGTCTTCAATTGGAGGGCGCCTACGATACTACTTGTACGCGGCACTCGTTTAAGTGATACTCCCGAGCGTGGACAGGAGACCACATTTGCTGAGTCTCTGCCCACTAAACGGTTCCCACATGGGAGCAAGTCTGAGCGCGTCACGTACGGAGTATACGTCCGAGAACCGTGGAAACACACCCACCGGGAATGTTTCGGTGACTCGGAGACTGTTCTATTCCAGTTGGAGCCGATACATGACGTGTTCCCAGCATCCACCATCAACACCGACTACGTTGCGTTTACCAAGCCTCCAGGAAACCAGTCCTGTCTCTCCTTTGGCTGCCCCCATCCAAAGCCAACCCAAGCGCACCGCAAGGACAGTACCTTTTCGCTAGGCGCCGTATCACTGCTCCTCAACGACTCGTTCGAGTTTGGAGTGTTCAACCATGATTACAAGTCGCGCGGCGGTGCTTTCCACAACAGCGTGACGAGGAAGTTTGACTTCCAGGACCGCTTCCAGATCGAAAGTCTCGAGGTTTGGGGCTGTGGCGGCGACGCGGAAGCCAAGGCGCAGGCAGAAAGGTGGGCATGGGAAGCGAGAGAGGCAGAGTCCCGCCGGAAGATTAATCTGGGGTCAGGCAGCAAGGAGGCCGACAGGGCGCTGCTGGAAATGGCTGGGCTGATAGGAGCGAATCGAAGTGGCGGGTCCATGGGGTGATATTTGGGAGTTTTGATGTTTTAGATACTAGAGCCGGCTCTGGTGGCGATGGTTTTGTATGATGGAATGAAAGATGTACTGAAATAAGAAAGCGACAATGTCCCATACCGTGCTCTGAGTCTACGCAAAGAAACTTGAAGATTTTCTCCAAGAGATTTTGGAAACTAATTTCATTCACTGCAGCAGCCTGCCTCTCTCTTGTAGCCCAGCAGCTAGTTGAAAGGGCGTCGGCGTCCTTTAATCTGGCACGGCACCTTGACCACCTTCTAGTGAATGTGTTGATCCATAGTCTCAGATCGGCAGGGCCTTGTCAATAGTACGATAGGTCGTAGTGACGACGCGGTCGTGCGCCGTTTCCCTGCGCAGCCTGGATGGATCTTTGGGTATAGTCTGGTGGTATATTCTTCCACGCCGCGACAGCATATAGCATTTTCAGAAAGGAGGATGTTCCCTCAGCCCGAGGCGGACTACTTGGGTGCTGGCAGATCTGGACTTATCTAGACGGATTTACAACACAACGGTCAGAGAGTGCGTTGGACATTGGCTCTCCGAGATGTGAATCACTGGCGAAATACCTGACAGCCAAACAACACCAAGTAGTATCAATGTACGTACGTAAACTTCATCAACAAAAACTGGCCAGACACAACACGGAGACGAGACCACGTATCAAACAGACACCCAGCGCCTTCGTAACCCATCCGAAACAGTATATCCATCTTTATTCTTTCAAAAAGCTTGTCCAGAAGCGACACTTACCTGCGCTCAGGGTGCTGCCGCTCACACGACCACTCTTCCACTGCTACGGAGAGCCTGCCCACCTCCCGTCTATACAACGTATCGTAGTCATGAACCCACTCCCCAATAACCGTGCCAGTGGCCGGCGGCGCAAGGACCGTAGACCACCATTGGGGCATAAACTGTGGGAATGTCCGATCGAGCAGCAGCTTCTTGCCTCTATATGGTCTAGGCAGGAGACTATCGCCATCGCCGTGGGCGCCGTACAGTCGCATTCCGACAAGCTTCGCAGTGCGTCAGCTTATGTATTATTGTTTTTTTCCAGTCTCCCTTTTCTACTTCTTTCACTTTGAGATGGCTGCGTCAAACCTACCTGGTATTCCCTATACAGCATCCTTAGCTTGTCGTGCATCAAGCATCTCGTTTGGCTGGTGTTTGTGAAGTGCTCCGCGCCGGCGATGACCATGTTGAGAAAGTTCACGGTCTCGATTGAGTACTGCCTGTGCCGTCAGCACGCATCCAATCCAGCTTCAAACCTTCATGGGGAAACACACCTCAGTGTAGCACTGGGCCACATGCAGCTGGCTCGCCGTATTTGTATCAAACGTATGCTCGAGATGGAGCCGCAAGCCCTGCAGCAGTTTAACCCAGAACATGAGTGTCCGCAGAAGCCTCTGTTTCGCATCAAAGTCAGTAATCGCCCTGAATAAACACCGACAAGGCAGATGGTGTGCCTACGACGATTGGCCCGCTCTGATCCATGGCTGCAGGGGCAATTGTCCTGTTCTTCTCACGCGCAAAGTCCACGGGGTAGGCGTGCACTGCCGCGTAGAAAAGCCAGTTCAGCCCGGTGAACATGCCGCAAATCTCCTCGGGGTAAATGGCGCGGTCGATCATGTTGTCACGCAAGTTATTTCCCGCTCTCTTCCACGCGGATTCAGGATCTTTCGAGTCGGCGATTTCGCCATCGGTTTGTATTACTCTTGGGGGATCATTGAATGCCGGTTGCCCCTGGTTGATTTCCAGCTGGGTTTTTCGTTGCGTAGGTAGGTGAGACGGTTGATCTATCGTCAGACCCAGGCAGATTGGCCATATGAGCAAACTGCTGAGCTTCATGTTGGTTTTGATCTTCGCATTGAGTGATGGGGAGACGTACGATGCAACGAATTTCAAAGCGGGAAATTCACAGCCACAGGTACTTTTCCACTGATAAATTTTACTGATAGGCTTTCGTTCACCATGCTTCTATGGGCATGAAGGTTTCTCTACGCATAAGCCACACCCATGACTCTGCTTTTCTTTGGTGTCTCTTCTAACCCGCCGGTTCCAAATCTATCGGCTGAAGCTAGTTTCCATATGCGTCATCGCGGCTTTCCGCCTTGTTGTCGAATCATTACCTTCGTAGCTCAAAAGATGCAACTCTCGACCCTCAACGCTTCACGTATGCAAACTACAGTAGGCTTTGCATGTGTGGAAATACAGTGAGTGACACGTAATATCCAACAGCCGTACAATTGTGTAATGAACTCTAAATAAGCGAAGAAATTTCAGCATGGCCGTTTCGCAATACCCCCGCGCTGTTTCTTAACCTCGATCTCGCTCCATCATTTCTAGACCAGCAATCAGCAACCAGTGTCACATCGCGCGCCATGCGGCTAAACCTCCTCGTCGCCCTCCTGGCGGCCACCAGCCTAGCCTCGCGCTCAAACCCCCCGGGATACCGCAAACCGCTCGAGGGCGTTCCCCTCGGGTCAAAAGAAATGGACGAATTAGCGCACCGGAACCACGACCATCACGGGCGGCTCGCCGACAGTTGGAAGTTTTCGCACCGGTTGGGCGAGGGTATCGAGAATAGGGTGAATGGTATCATCAAGTGGCAGGAGGGCTTCCAGCGGAGTTTGCCGCTGAAAAAGAAACTATTTACAGCATCAATTGTGCGTGGGCCGAATAGGACAGCACATGTCGGGGCCTAGACGAGTCACCATATCGGAAGGCTAACAGTAGATTTCAATAGAAGGCGTGGAGAGAATTCAAGACGCACGTTCCACATCCGCAAGCCATGGATGTTGAAACATACAAAGCCGTAAGCCGCACGATATTCAATTCTATAACCTGAGCTGAGTTACTAACCTCGTCCTCGCTAGGCCGTCAACGAGCTCTACAAACTATTCCAGAACCTGAGTGAGGATGGGTATCCCTACGCGGCAGAGTCAATGACTCAGAAAATCCTGTTTGACTATGTTGTGAGCCGGTCCCCAGTCTCCAGTTTGGAGCCCCTGCGAATGTCTGTAGTAACCTTTCGATAGATGCTCAATGGCCTACTCTGGGAAATATCCCCCTTCGACCGCATGCCAATGTACCTCAAGAGCAATACATCGGATTTGGCATTTCTTCTCATAGAGCAGTTGGCCGTCAATGTCATCAGCAATAAGCCCAAGCTAGAGTGGAACCTAGTCAACCTTTCCGATCATTGATCGTCTGCACGCTTGTTTCAGAAAACCAGAGAGGTGCAGTTAAAGAAGCGTATCATCGCTTTCATGAAATTTCAGCTGGATTTGCGCAACGGCATCAAGCCCTAGGGCATCATGCAATGCATCCACCGCAACGAATGAGCGTACGAGGGATAAAATGAGGGAAGAAATTTACTGTTGGGCAGAATCTTACAGAAGTCATGATTGGCATCATCGGTATCACCATAGGAAAATACAGCGCATTTGATCGGATAGATCGTAAGTCCTTTACAGTTCTCATACATCTCATCGCGTCCTTATCGCGAGAATTTCAAAGGGGCTTTGTTTCCGATGCAAATGTACAAAATACAACTCATATATTGAATCGACAAATCTACTACTTTGATATAAACCCCCCATCTTTTCCCTACCCACGCGCGGGCCCTCTGCAGCAGTCGCTAGACCCCATCCCCTATTCCCCGATTTAGTTGGATCGCACAAAGGAGAACTGGCCACCAGCACCTTGGTTGTCCAGGATGAAGGTACCCTTGGCCTGAGCACACACAGATCCATCACCATTGTGCACGGTCTTGGTACCGCACTGAGCAAGAGGCTCCAGCTGGACGAAACCAGCCTGGCCGGGGTTCACAGTGAAGGTCTGAGTACCACCGTTGGAAACAGCAATAGAGTGGGAGACATCAACGGAGGCAGTGAAGACATCGGCAGCACCGACACTGATGCTGAAGGAGTCGGTGACGGTAATGGACTGAGTCAGGGCAACGGCGCAAGAGCTTCCCTGGCCGGGGCAAGAGATGAAGGGCGAGACACGGGCGCCCTGAGCGAGGCAGCTGACGCAGTCATCGCAGGTGACGGATGTAGAACCGCTGCAGCCGTCGCGCTTCTCGACGCCGAGAGAATCGCGCCTCACAACGTTGGGGGCAGCGGACTCCTCACGCTTGGCAGCCTTCTTGACAGCAGCAGAAGACTCCTTGCGGCGGGCAGTGAAGCTACCGGCGTCACCCGCAACATCCCTCTTCTGGGGGATCTCGGCGAGGAGGGTACCAGAAGGGATGCCGGAGAGGTTGTTGCAGCCGGTCTGGTCACACTCGGCGGTGACGACGTCAAGCGCAGGGGTGACGGAGTCGTAGCAGCCAGACTGGTGGAAGACGCCCTGGAGCGAGCCGCACTGGATGTGCTGGTTCTCCTGGCTGGTGGGGAGCTGGAAGAAGGCGATGCCGTTGCTGGTGCCGTCGATGGTGACGACGACGTGGCCGCGGGGGTCGCCGTTGGGGAAGAAGTTGTAGAGGGTGCAGGTGTTCACGCCAGAGGGGGAGATATCGATTGTTGGGCCAGTTGGACTGGCACAGCTTCCCGCCTGCCAGACGGCGGTGATGCCCGCCTGGGCAGTGGCGGCAAGGGCCAGCGTGGTGAGGAAGGACTTGGAGGACATGTTGGCGAGTGCGAAGTTGGGCTGTGATGGGAGTTTGAATAGAATAGTAGTAGAGTGAGTGTAGGAGACTGGAGACTGGAAACTGGAGACTGGAGAGTTGTCGATGAAGATCTACAAGATGTGTCGAAATATGGTCCGCCGCCGTCCCTTATATACTCCATTCCGAGCATGACTCCAGATGCCCAGTCGCCCCATGTAAACCAACCGCGGGACAACATCTCGAAGGCCAAAGGAGAGAGAAAAAACCTACACCATGCCTTACCCACCACCATAACCACCCGCGCAACCCGCCTCAACCTCGATGAGACACTACGCATCTGCTATCTCCAACGCCCGTCGAGCCCCGTAATGACGCACCAGGCGCACATACCGATCTTACATCCAAGCCTCAACTGTCGTCCCGCCCCCATACCCGGTCGACGCTAGAAGGAGGGAATGCGTACGCGCCAGGCTTCTTCGAGATGAAACATGGAGGGCGTCGCGGCTGCGGCTGGCGGATTGGTGGAATGTCGTTGCTCCTCGGAATTGTCAGACGCTAGAAACCGACTAAAATATTCTAAATTCTACTCCATAATTAATACGAAATTCGAACAGGGGGGGGGGGGGGGGGGGGGCATCTGGCATGATGATGAATCCACAGACGAGCAGAGACTCACTCGCCTTGTGCGGGCTGCCTCGAGCCATCGCCATCTCATTGGTGAGATTCGGACCGAAGACATAACCTGCCACGCCATCGTAAGCGCTTGCACGATCAACTACACCATTCCGAACCATTCCAGAGCAGCTCTGGCCAGTCCCCATCTCAAGCACCATGTGGGCGTGGAAGGGGCGAAGGGGCGAAGAGGCGAAGAGGAGCCCGGGGCCACCGGCCACAGAGTGACAGAGCGCCAGTCGCAGCGACGAACCAGGCTGCCGACTGCCGACGATCGGTGCCAGATCGGGCAGCCGTCCCACATGATTAATTACGTCCGGCTTGCCGGGACTCACGGCGGCAGTCACCCCGTTAGTGCCTTCCTCACCAAGTCCTATCGCCTCACTATACAGAGCGACCCATGCATAGCTAAAGGCAATGGGGCACAGATTGCCTTTGTGCCTTGGTTGGCGTGAATTCGCCCATCACGAGTTACGTACGAGGCTTCTTACACACTGTCATATCCCCCGCCAAGGAACTTGTGAAAGTCTTGCTAGTGCGGGCAGAGATCTGAGAGCTGCCACAGCCCAACCAGGCGTCGAGTACCCGTTCCGTCTCATTTATGCTTTATGCAAACTCATGGAATTCATGCACGCGGTGTGCACCTGATGGCAATCCCAAGCAACAGCGTTTCGGGCGCAACAAGGAAGGGTCAGAAGAGGAAAGTTACGTTTCGGGTGCTTCCGTATAGGACTGCAACACAATGCAGAGTCAGCGTAGCACCCATCATCTCCCACGACCACTGTCGCTCCCTCGACCAGCCCACTCTGTCCCACCATGTCAGATCAAGATCGGCGCTGCACCACCGCCCGCTAGCTGCTGTCTTGCGACGTGCTTATAGTCTTGGCGGCCGTCCCATAGATGATAGATGTCCTGGATGTCCTGGATGTCATGTCATGCCTCATCCCTACGCTTTGACGCCTCAAACCGTCTTTCTTACCAACCAGCCTGCCTAATCATGAGCGCCTCTACCGCCCGCAGACCGCATGAGTAGCACTAATCAAGTCCTGGCCATCCAAACATATAAACATTACCCCAGCTTCGAATCATTGGCTCTCGTAAAATTCCGACCGTTACATAACTATTAGCATTTGTATTCACGTATCTTACGGCAGCGTCAGCAGCCACAACGGGCCCTATCCTTCCTACGTACGGTCCTACCAACGACATGGTATCTCTCCCCTGTAAGTCGGGGCATCAACAAGACCGTCGGTCCATCGAGCGAGCGTTCAAACAACTCCATTTCTACCCACGACGTCTATGTAGTAAGAAGTTTGCTAGTGCTACAATTTACCAGTAACATGCTCCGTTGTACAAATAAACCCCTCAAGAGAAGATGCGCAATTTCAACGTCCATAACCCAGACTCCAATATTCCGCTCCCGTCCTATCAATTCCTGCCCCCGGCAATATTTTAACCACGTGCACTCGCACCGAGGGCCCTGCCCTGAACGGGCTTCTAAAAAAAAAAACACGTAGGCTCGAGCGCGTCGCTGAAGCGTCGATCACATGCCTTGACTATTCTTATCGGCCACTGAATTAATCAGTCGCAGATATCCGGCGTGGCTTTCTTGCTCCACGTCTCGCATCTTCAGAGTGTGATATGCCCCCGAGGATTTCTTCCCTGCATCTGACCCGCTCCCACTAGTGGCCCATAGCACGCCGGGCATTGTAGACGCCGAATTCTCCGCCTCTGGCGCCTCTCTAGATGTCAGAGCACTCGCCTTGGACTCGTCCGCAAGGCTGCCGCCGCTATCCTTGTCGCCATCTTTGCTAGACCGTGGAAGGCGCATGGCCAGTAAAACGTATTCTGCCCGAGTCATGTTGTCCATAACATCATCCATATATCGTCGCACCTCGTCCTGTGGAGCCACCACTCTGGCGAGGTTCTCCAAGTGACGACCAGCGTGAGTGTGTATGCGGATGGTGACAGGCTGGTAGTAATCGAGGTCGGGATCTCCACCATATTCTGAAATACTTCCCTTGCGTACGATAAGAAATGAAGCAACAACCTGCTGGCCAGACGTTGTGGGGAGAAATTCGAGAATGCTATACTTGGGAAATAGATAGCGATCCCCATTCCCAAAGTCAAACACAACAGCCGAGATATCTGGCTTGGGAGGCGGAGGCGGGGCCTTGGGACGCACGACCTGCGCATTTTGAGGCTGCGCTGCATGTACTGTGGGCGTCTTTACGTGGCCGTTCGCCGTGCCGTTGGCAATCGGCTGCTTGGCTGACGATGCAGTGGTAGTGCTCTGTGGCACCGTTTTTGCATCCCTGTGTAATCTGTCAAGGATCTCCTTCAGGTCCGTTGCATCCGTGAAGCCTGGTCGCCCCTCCGCAATTCGCTTGATCATATCCTTGGTCCTCTGGTCTTCTAGTGCCGTCTTCACTAGGAGCACCACGAGGGCATCGCTGCGGGGCGGAGGCCGTAGCTCCGCTGATTTCTGATTTGGATTGGACGCCAAAACAATATCGAGGATGGTTCTTACCTCGTCGGCAAAATATTTGACCGTTCTCCCATCTACGAGTAGTCTGTCTGCCGACGGACCCTGCTGCCCTCCTGTGCGCTTGTACTCTGCATTGAGCTGGTCAATGATTCTCTGAAAGGACGCCAGTTCGCCTTCTTTTGCCTGCCCGACAGCTACCCGCTTCATTAAGTCGCGAAGATTCGGATCACCAGACGCTTTTTGGGCCAGCAAGGCTATTACGGGATCGTTGGCGGCCGGCTTTGGCGCGGCAGGGGGTTGTGTGCCAGACGTAGGAACACCAGGCCTGGCCCCAACTGGTGATGGATGAGACGCGTGTACGGCGGGGCGCCCAGCTCCGGGCGTTGCATGTTGCGCTGCCGGTGAGGGGGCTATTGCCTGTCCTCCCGGAGGGTTCGACAACGGTCGATTCAGAGGGGGTGTGCCTGCCGGCAACGTATTCGGCGTCCCTGGTGAGTTTCTTGGTGGGTAGCTGAAGCCTTGAGAGGAAGCAGCATTCTTGGGAGCCGGTGGAGGAGGCACAATCTTGTACGGGCCCGTGGGTGTTGCAGGAGGTACAGGTTGGGAGGCTACGGGTGGTCCTGGAGACGGTCGAGGTGAGTTCTGCGCTTGATTTGCAGCTGGGGTTGGAACAGGACTTTGAGCAGGACTCGCCGCCGTAGAAGGTTTCGGCGTGCCAGTGGAAGTGGCTGGAGTCGCAGCAGCACCAGTTGTTGGTGTCGGCGGGGGCGGCATGGAGCCATTGGAAGGCCCGTATTGGAGTATAGGTCGTGCAGGAGGGGGCTGCGACACCGATTGAGGGCTTTGCAGCGTTGCAGGGTTAGGCGGTTTTGCCTGTTGCTGGGGTGCAAATGTTTGTTGAGCATGCTGCGGCTTTTGCTGAGACAGTGGTTCTTGTTTGGGCTGGACCTGTTGCTGTGGACGTAGTTTGGACCCCTTGACGGCATACATTGTGGCCTCGAGTATGTGAGGCTCGATCGTGATTGTGACAGTCCCAACCTTGGTCATGCTATCTTTGGGCGGGTTCTTCGGATCCTCTATCAGGACACCTTTGCGTTTGTGCGGCTTAGTCCAGTACTTCTCAAACAGTCCATCGCTTATCCATTTGTTGCGTGAACGTGAGAGGGATTCATTGAGGACACCACTATTTGAGACAGCACAGTTAGTAACACGGACCATGGGCAGCAGGCTTGCTGTGGCGCCGCTGCTCGACTACACGGCTTACCTCTCGGAGATGGATTGGTAGTCCTTGGCTGGCAGGTCATCAGGCTGCGCGTCTTCAATCGTGGGCAGTGGCTTGCCAACCTGAATTGACTGAGGCAACGGGGGAGGTGGAGGAGGAGGAGGCGGCGGCGGCGGCGCTTCTTCGACTGCCTGAGGCTTTGGCGTCGGGGTATCAGAAGATTCGCGAGGTGTGATTTGACGTCTCTTGGCAGCCTGCTCAACGCGAGCAGCGGCTCTGGCTGGGAGCCTCCTCTTCCGCTCCATGGTGGCTCGGGAAAGGTGACGAGGGAAAACGACGCGAATATAACTGCACGGCGAAGCAGCACGGGTTTACTCTGGTGCTAAAGAGCCAGCATGATATAGGCGCCAATGCGGCAGCGCAATTGTCGAGGCAACGTCCTCCTCGACAGCCTGTACGGGGTTCGAGGCGGGCGAATCGATCGGAATGGACTCAATGGGCGTCGGCGGAGGGCAGTGCGTCGAGGAAGCGCCCGGCGTTACGAGGCATGAGACATGAACGGAGATGCAGCGTGCAAGGCACAGGTTGGCAACAAGCTCGCTAACGGGTGGGCGACCAGTAATAAAGGATTCATGGATGACCAGCGTCGTGGTGTGTGGTATGGATGGAGTATGTAAGAGGCCGGACAAGACGGAGCTGTGATTGGCTCAGGCTAAAGGCGGAGTAGCCCGACCAGGCACAAAGGACGCACGGGATTGGCCAGAGCAAGCGCAGCGTCAGCCACGGCAGCCACGACCACCAACTTCTCCGTACGGCAGCAACTGCGTGTCACACGAGATGAGCAGGGTCAGGGTCAGGGCGAGGGCGGCAAGTATCTCGCGTCTTCCAGGAGTGGTGAGGATTTTGAGGCTCTATCATCAGATACTAGCATGTGCGTCTTAATTTATAGAAGAAGGATTTGTAAATGAACTTGAGCGGTGAACCGGCTATTGTAGAATACTAGCGGTGGGTTTCTCGAAGGCATAGCGTCTGAGCCAGTTGCGAATGGAGACAGTCCCTGCTGACCGGCTCATGCCCAACTCAATTATCAACTTGTACCACTAAGCGTGTTTATTGTTGTGAATCAATAAGCACTTTCGCCAATTTCGCCAATATCCCATGTCAAAATGAAGCGATGTCAGCTGCTCACGCGACTGCAGCCGCCGCCGACAACGGGGCACTAGTGACTACTCATTGGCGCGCTTCGTACAGTGTGTAGCAAGGCGCACCTTGACTGCCACTTGTTGGTGCACTGAAAGACTCTAGGAAAAGTGTCCGCAGTCAACTGCCCAGTATTAATTCCACACAGAGGAGCAAACTGCTCGGTAGCTTCTATCGCCTGCAGTGTAGGTTTGTCACTGGCGGTCTTCGGAGCGGCCCACAGGTGGCAAAAAAACCACCCAACAACGAACCTGGCAACAGGGTAACCACAAACGGGGCCAGTTAGACGCCGGAATGCCTGTCTTTGGTCACAGCGTGGTAGCTGCACCTACAATAAGAGTTGGGCAGCCGTCGTGACCAACAGGAAAACATGCAATTAGGCGAGTCGGACACCGACTACCCCCCTCCCTTGCGCCTGCCAACAACCCAAGATGGTTAGACGGCCTCACTGTAGGCATGCACTACCACAGCGCAGCTCCGGCACTCTCTACAGAGTACAGCACACTGCAACTCTTCAAGGGTCCCCGCTAACGTGGGGTCATCTTCCATCATCTCTTGACTCATCCCACACACTTTCTTTGTCTTCTGTGCGCCCATCCATAAACCAACCACCCTGCCTCGCACTACCAATCGCTTGCTTCTTTTAAGAATATATTCGTCCGTCGCCTCGTCCACGCAATAGTACTCTAGACCACGGTAAAAGAGTGATAAATAGAGCTTAGCACTGCGGTGCCTTCACCCACCCTGCCTCGACTGCCCCGCCTTGATCGTCAGTGTCAGTCCCAAGCTGCGTGACAATGAGTTCCAAGTCGACTCCGACAGAGCCTTTGCTCCCCGTTGAGGGAAAGCGCAATATCCTCATCACGAGCGCTTTGCCCTATTCCAACAATCAGCCTCACTTGGGCAACGTCATTGGCAGTGTCTTGTCTGCCGACGTCTACGCTCGCTACTGCAGGGCCAGGGACTACCAGACTCTCTACATCTGTGGCACTGTGAGGAGCCCCCCTTCCTCATCGCTTGCCTCGGGTTAGTCGAAGTGTTCTAATCTTTTCCACTGTCTCTTTCAGGATCAATATGGCACTGCAACCGAAACAAAAGCGCTAGAAGAAGGCGTCGATCCTGCTACTCTCTGCGCAAAGTACCACGCACTTCACGAGGCCGTATACGACTGGTTCCGAATCAACTTTGACATCTTCGATCGCACCCCCACCGCCAGCCAGACCACCATTGTCCAAGATATCTTCAGCAAACTATGGAAGAATGGATACATCGAGGAGCGCGAATCGATTCACCCATTTTGCTCAGACCCAGCACACAATACCTTCCTCGCCGATCGGTTCATCGAAGGAGAGTGCTCTATATGCCACGACAAGGGTGCTAGAGGGGATCAATGCGATGCCTGTGGCGGTATTCTTGATCCCTTGAAGCCGGAGAAGGACGGGTCCGAGGTGTCTGGTGAAGAGGACGACGAATCTAGAGCTACTGGTTGGCTCATCAACCCCCGTTGCAAGGTCGACGGAACCACACCAGAGCCGCGCAAGACAAAGCACCTGTATCTCCGTCTGGACGCTCTTCAAGAGAAGATTGTGAACTGGTTCGATCTTCTAGAAAATCTGGTGACTGGAGCGCCAATGCCATTGCCATCACCCAGTCGTGGATCGACAAGGGCTTGAAGCCTCGCGCCATCTCGCGAGATTTGCGCTGGGGTGTCCCCATCCCTGCCACCGAAGGGTTGAATGCTGAAGACTATCTCTCCAAGGTATTTTATGTTTGGTTCGATGCTTGCATTGGCTACGTCTCCATTACCAAGACATACACCGACGGCGATGACCCTGCAGGCAAAAAATGGGAGCAGTGGTGGAAGAACCCTGAAAATGTCCAGCTGTTTCAATTCCAGGGCAAAGACAACGTAGGGTTCCACTCCATTGTCTTCCCCGCGTCACAGCTGGGAACCGGGGAGAACTGGACACAAGTCAATCGCATCTCGGCCACAGAGTACCTCAACTACGAGAACGGCAAGTTCAGCAAGTCGCGCGGCGTAGGTGTGTTTGGCCACAACGCCAAGGATACCGGCATTGACGCAGATATCTGGAGATTCTACCTGCTCTCTCGCCGCCCCGAGACTGCCGATTCCGAATTCAAGTGGGAAGACTTTGCCGACACAAATAACAACGAGCTGCTCAAGAATCTCGGCAACTTCATCAACCGGACCCTCAAGTTTGCGGAGGCTAAGCTGGAAAAGACAGTGCCCGACTCATCGTATACCGACGAAATCATCGAGGCGCACAAGAAGCAGACCAACCAGGCTCTCTCGACATACATTGAGCATTTGGAGGACACAAAGCTGCGCATTGGTGTACAGGATATCCTGGCCATCTCGTCTCTCGGAAACAAATTCCTCCAGGAGAACAACCTGAACAACAAGCTGCTTGCGGACGAGCCAGAGCGCTGCAAGGCAGTCATTCGCATTGCCATCGGCCACGTCCACTTGCTCGCAAACATTGTCTCGCCCTATATGCCTGGTGTTGCCGACTCCATCTTCGAGCAGCTTGGGCTGAAGCAGTCCATCCACATTCCCGAAGCATGGGACTTTGGCTCCGTGCCTGCTGGCCACGCCCTCGGAACACCCAAGCCCTTGTTCTCACTTATACCCGCTGCGAAGCTGGAGGAGTGGCGTCTGGCATACGGAGGTGAGGAGCTCAAGAGGCAAAAGGCACTGCTTGCCGAGAAGGCGGCTGCCAAGAAGGCCAAGAAGCTGGAGTCGAAGCAGAAGAAGAAGGATGCCAAGGCAGTGTCATCTGGAGTAGAGAAGCTGTCCATCAAGGATGACGCAGCCAAGACCGAGTAGAAGACTGAAGAGAAGAAATGACGCAACGAAGCTGACGCGCTATGTATTTTCAACGAGTACAAAAGCAAGGAGTACGGGGAGGGGCTGGGGCATGTGGAATGATACAGCCTTTTAACACACGAAGCACATCATTATTCTATCATGTAATTTAAGAGGAGATACGTCGTTGGGAGGGGTGAATATGACAAGTACCCCCCAATAAGGATTTAGAACGAATAAATGTCTCTTCAATAGTTCAGTGAAACAGCTCGTATAAAGTCAAGACTTGGCTAGTCCCGTCTGTGTGGTCATATCCCACCTCTCCATCCAGATCCCTCCATCCGTCTAGCTAGCCTCTTTCCTCCACTCCCATCGCGGGCAACCTCTGGTTCCCGTCCGTTCCGTACTTCCATCTTTATTTATCCTCGCTCAATATACCGGTTCCGTTCTCTGGCTAGGGGGGGTATCTGGTGGTACAAGTCGACAACAAGAGAAAGCACTAAATCGAGTAACATGAAGAACGAAAGGGTTGAAAATAATAAACAATGAAGAAAAAGGAAGCAGGGCAAAGGGATGGAACCTGTCTTGGGCGGGTTCAGCAGTGGCTGAAGAACTGTTCGGGCTGAGAGGCAGAGAAGAGGGAGCAGAAGTTATAGAAATGGGCTCGCAATTATATGCAGCGCGGCCGTGGGAGCAATAAGACAGGATAAGCGATAGATGAAATGGACAAATAAAAAGAATAATGATGTAGTGTTCAACAAACGCCTCAAAAATCCAACCAGCGCCTTTGTTGTTTTCCGCCTTCCTATTCCCTCCGCCTTCCGTCACGCCTATGTGGCGCGTCCGTGTTGTAAAGGTACAATAAGAAATCGGGTATCGTCCAAGTGGATGTGAGTGGTGAGTGTGCGAATCAGGGGCAGCCCGGTCGATTTCGTTCGCTGTGTTACATGTGATCATACGTTGTGCTTGACAACATAACAAGTTGTGCTGGCTCATAAAGGCCAGCGGATTATTGTGGCTTAAGGAAAAGGTTGTCACCCGCCATCAGGTGGCAGGTCAATGCCACTATCCCGATCTTGTGGCCCCTTGGCCCAGGGTGGCTCTAGTCCCGCTTCAACGCCCGTGAGTGTATCATCTCCGAGGTGCGATGTTTCTCCTTCGTCATCCTCATCTGGTGGCGCAAGAACACGCCCGCCCAGCTCAACATCCGATACACGAACGTTATATTCAAGGGCTTTCTGGCCTTCCTTGATGAGCACCTCGGTCCAATTCAGGCACCGTTTGAGGCTCTGATTCATCTTTTGGCTGTCGATGAGCAGCTCTTGGTGCTTGCTCAAGTCCAGCTGTAGACGCCGCTCATCCCGCTTACGCCGTGTGAACAGCCGCGTATCGGGCGACAGAGCGTTGGCAATGGAATCTGCCTCAGTTCCAGAGGAGTCGAGATCATCTAACGAGTCAAGGTCATCTTCGTCCTCTTCCTCCTCTTCTGACGCTTCCTCTTCACTCAAGTCCGAGAGACTGGGATGCGGCTCAGTCAAGGCTAAAGATGATACGCGACTAGACGCAGCAGAAGCCAGAGACAACCTGCCCGACCTGGACAAGCGGCGGTATCGACGCAGCTCAGCTGTCTGTTTTCGCAATTGTCTCTCCAGAGTACGATTGATTGCTTCCAAGGACGCATTCGTAATCTCCAAATCCTGAACTTTGCGTTCCCGGCGAGCGTTAGCAACAAGATCGCTAACAGGATCTCTGAACCGAGTAGATTTGCTGGGGCTCTGGGTGTCGGATCGTGAGTCGCCGCCTCTCGCTTCTTCCTCTTCCATTATATCTTCTGCCGCTTGCAATATAGAAGCCATGGTCATGCCCGACTGACTGGGACCAGGGCTGCGGGGTGGCGAAGGCACAGACTCGGTAGAGCCGGTGCTCAGCCGAGGTACAATCAGAGATTCCACCGTAGGTACACTGCCAGTCCTCGAGTGGCCACGCACAGGTTTTTGCGGCGCGTCTATACTCACGCGCCGTTTCGACCTGGGTAACGGAGCCTGTGCTAGGGTTGGCGGTGACGACATTTGCTGTCGAACGGGCGACGTGGGCGGTGCCGGCACAGAACTTGTCTTGAGGGTATATGCCGACTGTGAGGAGACGGCTTTTATGGGTGATACGGGTCGTTGAGGGAAAGATGCGCCCGTCACCGAGCTGCTGGTGGCTGGGCGAAGAGGAACCATTCGAGAGGTACTGGACACGGACGAAGCGGGGCCAGAGACCGGCAAGCCAGGTCGAGGGAGGAGGTCGGGGGTGCCATTGGCATAGAAGAATTTGGTCGCCGCAGATTCCTGGACATTGGCGAGGGTGACGGGCGGCGTCGACGTGCGCTTGCTTTCAGCCGATATCCCATTCGCGTAAAAGAAGGTCGTTGGCTTCTGCGGCACGGAAGCAGGCCGCGGCTGAGCAACCTGCTGTAGAGACTTTGCATCGCTGGCGTAGAAGAACTTATTAACATCGCTCGACTCGCTGGACATGTCTCCCGGGGACGTCGACGTCCTGCCGGCGTCGTAAGGAAGGGCAGAACTGCCGAGAGGCCCCCGGCTGTTGATGCCGGAGCCGCTATCCCACAGATCGACCGCCTTCTCTGGATTCGGGGTGCCGTTGGGAGTGGTATTAGCACTCTCGACGCGGGTCTGCCTGGAGCCGGAGCGTGGGGTGATGTTGTTGCTCAGGTACGACGGCACGGGTGAGGCAACATCGTCCTTTGGCGCCTGGAAATTGGCAATGGTTGCCGGGGGATTGTGGGATCTGCGGGCCAGAGGCGTGATGGCCTGGGGAGCTATCGTCGCAACCTTGGGAGTCAGGGGCGAGCGGTTGATGGGTTTGGACGGTGCGACACTAAGCTGGGGCGCTGGTCGTCCCCTGTCGCCGACGGGCATTATGGCGGCGGTGGCAGCCGTGGAACGCGTCGTCGTCGTCGCAGTCAGCGGGATGGCATCTTGGTTGCGGTGCGAGATGCGCAACGACGACGGAGGGAGGATGCCGTATCTAGCAGCAAGGGGAGTCGCAGGAGGACCTGTGGTGGTGTTGGTAGCGGTGGTCGAAGCGGCGGCGGCTTCGCTATGCGTGGCAGCTGGCAAGATGCGGCTCGAACGTGAGCGCTGCAGCTGCTTCTGTAAAGGAGTCTGGCGGTCGGGGGCGGTTATAGCGGTCGAGGGATCGCGGGCGAGTCTCCGGGTGGCGAGCAGACTGACGGGCCGTTGCCGCTGTCGTGGATTGGACGGGGAGTTGTTGTTGGAGGTGAAGATGCTGACGAGAGAGCGCATGTCTGAGCCAGCCAGACTCCCTCATCCAGTCTTTACCCAAGGTATGATGGGTTGCATGTGGAACAAATTCACCGACACTTGGCCCCCTCTCCACCTTGCAGAGCGAGACTCCCAGTGGCAATAGCTGTGGCGGTAGTGAGCCTTGATTTAGGGGGCATGGCTGCAAATACAGCGGTGTGGGGGGGCACTAAAGTGGGATGGAGGCGTACGGAGCAGTGCACTATTAATTGATACATTTAATTTACTTACACAGGAAGCATAAACCACCCTCAAATGCAAGGATTCAATTAAAATGGCAGAAATATTTCCAGCGCAATTCATTCAGCAGGGCCTCCTTGTAGAATCGGCGCTCTTGGATATTCTACTCTCGCCATGGCAAGATCAGGCCCGCCAACTGTAAGTATACCTGTCGCCGCGAGGCGTCGGACATCTCGTTTGTTTACTTACACGACCCCGCCCTCGAGATTGTTTACTCTCCCACTCCATCCCCCTTTATGCCCGCGCTCCCAGCGGTGGCCGTCCCCTGTCCCTCCAGCGGGCATCTGGCCAGGTGGGGGAGATGAAAACATCCCCTGACAAGGAATAGACGGCAATCTGCCCGCTAATTCTGTAGCGCTTGTCTCACCTGTAATTAACTTTCACCCATGGTGCCAGGACGTGCGTGCGCGCCACAATACAGTGGGTGTATGTATGCTTTGCATAACGATCGAGCACGAATAAACACCACATGACATAATATTCAAGCGCACTGACTTCCACAACCACTTGCCGCCCACCACGACACCTTCGCATGAACCTCCCCCAAACCACCGCGCTAAACACTCGCTACCTCTCCCATGGCCCTCCTCGGGCTCTCCCTCATCCTCGCCTCGGTCGTCTATGTCATCGTCCGGCCGCCCACATGGCTGTCGCCGAGGTTCCTCCCCGCCTTCCTGCAGGCTTTCAACAGAGGGGCAACAGTAGATGGAGGCACCACGAAGAGTAATAGTGAGCAAGAAAAGACTTCAAGTCGCAACGACGCCAAGCCTCTGCAGAATGGAGCGCCAAGAATACAGCTTGACGAGGATAGAGAACTACCAACCAAGGTCCAAAATGGCTTGCCAAAGACGGCCTCGCCTTCTTTGGACAAACCCCAGCGCGATAGCTTCACCATGCCGCCCCCTCCACTACCAACAATCCAACCACCCTCGATCGAAGAGCCCGAAGAAGCAACAACCCCAAAAGCAACGCCTGCGCAGCCCCCCCAGGCCATCCCAAGCTTCTCGCTCTCCCGAATCGCCCGCCTTTCCCCGCAAGCTCAATGATGCCCCCGCCTCCCCCCGCAAGCCGTCCATCCCCAGGTCGCCGCGTTCCCGTCCTCCCGCAGTTTCCAGCCGCCAACTCTGCCCAGCGCGCGCGAGGACCACAGCCCAACCGCGGGCCCCCGTCCTCTCTGTCCGCCCCTGGCCTCGCCCCGCCGCCGACACACTCCTCCAAGCCCTCCAAGCCCAGCCGGAAGGTTCTCCTCGAGCCGGGCCACTCGCCGCTGGACTGGGCGCGCATATCCGGCCCTGCCGCCGATCTAAGGGGCTTGCCGGCCTCGACGCCCTATATGCGCGTCACGCCCTCCATGCTCAAGCATCAGACGGGCCGGAAGGGCAAGGATGCTTGGATGGCCCTCAACGGCAAGGTGTACAACGTTACCCCGTACGCCAAGTTTCATCCTGGCGGTGTGCCGGAGCTGATGAAGGGGGCTGCCCGGGATGGCACCAAGCTGTTTGGTGAGATTCACCCCTGGTGAACTACGAGACAATGTTGTCGGCGTGTCCTTGTTGGCCCTGCTGGTTGAGGAGCCGCAGCAGCCTGGCCAGGTGAGCGAGATGGAGGAGATGGATTAGAACATTTTACATGATGGCGTTTGCGCGGGTTTTATTTGCCTAGGCTGGCACGGCATAATGGGTCAAGATGACATATCATTACATCGCGGATAGAAGTTTCGCAAAGCTAGAGAGATACCCCTTATACATACAGCAAATCTCGCTCATCCTGACACACACACGTGCAGCAGCTGCTCTACCGCCTTTTCCCGAACTTAAATTGAAGCTCGTCATCACTATCGTCGCTATCGGCGACTTCCACAACTTTTGGTGCTTGTCTCTGCCTTTTTGCCGGTTGGCTCCTAGCCGGTTCCGCCGCCGGTCGCTTTCCTTGACTCTGCGAGGCTTGACTACGAGCGGTATTCTGTGACCGTGTGGCTGCTCTCCCTGCGTTCCGAGTACGGGGTTGCACCGAGTCGAGCACCACATCCTCATCCTCCTCGCCACTACTTTCTGCTGCCACAGTCGTTACCGCTTGTTTCTGCCGACGCGGGCACTGATGGCAGCGAATCCAGTGTCGTCTGGACCGTCGGGTGATTCGAGGCAGCCCCCTTTCGCTGGCTCCCTTCCTCTCCGAGCCAGTAATTATCGCCGATGCCAAATTCTTTGTTCTTTGCCTCTATGAGTGAAATGATGATCCGTGCGGGCTGCCGCCCTGTAGGCTCGCCCCTTCGCCGAAACTTCTTGAAGTTCTTGACGCCGTTCCACTTGGGGTCCCACCGGCCGTTAGCGACATCTTGGTCCCTGGTCCTCGGCCCCCTTCTCCGGTATTCGCACCTCCACCTCCTCAACAATGTTGAGCCTCCGGATCTCCGCTAGATCGACATCATCAGGCAGATTGGCGAGATCTTCCTTCTCTGCTCTGGCTCTAGCGTCTTGTTCTTCGCGGTTCTGGGCTACCAAAGCCAAGACGTCAATTTCCCTGGCTTTCTTCTTCTTCGGAGCCTTCACAGGCTCTGTTTTTATACGTTCGGGTTCAGGGGATGGTGACGCAAAATCTTGTCCCCTTTCCAGCCGTTGCCTTTTGAATCGTGCCACAGCCGGCGCCACTCCATCCATGAGGTCATCTTCCTGGAAAGACGAGGCTCCTCTCTTCCTCGGCGATGAGATGCCATCATCAGCACTATCTCGACGCTGGGACGCATCGGGATCCTGGGACACAAATAATCCACCTTCATCATCATGTATGGGATCAGGCCGCTGTGTCGGAGCTCTGGGGGATACTGTCATAGTCGATATCGTCCTCGTCGTCGAAGCCAGCAAATCGCTTCTTAACCGGTCTGCGCGTCCAACCCCGTCTTGGGGCGGGCGGCGACTCCCCCACCGGCTCAGATACGGACGGTGCCGCCTCGCCTGCACCTTCGCTGGATTGGGCCCGTCTTTCTGGCCGTGGCGGCTGTTGTTCTACTGGCCGAGCGTCTTGGCTCGGCATCGACGACTCGACTTGCAAAGGGCGGCGCAGTATACTCGCATCGTTGATAAGAATTGCCTCAAGAAATTCATTCTGCTCAATGGGCCGATGATCCAGTCGCAAGGAGACAGTTGTGAAGAAATGGGTATACCAAGCCACCCCCACCCCCTTGGCCGGTAGATATCGGACGAGCACGACACCTTTTCCCTCGCTGCCATCGTCAAAGCAGCCCAAGCCTTTCTCTCCCGCAACATTCTTCACGTATGCCACAAAATCATCCACATCAGTCTCGTCTGGTTTGACGGTGCGAAGCAACGCCTTTCCACCACCGTTGGTGATGGGAGCTAAGAGGTTGTTGTACTGGGTCTGGTCGTAGAATATAAATGTGTATCCATCAAACACCTCCTTCCGGCGGGTGTCGGGGCTATAGACATCATTAAGGTGCTGCACAGGCTCGCCACCCCGGGGTGGCAAATGCTGCATTGCATCCGGCCAGTATTTGTCAAAGTCTTGTTCTAGGAGGCAAGGCTCTGTCTCTCCTCCATTTTCGGGTGGTCCAGTCGCCTGTGTAATGGCGTCGAGGAATGTCTCTGTGACAATGTATTTTGCGTTTATGAGGGCTTGGAGCCCTTTTGCCGTGTTTCTCTTCCGCGAGATGACGTGGGTCGTGGCTGTGAGATTGTAGTCGGTCAGGAGCTTGATGTCGAGATGTTCGAACCGTTCCTGGAGGACCGTAAGGGGTTGGGTCTGTAGCTCCTTTGTCGTAAACGAGAAGGCAAATACAACGGGGAACCATGTTAGTCTTTTCACGGTTAGTTGACATGCAGGAAGGCAGTCAGTCGCATGGGTAGCTCGCCTCACCGAAACTTGTTTGGACATTTCCCCAGCATTATCTCCACGTCTTCATTCTCGACGATATATTTGCTCCCTTTGATCTTATTTCCGTTGGCGACCGTTCCTATCTTTGTTGCCAAGTCCTTCAATCGTAACCGTCGATCGGCTCGAGAGGTGGTGGGTATGACCGGTCTCAACACGATCCACCGTGATGGTCAAGTGTTTCCGGGAGATGGTGTTGTGGGATATGACGAGTTGGCCAGCTGCACGGGGGTGAAGAAGTTAGCAATCTCTCCGACGCGCGCCATCGCCGCTTCGTTCACGTACACTCGGCCGCCGTCCTCCCAAAGAGATACGTCTTGCCTGGGCGCAACCACAGGCGGCGGCCTACGCTCAGGTTAGCCGACAGAATAACAAAGACAATGTGATAACGGGCCTACCCTGAAAGGCCTCTGCATTTTCTAGCAGCCACATTCTACAGGCTCAGCTTGGGCGGAAACCCATTCCAGATGGGAGACTAGATGCCTAGTTTGAGGCCGTGAATTATGACGTTGGCTCTCCTGCCGTCTACTCCATGATTTTTGCGGGGCTCCGACGCGTCGTGGTTGGCTTGCAACGCCTGTTCACGTGCGCGCAACTTCAAGGGTTAGGGTTGTCATTGTAACGGCCTAATCGATGGTAGAGGCTGCGCACAATAACCTGATAACCGTGCTCCCTGACGACTTTGCGTCAAACTAAAACCCAGTCAATCTCCTTGAACAAGTGATATGATGGCAGGCATACTCTGGATTGAGACATCAACACGTTACGGCCAGGCAATTTAACAGTGCTGTTAGCCATGAGTATGGCATACAGAATGCTATACAGCAAATCACCAGCATACAAGTGGATTCGAATTATTGAGAGAGCCCAATTCACACCACCTCAGTCGGTGTTGCACGAAACCAGGTGGTCTACGGTTCATGCTCACCCAGGGCGAAGATTTACGTCGCTCTCCGTGAGCTACCCTGGATTACTTGGTGATACAGCCTGTCACGGCTCGCGACTAGACAGCCTGCAAGGGCTTGGTGGTAGGTCAGATAGAGTAGACTAGGTAGATAAGCTAGCGACTTGCTCATTCTACTACCATTTGGGATTCGTGGGTCGATCGGTCAACCCTGCTCAATATATTACATCACTAGCCCAAGAAGAACATATATTGCTATAATTATCATCATGGAAGCCCTGTCAGATAAATAAATACCCACAGTTATAATACAGCAGACGAAAGAAATATCCCGAGTAAAATACTCGAGTTCATGGAAGCAGCAATACCATTTTGCCGAATTTGTAGTACTCGAGGTTCGATCACCCCACATATCCGCGATAGGGGTTTGGGTTCGCGCCTAGTATTCAGAATGAACAACGCACCTCGTTGAAAGTAGATCAGAACATTCCCGTACTACGGAAAGTCTGGCTTCCAGGTATCAGGCAAACGTAAACCAGCGGGATAACTCTTACTTTATGGTTATCCTCGGTCATATTTAACACCGCTTCTCCACTCCCCCACTCTGCACTCCACACTCTGCACTCCACACTCTGCACTCCACACTCCAAGATTCGACATCGACCTCACGACTCGCAACAGGATGCGTACACATCATGTGTAGTCTACATCTACGATTGCGCACGGGCACTTGGGGTTTCCCATCCGTCTTACTCCAATAATGTTGACCTGTTGAAATAAACGTGGCGTCTTACCAAATCACCCATCTCAAAGTCTTGAAGCCACAATGGCCGAGTCGAAGCCCATCTAACCACTTACAACTGATGTTTCACCATGCGCCAGCCTCACGCACCCAATCGAGATTACACTATTCTATAGTATCCAAGACATCAGATACCCGATATATACAAGCCCAATATCACCCCGCACACCCTCTACTTCATGAGACCCCTATACTTTCTGCGCCTTCCAACAGTCAGTCAACATCTTCTTCCTCCCAATCTTCCGACTCCTCCTCCCGATCTCCACGTCATTCTCAACCTTCACCGGATCAATAAACTCCGGAGCCTCATTTACCAGCCGCGCAACTTCCCTCACCTCCCCAATCTTCCACCCGCGCAGCACGGCCAGGCAGACGGCCGCAACAAAGTACATCAGCCCCGTCCACAGCTGCGTCCCGAGGTAGCTCCCCGTCCCCACGACAATCTGCAGTGCGATGGGCTCGCTGAATGCACAAGGGATCAGGATCGTGAGCCACATGATGTTGAGAGCTGAAGGGACGTTCTTTAAGCCCACGACTTCGGCGGGTGACGGGGCCGATCGTGGTCCAGAAAGTGCCTGCAACGGCACCGCCCACAAGTGCGAAGAAGATGAGCACTCCGTAGACCCTAGCGTTGATCCAGATAACCAGGGAAAATAGGCCAGCCAGGAACGTCATGAGCGAGGACATGTTGATGCGGCCTGTCCGGTCGCTAAAATAGCCGACGACTGGGCGCCCGAGTCCCTGGCCCAAGTTGAACATTGCGCTGACGAGAGCCGCATCCGAGGCGCTCAGCCCAATTTCGTTGGCATAATTCGCCAAACTGAAAATGAGAACCACGTATCCCAGCATACTGAACCAGCCGAAACCAAGAAGCAAAAGATACTCCGGCCGCTTAAACAACGAAGCGTCAAACGCCAGCTGACTGGACCCAACTGCCTTGTTACGATCCTTGAGCAAGAGAATGCAGGACAGTGTTCACCACAAACGCCAGTATCCCCAGTATGCGAAACGCCCATCCTAGTCCCAAGTTCCGAATCATTGCCCCGGCTGCAAAGGAATACAGAACGCCGCCCAGACCGGACCCGCTCGCGGATATCCCGTTCGCAAGGGAGCGCTTCGTCGTGAACCACTGCGGGACGATACCCACAGAGGGAATGAACAAGAAGCCCATGCCAAACCCAAATAATATGCCCTGCGTGAGGAACAGGTGCCAGATCTTGTAGGCGAAGCTCGCACATATCAGACTAGCGCTCTCCATGACGACGCCCGCGAGCATGGTGGGCCTGGTGCCGAACTCACGCGTGCAGATAGTCGCCACAGGGGAAACTAACAGCGCGCAGCTGATGCTGAGGGAGCCGACAAAGGCGTACTCGAGGGAGGAGGCACCGGGAAAGGTGTCGTTGGAGAGGTAGTGCGCGAGGAAGACGCCGTAGCTCGAGTTGAGGCCCCAGGTGTGGCCATTTATGACAGAGACGCAGGCAGTACAGACCCAGCCGTAGCCTCCGTTTGGGGGAGGTATAGGCGCGGCTAGGCGGGATTGTGGTGAGGTATCATGGCTGTTGAGTTCCGGCGTCGGTGATGAGGGGCTGTGAGATATCTCGTTTAGGCGGATTGTGTTGTCTCGAGCATCTCCGGAAGTGAGAAGCTGAGGAGACTGATACTCGATCTGGACTGGGCTGAGGGAACCGGAGCTTCGCTCGAGATGGTTCGCCTCCGTGGCGAGGTGCTGGGACATGGCTGTCCTCGCAGGTTCAGCCTCACCTATCCTCGGCTCAGGCCAAAGGCGTGTTTACGTGCCCGTTCTCTTCCTCGCTGGCACTGGATTCTCACCGTGGCTTACTATGCCCAAGTGAAGAAGACGGAGGAAAGACAGAAAGTGGTTACACTGTACTGCAAGCATTCGATATTCACACGGCGCAGGGCAGCACGGCATCTAGGGACATGCGAGGCAGAGAAAGCGTGGATGGGCGATGGTATCTAGGTATCCATACAGACTCAAATACGAAGGGCGCAAATCAGACATCCGATCCGGCCGGCTCCTCATCTAGAACCAGCTCTACTAACTAACAGCCCAGTAAACAACCCAGTAAAACCACTCCGGTTCGGTTAAAGATGCATCATTATTAATATGACAAAGAACTGGACGAGATGCACCATAAACGGACAGGGGGGTGGCCGGGACCAGCCCGCCAAGACTCCTCCACACGGCGCTTTCCACCAACATTGCACCGGAAATAGATCCTTTGGCGGGAATAACTCCAGCACTACGCCCTTCCGGCCAGCCACCAGAACGCCTCCTGTTGTTGTTTGGTTTTCGGAAGCAAGCTGTAGGGTTCCGGCCCCTCGACCAGTACAAGAACCCCGATCTGCGGCTAAGGTCCATTATCATACCACAATCCCCTCGAGTGAAGGCCCTCTGCATCCCGTAGAGCCATCTCAAACTCAGGAAGTCTTCAGCGCTCTACAAATACTTCCCTCCATACATCCCTATCGCCTTGCCTGACCTCCGGCGAACAGTGTGGGTCCCGGAGCCTCCCCTCTTCGGCCTCCCCTGTCATTCATTTCCCGCTCAACAACTCGAAACTCATGGTCTCAAAACACACAAATTCTCAAAATAGGGCCGCCCACATTGACCGGTGTTGAAATGTAGATCGAATTGCACACTCAGCGCATGTGCCAAATGTCTGTAGAGGAGAGGAGACCAGAGGCAATAGCAGGGAGATGAGGAAGAAAATAGCGGGTCCATCCCGTAGCAGCGCCTTCGGGGCACAGAAGCAGTCACTGGGGCGCGTTTGACTGAGACCACATACTCGTGGCACAGCTCTAGCTTTCAGAGAATATATCTAACGGCTGTCTGTCCGGAAGTGGTGGCCATCTACCCTATTCTCTTCGTAATTTTCATCATCTTTTTTTTCCTCATGTGAAAACGCCATTGAAGCCATGCAGTCCTTGGCAACGCTAGTTTCTGCTTCGTACCCTCGTACCTCCGTACATCTCAGCCTCAGTTGGGGAAGCTTTCCGCACACATATGATGTCATGAAGCGACGCGTCTCTAACAAGCCAAGTATGAATGCGTAATGCTAGCCCGCCATTTCTTCAACTTCAGACAGACAATTCGTCACAATAGACAAGAAACTCAGACTAGTCAACAGTAGGGTTCGGAATTAGGATCGTTTCATTAATAGCGACAACATTTGACACGCCGTACACATGTACAGGCGTCAGCTGGAAACTAACAGCAATATAGCAGCATGTGAGCAATAACCACTCTCACTATCCACAAGTCATATGAGAGTCATCGTCGTAAGTGCTTCTCAGCACCAAAAATAGACCCCTTCTTCATACGTATCAGGTATCATTGGGTGCATCTCCTCGTTTTGCAAACCCTCTCAGGACAAAGCACAACGCCAAAGAGAAAAAAAGAACCATGGGTATACGCACGCAGCTAGCAGGTCCCTTTCACCATCTTGTCGCGTCCTTATACCTGGGCGCGCTCGGTCTTCTTTGCCCGGTTCTCGCGACCCTGGTCGGACCAGGGAAAGTGGAAGACGGGAACGGTGAAGAAGGAGTTGCTGTGACAAGGCGAGTTAGCAACCGTTCATGTTTGAATCCGGTCATGTGGTTGGCGATCATGGATGTCGCTTGAACTTACCTGCTGTCAAGGATACCAGCCATGGCGTTGTACCAGGCGAGGAATGCAGCCAGGAATCCAAAGAGACCACCAGCTTTCTGAAGACCAAGCGCGGCAGTCGTGTTGCCCAAGCTCGTGGCGTAATTCTCGCAAGCCAGGAATAAAAAGGCTATATCAAGGGTGAGGAATAGTAGGAAGAAAGCTACGGTAGACCTGAGAGTGGCGACCAGCATGAGCGTAGTGAAGATGAACCAGCCCGTCAGGAAGAAGCCGAGTACATTCGCCGGCTCGCCCTCATATGGGCCAGTCGCGCTGAGAAGGTTGAAGTTGGGGGTCACGATGATGGCGTAGGAGATCCAGAAGCCACCGTACGAAGACAGCGCCGTGGCACCAAAGGTGTTGCCAACAGCCATTTCCCTGTAACACATTGCGTTAGTAGGCAATGCTATCTATCATGCTGTCTCAGCCGCTGCCGAGCCCAGGAAGGGCACAGCTGAGGATCGACTTGGACATTGGGCTTTACGTACCACATGCCAGCGAGGAGCTGAACGAGACCACCGTATCCATATGCAACCGAAACCACGATACTAGGGTTGCCAACGCCTCGGGCGTGCATGTTGATCGCGGACAGAACAAATGTGGTGAGGGCGAAAGCGCATAGACCCAGGGGAGCCGGGTTGGCAAACTTGCGGTGCTCATATGGCTTCCAATGACCGGGCTGGAGGTATCCTCCCGATGGTTGGGCGTAGCCGTCATTTACAGCAGTCCAGTCCGGGTGAAAACGTCGTTGACGAGCGGCTTCCTCGTTCCCATTGAGACCCGCCTCCTTGTCCACGGGAACGGCGGCGGGCACGGCGTGGTTGTTCTGCGCTTCAGACATGGCGACAGCTGTTTTCTGCTCGCTCACTGTGCAAGTTCTGCTTGACAAGTTTGAATTGACTGACTTCTCGAATACTCCAGTGGAGAAGCTTATACGGGGGCCCGGGCAAGTTTACTAGGTATAGAGAAGGGTGAGGAGAAGCAGAGGGGAAGCAGCCTGGGGCGCGAGCGGGGAGGCAGGGTCCTTTTAAGTCGAGCTGGGAAAGATTGACAGAGACCAGAGTAACAAGAGAGAAACGGGGTGAGCCTGTGCCGCACAACTTGGGGCGTGTATTTACAAGGGAGTGCGTGTGTGGGAACGGGGAGCACATGAGGAACCGCAGCGGATGGTGGACAAAGTCTCGACGATTGAGGAGACATTCGACGGATGTGAGCGCCAGGTACGGAGTACCTGCTCTAATCATTTTCAGGACGGTAGTGTGCGTCCGTGAGCGTGCTCGCATGTTGCTGTGAAGGCCCTGTACAGTCGTGCTACCATCCTCGTATCATACCATACCAGAATATCCTTGTGGTGCGATATCATGACGGCACGGGCAAGCTTTTCGGAGCAGCAGATTTACCCTAGTCTGACCACGAACCAAGGGAGCGCCACCGGTTAGCGTCGATGACCCATGTCCATGTCGCACACCTCGTCTTGCCCCCGGTTTCTGTTAGTGGCAGATGGGTGAGTGTCTTTTGTTTATGTCTTGGATACTCCGATCCACACCAACAACTCCGTACTGGTCTCCTCTTGCTGATCCCCAATTTCGTACCATTGATGAGAATTGTACCTAGGCCCGTATCACACCGAAAGTGATTGAACTGGAGAGAGACATGGCATCGGATGGAGCCCCAACCAGGTGAGATGCATCGATTGCGGGTCAACAGGTCAACACTGAACGGCACACATGAACTGGCGCGCCATGCATTGACGTGAAGGGAAAGGTCGACCGAGAACTTCTTTAGCGACATGTCGAAGACGCAGAGGCTACCATAGGACTTGGTGCGCTTTCCGCTCTAGACTTGATAGGCGGAATTCCACCCTTTGCAGGGAGCAAACCCGAAAAGACGAAAAGGTAAACAGCTGGCAGCTGGGGAACAGCCACCGGAGATCTGGCGCCGTTCTCTCTCCCCGGTTCTGGATACCCGTCACTACCCCATGACCACAATCGTGATTTGAATTAACATGACCATTCCCCCAAGCTAGTGCAGACTGGACCAGACGCCGACCAGTAGCCAGTGGATAATTCCCCAAAGGAGGGCCCCGCAGCGGGTGAAGTGCTGGATTGCCAGCATCCCAGGAAGACTCCCGTGTCTTCCGGGATGCAGAGCTGGCTGTGGGGGGTGCTTAAGCTGCACCGATGCAGCAGCACAGATCATCCGTGTCGGCTAATAACGAGGCACGTTGACAGAAGCAGGCAGGCAGGATTGGATAGGGTGAGGACGGACCTAAAATAAGTATTTCAAATACTTATCGCTAGCAGTCTAGCAGACGGAAATTGTCCTGGGGCAGAAGCAAAAGGGTTAAAAAAAACAACGACCCCTATGCAGAAGGCACGCCCTAACCCGAGGTAGTTCAGAGCTTGTGTGGATCTCCTCTATGTCGACGGGGAATCAATTCTCCGTAATTCATACCAGAAATCTCTGCTCTTCATGTGCACTACAGCACTACCTGGTAACTTTCCTCTGACACGGCGAGTGCAGCTAGAAGGGACTTGCCTTCCAGACCCTACCTAACCTGCCCTGCGATATTGCAAGACCGCAACTCGCTCCGCTCCTTCTCCAGGATGCTTGGCCGACGGATTTGATTTTAGCAAGAGATCAGTCGATGACGTGGGGTCAGGCCACCACCCCCCGGTCGCTGAACGCTGCCCATTGGACAGAAACATTCGCCTCGTTCGCTTTGGTACCTGCTCTTGGCCAATCTCTGGCGCCAGATGGGTTATGGGACGCATTTCGCAGTAGCATCAGTGGCAGGCAGGCTGTGAGACCTTCCAATGCATGGCCACTGAGCTGTCGGATGGGAGGGGGAATTCAAGGGATGTGGCCGAGGCGTCGCAGGCATCGACTCCATCTTCCCCGCGTTTGTCAGGAATTTGAGTTCATGCTCAAGAGGGTGCCTTGGGCATCACTTTCGTTTGTTGCTCGTATCTCCGGTTGGAGTTGGTACGAAGTAGTACTTTGTAGTGCCTTCCTCCGTCACCTAGGCTGTCTACTCCGTACTCCCGTCGTGCTCCATATTAGACTCCTGTCCATTATTGTGTTCAGTTAGGCCCAAACCCACATCCAACATCCCCAGGTCATTCATTCCAGCCACCCACCCAATGTGCCCACTCTGAGGAGGGTTTGCAGTCTAGTCTGTGGCAGTAGCTCAGAGTCATAGTGACGATGCGACGCTGCAGCTGCGAACGAGTGAGGGGAGAAGCTACAAAGTTGTTCCCAACCCAATGCTAATTGACCTGCTAGCAACTCAAATACCACTACCCAGCGATAAATGGGTATAGCGGCGGGCTCGTTGTCTGGCTAGAGTCGCTAGACTCGCCTTCCGCCCTGAGGATTACATCATTGGCCTGTCGCGCCGTCAATTTGCGCATTGGTCAGTACAGCGACGAGGCGGGCATCTCGACATCCTCCTGTAGCAATGCCTGGGCTTGCCAGGTTCCCGATTGTCCCAAAACGTCGAGTCTTTGCTGCTCCCACTCTGATATACAGGCAGCAGGAAATCATGTCGTCATTCCACAACTTCACGGTGGCTCTTGTGGCTTGACGTGAACCACCAATATTGCGTGGCACACTTGGATACACTTGGCTTTCCGTTCGCCCCTTCCCATGCCGCGCGACTTTTGAGGGTTGGGGGCCATGGACGTAGTTTGTTGACAAGGACGAACGGCGATTCGGCCAACTGTCGGCTATCCTACATTACTCGTTCACTTCAGCTTACACTTGGTCGGCGGAGTCAACTCAGAGATCTGTTTCTTATTTCTCCATATTTACTAGGTCGAAGGTTCGGATCTTGCAAGAGAGCTTCTAGATTTGGACATGTTCCTTTGATGCGGATGGAGACCATTCTTCCTATTTGAGCACCAGGCACTAAGCACCTATTAGCACCCAAGATAGTGCTCCGCAGTGGCGTCTGGCTTGCTTCCCCAGATATTTGCCTCATGGGGTGGTAGCGGATACGCGGCAGTTTGGCACGTTTGGTGGTGAATGCGAGTTGGGGCAGGGCAGGCAGGGCTCACCGTGTCAAGGTTGGCATTCCAGCCAAGTTAAGACATGAGCATGAGTTTTCTTGGCATGCGTCGTCTTTTCAGCAACTAATACTAGAATTACACCTACGACAGCGTATGTTCTACTAGCAACAAGCCACCAGCGGGAATAATACAGCCACTGCACTTCAAATGATGCATGGGGGGTCGCATCTCGGACTTCTTGATCCGCTTCTATAATTTCACTACAACTGACAAGGTGAGAAAAAAAGGAAGTGATAGTTAATACCATCACCTTGTTTATCCAGTATCAGAGACATGCTGCAACGTTTTTGCTTACGTCCTCCCGCTCAACCCACTTACGCAGCCCGGAGTCAGCGTCCCGAGAAGCCGTAATTACAGCATGTCTCAGGTCTACCCTCGAGGCTAGAGATGATGCGAGTTAAGGCCGCTGGCAGACTGGTCAATACCAGCCGATGTGGCTGGCTGGGCGGCTAATCGAATGCTGCGTAATTAGATACCCATGTGATACAGAGCACCATGATTCGCATCCGTCGCGGCCGGTGAACATGACAACATCTTGGGCTTTAGCCAAGCCAACGTGTTTCAGGCAACTTCCCTTGATCCGACTGAGGCTCATGCCCCCAGTCTAATAATTAGTGCTAGCCGCCGTGCACACCCACTCGGTGCATTGACCACCTACTCTGCATGCACTACTTCGTGAAATACACCACTACACGAACATCGTACGACTAATAAACTCATAAAATGCAGATACGCAGGTGGGGATCAATCACCCTCTGCCTGGTCCTAGTGCTTCAGGATGCAGTCTCGACGAATCTGTCTGTATCACACAGATGGCGCGGGCAGCCAATGATCCAGATTACAAACCAACACAAACTATTGCAAGTCCCAATACCAGTCATCCATCTCTCAACAGAAACGCCATGCAGCCTGCCGGAACAATATTCAGAGGATATTGAAACACATACGGTCCCTAACCAGGCAAGTCATCAACAGACTCTCCGCTATTGATAACGCTTCTCGGCTTGAACACCAAACCACCCGCACCCGTCGCGCATCCTCGTCACACCAAATCCACCGCCATCAAGACGCCATTGTCGCTTTCCCGTAGTGATACTCTCGTGCTATGATCCCGCTTTCAGCTCTAGATCCTCGCACCTCATCTCTGTCAGCACGAGAATAGGTCACTGCATGGGAACGCCATGTACAACCCAATTGGCCGACGAGATAGTCCTCTTTGTCAAGTCAAGTTAGCCAGCTGTACACTACAAACAAATCCATTGAACAAGCAGAGACACTCCTTCATCCCGACTAAACAGTCAGGCACACATCATCGTAACTCATCTCTCCTACGAGAGTGTGTCCTCGGGTATCACGCAATCCACCGGAAACCCATACGGATATCGAACCCCTGATTCTAGACACATGGACTTTGTAGACTTTGTAGACTCTTTCGCCTAGTGTATACTCTTCAAAGTAGTGTCGCAACTACTAGGTCTATTCGCACGCCTATGTAAGGTACCACTTGCCAGGAGATGGGAAACCTGAGACCCTCCCGTCCGGATGAATGGACCAGGCACATCACTTCCCGAAGCCGCTCAGCCCATCCAGTCGGTTTGCTGCAAGGCCGTTGAGGATGCAGTAAAGTGTCACCGAACCCCTTATTGCTACCCATACTGCCAAGCCAAATAAACCATGCTTATCAAGTCGGTGGGTGTACCCGTAAAATCACATCCATCAGCTACGTCTATCAGTAACCTAACGCCCGACTCTTCAACACAGTGCCACGCAAAAAAGTCCCATCAACCAACACTATACCCCCCAAAAACTTCTCGTCTGTCATATGCAGACACCCGACTTAGGTAGTACGTATCACGGCCCTCCCGCATGCAGATTGGTCACACTTACATCTACTTTGCTTGGTGTTTTCTCATGTGTCGTACCTTACCCTCCCAAATACTTGAGGCTTTTCAGACACTCCTATCATGACCCATCATGTAATCCACTCATAGACTAGAAACCTTGTCATGCGTCAAAGTGCAGGCTATGACACGATAACCTAGTGGAAGAGCTATAAGAGAACCCGCAGGCATGGCGTGGTGTGGCGTGGTGTATAATTCCGACCACGATCCGCTCAAATTGACTCCAACTTGGCAAAATACCGCTGTTGCAAATGCCAACCAAACCCCTCTTGGTTCTCGGAACATTTGAATCACAATGGCAAAGCCCGGCTGGTTGTCACGAACAATATATACAGACGAAGCAATCTAGAGCGGATATGTGGCTTAATATGCAGACTTGCATTGATTTATTAACAAGTACATATTCCCTCCAGATATCATTGAACTACAAAGGAGGTTCCAAAATGACCCCAAAAAAACAGAAAGAAAGTTCAGAAAAATCCCGGAGAATGCCTACTAGCTTAGGCACTAAGGATCGCCTACAATTCTTATCCTAGTACTTCACGAGTGGGCTCTGACACACTTCAACTCCATGTGAATACAAGATGAAGACACCAGTTACCGCCAGTATTAGACTGCTGTGGTTACGGCCGGGAGTTGACAAATAGTTCGGCTATTGTTATGTGAATGTGTGACGCTGTTGAAGTCACTGATAGCTTGCTATCCAGAGGCTGCTCCAGTTTTGGCTTTAACTCTTCTTGTATTTGGCCAGTAGGAGGCTGGGTTGGTTGTGCGTGAAGGGGCAGTAGCTCAACCGGTATTGTTTGCGTCGGTGTCGTCTCATCTTTCTCCTCTGAATACATGAAAACCGAGATTGCCCACGCGCCGCCGCAGCACTCGCTCCGTAATCCTTCGCATGGAATGTCACAATGTGATTCAGGTAGGCGGGTGGAATCATCGCGAATACTTTTCCCACACCAACACTCACTGCCACTTTCGGTTCCAGAGAACCCGTACCCCCGTGATTTGCAGTGATCAGCGCACATCACGCTAGAAACGTTGCCATGGACGTAATCAGTAGGCTTAGAGCCTACCAATATCCGTGATATGGCGTCTCGAAAACATCCCAAGTGAGCCCACCCAGAGGGTAGACGAACATGTTGAGACTCATAGCTGTTGTCAGTACTCTCATTTGAACTCGAGCTCCCTCTTCTAGAGGCTGTTGGACAAACTCCTTGTGAGGGCTTTGCTGGGGAGGGTTGTATTTGTGTATCATTACCTCGAGGAGCACAGAACCAGCCTGATGCGCAATGATAACAGGGCCAGCCTTCTCCACAAGGGGCTGGAAGAGCCGGTGTTTCTTCTGGGGGGTAGAACCAACGATTTGGACAGTCTACACACTTGAAGCCCGTTCTAGGACGGGGGCCTGCGGCGGTAGGGTCCGTCGCTAGGCTCTTAGGGGCATCGTACGACCCTAGGCTTTGGGTGTTGATGGATAAAGACACCTCACATAGAGATGCGGCAAGGCAGGGGCGGTTCGTTACGTCTAAGCACTCTCTTGTTGTTGGTATGGCGCCGCTAGGACATGAAATAGTTTGAAGAGTAGGCTCTCTCATCTCACAATCTCCTGAGCTGGCGGGAACTGCGTTTGGGATTTTGCCAGGTCTCGACTCCGAGGAGTGCTGTCTATTGCTGCCTGCAGTAGCAAATCCGGAGTTTGCATGCTGGTACTCTTCTAGGCACTGATGACTACCAGTCGCGGGTGGGAGTCTCCGCTACTGGCCTCGATATCAATGAAGAAGCGTCCCCGTAGGCACCAATAGACCTAAGAGAGAGAACTCTCCAGGTTGCTCTACCTATTGGCAGCCTCCCTAAAGCCGTTACAGGGCCGACAATTATGCCACTTGACAATGTGTGAGTATCCAGTCCAGCGGAAGTGCAGGGGATGACGATTTCCAAGTGTCCATCCTTTACCGGTTGGTTGATGGCACACAATAGTTCCCCTAATTCACGAGTAGCGATATCAACGATACCCGCCACTTCATTAAGAACGCTCTGCAATGAGTATTCCACTGGTGGCTTGCTGGTGTTGATGATTTGGTTAATAGCATCTGTGCATTTTTGGACTATGATATGGAGGGTTCCAAGGTGATCTGATGCATTGGCTGAAGGTCGATCGATTTGAATGTCACCAAATGCCTTTGCCGCCGCCGGGATAATGAAAGGTACAACGTCTGCATGTTGCACAGTGGACTTGGCCGCTACTTGAGGAACAACAGCAGCCACAGCTGAGGCATCAATAGAGACAGCCACCAGGACAGCGTCAACCAACTTGGCAGCCGCTCGAACATCTACTCCAACGACGTGGCTTACAATATCAGCCAGGCAGCTGAGAAGCAGGGCGTATCCTTATTCAGAGACTGCAATCGGTTCCAAGCGTCAGTGTTATGTATACAGACTCGTCAATGGCTTTCACGACCTTTCCATGTCTCATTGATCCTTCTAATACGTCGCTTGAATCATTTCGACTCTTTTTGGTGATGGTCACTGAAGGTACTGCTACAGTGGGATTTGTAGTTGCAAAAGTCATTGATGAGTCATTTTTCAAGTGAATTGATGAGACTATAGTGCTGGCCCCTTTGTTCGAAATTGATTCGGTTGAAGAAGAGAGCTTCTTTCGCATGCTGCTGTGAGAATTGACAGTTGGCAATTGTTGCTGGGATTGGCGTAGTGGTACTGGCGTAGACTGGTCTTGTATATCCTTCCCACTGAGAAGCCTCTTAAATGCCTCTATCAAATCAGCCAATATTCGGTGTAACGACTCCTGGGGACCCAGTTCGGTAATGTCATCTATCCGAGGCGGATACAGCGGTCTTGGCAGTGAGGTAACGCTTCGTGTTGAACTCGAAAAATGAGAGCTTGGCATGCTGCTCTGCGCATTTCCAATATTGGAGGCGATATGAACTCCATCTGCTGCATGTTTCGCATTGGCGTTGGGAGATATAGGCGATAGGGAGTTCTTCTAGTAGTTGTAAGCCAAGTAAGTGATCAAGTCAGTTCCAAGTCTACCCACTTCTGCTGTAAATCCACTCAGCATCCCGCTGAGCTGAAATTGACGTCTGACAAGGGATTTCCTCTCAGCCTTGATTGCGTCTTCAGTCAACCCAGGGGTGACCAGAAACCGCAAAGGCGATGAGGACCAGTGTTATCAGAAGAAGGGCAAACGGTTATTGGGCGGCGTGCGAACTGAAGCTGGACCATCGTGAGGGCTGGCTCTGGAATGGCGGTTGCCGAACCATTTTGTTCAAGAGCCCGTGCGATGTGTAGCTCTGTATCAAAGGGTAAGATGCGATCCAAGAGAATTCCAAAATGGAATCCCAAAAAGCAGTCCAAAACAACCCTTCTCTACTGGTGATATGTCTTGGGCGGCATGTAGAGGCTCAGTAGAGATTATTGGAGAAAGGGGACTGAAAGTCTGCTGTCAGTTAAGAGTCGCGCTGAACGGGTGGTCGTCAGAACGTCAGTTCGCTAAAGCCGATCGCACTTACCGTACCAACATTCTTTGATCCTTCCCTAGCGGAACCAGAGGGTTCTTCTATTGGACACATGACTACATTTGGGTAAATAGATGATGGTCCTAATGATTGTGTTAGAAGCATGTCAGAGTGGAGTGTCTTGACAGCGATTAACTACTGCTTCAATGACCTGCCTGGACGCCAACCTGCACGCTTTAACAGAGAAAGCTTCCTTGGCAGAAGGGTCTTAAAATAGAGATCGATGTAGTGAATATATATTATCATCTTTTTAGGTAACTTCTATCCAAATGACATTACGTGATATGTAAAAATGATGACGTACGCCGTCTACAGGTCTATGGTGTTAAAACCATCAATATGAAAGAGCCTTCGAGTATGAGCATAGTGATAATGGCTTTGTCCCGTGGTCCCCGAATATGTTATCAAAATTCGGGCTATTGTTGCAAATCCTGTAATTTCGGTGATCAAGCTTTAGTGTGTTTCTTCTTTACCCCATTCTCGATGTTTCGTCGCCGTCCTCCCACTCGCGTTCAACGTAGCCGAGTTCTTTCTTTACCTGATCAACAACCGCCTTGTCGCCTGTATTCTTGCCAGCATTGTCACTAATATCCAGTCAGTGACGTCCTTGCGTTTTTTCACTCTCAACGCCGTGCAAAAGCGCACACTTTGATGGTAGGTGGCCAAGGAACTTACCTCAGTTTGATCGCTTGTCGCCCCGCAGCCGAGCTGAGCTTGATAACAATATTCAACGGAACAGACTTGGTTCCAGTTGTTAAGTGAGTGAAATCATTGGAAAGAAAAGTACCGACTCCGAAGCTGGGCACAAAGCCATGGCTTTCAGATGCTTCCTTGTACTCTAGGCAGCGCTCTATGTTCAGAGAATCCGAGAAGACAATGACTTTCTTATCTTCAACACCTTGTTGTTGATAATAGTCACGCATAGCCTTGACAAACTCTTTTGGGTCACCAGAGTCCTGCCGCACGCCTATGAAGGCTTCCGCATAGGTCTTTACAGTGCCATCGGCCTTTTGGAATATATCGGCTGGAAACCCACCCTCAACGGGACGCACCGGTTTGCTAAAGGCCTTGAGGAAGTCGGACGTACCAAACGTATCAGTCAAGGCAATACTAAGCTTTGTTCCAAAACATCCTACCCAGTGTCGCAACGCTTCTTCATTAGCGTTCTTGTAGTCACCGAAAATGGCCGCAATTCCCATGAACCACTCGTGCGCGACGGTTCCAATAGGGGAGAGACCAAACCTCATAGCCAAGTGCACATTACTAGTACCCGATAACTTGCCCGGGAAGCCTCCCGCGGAAGCCTCCTTGGACGCCTTAATTAGACCTCGGACTACGAGGGCCTGTGTGTGGTAATCTCGTCGCCTGCGAGTGCCGAACTCCGATGTGGTACAACCAGCAGCCAAGAGTTTTATGCCTTTGTGGTACGCTTTGTCCTCCTGGTCATCATAACTCCAGTCTCGATCCATAAAGCGGAAGTAGGCTTCCGACGTCAAGGCCAGAATGGGGATTTCATAGAGAATAGTATCAATCCAGGTTCCTTGTATTTTAATGTCGACATCTCCGATGACAGCGTCATCTCCAGTATCATGGCCCACAACCGTAAATGTTGCTTTCACTTGCTCTCGGGGTCGAAGTCGAAACTCTTTCAGGAATTCGAGGTACTCGGGTGTTAAGTACTCGCACTGCGCTTGGAGGAATTGGTACTCTTCTGTAGAGAGAGAGATGTTACCGAGCTCTATAGCCATAATATTAGCCTCTAATTAGCTCCCAAATAGCACTGAAACCATCCATTGAGCATCATACTTTTAATCTGCTCCTCTAGCCACTTGAAAGCAGTCCGGGATAACTTCTTGTCCGGCGTTCGGTTTGTAAAAGCATAGGACACAGGGACGTCTTTGAAAAATTTGAACACGGCGCACTGCATCGTCAGCTTATACAGATCCGTGTCCAAGAAGGAGATGACCCCTTCCGGGTATGGCGAAGAGCTATTAAAGTCCATTGTCGGCGAGGAGCGCAAGATGATTGGTAAGCTTGTCGAAGATCGCTGTACGCCGAATAACCCTTTGCGAAGTGAAAGATCAAGACGCTTATGACTACAGCTAACTCAGCTGTTCGTTTATGGAAATGCGCGTTCGTCAGGGCAATTTTCGCAAATTGCACGCTGCTCGATCTCCGGTGGACCTCCGGATGAGGGGGAGAATCGCGTGATGCTGAGGACCGTCACCCACCACAACGTCGACAGCGAAGGGGGAAGCAGCAGAGTCGTGGGAGTGTCCCAGATTTGACCTTGATTGTGTTGGGACTTGAAATTGACTCACAGGGTGTGCCGGAACGAAGCCATGATCTTGCGGGAGAACTTAGGCCAGCTACATTACGTCTTCGTAGCCCCTCCATAAAGTATGGATCCCCTCAATCCATTCCGTGCTTCCGCTAGGCGTGCGGCATGAGGCGACTCCTATGCCCTCTACAGACGTACGGCGGATCTTGATGGCTCTACAGCGATTCTACAGCACATATTAGGAGGATCAGGTGCTGTACAGAGGCCTCGCACACCGCTGAAAGATACGTATTAGTGGGGTTGGAGGGGCAAACTGGCGCATTGACCATAGCTTAATTCTCTTTGGCCAGCTTAGCGGAAGAAAAAAAAATCTGGGCGAGGCTGAACTTTTTTTTCTCTAGGCGGATCATAGCTCGAAATCAGACCTCAACGTGCGCGAAGACACCCACAGCCGCACTGGTCTTGAGCTCCCGGAAATATAAGCTTACCCTCCGGCTTTCCGTACGCTGTTGAGGTCGCTAGCGAGGACGACGACGACGACGACAAAGAAAGAGACGAGGCGATCACAATGGATGTCCACCGCTGTCGTTTCGTTCCCTACGAGCCGTCTTGCCATCAACGCCGTCGCCTTCTCCCACCCCAAGACAAGAACCGCAAAGCAGACATCGGTGGCTAGATTAGCGATAGGACGGGCCAATGGAAATATAGAGATATGGAATCCCTCCAACGGAACATGGCATCAGGAGCTTGTCATCCGTGGTGGCAAGGACAGGAGCATTGACGGCTTGGTATGGGTGAACGAGCCTGATCAAGACCTTGGGGAGGGGCGGATTGTTGTTGGAAACTTCGTTTGTTCAGTATCGGCTATACCTCGACCATCACTGAATGGGACCTTGAAAAGGGAAAGCCAAAGCGACACGCAAGTGGCCAGCACGGAGACATTTGGTGCCTCGCCGCCCAACCAACCACTACCGCTCAAGGTGGCAATACACAAACGCATTCACAGGGGCTTCAGAACTCAAACAGGCTTATCGCTGGTACAATTGATGGGGAGCTGGTCATGTATTCGCTAGAAGACGACGACCTGCGCTTCCAGAGAGTCTTGGTCAAATCACCAACTAAGAAAGCACAAATGGTCAGCATCACGTTTCAATCTCGCAAGGTTGTCATTGTGGGCTGCTCGGACAGCACGATCCGAGCCTACGACATCAGTCAGGGCCACATGCTACGGAGGATGACACTCGGTTCCGACCTGGTTGGTGGTTCCAAAGACATCATCGTATGGTCCGTGAAGTGCCTGCCCAACGGGAATATCGTTTCGGGAGATTCTACCGGCCAGGTCTGCATCTGGGATGGCAAAACTTATACCCAGTCGCAAAGGATTCAGAGCCACAAGCAGGATGTTCTGAGCCTCACTACCAGCGCCGATGGTACTTCTATTATGAGCGGAGGCATGGATCGAAGAACCATTCTTTACAAGCAGGGCACGGGAACTGGCAAGCGCTGGAGCAAGGTCTGGGGGAGAAGATATCATGACCACGATGTCAAATCCATGGCCTCCTTTGAACATGGTCGAATCAGCGTGGTTGTTTCAGGAGGTAAGACTTCCTGTGCCCAATTCAACGACTCATTATTCTTCACAGTTACTAACTTGGCTTAGGCCCTGACGCAAACCTAGTTATTGTGCCTCTTAAGCAGATGGGGCGTGAGAACCATAGAGTCATGAGCAACCTACCGCAGGAGCCACCCATTATCAGCGCGTCTCAAGCACGATTCATAATTAGTTGGTGGGAGCGGGAGGTTCATATTTGGACGCTCCGGAAACCAGCGACAGAACTTATCGATGCCAGCGGAGAAAACGCTGATCTCAGCAAGAATCGGAAGCTTTTAAAGACTATTCTCGTCAAGGGTGATTCGAATATCTCCTCTGCGACCATCAACACCGATGGAACACTTCTAGTCGTGTCAACTGCCACAGATGTGAAAGCTTTCCAGCTAAGACACCACAATCCTGTCAAGCCCTCAGACGTGACACTGTCAACTGTGGAGCTTCCAGAAAGGTTGACGAGCCACGGGGCTACACAAGTGAGATTGTCCCCAGATGGTAAGAACCTGTGTGTTGTGCAAGAAGGATCTCGCATCCTAATGGGAAGCATTACAACGTCCAGCACCGACACGCAGGATGACGGAGACTCGTCAGCACTTTCAATTAGACTACAGAGACTCACGCGTCTGCGCCGACACATCCCCCGTTACATACAGAATGGAGGCTTGGCCAGTTACGACCGGAATATCACGCAGGTCAGCTTCTCTGCGGATTCCAAAATGGTGGCTGTTGCCGACCTCGCAGGCTACGTTGATACGTGGATCATACGCGGACCCCACGACGTTCTACAGAATGGCACGCAAGCAGAGCATAACGATGACGCGTCGTCGTCTTCAGAAAGTGACTCCTCAGAGGACGAAGGGATTGTAAAGGACGCTATTGAACGCTGGGTTCGCAACCCTACAGCCAAGCTACTACCAAAGCTCCCATCTGCCCCCGTCGTGCTATCCTTCTCGGACGATGTACCCGAGGCTCACGAGAACGAAAGTGAGGGAATTGTAGCGGATTACACTCTAGTTGCAATCACATCATCATGGAATATTGTGGCCTTTCATCCCCGCCAGGGCTCGCTCACCCCATGGTCGCGCCGACATCCCCGCAGCTCCCTCCCAGCGCCGATACAAGATCTACTTGATCTTGCCAAGGGTGTCTTCTGGCAGGGTTCTCGGCTCTGGGTATATGGCGTGTCATTCCTCTTCATGCTCGATATGGGCCAGGATATCCAAAAATCTACTACGGACAATGGAGCATCATCTGCAGACACCAACTCTGAGCTTCAAGTGGCGCAGGGAATGAAGCGGAAGAGAAAAGGTCCGACTTCCGGAGCTGGAGGAAGCATGGGTCACGAGAGTCTTGCGCCGCATCATATTCATAAGCACACCGCCAACGGTCAGTCCGAGGAGATTAATATAGATGACGACACACGAGTGGACGAAAGCGACAGCGACCAGGAGATGGCCGACACCGCTGGAGAGCTAGCGGAGCTTCGCAACCAAACTACTGCAGGTAATGATGAAAACCTCGCAGTCGTGCAGGCGGGTACTGAGCGCAAGAACTGGTGGATGACTTACAAGTACCGTCCAGTTCTTGGTGTTGTACCCCTCAACACAGTTGACCAGGCCCTCGAGGTTGCTTTGGTGGAGCGGCCGACTTGGGAGGTGGATATGCCCGAGAGATACTTTGTGGGCGAGGAGTGGGAGAAATGATGACGATGTACCCAACAAAGTGGCTGCTCCAAATTATCTATGTCGAGGTGGTACTGAGTGAGGCAGGGACAAACGGTATCTGTCTACAAAATGTAAAAAGAGTGGCATGAAAAGCGAGATACACTTGTCTGCAGTGGCAAAAAGATATTTGTATATATATTTGCGGTTTCTTATCTAGATTTTTACCACATATATGCAAAGAATTTGTTAGCAGTATAGCGGAATCGAAATGAAATCAGACCTGTTAAGATAGCGAGTCTATTTCAAAATAGATACAAATTGATGACACTCGACGTGTTCGCCTGACACACCCCTCCCGATGGTACAACATCTCCACCACCGTACGAAAACAGAAGAAACGACGTTATTCTATTGTTTCTACCGACTTCTGTGGACACAACAGCTTCATGGAGTCCCCTCATCTTCGACATAGCCGTGAAAGCCAAGTATAATATCCCGCCCCGTGATACATCAGATCTCAATGATATTAGGGATTAACGTCACCTTGGTCCCAATACTATAGGAATTTTCATCTCCAAATCTTTCAGGTGTTCATTACGCATGATGTAGACCCGATTCGATGTGGCGAGGGCATGTCTTGATCCTAAGGACTTCAGGTATGGGTCCCAGATGAATGTGTTCCTTTACGCGCGTCCTGTACTCGCTCCGGGCTCGCCTGGAGGCTACCAAGTACATTCTTTCATCATACGTAACTCAGCAGTTTGACCTCAGTATGACTGTGGTGACAGTAGTGGGGGAACGCGTGACCCGTTATGATTAAACACTAAGGCCATGGAGCAGAGAGAGACTCTTGTAAGTGAATTGATAACTGAGATATGGCTCAGCACAACTAAAGCTTGATGATGGTCCACTGGTTGACACCATATCCATCCGCCTTAAACTTCAATACCATGTACAAACCATGTACGAGTGTAGACCATGCAAAGTCTCATCTCCAATGTCGCTCAGCGCTGACGAATCACTGCCCAAGTCGAGCAGGAGACGGCTGCCCGTGGGTTCACTCCAAGCCAGGGAGGAAAGCTAAAGTGTCACCATTGAGCAATCTGTTCTCGGCTTAACGGGCCACGTCGAAGCCAAGATAGAGCGGGCACTAAACTGAGACAGGGGAGTTCTAGAATCGAGGGACGAGGGGTGTGTAGATGTTGGCGTTTCTAGATGTGGATATGGTCTAGATGAGGAGAAGAGTGCGTTTTCATGTGCTATGTCGGCTGGTTGAAAAGTCTTCAAGTGGTGTACGGAGTACTACGTAGCCATTTCTGGTGGCTTACAACATGCCTTGTTTCCCACCGGGTTTTATTTGTCAAACTTGTAGTGGTTACTCAGACATATATAGATACCCTCATCACTCGTGGGGGTTCAGGCTTCGAGTCGGAGATTTTAAGTTCGAAGAAGCGGTAAACTGACGAGTCTGAAGTCTGCAAAGTGTTCATATGATTCAGTTCTCAACGACATGCAATTGGAAAGGCCGGTGTGAAGTTGATGTACCACGACCATATGAAGTTGGTGCATGGTTACAAATGTCTCTGCCGGTGGAGTGACTAGATGACGCGGCCTCTCGCATAACACCACACCCAAGACGTGGTTTTAAGAGTTTAAGTTGATTTCGACAGTTGCGAAGTATAGCCGAAGAATTAAAGACATGCAACTAGGTATACAGCCCGCTACTTAAAATTGGTTACGTACGACCTCCTCATATCGGTAATGTACTACACTATAGTAGCGTTGACGAGACCTGAGAGGGGATGAAGTAGTGTGCAGAAGTGAGACCTTGCACTATCGTCAGTGTTGTACGTCAAGGATATTGATAAAGGAGGTTGAACGCGTACATGCTCCATAGTGAAGTATAGACTCGGGGTTGTCAAATGTGACGAAATGTGCCGCTTACATGGTCATGGCGAATGAATTACAATGTGCCTAGTCACAAGGGCAAGCAGAAGCAGCTGGTGTGTAGGTAGTAGACAATTATCTATGAGATACGATTGAGACGCTGCCATCAGTGATGGTTCGCTCATCAGTGACTATAACTGGAAACGTAGTAAACATCAGACGATGGCGATCATGTTAAACTATACCAAGTAATATATATCTGTCGTTGAACTGACGATACTCTAGGGTAGCTGAAATGTCGTGCATAAAAAGCATCGACCAGTGCATCTTTGATGGGAACTGTGGCTGGAGCATGAAATACGGGGGCTGTGTTCAGAATATCCAAGGCGTTCCCTAGAAGCACTCTTTCGCACTGTACCAGCCGGCCAGGTTGCCTCAAAGAAGTCTGATTACGCGTGCTATGAGTGGTGGAGAGACTCGCCCGTCAGAATCAATACGTAGGGCAGCAATCAGTCACGTGCGTCTGTATACAGTGTCAATGACACCTTCAACAGTACGGATTCCCTCTGTCCAGCAGGCCGACATTGCCCTCATCAGTGGCTGATGAGGCACGCACGTCAGTGAAGACGGGAACAAAGAAGGCACTGACGTCTCTGCCAACTAAAAATGAAGTACCTGGGAAATTATGTTGATGTGCAATATGACTTCTTGCCCGTCCGCGCACCTCGAGGATGCAAAATTCTCTGCTGTTTGCCTGTTAGTCTGCCAACTCGTCAACCTGCTTGCCTGCCTGTGGCGGCGGCTTGCGCAACAGCCGGCCTTGTGGGGGTAAAACTTGGCGGTACCCCTGGAAGCGTGGCTCAACCGTCTCTTGGCGGGCGTCGATCATAGGGACCTCAAATTCACGAGGATGGGGGACCATTGGAAGGTGCAAGCTCTTGGGTGACTTTGGCAACGACATGTTGTTGGATATTTGCGCCGTCCACCGGGTTGAGGTCGACAGCGCACAGTCACCGCATATGTCAATTGCCGCCTCCAAGATGCAGCCAGCAGGACAGTTTTCACAGCGCTAGCTGGAGAGTAACTTATTAGTGAAGGAACTACAAAGTACCGGCCTGCTCGAGACTGACGGCCACTCCACAGACTGATGACCTGGCTGAAGACTTTTGGGGCTACGGGGGACGTAGGTACAATTCAGACTGTGCCACAGTTCGGAGCAAAATGGAGGAAGGCGTGCGTAGTCGTCGCATGCCTCGTCATCTCCATTACCATGGGCCCGCCGCTGCACATGTAGTGGTACTTGACTTTTGAGGCGAACCGGGACTCGGTACCTAGCACATAAGTATTCTGACACTGCAATTTCCCGTGGCGATACTTATGGATGCTGTACCCGTCTATTTTCGGGTGGAAAAGGATTCCTGGCCAATGAGCCTGCACGAGAGAGGTAGTACTATGTAAGAAGCGACAGAGGCACAAGTGGGTGGAAGTCGCAAGATGGAGAGACCAGACTGGAAAATGCGTATGAAAATGCATCGTCAGCAGCAGAAGCTCTCCCGGCTGCCGCATCATCCAGCTGTCGCAATGCGCTTCCGCGTTCCGCAACATTTGCTCGTTGCCGCGAGGTGGTGGCGAAGATGCTTCGAGGCAACACCATGTACTTCTGGGAGTCGTAAGCTTTCAGCTCTAGATGGCAAACGGAAGGATGGGGCCTCGACAAGGTAGCGATACATGGCGTGGCCGCTTGTGTGCCTCTTTAGGCGGAAGAGCCCCACCATGGGCCGGGTTGGGGACCAGCGATTGGTTGGGCCATGAAAGCTGACGCGTAAACTGCCACTACTGGTCTGGACGCAGACGCACACCATCCCCCCTCCTGCACACCTCTGGTCTCCAGAATAGACCTCTGGGTCCCTTTATTCTGGTGCTTAGTGCAGGTCTACCTAGAGACTCCCCCTCCAGCGGTTGCTTGCGCAGCGACACAGCCCTTTCATACTCCCCCATCCCCCCCCCCAAAAGTCCATGTGGCTCCCTCAGACACAGTTGCCATCACCAATTCCTCTTCCTCACGCTCATTTCCTCATTCTTGAACGTTGTCGTGCATATTTCTCGACTTGCACGTCAAACTCGAGTGTGCAGCAATCAAGGCAGAGGATTGCAACGAATTGTGCTCCTCGTCTCAAGATCTGGACGGACCAAGCAACCGGACGACGCCGGATAAGCACCACAGTTCTGGGTGTGTCCCGGGCTCAGTGGCAACGCGAAAGGCCTACGAATCCTCGAGCTGACGACGACACCTCCACGACATCACGACGGTACTAACTCCCGTCCACCTTCAACACACTTCTTCCATACATCTTGGACTTCCTCAACTTCATCCTACTTCCGTTATATCTTCCTCACCAATAATCTCGCCGCTGGCTCTCCGATCATCGACACGGCCTTCTAGCACCGCAATTACCTCGAGACTTCTGGCCGCGACACTCGTCAATCCTCCTCATTCACCATGGCGGGCCGAAGCGATGCCTTCAGCCCTGCATCCCTCGTCGCAGAGCGAATATGGCGAAAGAGTGGGCGTACGACCTCCGGGTCAAGTTCGAAGGCCTACTGCGAGACAAGCGCATGAATGACTTGCGAGCGTCATCTCGCCAACACACAACCGGCCTGTCCCACCGAGCGTCGAGCGCCAACCTTGGTGCTGCCGCATCTGTCAATGATGGCCGCCCCTGCGACATCGAGCGGTCCCGCAACACCGCCCTCATATTCAGCCCTCCGACATCTTCCCAAGATCCCAACCGCACCCGCCGCCACCGATCGTGACTCACAAAAGTTTCGCAACCTTCTCATCAGCCTATCCTTGACACCAACCAAGTATGAGAACCCTGGATTACTGGACGAGGCTCTACAGACGATACCCCTCGACCGTATATATGGTGAGGCCGAGGAGGAGTGCCAAGTCCTGCAAGCCGAAGCAGAGAGCATGGGTGACGGACGTAGGCCTGAGTGGGGATATCAAGACTGTGTTATCCGAGCACTTCTACGGTATGTTTGAGGCTCTTGCTAGTTTCCCTGTCCACGAGGACCCGCTCTAACATTGCTTTTCTATAGTTGGTTCAAGCGGTCATTCTTCACCTGGGTCAACAACCCCCCTTGCCCAGTCTGCTTATCGCCCACCGTAGCACAAGGAATGACAGCCCCTACACCCGAGGAAAGTGCCAGCGCAGCCCTTCGAGTCGAGCTATACCGATGTTCCGCTCAAAACTGCGGCGCCTATGAGCGATTCCCCCGGTACGGCGATGTGTGGCGCCTGCTGCAGACTCGCCGTGGGCGAGTTGGTGAGTGGGGCCAACTGCTTCAGCATGCTGTGCCGTGCTGTTGGAGGACGGGTCCGCTGGATCTGGAATGCGGAAGATCACGTATGGACTGAGGTGTACTCGGAGCACCAGCGCCGATGGGTCCACGTCGACGCTTGCGAGGAGGCTTGGGACACTCCGCAACTCTACACCGAAGGGTGGGGCAAGAACATGTCCTACTGTGTGGCCTTCTCCATTGATGGTGCCACTGATGTGACGCGCCGCTATGTGCGCAGCAACGAGTCTGCCAACGACCGCAACCGCTGTCCCGAGGAAGTCATGCTCTACATCATGCAGGAGATCAAGAACATCCGACGATCCAACATGAGCAAGGACGAGCGCTTCCGACTGGAGAAGGAAGATCAACAAGAAGACCAAGAGCTGCGAGGATATGTCGTGGCCTCAATCGCTCAGGCCGTGACCGAGCTAGTGCCTGGTGCCTCCGGATCGTCTGTCAACGGAGGCAGAGCTACCAGCACCCCTGGCCGAGACCAGAAGCTGCCTGCTGAGCAGCCTAGTCACCAGATGAGTGCCTCCGAGTGGATACCAACCGCCGCCCAACAGCAGCCACGTCCAAACCAATACCAACCGCGGGATCCTAGCCATCGACGACAGCTGCCTTGAGGGCCCGGCGCCATTCCGGCGACGGCTATCCCGGCCAGTCATCAACGGCTACAAATCTAGCGGCTTGCTTTGCACTTTAGAATTCTGTACATATTATGTGGACAGGTATCTCTCGGCGATCCCACACAGGCTTGCTCAACTGACGACCTAACCATGATTACTCATGACGCTTCATCACGTCGACGACACACAACGACTTCTGATGACAAGACTTCAACACTTACAACACCACCAACTACCACGTATTCGACATAACACCATACCCACAACAACAGACGCTCTTGTCTGAACATCTTTCTTTGTCAACCTCACATAGCTGCCTCAGCATAGACTTGGCGTTTACCACACTATTTGATGTCTAAAAAGCAGACATCACATGTACCTTACAACATATACTTTGTTTATTTCTTCTTTCATTTGTGGTTTGAATATAGGGGGCGTAACTGTCGGCGGCAATCGAGGGCAACTGAACAAGGTTTGCATCCTCTGGCTACTGGGTTAGGGTACCTAGGGCCGTGGGCGTTTGGTAATTTTTGGGATAGCATCGACTCGGAAGAGGAGGGATGGGAAACTTTTAGGAATCATCTGCGGAGAGGAAGGAGGACCAGCGATTTGCTGAGGAGAAGTTGTTCAATATACAGGCGAAAGCCGTTTTACCTGTTTAAATGCTTGTCTCTGTTAGGCCGTGACTGTACGTGACGGCATGAGAGTTGCTCGAAGGAGCATTTGCCTCGGAACTTGTGGCACCATTCTTGCCAATTCGTAGAGCACTAAGCATAGTAGCCTAGCCAGCTATTTAGATGCACGGAATTGGTGATGTGTACGAAGTAATTGTGACGACCAGACGTGGAAACCTTGCTTCTGTTTGCTTTAGTGTGATTACATGCCACGCACGGTGCCACGTTGATGCCCCATAATTTAGCGTTTGCCAAACATTGGTTTGATCTGCTAGTTACTGTGCTCCTTTTAGCCTTTCATCAAACTATCAGAGTTAAAAAAAAACCCTGGTGCATTCAAAAATAAAACTCTCCACCTCACACGAACTTGCGGACAGAAGTGTGCATTCACATCAAAGCAGAGCGATATGGCGGGTGAATCCCATGCGGGACGGCGTTTGCGAAGTTCAGGGCCCGCCGGACCCGCGCCATCGCCATTTACCCTAGGCACGGAGGGTCACGGCGTCATTGGCCCTCGCCGAGGAGGACGTCGCTCCGAGGAGACAGCGGAAACGCAACGTGGAGGCTGTGCGTGCTGAATCTAGCAAGGGTAAAGGCAAAGCTGCGGCGGCGGCGGCGGCGGCGGCGGCGGACTACTCTGACGAGGACCCTGCTCCAAGCAAACCACGGAAACGCAAGATGGAAATGGCGAGTGCCGGATACGGTGAGGAACTAGGAGAGGCGCCGCCCGCGAAACAGAGGAAGAAGACGGCCGACACAACCGAGGAGAAGCGCCTGCGTCGGTTTCGCGCTCAGCCGACTCAATCGTTCAATGACGTATATTCTAGGGCGCTCAGCCAGCGCTTCTATGTCCTGGATCGTCACAGGGCCGGGACCGATGAGTGCCCGGAGGAAGTTGTCAAGCTGACTGGGTCCACGGGCAACGTGTACACGATTCATATTGAGAGGATTCCGACGTGTGACTGCCCCTGGGCGCAGAAGGGCAACCAGTGCAAACACGTCATCTACGTCAGTTGCGACACTCGAGTGGTTGACGTAGTAGACCCGATGCTAACGAGGGATAGGTTCTCTCACGGGTACTCAACGCGCCAGTCGCTCTAGTGTACCAGCTTGCACTCCTGAGCTCAGAACTGCGCAGCATCTTCGCCGGAGCACCGCCCATCGACGCTCCCGAGGCGGCCAAGAGCAACAACCGCAAAGATGTCGACGGCGAATGCCCCATCTGCTTCTCCGAGCTCGACGCCAAGAGCCCCGAGTCTATTGTATGGTGCAAAGCTGCGTGCGGGCAGAACATTCACCAGGAGTGCTTCGGGATGTGGGCCAGGACCAAAGGGACGGCGGTTACCTGTCCGTTCTGTCGGAGCCCGTGGCAGGGGGCGGATCCGAGCGCGATGGGCGACGTGCAGAGGAACGGCCAGGTCAATGAAGAGGGTTACGTCAACGTTGCGGGACAGCTGGGTATCAGCGGGATTCGAGGTAACTATGCGGCATGGGCGAGAGCGATTTGTGTAACTGGAGTGTGCTAACGTGTTTGGCGGTAGATGTCAGTTCTTACTCGGAGTGGTCTCCGTTTGGGTACTTTGGCAGTCGGATGGGAAGGCGATATAGGCGATATTAAGGCGGTGTCGCCGTAACCACAACGGAGCTCTTGTTTGGGGCGGCACTGAGTGCAGCCCGTAGGATGCAGAGAAGTGATCGCGGAGAGAGAGGTGACGACGGGATGGCGGATGGCATGTGTTTGGTCTGCAGATATACCCTTGATGATGATTTGACGCACTTGGCGGGCAGCAAATGAAAAAGCCAAGAGCTAATTAAAGTGCCCCCTGCCCCCTATATACGTGAATGACTCGTCTTCCCCCCAATAATGAAGTTTCAATCCGCCAACTCCGCCAAAGCGGACTTTCATTCCGTCACCACGCCCGGCACTGTACGTCGGCGCCCTCGGTGGGGCCCCGCCGAACGGCCCCACCGAATCGCCGAAGCGGCTGGGCTGTGATGCCGTGCCGCGGAGATGGTAAATAAAAGGGCACGACAGCCCAGCGTGTCATGCATGGTGCTCCTCAGGCAGTGTGTCATTACCCTTCTGTCTCTTGTCGTATTCTACGCCAATTTTAATTCCTTTTTAATTTTTTTTTGCAGAGTCTTTAGAGAGCCGTTGTATATTATAATTCCCGATCCTAGTGTTTGACAGGCAGCCATGGCCAACATGCCCAAGACGATGCGCTCCCTCGTCGCGCCGAGGGAGTGTCTCCCCGCCGAGTACGAGGTGCGGCAGGTGCCCACTCCGAAAATCACGCTGCCGACGCATGTGCTCATCAAGATGCGTGCCGTGAGCATGGAGACGGGTCTGCTGAGGATGGCGGCGGGAGAGATGAAGATGTTTTACGCGCCGGAGTCAGTGCCCGTCACACATCTTTACTGGTGTTCTCATCGGGAGGAAACCCCGTTCTTGAACCATTTGCTTACGCCTCCCTAGGTACCCTCTACCCATCGGCTCGGAAGGCTCCGGCGTGTTGTTGCCGTCGGCTCAGGTGTCAAGTCGCCTCAAGGTCGGCGACGCAGTGTACGGCTTATACATGGACAAGCCCATCTTCCGCACCCCACCTTCCGGGCTTCGCATCCGAGTATGCTCTCGCAGAAGAGAGGCCTTTCTGCTGGTCAAGCCGGCACACCTTTCGTTTGAGGAGGCATCCACGATGGCTGGCCGGGTGGTCACCGCGCTGCAGGTCATCCGAAGGGGGCTGCAGCTCCGGGGCGAGAAGAACCTCAAGGGCAAGACGATGTTTGTGACGGGCGGCCTAGGCGCCACGGGGTCCATCGCAATCGAGATGGCGAAGAGGGTGTTTGGCGCGGAGCGCATATCACGCGGTGGCGACGAGGAAGTGTCGCGCGTAGAGGAGCATCTCCCAGGCCTGGTGGACCAGGTCATTGATTCCAGACGCAGGAACCCCGTCAAGGTGCTGGGAAGGCCACAGTGGACTTCTTCTATCAGCACGCAGGCGGGCAAGGCAAGGGCGCTGGGCATAGCACTGGCGAAGCGAAACACAGGGACCTGAGGGCCATCGTCGACATGCCGTCCGAAGGAAACGGTGAGGGAGCTGGTGGGCCCGGAGACCATAGGGTGGTTCTTCGGCGGCTTGCTGGACCTGGCGCAGCTGTGGAACCAGTGGAAGATGAGGGGCACGGGGATCGCATACGGGATGGTGTCGGGGGGCGTGCAGATCAGGGAGGACCTGGAGGAGGCCGGCGAGATTATCGCGCAGGGCAAGGTGAAGGGGCTGTACAGCGTGCTGGACCTGGAGGACATCGAGGGGGTGAGGAGGGAGTGCGAGGCGATTGTGAATCGGAAGGGAGGGTTTGGGAAGCTTGTCATTCGGATTTCGGGGGAGTAGGTAGATGCCTTGGTACAGAGTAGATGGAGTCTGAGTTGAGGCATCGTGAGAGTGCAGCGGAGGCTACTGGGGCCGTGTTGGAGGGGGAAGCTTGGATTGGGCCTTCATTTTCTTTTGTTATAGAGCAGCACTACATCAATAATAAACAATAGGGATCTGGATGATGCGATCGCGGGAGCTGTGGCACGACTTATACAATAGAGCTGGTAATTGGACTTGTCCAGGCTCTTCGACAGTGCCGCGCATAGCTGTGGCGACGTTCCAGTGGCGGCCAGCGAGCAGCTACAGGGGGCAGCCAGCCCCACGACGGATGGGGAGCCTCTCTACGCGCCCCCCCCTGCAACAGCGTGCCAGCGCGCGTTCGCGATCAAGCTCCAGCCACCTGCTCGCCTGTTAGCGCCGTTTTCGCGTTTCGTCCGTGTGTGCGCTACAAATACTGTAGGTGGCCCTCCATGACTCTCCCTCTCGCCTCCAGCACTTTGTAGCCACACTTTCTTCCCGTCCATCCAATCCACCACTCATCATCATCATCACAGCCAATTAGCCACTGTCATACTCAAACAGCTGCGTACAGAGCACCGTCGGGCCAAGCAGCACCATTGACGCCTCCAAGATGGTCCTCAAACGCAAGCGCTCCTCCTCCTGCCTCTCCTCGCCCTCCTCCTCAGTCTTCAGCTCTCCGCCCCAAGCCTCCATGTTCGCCGTCTCCTCCACCCTCTTCAGCGACGCCTCCTCCCATCTCCACAGCCGCACCATGAAGCGCTTCCGCGACAGCAGGCCCTCGGACGACGAGGTCCATCGTAAGTTCTACGAATGGCGAGCCCACCACCGCAAGACGTCCAACTCATGCGTGCCTGCAGAGCGCACCCTGGGCCTGCTGTTCTCTGCGCAGCAGCAGCAGCACCCACAGTTCCCACAGCAGCCGCCCTCGCCGTCCCCCGCGCCGTTTGCCGACGCGATGCAGCAGGGCGAGGCTGCAGCCCCGGCCGGTAACCAGCAGTCGCTGCATCGGTTTTGGAACATCAATTCGACGCCTGCCTCGACGCCCTCTTCGAATCTACCCGCGCCTGCGACTGTGCCCTCGAACTGCGACGACTGCGGCGGGAACTTGACTGAGGGTGGTAACGACGGCATGGAGGTTGACGGTCTGGCGGGCGGGAACACGGCGTGCGGAGCGTGTGGGAAGCACGTCTGCTTCAGCTGCTCGATTAGTAACCTCGGTGAGGAGAAGCGGTGTCTGCAGTGCGCGGGGAGGAGGGTTTGGATTGGTGGCATTGGCTGGACCAATGCGTCGGTCGGCGTCTGCTAAGTTGGGATTTACAAGTCTGCGTGCAGCGTATATTGAGTGTTGAGATTTGGGTTTCTTAGATGGCGTTTGGTACTGGGCCAACGGGGCGACACGGCGTTTACTGGAATGGATCATCTGCGTAGAGTGCGATGTACAGCACAACGGGCTGGAGGCTTAGCTAGCATGGGCATGGCGATTGCTGCATCAATATACTTCAATTTATAACAAACACTTTTGTGCCAACCATTTTTGTAAAATGTACGTGGAAGATCATCTCATGTCACAAAATTGGCGGCGACTGAACTGAGGAAGACGGAATTGAAATGAAGCTTTCAAGATTATAAATGAGACTACAAGTGAACGTCCACGGCAAATATCCATCATCGCACTCCGACCTAACCCACTCAACCCCGGCGTCGAGTGGTGGGCCCCTTCTTCGTAGGCGTCGCCGTAGATGTGCCCTTGACGGCGACGGGAACCTCCTTGCGCTTGCCCTTGGCCTTTTGTGACGGGGCATTCCAGTAGTACACCATCTGGAGCGCGAGGACGGCGTTGAGGAGGAAGCCCGAGATGAAAGCCGTAGAGGATGAGCTTGTCGTCGACCTCCTGGAGGGTGGTGAAGATGCGCGACAGGGATCCGGCGAGATAGTTGAAGACCTGCAATTGACAATGTCAGTGGAAGGGGCGGAAGACGGCACGAGCGGACGGTCGGAGGGGTTTCGTACGGCAAATGCGCTGAGCTGGCCAGTCCCTCCCTCCTGCCAGATGGCGAGGATCTGAGGCACCTTGCTGGCGACACCCAGGACGCCGGCGCCGGCCTGGAGGGTACCCCATGTCTGCATGTCCAGCAGTCCCTGGGAGAACAAGCCGGCGGCGCCGACGGCCAGCGCGGCGACGAGCACGGCCGCCAGGGCTCGCCCGGCCCGCTGTAGTTGAGGACCAGCACGGAGATCACCACATTCTGGCCGAGGATGAGGGCCGTCTCGCCGTAGGTGCTAAACGGGAAGCCGTTGCGGAAGTTGTAGGCGAGGGTGATGAGGTACGCGCTCGTCTCGAGGAGGTACGACAGGAAGGAGATGCCCTCTGCGGACTGGGAGCGGACGAGCTTGAGGATCTGGGGCACCTTGACGACCGAGGAGGCGCCGATGATGCCGATGCCGAGGCCCTTTGATATGGCGAGCTTGAGGCACTCTGTGTTCTCGACGTCGACGTCAAGCAGGAGCGCCTTGTAGCAGGATTCGCCGATGATGGAGACGCCGAGGGTCGCGGATGGGCGCGGGGAGGTTGTGTGTCAGGGGCTGGACGGCGGATCGGAGGGCGTCCATGGTTGCGGTCGGGTTCGCTCTGTATTTGGTCGGCGGGGGAGGGGGGGGGGGGAGACGGACGTTGGCACGGTAAGGAGCGTGGTGGAGGGAGTGTTTTGTGCCGGAGGAGCTGTTGAGGTTTGTGATTTTGCAAAGTAATGAAAATAGTGTTAGGGATCGCGCGACGTGGTAACTTGGAGTGTGGCTGACATGTGCTACTGTGGCTTGGCCGGCACTTGGCAAGCCAGCGGATCGCGAATTCAAATACGACGAGATGCAAGGCTGGAAGACTTGATGGAACTGGAACGTTCTGAGACTTGTCGTGCAGGCTCCTGGTCTGTCCAGCTAAAATTGAGCGGTCCCCCGACCATCATGTTCCGGGGCCTCGAGCGTTCGAGTGTCGGGCTGCGCGCGTCTTGGATGTATGTTTCTTCGTTGCTGCAGATGCCGATTCGATGTGGCGGGGCGAGACGGGCGGGACGTCACGAAGATGGCTCAGTGCCACACTGCCCATGACGGACAGTGATGTATTGATCCAAGTACAACACAATGCTGACTTGCCTCCAACTATCAGAACACTTGTCCAACTTTTCAAGCCTCTGAATTTCTCTATTTCCTTGGATTTCCAACTCTTTCTGCTTCCCCCCAAGATGGAGTCTTACCCTTGGCTGGTCTATTTCTTGGCCGTCTTTTACTTGTCCCCCTTGCGAGACACTCCCTTTGGCTGCGATCTTACTAGATAACGAATCGCTGCCTGGTCTCTGTAAACACGTGCAGCCATGAGGCACCTATCCGGTGTGACCCTGGGATATTGAGATGTGTAAATATACAGAGATCGGTGTAGAGACGAGCGGCAAGTAGATTTGCAGCAAAAATACGAGGCAAAAGTGTTTGACACCTGCAGGAGACGACACCGCTTCGCCAACACCACCTTGTCAGTAAGCCGCAGCGCACTAAACATTCGACCAAACTTCTTCAACTCGGATATGCAATGCAACATTTGTCTTGTGCCACTAACGCCGCTCGGCGTAGTGCTCGCTTGCGACATGTTTCAGTGGTTTTTTTTTTTCCACCAACACTGCGCCGAGGCTGTCAGGGTTGAGAATAGACGACAGGCTGGACATGGTACTTTGACCTGTATTGCCGCTGTTTCTCTGCAGAGTCCAGACACTGCAGGTGATGACCACACCATGCGTCATCCTTGTCCGGAAGCTTTTCACGCAACACGCTCGCAACGGATGTAGGCACCCTTGTTGCCTCGCTGCTAGAATGGCCCAATGGCGTTGTGGTGGTGTGATGACTCGGAGGTGACTAACTTTCATCAGCTGTTTCTATTATCGTGCCCAACAGCGACAGAGCAGCGGACAGCACCGAGCACCGTGCACGCTCGATTGGGCGTCGGCCCAAACAGGCGCACCGCACAAATGAACACTTGCAACTCCTGCAGATGGGTAGTGTTGCTTCCCGCTTCGTAGTGTGCATCCGTGATTGCGAGGCAATCAACTTCTCTGCAGACTCGCAGGTCTGACCTATTGCGTGGTGCCGCAGAACTGGGGAACGGCAAATAGATGACAGTGCAAGATTGACTGCGATGGGGAGGACGGAGGAGAGCCCAGATCTGGAGGCGCATCGCTACGTAGTTGGCTGGCAAGCTAGCGCCAGGCCTGCCAGTCTAGTACGAAAAGATGCACGTGTCAGCCCGTGATGGGGTGACGGCCAGGTCGCCAGGCTGCTTTCCCCTTGGTGGGAGGCCTTTTGCGCATGGGCTTGCGCGCACATGAGCCACGCCTCCTTGTCCTTCGGTTCGTGCGGCCCATCCAGGCACGGTGGCCGCCAGCTGCAGTGCTAGGCAGAGAAGAGGCGGACAGGCAGAGGCAGAGAGCGAGCGAGTGCAGGCACGACAGGACTGGAGGGAGGTTGAGGAACGTGTGATGGCGGTGACCGAGGCCAAGCAACGTATGCCCAGCCCGCCTCCAGCCCGCCTCCAGCGTGCATCCAGTGTGCATCCAGTGTGCATGCGTTGCATCTGTCAGGGAATAAAGACGCAAGGTGATTGATGCCGCCGAGTTCGTGAGTTCGTGAGTGAAGGACATCTGTGTTCGTGCGTGTGCTTGTTGGCTTGTTCTGCATTGTCCAATCTCGATGCATGCTGCATCACTCCCTCCCCTGCGTGCGTTGTTCGTCTTGAATTGAAGAACCGCCTGAACTCGGCTGACAGGCTGCCTAGGGAGCCCCCCTCTGTACACGTCTCCAGCACGTCCCCAGCGCTAGGGGCTAGGCGTGCCTCGTCTCCGTAGCGCTGTTCCAGTGGAGGCCAGCCTAGGCTCACTCCCGCCACTTGCTGGAGACTAGCTGCCGGTGTCCCGCACCGCCATGTCCAACCCAGGTCGCCAGCCAGCCCACTTGTGGCAAGCCAGCGACCACCACTCACTGCCTGCACGGAGCAAACAGACGGGCCAAATCCACGAGCCATGTTTCCGTCATCTGCGATCCCGCGCACCTACTTAGCTTGCGATCTGCCCACTGCTTGGTCCTCACGATCCGACTGCTCGACGCTTACCGCCATTCCGCCTCCCTCTGACTCTGCCCTGGACACCTCGACCATCTCGCCCGCGAGCACTGGCAAAAGAAAACAAACGAAGGACTAGACTAAGACGGTACTCACGGTGGCTTCATTAACGTCCAACAGAAAACGACCGAAAGAGTTGGGTAGGAGATCACTCAAAATCAGAGTGAGTAGCAACACATAAAAGATATACCAGTCCATGATCACAGTAATTTGTTAACCGCATATAGACACAAAAGATACGCATTCCCGCACTTCCTCCCACATGGTAAGACTCAACAGGTCATCGCCAATGGTGACGCCACTATATTCGGATACAAGCCGCCAATCCGGAATAAGGAATCTACTACATCAGCCAAAATCGCTCTCCACTTAACCCTGGCCCCTCCGCTTCTTGCACTCCCCACAATCTCTTTTACTATTATCCTCCTCTTGGCCTCGGAGCCCAGTCCGTTTATGCCTCCTGAGAATTTCGAAAACGGGGTTAGTTCACCCCCTTCCACTGGACCTGAAACTTGGGGTCCCGGTGAGTCTCTCACTAATCAACAACCGCCACTTACACATTTCGTCTCTCCCCCGCCTATCTGCTTTTCGGTACCTTTGACAGATCCCCATTACCTCCCCACCCGTTCCACTTTCCCTTTCTTCCAACTTACTCCTGTTATGTCTCTATCTGTCCCTTTCTCAAACCGGATAGTAAGATTCGTCATGCCCTCCTTTTTCCCCACCTCTTCTCTTATCATCCCCCAATTTATTCTTCTTTCTTCCCTTTATTCCCGTTTTCATCTATCTCTTGCCTTACAAAAGAAAGACGTAGCCAAGATCCATTTAACCACCGAGTACACAGTTTTCAACCGACTCACTGGCCACATCTATGAATGGGGATCTTACACACTTCTCCCTCTCCTACCCCCACCAACCTCTAGCCCGACCCCCACAACTACGCTCACGCTGTTACCCTCCGTAGCCTCCATTTCCAGACGAAATCCCTTACCCCATTCATCTTCAGTGCCGGATCCTGGAAAATGGTGACAATGCCACACCCCTTCTCCCCATCAGAGAAAAAACTGCCCTCCCTCTAAAGGACTTGTCAAAAATAACAAAGGTGGTCAGCCCTGTGGGCTCCTCCTTTACCAAGACCGGTCGGCGGCAAACTATGACTGCAAAGTGCTTTTTCACACCGGTTAGCCTAAAAGGCATCTGGACTACTTTGAGACTGTTGTATCACGGAGATGCCTTTGCTAATTCGTCTTCTCCACAGCCATCTTCGTTGAGATGCCCCACGCCACCATCTCCTACGCCTGGACAATCACCGGCTGCCAGCACTGTCTCCAGCCGACCGCCGACGACTTCGCCGTTCCCTCCATCCCCGCGCTCACCCCCCGCGGGTTCTCACGCTGGGAGTCGCTCGAGATCTTGCTCGGCCCCGACGAGCACGTCCCCTTCATGCAGTATGCGGTGAAGAACTGGGATCTGAAGCATCCGGAGACGGGCGAGTCCTTCCCGCCAGATTTGCCCAGGAGCGTCTTCCCCGCCTTGGCCGACGCAGAGGTCGACTATTGGCACCAGACCTGCGCTGATAGGCTACGCGACTCGGCCTCGAGGGACACCTCGGCCGGCCCAACGCCACAGCCCACCCCCGATGCCGTCCCCGACCATCCCGAACCCAAGTTCGCCTACGTGAATGCTCGTGATCGATTCAAAGGGCCACCGCGACAGAGAGCACCCGAAGCAGACTACTTTGGGCGCCCGGTGTCGTTTGCTCACGTGCCGGGACGGCATGCTGGAAATGCACCTCCTCGGGAGCGGGGAGCGAATCGATCACCGGAAGCCAAGTCCCGGAGAGAGGCTCCAGCTTACGAGCGCGAGCGCGAACGGGACCGCGAGCGCGAGCGCGCCAGGCGGCGGAGCTTCTCGGACTACGCATCGCCGCCACCTTCCAGCTCTGAAGGGCCGTATCATGGGTATTCAGGGACGTACCTCAACCCTGACGCTGCCCAGTCGCAGCCGCCTCCCCGACGTCATAGCCACCCGAGACACTACTCGTCAGACTCGTCGCAAGACGAGACCGAGGCGGTGCCGTCAGACGCAAAGTCGAGGCGGCGGCACAACCAAGGCTCGCCTCCGGGTTCTCGGAGAGGCGGACCACCAAACCCCCCACCGCCTCCGTCAGCAGCCGCCAATGGGCCGACCTCATTCCGCCCTCACCGGTCGGAGATGCGCGCGGAAAAGCCTGAAGCGACGCAGCGGTCCCAGTCCGCTCGGCTCTCTAAGAAACAAGTTTAGCGAGACCGTCAACAGCATCCTGCCCAACGGGCTCTCTTCCGACCGTCCCCGACATGGCTCAAGGCAAAACTCCACCAATGAGCCCATCCGCTCCCGCAGAAGCCGTGAGCAGTTTCAGCCATCTCGCCTGAGCCGAAGCTACTCCGATCTGGACTCTGATGGCTCGGATGCTCCTGACGCAGGAAGCGAAGAGCTTCGGCGGAGGCGCAGGATGAGGGAGGAGCGTGATCGAGAGCGGTATCGGGAAAAGGGACGGTCATCTCGGGACGGCGACCGCGAGCGGGACGATGACCGAGACTCGAGCGGCAGAAGGGAAAGACTATATGCTCGACGGCCGGAAAATCAGCGGAGAACTAGCAGCCACGCAGATATTGACCGTCGACGAGACCAGGTCGCGTGGGATTCGCGCGAACGCGACCGTGAGAGGGTGCGAGACGATAGGAGGAAGTACGAGAGGAGGTCACCCGCGGAAGAGGACGAGACGTCCCCTGGCACGGCTGGGGTCGGTCGACGTTATGCTGAGCCAGTGTTCAATTGAGGGTGCATGCGAGACGAGACAGCATAAGACTTGACGATGTGACGAAACAGGCCCAATGCCACTGCTCGATTTTTTTTTTTTCATTTTTTTTTTTGGAGTTTCTTTCATGAATTGTTTGCATCTACAGGGAGCGGCGCAAAGTCAACGCGAGGTAGCATGGATGAATGGATGGACGGTGTTTGCGGGACAGACATGTCTCAGGGTTTAATGATGGCCGTTTTCGGACCTCGGTCACAGTCACAGCCAGCGTGGGCGTTGAAGGGGCTGCATAGTCTTCACTCTGAATTCCACACGACTTTCTTCTCTAGTTTTGCTTCTTGTGTCTTGTGTCCGTGTCTTTGTACTAGAAGGTGATTACTCTGTCTAAGAAACACGCACGCTGTGCAGCATAACGGCCAGGCATGGTGAAGAAGAGGTGTGATGTGAGGACAGTCGTAGGGTGCAATTTATCCGGAGTGGACTGGTTTGTCCCGTCGGTGGACGGGGGCGAGGCCGGGTTTAATTAGTCAGTGGTATTTTGAAGACGGGCATAGTGAGTACAGTGTCGAATGCGTTGGAATGTCGCACACGTTATTCAAGCATCTGTCTGCAGAAGGCTGCCTTCATTATCTTTGAGCTGGACGGTGTTGGCTCTGAGAGACAGCCCCAATGACCCCCAGAGCCGTACCGAGTCAGGAGGAACTGTTGGCGATTCTACTTCCTCTGTGGCCGGGACTCCATGCAAGCGAATAAGCGAATAAAGGAAACCTGTCATACGCTTAAAAGGGTGCATGCCGCCGTCATCGTGGGCCAGACTTCCGCTGGCGTGCGGAAACGTGGAGTTTGGCGATGCAGGTTCCGATGTGCGAGGCGAGTCGTCAAATACTCGGTGGTGGTGCAACACAACCAGTAGAGAAACAGGCGGGCTTTATTTTTATTTATTTTATTATTTTGCTTTATTCTATTTTATTTTTATTTGTGGAATGCAGTAGAATTGACGAGCCGTTTCCAAGGTACAGACAGGCTGGCGAAGCTTGTCGGCATCGTCACTTGTTGATGGAGGTTTAGAGGCGGGACGAACATGCGTCGGCGAAGGACGGAATGAGAAACATGGGTGATTGGCCAGGGGACTCTGGCCTCCGAGATGGGGTGCCAGCGAGATGTGACGGCATGCAGCCATGAACGCAGCAAATGGTTGGCTGACACTCTTGATCGGAATGTGCAATTTTGGGTCACGGCCGGAACACCACTCACACCACCCACGACTTACACATGCGCGCGCTCGCACGCACCCATTGCCGGGCGAATGCCACCGATGATCTGGACGCTTCAAGACGACAACAAGGAAAGACAGAGAGAGCGCCAGAAGGGAGGGGCAAAAACGAAAATCAATGGCGCTCTCTCTGTCGTTCCTTGTTGTCGTCCTGAGGCGACACGAAGGGAACGGCCATCCGTCCCCATCCCGGGTCGAGTCACACTGCTCGGAAGCCACTCGTCCAACGTGAATATGCAGACGCAGGTCGGCGGGGAGGAGACACGCTGAAACACCGAGCCCAACTGCCGTACGCGCTGTTCATGCGTGACCGCGACGGGGCGTCCAAGTCGAGCTTGCCAGACGGGGGATGTGACTCTGGAGTTGTCGACGCAAGACGTAAAAAAAAAAAAAAAAAAAAAAAAAAAGAGAAGCAAGTAATGTTTAGCAGGGTGTAATCCAGTGCGGCTTCGGCTGTGGTGGGAGCTTAACCGCCACCGACACGCAGTTTGCGTGATGATGTGCCGTTTGGGTCTCCAGGCTGCGATGGCTCGCTTGCCGTGGGTGGCGGCCCGGCGTGGGCCTGTCTGCATGTCCCACGTAGCACCCAGCGATGTTGGGGACGCTGGCGCACAGATGGCCAGTGACACGGCCTCCTGGGGCCCGTGATGGCGGTGCATTCCAGGGATGCGCGGGTGTTGACGTCCAGCCATGCCAGTCTGACTCGGGGAGACACGACGCTGCACGCTGCCATTGTGTCGCTCTAGTGCTGAGGCTGCCCTGCCTGCGGCGATGCCACGGCGCAGCGAGGCCCTGGATGCGTGCCGCCGCCCTGAGACCGCGGGATGGGGCTAGCGGGCACCCATCCACCCATCCACCCCTCCACGGGGGCAGATGCGACGTCCGCCCAAGTACCGCTGCAGGGACTGCCCGCCTGCGAGGTACATGGCCCCTGGAAGGCGCCTCATCTGATTCCATCGCCCAGCGCCTTCGCTGCCATTCCACCCGCCAGCGGCACCACGCACGCAGGCAGATAGTGGATTCGTACCGCCGTCGGCCTTCCCATTGTTTGGCAGCCGCCCTCCAAACATCTCGTCATCCTCGTTTGCATCCTGCGCTTCCTCCCTCCCTCCTCCCTCCAGCATCCCCATCACCGCGCTTCCCCGTCCTCCTTTCTGCTCTCCCGCGCCGCTCCACGCTTCGGCCTCCACGCTCGACTCTCCTCCAGCGACGTCCGTGATCCCCAGTGACAGGCAAACCCCCCCCAGTCGGCTAGCCGGCCGCCCACCTGGTTCGACCGTGCTCTCGCCTTGCGCGGCTTTTTCTGCTTGCGGTGCCTCGACTCCTCCAGCCAGCTGCTGCCTTGCCCGAGTCCTTGGCGGATATTCTACCGTCACCCTCGATACTCGGCACAACCAACTGCGTTTCTCGAGACACTGATCGACTGCCTTGCTTCGTGCTCGCAGTGACGGGGAACGCTTGAACTCTCTGTTGGCCTCTGTTGGCCTCGTTTGCTCTCTGGCCTCTTTGGTACCGGCCGTTCCCGATCCACCGCGACGCTGCGATACGCTCCGCACCACTGCACCACGACGCTGCCTTCCGAGCCTTTGCCCTCCCGTCCCCCGTCTTCGCCTCTGTTCTATAGACTCGAGACCAGCAACAAATCGCCGCAATGAAGGGCCAACCGACCGACCAGCTCGTGTACGACTACATGTTCCCCAAGCCCAAGGCCAACGAACCCCAGAACTTCCAGGCTCTTCTGCAGCGCTACCTGATCCCCGAGGTCCGCCAGGAGACTCACGCCTTTTACGGCCACCTCGACACTCAAGAGGCCAAGTACCCCGGTCTCGATTACGCCCATGCCACCCACCGAATCCGCCTGGGCCGCTTTCCCTGGCACCGCCGCCTTTTCAGGGCCTTTGTCGCCCTCCGCCTCACGCACTCCGAGATCGCCGGCCTCACGAAATGGGAGGGCACCAAGTGGGCCAAGGAGAAGTACGAGAAGGAGCAGGGCATCATTATTAGAGATACCACCGCTGACGGCTTCTCCGACTGGAGCGAGCCCGTGCAGCCGCACCACGTGCGGGAGCGCCCGTCTGCCAGGACCAGCCCTGTCGTGCTCCGCATGCCCGACAGCCTGGAGGCCATGGACGAAGAGACGGATGACGAGCTGGAGAGTGTGGGCGTCGAGTTGAATGAGCGGTTGCGGGCCCAGGCAGCCAGGCGGGAGGCGGGAGACACCACGGTGGTGCTGGACGAGGAGTGGGAGCAGTGGCTCAAGAACGCCATAGAGACGGGCGAGCTTGCTCTCCTCACTGAGCAGATGACAGAACAAATGTTCCGCCGTGCTAGTGCCTCGTCAGTTATCCCCGCTGCCCTGGTCCCCCAGAATATGCTCAGTGCCGCTCGGGCTGGAGACTGGTCTGAGATTCCCGAGTTCCTGCATCCAATGCTGCGACGGACGCTGGACGCCGAGGATTCCAACCGAGCCGCGGCGCCCAGCTCCGCCAACGTCTCTGGCGTGTCCTCCACTGCTCGCCTAAGCCTGTTTGTGGATGGCATGCCTCGCCTTCATGACCGCTGGTCTAGGCGTACGCATTCCGATCTGCGCCTGCCCGTGGGTGATTCGGCTCCTAGCCAGCGTGCGACCGAGACGTCGGGCGCATGAGGCTCTTCGCGCTTCAAATAGCGGACTTCTCGGTCCCCTCTACCTATCATTTTACTTTCCAACGACGCTCAATGACTGCACTACATGGAGAATTGCATTGCCCTAAACGGGCTCGGACGATTCTCTCACCTGGCTTGTTCTCTCATGGCCGACCGAGCCACATACACTATAGAATCGGGATGCCATCGAGGACATCGGGTTACCTCAATGTCACATTCGGCATATATTCAGATGGATCTTGCACTCCAATGGGACTTTCAGATACAATAAAACCGGCTTGCTCCCGAATTCTAACATTGAAAGGGAATGCGGCCTGGTGATTAATGGGATTTCAGCAAGACGGAGGCGCTTCTCTCTCTTTTCTTCTTTTCTTTGTTCTGCTGGAAGGCTTGCGTCTGGTTTGATTTACGGCCCTGCTGGCCACGGCCTGACAACGACACGGAGGGTATTTATCTCCCCTTGGGTGCAGGGTACACACCAAAGAGGAATAAGTCTGTGTCGTGTATATAGTTTCACCTACGGAAAAAGAATGACCAAAAATAAATAAAGGTGAATATCACGAGGAGTAATCTTGTGCAGCGTCAGCATTCTATTCATATCATTTTGTTGAGTCGACCCTGTCATGTCTCTCGACGCACCACCATGTCCGAAGCCTTCGTAGTGTGACTGGCCGGCGGATCAAGAAATATGGCACATGGTGAACGTGGACAGGCGGATGGCGCCATCGCTGTTTGTATCATCATATATTTGTCATGCCTTGGACCTGTCACTGAGTTGCAAATATGCAGTGCCGGAGAATCGCTGGGTGAGCGGGCGATACGAACACATCACATGTACCTGCATAGATGAAGTACTGCTGTCCTCCGCAAGTAGGAAAAAAAAAAAAAAAGAGGTGATTTTCAACTCTGTCTTGTTGGTTGCCTCATAAAAGTAGCTACAGTTACGCATGCATCTTCCGCGACCCGACCGCAAACGCCTCGCTACCGACCTAAACAATTAAAAAAAACAAAACATGCATCTCCTCATCCTGTCCACGAAGGCCGGATGGTTACCAAGAGACAATCCAACAACCCTTGAGCTAAGATGAACCGACGCCGCGAGTGCATGACACTCTCTCCGTCTACGGACTACTTCTGCGCAGACCTTCTGCTGTCCCCTTGCTGTTGTCCCTGTGTCTCCCTCTGCTCCTGGCACCCCCTTTGGTCCTGCAGCCGCCGCGCCGTTGCCCGAGACCGCCGCCGCGCCGGTTTCTTGTCGAAGGAGCCCTACTTCTCCGGCTCGAGATGTGACCACTCGGGGATGGCCTTGATCTGCTGCCACATGAACTTCTCGAGCTTGTTGGCTGACTTGGTGTAGGGGGTGCTCTCGTTGTTGTACTTGCGGCAGTTGTTGAAGATGAGCTTCGAGTCCTGGATGAAGTCCTCGGGGGTGTTGTACTGGTCTGCCTCGAGCTTGCTCTCCATGGTGCTGAGGTCCATGGGCTCCTTGATTACCTCGTAGTAGTCGGCCACGTCGTCCCTATTGACGGGCACGAGGAACGGCCATGCCGAGTTGTGGTTCTGGAGGTCGTTGAGGAGGTGGAGCAGCTGGTTGTAGTTGGGGCCGTGGCGGGGCTGGCGCGCGAGCTCGTCCATGTCCGGCGACCAGCCCGACGCGCGGATGGCGGGAATGTCGAGGGGGTCGATTTCGGACACGGAGCCGCTCTTCCACTCCTTGGGGGGCGGGTGGACGAGGTGCGACTTGGAGTAGGCGCGGATCTTGGCCTGCACGCACTCCTTTTGCTTGAGGAGCATGCGGCCCATTTCCAGGTAGCGGATGCGCGGCAGCATGGAGCACTGCATGATGGTGCCGCCCTCGTAGTCCTTGATGTAGCCCATCCACACCTGCTTGTCGAGCGTAATCTCCTTTGTGAACCCTTGCTTCTTGAAGAAGCCGATGGCGTAGTTGTCGGCGTAGGTGAGGAAGTGCATCACGTCCGTGGCCGCCTTGACGTAGTCCTTGAAGTGGCACATGAGGTGGGCGCCGTACCCCTTGACCTGCTGGTCGGAGCTGATGGCGAAGAAGACGATTTCCGCAAAGTGCCGGCCCTTGAAGGGCCGGCAGGTGATGCCGCCGACCACCTCGAGCGGCTTCTTGACGATGGCGACGGACAAGTGCGTGCGGTCGTAGACGAGGCGGGCGATGTAGTCCTTGGGCATCTTGGGGAGCTGCTTCTGGAAGATGTTTTTGAGGCCGGTGAGGATGATGAGGGACTCGCGCTCGCCGTCGTTGTTGACCACGCGGAATTCGATCTCGCCGGTGCGTTCTTCTACCACGGCGGGCTGGGGGTTCATGTTAGCAGGTGGAGGCGAGGTGCAATGGTCATGTTGGAGGGAAGCGGCACGCCAACCGAGGTGCCTGGCGGTGTCGTGGGATGACGATGAGAGGGTGAGATGAGGGAGGGGCGCATGAGGCGTACCTTTTCAGGGAAAGGGATGGGCTTTATCGTCGACACCACTGGCTCGTCTGTTTGTTCGGCCGATTCATTGCGCTTGATTCGCTTCGCGACGGATGGGGATGCTGGGTCTTCGGATGCCTTGCGTTTGGCGCCTGCGCGGTGTTGTCAGTCAATCCGTCTGGAGGTGCCATGTATCTTGGAGATGGGCCATTGGGGGTGTGCGGGCAGGGTTGCGTACTTTCTTCCTTGACGTCTTCCATCTTGGGCGCGACGAGGTGGGTGGTGACGGAGGCGGGTTGATGATGTTCGTGTCTGGGCGTTGTTGGTCGCAAGTGCATGGCGGCAGGTGGATGTCGCTGTTGGCGCGCTAATGCCGAAGCGGGACTAGCGGTCTAAATTCAGGTGTACGTACTGCACGATTCGAGGATTTGGGTTGATTTCGGGGCAGGCATTTATTTGCTTCTATTTTGTAGTTCAAATACATTTATCACATTCACAAACAACCCGTCTTTTATCCTCGCAATGGTGGATTTAGGGACTGTGCTAATGTGAGGTACTCTTCTGATTCGTCCATGTACGGAGTGGGCACGAAGCACGGTCATTGCCAGTGACACCGTAGAGGAACGACAGAGGCTGCGTCAGCTCCCTTTCCATTATTGAGTATTCGTTCATTCATGTTTCGGTATTTTGACAGTAATGCTTCTAGAATATGCGCCACGTTCCAACACGGTATTTTAACAAACTCCACGCTCCAAGCCTGCACAATGCACAGCTTCACTTCCAGCTTTTCATCGTACATCATTCCTCATCGCTGACTTCCTCGCCGGCATCTATCGCCGCCTGCCGCATCTTCGCCGCTCGCTCCTTTTTCCGCTCCAGCAGCTTCTTCAATCTCGAAGCCGAGTTGAAGACGCCGTTTGTCCCCGACCCACATGCTGCGCACGTCGGGTCCTTTCGATACCTCTTCAGGGCACACGGCTCGCAGAAGTAGTGCCCGCACCGCGTCACCACTGGCGCCTTGTATGACTCCTCGCAGATGACGCAGGCAAAGGGGATGTTCTCCAGCATGGCTTCGTCGTCGTCCTCGTCGTCGTCCTTGGCCTTTTCTCGGTTGGCGCTGGCGACGACCGTGCCTGCTATGTTCTTCTTGCCCTTTGTGATGTCTTCCCACTCTTTGTCGAGTTGCCAGCCTTGCTTGTAATCGCTTCGATCGTGGAGGAATACGCACGAGTCTCCAAAGCCACACCATCCTGTCTTTTTGTAGCTATTGACCGTTAGTTCTGCCATGCCATAGTAGCAGAGGATGAATGGGGGACATACTCTTTACAAATGTCTGGCTTAAAGTCAAACGTCGTGATGGTGCGGACATTTGTGGAGGCCTGCTTCGGCCCAACCTTGGCCTTTGTGCTTGTATCCTCGTCGTACCAGTTACTCCGCTTCGTGGCGTCGTTGGTATCCGTGATGGGCGCGCTGCGATCAGCCTTGAAAGCCGATGCGAAAACCTCTGGGTTGGACGTGTTGGCGGATGATGCGCTTACGGCACCTGCGTTCTGTCGCCGGCGCTTAGCCTGGGGGCCTTGCGGGCCGTCGTTATCGGAGTCATCATCATCATCATCGGAGTCGCTGTCCTTGGGGGGAGGTGTTGGCGGTCGTTTTCTGATGTTGCCGGGACGTGATCGTCCCTTTTTGAATGTCACGACAGGCGGCGCGGGTGCTGCGTCTACTTCAGTCGAATCTGCCATGTTTGAGGCCCCAACTGTGCTGTAGAGAAAGCGTGGGTGTATATAGGGTTGTATTATCGTAGGTCAGTAAGTGCGATTGGAAATTGTTGGAAGCTTGACGATGACGCAGAGACGATTCGAACGGTGCTTATGTAATTGGTGCTCAAAGGCTGGCGGCCGCTACAGGGGCGCCCGGGCGCGCATTTAAAATTGCGCGCCCTGCTGACTAACTTTTGCGCGCCCCCCTCCTCACACAGTAATGCCATTATTGCCCGCTGAACAGTTTCGCCATGATCCAACCAGTATTCTCCGACGACGTGCTCCCGCCACAGGATGTATATAATTCACGTGAATCGCTTCTTGCGGCTATCAATGCCTGGGCAAAGCCTAGAGGCTATGCATTCACTACAGGCAAATCGTCCAAGACCCCAAATGGTCGGGTGAAGGTTGTATTTGCATGTGACCGAAACAAGCTTCCACCAAGCACGTCAATTGAGCGAAGACGCCGTACATGTAGCCGTGGAACAGGCTGCAAGTTTTCCGTGCTTGCAAAACAATCTCTAGACGGGACGTCTTGGGTCCTGAGCCATCGACTAGGCGAGGAATACTCGCTACACAACCACCCGCCAAGTGAAGACCCATCTGCACACCCGATACATCGCCAGCTTAGCGAGGGTGATGCTCGAACTATCTCAAGTCTCGCGGCCTCTGGAACTGCTCCTCGTGAAATTAGGACCTATCTGCATAATAATTCTAATACACTCGCAACTCAGCGAGATGTCTACAATCAGATTGCGGCAACAAGACGAGACCTACGCGAGGGCCAAAGCAGCATACAAGCACTAGTCGACCAATTACATGAAGAGGGATTCTGGTGTCAGGTTCGGTTAGATTCTGATAATCGGGTTACAGCAATCTTTTTTGCCCAGCCGGACTCTATTACATACCTCCAATGCAACCCTGATGTTCTGCTGCTGGACTGCACCTACAAGACAAATAAGCACAAGATGCCACTTCTTGATATGGTTGGTGTTGATGCTTGTGAGCGCTCTTTCTGTATTGCCTTTGCATTTCTGTCGGGAGAGAGACAGAAGAGGACTACTCATGGGCTTTGCAACATCTCAGATCTCTATATCAACGCGACCTTCCTTCTGTTGTCTTGACAGACCGATGCCTAGCAGCGATAAATGCTGCTGCAACCTGGTTCCCTTTGTCTAAGGGACTACTTTGCACTTGGCACGTCAATAAGGCAGTCCTACAACATTGCCGACCGGAATTTCTAGCCGGCGGTGGCCAGGGAGACAAGATATGGGATGAATTCTACGCATTCTGGCACTCAATTGTAGCCTCACCAACTGAAACGATATTTCAAGAGCGTCTGACCAACTTTGAGTGTAAGTATGTTGAGAAATATACAGGAGAAGTCAGATACATCAGGACTACCTGGCTTGATCCATTTAAAGAGAGGATCGTCAGAGCATGGGTTGATACACATTTACACTTTGGCAACGTGGCTACCTCAAGGCAGGTGGCTTATGGCACTACAAAGATAGAGACTAATGAATACCCCAGGGCCGAAGGGATCCATTCATTAATAAAAGCACATATTAAGATATCTACCTTGGATCTCTTTGATGCTTGGCAAGCCATAAGACCTGCTGTTACTAACCAACTGAAGGAGCTGAAGTATATACGCGCTTCTCAGCAGGTATCAATGCCTCTAGATGTCTCTGGAGTGTTATTTGAGGCAATACGAGGCTGGGTCTCACATAAGGCCCTGCGTAAAGTACAGGAACAACGGCAGTTGCTTTCAAAGCCACTAAAAGCCTCTTGTACCAGGACCTTTACGTCCTCATACGGGCTGCCGTGTGTTCATACTTTGAAGGTGCTCGAGGAGGAAGGGCGAGCCCTTCTACTGGAGCATTTTCATCCCCATTGGCACTTGAGGCGAGATATATCTCAACCACAGCCAATGCTAGAGCCTAAAGCAGTCCCAAGCCGGCTCAACAAGAGACGCAGTCAGCCAACAACAAGCACAAGGCGAGAGCCTAGCGCATTCGAAGCAATCGAAGCAACACCACGGCCAAAGGCCCAGCCGAAATGCAGTAGGTGTCACACATTGGGTCATACAATGACCTCGAAGGCATGCCCTCTACGATACACAGAGCTCTTTCAGTTACCAGGATCAGCCACAGAAGTTGCGGTACAGACAACCAATATAATGGCACCGGCAGCAGTGGCACTAGTAGCCACAGAGGCAGCGTCAGTTCAGGTAGCTGAAGGTCAGATAGACGCTGGTCTGACGGCAGCAGTCCAAGCACTGGCGGGCCACATAAACGCGGACCAGAATCTGGGAGGCCACCCGGCGGCAAGCCAGACATCTACAGTTCAGTCTATTGCAGACTGCATAATGGTCAGCCAGGCAGTAGCAGTCCAGACATTGGCAGTCCAGGCAGCGGTAGTGGAGACAGTGGCAGCGCCAGAACTCAGATATGACGACCCACGAGCCATCTATGAGAGATATGTTGAAGCAAGAAAGGCTTGGTACAGTGCGCAGCCTCGCGGCAGTATTAAGACAAACCAACAGTATCGGAAGGCAATGGGTTTGCCTCAACGATATAATAAAGCAAGCTTCACATGGTGTCTTGATTGGAAGCAAATGGGCAAGCAATGTATAACGCAGAAGGCCTCTAGAGACTGGACTAAGGAAGAGATGATGGCGTATCTGGATTGGAGCAAGGCAGAAGAGGAGCGGGTCGAGGCTCGTGTGGTGGCTGAGATGGAAGGTAATCCTTTCTCTAGCAGAAGAGGCATGCGTGAGATCTGGGAGGCAGCCGCGGCGGATTGTGAGGCACAGGAGGCTTTGTATTCAGTTAAATAGCTGTTGATGTAGATAGAAGCGTCTAGGACGGATGCGGCATTGCAGATTGACGTACTGCTATAAGAAGATAAGCTCTCGCCCAAGGATAGATATAATAGTCATAGGCAATTGAAATAACGAATTCTGAACTAACAGTAGCTAACTAGAATTTGTCACTAAAAACAGTGTGTGTGAGGAGGGGGGCGCGCAAAAGTTAGTCAGCAGGGCGCGCAATTTTAAATGCGCGCCCGGGCGCCCCTGTAGCGGCCGCCTCAAAGGCTGTGCCAGGGGTGGTACTAAGGCCCGCCTTCGAAAGGGGAACGTACTGCGCGCGCTAAACCTCATCGGTCCATCGGGCCACCATTCGAGATGGGATATGTGGTGACATTGGAGAGCTTCCTCAACGTGCAACCGTCTTCATCTTCAATCATCCACGACAACACCCTGTCCCTGAACTTCCAAGGACGCAGCAACCCCACCGCACAGCCAATTCTACCCGCACAGCCTAGCACATGGATTCCTCGCTGCATGAGGTCTGGAAAGCTGCTGCTGGCAGTCCGTTCCTCCCCACCGTCGGCAAGGGTAGCCAGTTCGCTGTTGGCTTCACACTGCTTCTGCTGTCCGCTATTCTCGCGGCCGTCTTTGCCCTGAGTAAGTGATTTGCCACAAACAATGCTTTGGAGTTTGAGCTTGGGTTTGTTTGACTGACAATTGCGCGACAGACCGGTCTTTTGCCGGACTCTCCATCATTGGCGTTCCCGCATCCCTAGCAGCTGGGTGAGTTTGCCCTCCTACCGATATGCCAGCCGTCCAATCCAGCTCACGCTTTACAGATTTGGTGTCGTCTACATGTTCTGCGCCGTCGGAGTCTACGTTTGATATTATACCCCGCTTTAGAAAGTCTATTCGGTCGGTGCCAGTGTACAATAGTTGGAAGAAAACCAAGAAGAGAACGCACCGTTGCGTGATTGTTGCCTGCCAGTCTTTGTTGTTTTGAATTCCTCTCCGTCTTCTTCCGTATCTTGATATTTTTCATATTCGCCGCTTGTATTTCATCACAGCGACTCTCACCCGTGTCGACGAGCATGGCGCCCGAGACTCAACCCATCTTTCGGGCTGTGGCCACGTCTACGAGACCGCTGTACCAGCTCCTTCGATGCATCAACTTTGCACCCCGTGTCCATGTTCAAATCACTGAAGATGGTATCCGGTTTGCGGCGGATCACTCACGTGTGATGCAAGGTATGCGGTTGATGGGATGCGTTTGTTGGTATTGCGCAGCTGACAGTCAGGTTAGGAGTCGCATTTCTCGACAAAGCCCTATTCTCATCGTACAGCGTCAAGCTTCCACCGTCGGAAGATGACAGCCCGCCCGAACTTCCCAATTTCCAGATTTCCTTGGCCTCGGTCCTCGAGGTGTTGCAGATATTCGGCGCAGTTGACGTGGCCACCCGTGCGCAGAAAGCTGACCAAGACCCTTACCGGAGTAACCTGCGCAACTACCGCCCGGATGCGTTCAGTAATCAGACACTGGGTATTTCTGGCACATGCACGCTCCTGTACGCGGAAGAGGGCGATCCTTTCAAGGTGACGATTGAGGAGTCGGGGGTGAAAACAACGGCAGGTCTCACGACATACCTCCCGGAGATTCCTGAGGATATTCCATTTGACCGTAGCGATTTGTGTTTCAAGATCATCATGCAATCCCGTTCGCTGCTTGATTCTCTAGCAGAAATTTCTCAAACCTCGCCTCCCAAATTGAACATCACGGCAACGAAAACCGCCCCATACCTATCTCTAGCCGGTACGGGGGACCTCGGTAGTTGCGGGGTGGACTTTGCTCGGGGCAGGGACTTGCTGGAGACGTTTAATATCGAGGATCGATGGTCGCAGACGTTCAAATTTGACTTTGTCAAGAGCTCGACCGAGGCAATGCGGATAGCAAGCAAGGTCAGCTTGAGGGGCGATGGACAGGGGGTTTTGAGTCTTCAGTTCATGGTGGAGATGGAGGGTGGTAAGAAGAGTTTCTTGGACTTTCGGTTCGTGCCGTTCATACAGCAGGACGAGGAGGAGGACGGCCATGACGGACAGGTGGATGATGAGTGATGCGTCCCTGCATCGTATTAGTGCGAGATTGGTGCTTTATTCGAGACATGGTCGTAGGCTTTCACAAATTGGCTGTTTTTGAGTTACATTGTACCTGATGCGAGATTACGGATGATCAAACCTGCAGGAGGCTCTAGTCTCAGTTTGGTTCCTCGGTATTGTCTATGCCTTGGATCAGAAGCTCTGCCATTATCCACAGCCCGTGATGAAGCGCCATGCGCCGCCGTTGCATGACACGCAAATGAACTGCGCTGGAATCAGCCGCCCTCCCCGGAGAATGGTGGCATTTCCCACGGTGAGCGATGGTAGGCTCCACGAGTAATGTCCGTTAGACGAGGTGGCCAGGTGAGACATTTGGGCAGAGTCGACCTATGGTTTGGGAGAGCATTGGAATGGAGGGGCTTATTGCCTCGTCATTTCAAGGGAGCTGGGGCGTGGAACATTGGTCTTGCTTGGAGGGCACCTGGAGTGCACTTTTAAAAGAGCTGCTTCTGCTGTTTTATGTGATAAGGCTCTCCTAGGTAGCAGGAAGATGTTCTTCTGCTCTCCATCTTGTTCCACACTCGACGTCTTGCTGCTCTACGCGATTCACATCAACACCATCAATTGGGACGCGAATGAAAGCCTCGGCTAGAAACAACAAACACGCAAGCCTAAATAATACCTGCCAATCCGACCATGTATCTCTTGAAAACCAAGGGCATCAAACTGCCCGACGATACGGTCGAAGCACAAAACGAAAAGGGAGGAGTGGAAGAACACCACAATAACATGGCGACGTGGTCGGGGCTCGTGCTGCGAGGACTAAAGAAGTGGTTCTCCATGTGCTGGGGCGTCAGGGAAGGCAGGGCGCAGAGGACGTTCACGGCAGAAGACGACGATGAGGGAGAAGAGGATATGAAGCCGCTGGTTGAGGGCCGGAGGATGAAGTTCCCGAGGCATGCTGCGTCGTCGTTTTTGAGGACGGGGACATCGAGGATCATGAGGGAGGCGAACAATATCTTGTAGACGGTTTCTTTATTATGTCGCCTTTTGGGTGTGGATGTCTGTCTGTCTGGTTGCTGCTGGCGGTGACTGGGAATGTTTTCTTCTTCTTCAAAGGTCTTGGGTCTTGGGTCTTGGGAGCGAGTACTTTGCGATTTAGTTGGTATAATGGGCGCTGCTTTGGATTTGAAGGGCCGGATAGATTGGACTCGGTATTGGTTTGGGATGTTTGGATCGGGGACGTTCACGGGCAGCAATGAAAGCAGGCGTCCAGAGTGCGTTTGCTACCGTGACTTTTCAATAGAGGCTCTCCTCAACGATGGTTGGATTTTGACCATGTCTTATATCTTGCAGCGTGCAATCACACTACACGTTTCCAGACGTCGCGACACCCGTGCCTACCCTTGCATGAGATCTAGGAACGAACTGATGCACCATGTCGTTTATGCAATTGAGCGGAGGGCAACCGTTCATCTTCCCCAGGGGGATTCTTGATGTTTCATATTGCTGCATCAACTTGACTACTTGGGCTCTAGTGTCATTGAGCTGTGGTATAACGAACTCGTCTAGGTTTGAATGTTTCCTCAGTCGTTGAATATCTGAGCATTTCGTCGAACTCCCCACGCGTTCCAGGCCGTTCCTTGAATCCCTTAATTCCCAACCATTTCTTACATAGCAGCTTCACTTCTCAGCTACATCTACCTTCTTTCCCCTCTACCACGCTGCAAGCGTCCAGGCGACTCAGCGGGTTCTCATTCGTGCGTTATTAGTACACACGGCGGGCGGCGATCTGTGGGGTGCGGTTCTTCGGGCGGCGCTTCTGCGGTTTAACCGTAACGGAGGCACGTTGCAAACGAGCAATAGGTGAAGCATGGAGTAAGGGGAGTCCTTGGGTTTGATCAAGATTAGCCGCTCCGGGTATTAACGTGCACGCTGGGAATCTCTCGAGATGCCTATTTGGTACGACCGACGTCATTGAGCGCCGGCAGTAATTGGCTTCGTATTGTGATGTTTCTTGCCGTGGAATAAAGGCTCCTCCGTGATGTATAAACTACACCAGTCGTCGCGCACGCCATTCTGTTTTGTTCTCGCTCGTAATCTTGAGTCTTGATCACTTGCCGTGCCTGTCGTTATTTGCCAAAGCCCCGACATTCCACATCCTTGCTGCCTTGCTGTGCTGTGGTGTTCAGCTGCACCGCGACTCCTGCACCATGCAAAGCTTCAACATCACGTCCGTACGTCTCCCTCATCCATCACTGACCATGACCCCTGGCTAAGAACCCAAGAACAGCCCTTCATCGACCTTCCCTTCCGCCTCTCAGAAGGCTCCTTCTACGAGTCCCCCGCCAACATCCTGCGCTTCGTAGACATTGTCGGCAGCGCCGTCTACCGCGTCGACCTCGCCTCCGGCCCAGACTCGCTCCAGAAGCTGCAGTATGAGGCTTCAATCTCGTGAGTAGCATTCACCCCCCGAAAAGGTTTACCTAAACGAAATAGTTGGAAATCGATGCTTCATTCCCTCCTTCCTTGCTTACTGCCAGTCCCAGGGTGACGGGCGCGCTCGAATCTCCCGACGATAGCTTCATCTTCGGCGGCAAATACGGCATCGGCATCAGCAAGAAAGAGAGCAACGAAACGCAGATGCTGCAGGTATTCTGGACGGAAGAGGAGCAGAATGAAGGCAAGCCGGAGCGAATGCGGGCGAATGACGGAGCGGTCGATAGCCAGGGGCGCTTCTGGGTCAGCGCCGTGAATGATCCCACCGTTACTGGGTTCACGAATGAAGGTAGAGTTTCCTGGGAGGTGAATCTAGGCCGCCATGACGGTGCAAGTCTCTAACGTGGACTCCAGCCGTGCTCTTCAGATACGACACAGACGGCCAACTCAATCGCGTCATCGAGGGCGCCACCATCCCCAACGGCATCAGCTGGTCCAAGGACGACAAAACTATGTATTACACCGACACTGCAGACGGCAAGATCTACGCCTACGACTTTGACGTGGAGACGGGCGACATTTCCAACAAGCGCGACTTCTTCCATCCCTCCGAGGGGGGACCTGATGGCCATGCTCAAGATGAGGATGGTAATCTGTGGGTTGCGCTCTGGGGCGCGTGGAAGGTCGTGAGGGTTTCGCCCGAGGGGGATGTTACGGCCGAGGTGCATTTGCCTACGAGGTGTCCTACGGTATGAATTCCCTTAACCTATGAGACGAGGGATGTAGTGATGAGCTGTCCGCCTCGGGTTTCCACGGAGATTGTAGTTGCTAACTTGCATGCACGCAGTCCGTCGCCTTCTCAGATGATGCGGTATACATCACCAGTGAAGAGGAGCATGAGCCCGACACGTACCCATCTTCAGTACGTTATGCCGGACGCGTCTTCAAGGCCGACGTGGGTGTCAAGGGCCGCCCGTCGAATCCTGCGCGCATCAAGGCGGAGGTTATCTAGTGGGATGCAGAGAATGCTGGTAGACGGACTTCATGCACTAGATACTTATAAGCGGGTTGGATAGAGGGAGGTGATAGCTAGCTAGACACATTGGCCGCCTTGAATGTTTTGAGTGCTTTGAGAGCTTTGAGAGCTTTGAGTGCTTTGAGAGCTTTGAGCACCAGCAAAATGTGTCTGCTGATGTGCTTGTTGTCGAGTCCGTCTAGCTGGAGGCTGAGACGGTTGCTTGTGGCATTCATGCTTGTCCAGGCGAGTTCTGGTCGACCTTTTGGGGGAATAAGCCAAATCAAGAAATCCGAAGAGCCATTTCTGGCATCCTACTGTGGCTACTAAACCGAGGCTCATCTTTCACCGCCCCGAGAGCTGATTGTGTGGTCAGTGACACTTTACGTCGCAGCATGATTACTCCGCACACTAGTCCTCGATCGAGAACGGCCCTCTTCCACCCTCTAGTATCTAGTAGTCTGATGAGTGTTATCTGCACCTACTCACCTAGCCGCGGTAGTTGATCCATGGCCCTTGGCTGTCTCACTTGAAAGCGGGCAATGAGTGCTACTGCAGACGGGAAGATCGTTATGGATGGGGTTGGTGTTGCAACGCTCATAAGGCGCCTGCTTCCCATGGAGGCCTTGGCCCGACTGCGCGTTGGTGATTACCATCCACACTAGCCACCGAATCCATGATCTGCTTCCCCAGGTTCTACTACCTTGAGTTGAAAGTGAATGCTGGGGAGTAGCATTGAAAACCCGTCAATCAACGCCGGTACAGCCACGAATGTGGCGCTGATCATGAGCCATGAGCCTCGGAGGATTTCACTGGCGATGCTTACGTCAATGTCACCCTGGGCATAACACCCAGGCCCGAATGATGATCACGTTAATGCGCCAATGAAGGCATTCCCGTACCTACGTGAATGAGTCGATCGCCGACCAAGAGGCGGTTGGGTTCCCAGGCCAAAATCTACCACTCCAATTTCTACTTCGATGGTGCTGGGTGAGCTCCCACCAGCCGCCGATCAACTAGGATTGCCACATTTCGTGGTGACAACGGCCCGTCTTCGTCTGGTTTGGGCATGACTGCCATCCCAGGGGACCCGCTCGCTACGTTACGGACCGGAAGTGGTGGAGGAGGATGCCAGCTTACTAGAATTTGTCACCGTACTTTGGAATCCGGGTCCGGGGCAGCCCGCTGTTTGCCAGTTCTTCGAGACCCCGTGGTGCATCCTCATCCCCTTTGGTAAATAGTGTGTGTATGTCCTTCGTCCAAAGTATTTGTCTTTTGGCTGACACTAAATGTAATGGATGGATATGCAGGCCAATCTTGCCTTGCTGCGAGGGTATCTTCACCAACCTGCCCAGCCAACTGGCCGAACCAGCACATATAGCATCGGGTGGCCCGCCGCTGGACATACCCCATACTACGTTCATGTTGGATCCATGGCGGTGCGCCACACTGTTGCTTGCTGTCCCTCCCAACTGCAGAATATGCATGCTCTCTCTTCAAGGGACGAGGGACTGGCCTCGTGACCACCACATGGTCGACGAGGAGATCAAATCGACGACGTGAGAGGGACAAATTGGCGGGGTGGGGAGGACATATTTCACTAAAGACGATGTGGTTACCCTGCTCTTGTTCCACAGATTTGGATTGCTGCTACGTAGTACCCATGTTGATGTATCGTCAAGCATTACACAAGGAGCTGGGGTTCTCCTCGATGGGCGATGAGACTAGTGAGAGATCGGTCCAATTTAGCCCCATGTCCGGCATCATGGGACGGCTGTCCTCGATAAACTGTGAGATAGGCGGACAAGCGACAAGACCACGACTTCTTGGTAGGGCCCGCCAAGAAGCCAAGACCGACATGGAACAGAGGCCACTTCCAAGCTTGGCGAGGAGAGTTGGAGCTCTTCAATCCTTACTTGTTTGTCTGTGGTAGGTGACAAAACTTGGTTCGCATGACAGGTATCAGGTCAAGAGTGTCAGGGATCTAGACTTCACGATAGATGCCCGACGGAATCGGGAGACAGGGACAAACAGCGATGGAAGCTCATTCACCTTCGGCCTTTGGTGATTGCGGATAGTGTCGCATGTTACGAAGCTGCATTGTTTGAAGGCTGAGAGCTAGTACCCGTTGGTGGTTGCATCTGCATGTGTGATGCAAGGGCAGGTTGTAGCGACAAGAAAGCCTCCATACAGGTCGAGAAAAATAGGTCGGATTAACAGAATGGCATCCCATTCCCATTCAGCGGCCCCCCACGTTTATACCACTGGGCGGTCATGAGAGAGTCAATGTCATTGGCTGCGGGAGTGTTGCACTGGACTACCCGCCCACCGAGGAAGCAGGACAGCCGGGGCGACACTACTTGAGGCCAACGGATGTTGGAAGATTCGGACTGCGGGCTGGCTGGCTGACTTGTCGCCCCCATCCCCAGCCGGCGGCGGCTTTGATGTACGCACACTCAGGCAGAGGCCCAGAGTGAGTAGCCCGAAGTGCGGGTGCTGAATCGAGTGAAGCGTAGCTGCGTAGGCAGCGTCGGATGAGGATGGTTCTTCGACTCGGTGCTGTGTACGGACACCAACAGTTGACGACTCACTGCCTCGCCAAATTCAAACAGGCGGTGGCCTCGAGCGATACCACACAGCGCACCTGACGAGACAGTCTGCAAGGATGCCGGGTCTAGCCTTGTTGGCAGGGGCCAAGGATTGGGCCAGGATGAGGGATCCAAGGATTGCCGGGCCCTAGTTGCTCTCGCTCCACGCCTCTCTCCAGACCTTCGGCTAGGCCACTTACAGGGACACCGAAGTGAAGAGAGATGATTGTTTTATGTGGTATTATAACACGTAGTAGTAGAGCTTTGGTTGACCACACGATGTCTGCTTTGCCCACCAACTCGTCTGCTTGCCTGCCAGGGACTGGCACCATTGCCGTGGTGGTCGAACTGGCGGTAAAGCTGAATCGCCATCTAGATAGGTGGTGCCTCGGAGGTGCCTGCCGACGGCACCTACCTAATAGCACCTTGGGTACCAAGATGTGAGCCAGGCATCAGTCGAAAGTGAGATTGAGAGGATTCAAGCCAGAGCTTAGTGGCGGTGGCCTGTGATAAGCAGCTCAGAGTCCAGAGCGTCAGAGCACAGCCGCAACTTCATGCCTAGGCTCTAGCAGACAAACATGGCAAGAGCAGAGGAACAAAGGCTGTGGGGGTTGGGGCTAGCGTATGTCTTATTCACGTACCAGTACTAAATGCCTCATCTATTCTTCGCTGGAACCAAGCGCTCAGGTACGTACCTGGGGATCTGGCGCATGATGGACTTGACCGCACCGAATTGAATTGGATTACGTCGCCCACATTGACAGAAAAGGCAAGAGCTGTCCTTCCACATTCATGCACTTGCTGTTTAAACCGCCCCACCCTTTCCACACTTTGGCACTTGCCTGCGCACAATGTGTCCCTTTTACGCATCACCATCTACGGCTTGGCTTGATTCGTAGATAGGCTTGAGGGAGCTTCGGCGTAATCCATCCATCCTCCACTTCCAACGCCACCTCCACCTTTACATCCACGTTACGATGACCTGACTCCCACTCCCGCCCCATCCATGTGCGTGCCTGCGTGTGAATCAGCGGGTGTGGTTGCGCATCAAGCTCCCAATGCAAACCAAGTGAGCGTCAGAGGGCGCCAATGTGAGTGTGGGGGAGCAGATCGGTCACTAAGAGTGTCTCAATTGGCAGTCTTCAATGCTACAATGGTCCCGACCACCCAGCCATCGAGCCACCCAGCATTGGACAAAATCCACCAAACGAATCAGCATTCCACGATGTGGCGCTCGTCGCTCGTCCACTGCCCTGGAGTCGCCCTGCCAAGTACGCATGACGGATTTGCCATTACAGAAGGTGGCACGTTATATGGCGATGAGTAGCCGGCGTCGCACAGGGTCCATATTCCTCTCGGTATTCCTTTCAAGCTGTCAATTCCGATCCTGCGGAGTCCCGAGAAAGTGTTTACAGAATAGTAGGTCCTAAATACTTAGTGAGGGAATGGGATTCTGTCGCTTTTCACCTCGTTGTCATCTTGGACATCGGCCCTTTGTACGACTGTATTCTCGCTTCCTCTTTCATCTTTGTTGTCCTCTTTGCCATTTTCTTGCCCCAGTCAACAACGCTCAGACTGAAATCCGTTTGATCTGTTCATCTTGTTGAGACTTTCGCGCCAGCTTCATTCTCTGGTTCAGTTTCATGTCACCTTGTCAAACATCTGCCTCAACGGAACAGCAGGCAACAGACGCACTGCATCTCGCCCCCGTTCTGTCAGGTAATCGTCTCGCCATACTACCTAGCTACGCCCGCCTTCGCTTAGAATCAAGGCGTCTTGTCTTCATCCTTGCCGAGATTCTTCCAAGTGCAAACAACAACAGTCTAGACTCCAGACGGTTTGCCGATTTTTTCATCTCGTTTCATCTATCATGCCAAAGACAATTGCCCCCTGACTGACAGCCCTACCCCTTGCTTCTCCAACTGCATCTGTGGTGTTGCAGCCTTCCCTTGTCTGGAGCCTCTGCTCTACGCCGCACAGCCTGCATGTAAGCTGGCACACATAGCGCACACTGCACAGTCACAAACCATTGTCCCATCCGCTTTGCGCATCACATCACAGACGCAAACATCATGGACAAAGACGCGGGAGCGGCGGGCAGCAAGGCTGCATCTCGCCGGGTATCATCGTCAACCCTTCATATTCACGGTCATGGATACTCCCGGTCTGTCGACAGTGGGCATCGCCATTACGTCTGCTCGTCTAGATACAGCTTATTCCCAACCATCAAATCGGCAACGCCTGACCAGGAACACGGGAACCCGATATTTGAAAATGCCCACCTCGTCACCAGCGATGTCAAATCCAGCAGCGGCCGCACACACTCCAGGAGTAAGAGCAGCGGCGGCAACCAGACCAACAACAAGCTTGAGCAGCCCAAGCGACAGCGTTCCCTGTCGTGGTTTCCATCCAAATACAGCACCCCACCAGCTGCAGTGGCAGTGGCAGCTGCCCAGTCAGCGACAGCGACAGCAGCTCCATCAGTGGGGCACTCCCCCCATGCCGCCCCCGTCACCTCCCGGAGTAGTGGAAACCATCTCCTTCGGATGCCGCCCCCACGGGTCAAATCCGTCTCAGTCGGTCGTGGTGACGGTGATGGTGATGGCGACGGCGGCTGCATGCGCTCACCCCCATCCTCAGATTCGTATTCGACGGCCAACGGTCTTGAGTACGAGTCAACCTGCAGGGACAACTCAAACGAAACAAGCGCCAATACGACTGTGGCCTCAGTGGCCATTGGGACGGCCCTCTGCATCTCGAGGAGGAGCAGCAGCGTCTACAGCCAGGATATGGACGTGACCCCATGCGCCTTGGCCCCGACGCAGCCCATGCAGAGGCACCGTGCAGAATCAGCACCAGGCTCACCAGTGGTAACAGGCGCTGACGCAGAGACAAAGCCAAAGCCAAAGGCAACCCCAGCAAACAAGGCATACAAGTTTGCTGGTGCCGGCTATGCAATCTCGACCGCTTCCGCTGCCGCACCCTTCTTCTCAAGTTTTGCTGGCCCAGTTGCTGCTGGCCCAAGCACCATTACACCCTCAAGCACAAAAGGCAGGCGTGCTGCTGTTTCCCTCCCTCCGCCCAAAAAGTCGTCTCTGTCATCCCCATCTTTCTCCCTTCCACCCCACCCACCACCACAACGACCTGCGAGACCCCAGTACGGCCTCTACGAACACCTCCAAGCCTCTCGAAACAACAGCGACAGCGACAGCGACAGCGACAGCGATTACGGTGAAGATTTAACTGACGGAGAGTATGACGACTGTCTTCAACTAGACATGGGGCATAAGCAAGGATCCAAATCTTATGAGCGATCGACGTTGCCGACTTCCAAAATGCCCAAAGCTGACTTACACGCTCACGGTCGCCGCTCCAGGGTCCAGCACCACCAACACCGCCATGACGCAATGCCAAAGGATTCACCTCCCACGCCGCCGCCATCATCATCATCATCATCGTCATCCTCACCACCACTGCCACCACTGCCATTGACAATACACTCCCGGCCCTTATTAGGCGCTGGTCCTCCTACGCCTCCACCAAAATACCCTCCGACTCCACCTCCAAAACAACACTCGCACATGGCCACCACGCTGTCCGACAACGTGCGCCATCTTATTCAGGAAGCTGATCAGGCTTTCGATGCTATGGGACCATCGCCGGACGAGGTAAACCTGGGGGCTTCTTACACTCTCACCTCCTCATCCACACCAGCGGCAAATCCCTCCCCCTTGCAATCCCAGCCTCGCACTGATATTCCTATCACGATGTCTGTGACCACATCCTCTCGTTCTCCTTCGCCACAATTACCGCTGGCAGCATGTTCAGTCGAGCAGAGTCACCGCACTGCTACCACTCTGGCGCCAAGACCAGCATCTGAATCCATTAAAGCACCTGCCACAAAGACTCGAAGAAAGAGCACGGCCAAGCGAGGCTCCGCCTGGCACGGTGCATGGCACGCCAAGGCCATGCGATGGACCCTGTCAGAAAACATGGCCGATATCATCTCTGGCCAAAAGTTCAAGCGCATCGAGGCCGACGAGATGCTCACGCCTAGACAAATGGAGGAAATGATGGAAGAAATCCGGCGCAGGCGCAGTCGCGACGAGGAGCTTTTGGATGCTGCACGCAGCTCATCAGACTCGATCCGGACTGGCTCAACTGACAAGACGGACACGACTGACGAGCCCTTTCATCTGGAGAGGCTGGTGAAGAATTTGAAGGCTCCTACTGTAAACGAGACTCGCGCAGCCGACTCCCAGGATTCTGAGGCTGTGCGTGGCGACTTCTCCCTCTGGTGCGATGAACCGTCAAGCTCCGAATACAGCGATTGCGCAGATGAGGAGGATGAGAAGAGCGACAGGGGAGACATGAAGAAAAAGCCCCCACCTCCCCCGAGGAACCCGGCGCGGCACTCTCAGAGGCCACAGATGAAGCGTCTGTCGACAATTCCTGAGACGCTGGCCAGTTCGCGCAACACTATAGCTCGTCAAAGCATGAATAGGGAGCCCACCCGGTCGCATAGCGGCGACTCACTGGTGTGCCTTGAGAGCACACCGTATACACTGACAAAGCCGGCATTCCGGCATGGACCCATCGTCTTCCAGAGAGGAGAGACCAGCAAGGGCCAGCAGAGCCTGGAGGAGATGGATGAAGCCCTGGACTGGACAGCGTTCCAGATGGCCATCCTCGGAGGTGCGGGCGAGCTAGACACGGGGTTCGAGGCTGAAGCCGAAGAGCGACAGCTGTCGGATGATTTAGCCTCCTGGTTCGACGGGTTTGGCTTTCAATCTATCGGGGGCCTCGTCAAGGAGAAGATGCAGCCACGGCGAGGTGTCGGCCATACTCCTTCATCGTCCACGTCGTCCACATCAACTATCAACTCGGATTCCGAGCTGCCTATTCCAGTGAGCAGCGAACCACGACCAGCCCGGTGGACTACAAGCGACATCCCGGCGCCGCTCGATCCAATGAAGTTCTTCAGCAACAAAGGCTCGCGCAAGTGGGCCGTCGACTACCCGATGCGAAGAGACCCGACGCTAGTCGTCGGCGCAGATGTCCGGGAGGGCGGAGTTGACGAGAGGGCGGCGGAGCGAATGACGGAGCACGCGGAGATGGGATGCAATCTCGTCAGCGACTTGGGCGATTTCCTCAAGTGGGAGACGGAGCACGCATACAGTAACACAGTCATGTAAGATGAGAGATGAGATGATGATAATCCGTTGGCGTAATGGTTGAACAGGATATGCGATTATTTAAGCGACTTGGGTTTTTTTTCTCCAGGATTTGATTGACTCTATATTATGGCGACTTGAGAGCAATCCAGACATTGGCAACAGCCTTTCTACTACTACTACGGAGTACTACTACTACTACTACTACTACTACTACTACTACTACTACTACTACTACTACTACTACTACTACTACTAGACTACAAGTCACAATACTAAAGTAATCCCTATATTTGATCAGCCAACCACTGTGAAGGTACAGGAACATCGTCTTCCATACATAGTTAACTAAATAGCGGATACATCATTCACCTGTCTCCTGCGCTTTAATGGTAACCACAAACCCCTGCGGACTCACCCATATCAGCGTGAAGCCACCACAAGCCCGGTGCTCGCGATCCGGCTCGGCCCCACTGAAGACTCGCGCTAGCCCACTGTAATTACAGAGGGAGACTCCCTCATCATCATGGTGGCATCCATCATATACCGTCAACAGATTTTCATCCAAACTACCACATCTTTCACCTCACAATCCTCAACATCATCCCATCTCCTGCATCACACTAAAGAACGCTCTGCCCCTCCAGCTCATCCCAAGAACTGCAAAACCTCTGGATTCAAAACAACCCCTCTACAAAGCTGAAACGCGCCCAGCAGAAATAGTGAGGCACCGCGAACTCCAGCACAGCAACCACCCCTTGCAGCTATAAACGCCCAAAGCGGACGACAGAGGAAAGGAAAGGACCAGGCAAAAACAAGAACAAGCATTATGCTCCGCCGCCCACCGACGACGCTCCAGATCACGCCCGAGGACGTGGCGGCGTACGAGGACCGGCGGGCGAGCGACGCGCTGGCTGCGGCGCAGCGGGCTAGGGTGGCGGAGGCGGAGCGTGCGGCTGCGATGGGGGCGACGGGCAGGGAGGGGGAGCGGAGGACGAGGGAGGAGAGGATTGGGGTTAGGAGGACGGGGCGGTAGGCTTCTGTTTCGGGAGTGGGATTGGGAGTTTTGTTTCGAGCGCGTTTTGGTATGGGGTTTGCAGGAGCTGTGAGGACGAGGCTTGGGGGGTTGGATGCTGGGCGGGGATCCGGTCGCTTGGTGCGGTCCAAGCAAAGACGGGTGGTGGGTTGAGGGGGTACGGCCTGGCAGCCATGGCTTCAAAGACTTGCTGTCGTGCAGCGATGCGCGATGGGGGCATATTACGACTTCATGATATGGCGGTACTCACAACGCCTAAACGATATCCATCTGCCTTTACATGCCTCGCACCACCGACTCACTCTCGACGCGCCGACGCAAAGCACTCGACAGATGCATTAGGTAGTATTATATCTATGCTTGTAGCAGCCTACCAGACCATCTGGATGTGTCCACCCCGAGTACAACGTACAAGATAGAAGCACAGCTCACGGGTTGATGAGCGACGCGCAAGCAAACCAAGGAAATAAGACGTCAAGCCGACAATTCGTGATCCCCAATGGCCACTCCCTGCGCCAAGTTCACCTTTTTCATCTGATGATGACTCCCACCCACCGCCGACAGTAACGCGTAATTCCTCCAAACAATGCAAGACCCAAGTAATATACAGATTTCTTTGCTCAACGCTCGTTTTTTTCGCACATTCTTCCTTCGCCGTCTGTCCGCCAGCAATTCGCAAACGTCCGTCCGTCTACCCCTTCAACGTCAAGTACACCCAGAACAACACACCCATCCACACCACCCGCCACGACGTCGTCCACCACTCTCTCCCCATGGCGCCCAGCCCTCCGCTCAGCCTCCTGTTCGTCTTCCACTCTTTGCTGCCGTCGTAGAAGCTCTCATTCAGGTTGATCCGCGGCCCGCCGCTATCACCGTCCCACCCCCAGCGTTGCGATTGCCGCGACTTCTTAGCGGACCATCGCGCCGAACCGTTTGTGGTGCTGGCGGAGGAGGAGCTCCTGGCGGCTGATGAGGACGACGTCCTCGACCCCCTGGCTGTAATTGGTGGCTCTGCTTTATCCTTGTAGACGGGGAGAATCACCGCGCTCTGGGTTGGCTCGAGCGCAAATGGGGTGAGGTGCAGAACGGGAACCAGGAAAGCCCGTACGGCGAGGATGGAGAGGGTGAGAATGGCGAGGAAGATGTACGTAACGTACGTGTGGATCTGGTTCGGGAGCAGGCAGAGATGTGTCTGTAGTGTCTTTTCGGGGGCTCCAGGGAGTGGCTTTCCGTCTGCGCCCACGGGGTTGTAGAGACTGGCCATGACGAAGCCCGGCATGGACACCCCCATGGCCATACTCAGGCTTTTGACCGTGATCTCGCGCACATTCTGTTTCGCGTCAGAGTGGACGACCTCGCAGTAGTCATGGTCGTCGCCTGAAAAAACGTGGACGACGTTTCCGATGCTCTTGACTAGCTTCACCGAGTCTTCCTCGTTCAACACGTTCTGATATTGATACCCCGCAATTACCCTGAGGGCGTTGCGCTCGTCCGGATTCAGCGGCCCAGCCTGGCCCTTGGGAGGCTTCGTAGGCGGCGAATGCTCGCGCGCAGGGCCGCATGGTGTGCCTGGCGAACGATACAGCGGGACGTGCGTGAGAAGGATGGTCGGGAAGTCGGGTGCCTTGGGACCTGGGTCGCGTGGGAATCGAAGCGTGTCGGCCGTGTCAAGCTCTTCCACCTGGTGATTAAACCGAAAGTCGCGGCCGGAGTCCTCGCCGTGCCACACCTTTAACTCCTGCTCGACTGCCTTTCTCTTCAGGGACTGCACTTCGTCTAGGAACTGGTTGGCAGGCTCGTAGATGGGCCGCAGGTCGTGTTTGTTTCTGTACTCGGATGTGTCGGCACTCAGGGACACGGTGTCGACGGAGACAATAGTGTGGTTTCCCACCACATCCACCCGGTTCATGTCTCCGAAGAAAGCGCTGAACCGATCGCGCACGGGAAGCTGTATCTGAGCGCCGAACCCGAGATCGTGATTTCCCGGCAGACTGGCGACCAGCTTTCTACCTCTCTGCCACGGCCTAGGCGCATCGCCGCCTGCGTTGAAGTTGTCGAAGAAGATTTCGCCGAACCGCTGATACTCCCGTACCCAGTAGTCCTCGTCGTATTTCCGGTGCCATTTTTTCACCAGGCGCTTCTCCTGCGCGGATCGCTCGCTCCCCCATTTCGGGTCGACAAACGTGCCGCTTCGTGTCTTCCACTCCCGCCCGCCGTCAAAGAGGTCGCCTAGGAAGAAGAGGCTGTCAGGGTGCAGCTTCTTTTGCAGAGCGATGTAGCCTCGCCGGAGGTAGTTGTCGGTTACTTGGATGGTCAGCGCGGATAGTGGCCACGGCTGGCCAGGGTAGGAGTGAGGGTCGGTTATTTGAGGGTCGGCGACGAAGACAAGGTGATGCGGCTGTGCTCCCTTGGGCTGTTGCACTCGTCAGTCTACATGCTTCAACGGTCGCACTCCTGCGTTGGACCGGAATCTCTTACCCAGCTCTCCCAGTTCGTCCAGTTGCACTTCTCGACCTTGCTCTCAAACACCCAGCGCTCCCCCCACAGCAGAATAAGCATCCAAAGAGGACCACCAGGTGCGGGAAGCTCAGTAGCCTCCTAGAGCTGAGGTTCCTCTGGACCTGGTGAGCCAGCTTCCTGGCATATATCACGAATGTATTTCTATGAGCGCCTCTAGCCCACGCCTTCAATGCCTGAATGACCTGCCCCAGGTCCATGCCTCTGGAGCCGCTCGAGAAGGGATCGCGACGAGACATGTCGAGGCCATTCCTCCGCCCCTAAAACGGGGGGGCGAGACCGCTGGAGACGGTATTCGGTTCGTATCCACGGATAGTGGTATCGTAACGGAGATGGAAAGGTGAAGCAGCCGGCTTCTCGGGTGGTCGGTATGTTCGACACGTGGGGCTCAGCGTCCCCCCTGGAGAGGCGAGAGTCGGGAGTCAGGTGTGATTGAGCGTATTCCAAGCCTCGACTGCTATTGCACAAGATCCGATGCGCCGCCTTGTACGCATGTATCAGAGAAGCGGGAGAAGAGGCTTGCAAGAAAGGTTGAAATGCGGCGTGCTAGTCAACTAGACGGGATGTCGAAAAGGGTGACTCTGCATTTAGGTATGAAGGCCAAGTGTCAAGGCTGGATGAGGCTTGGAGCTAGTTAATCAATTACAGGGGCAGCCACCAGCCACCTCCGGGGTCCAGGCAAATGTGGGTTAGGTGGCCCATTGCAGCCCCATGTTGCAGTGCTCCGTCAGCACCTATTTCATTCACCACGTTGGGGGCAATAAGCAGACCAATCAGATCGGCCGTGCCTAAAGCCTCTCTCTCTACCATAGGGTCTGACTGAAGCAGTCAGTGTCTTTCGTCTTATCACAACTACGCATCTCATTTTGCTTCAACGCTACTGTATGCTAATGCCAAATACTGCTGCTTCGTTAACTCGTTAGCTTTTTCCAACTCGACTTGGCCTGTACAATTATGTCCCTCCAACCTTCAAAGTACGCGCGCTTTCAATCACTACTTTACAAAATGTTTCGTGTCCAGACACAACATTCCTGGTCCTCAAGCGCCCTCCTCTTCATCTGTCTCCATATCCACGTCATGGTTGATAACCTTTTCTTCTTGTTGGGCTTCTTTCTGAAGCTCATCAGCCTCTTGAACCCGGTAGGCACTGTTGCCTGTATGTCGTCATTTTCTGGCTTGTACTCGTAGAGTAGCTTCGGTACCAGTAGCCTATAAGGCACCGTAATACCCGTGGGGTCCTTGGGGTTTACTTCCACATTGATGCAGATGTCTAGTCCTCCCTCTAGGTCAACCTCTAGGTGACCCTTCTTGCGCATCTGCTTTATAGTCAACCCAGTGGGCGTTCGGTGGAACGGCCGTGGAGGGGCTTCGTCCATTGCCGTTGGCTGACTGCCAAACGTCTGTGCCCTGCGCGGCGGCTGAGCAGTAAAGTATGAGTCGTCGCCCTCTGAGAATTCATTCGGCGCCTCTACTCCACGATGGCCTGACGGACGAGGAAGTTCTGGCGATATAGACCTCATCCTCTCGTCCTCATATCCATCGTTACCCCATTGGCCATTGATCCCACCGTCATCGGGTCGATCCCGGGTGCTGCCTCGTCGCATGAAGCCGAAAATACCCCGATGTTGATTGCCCGCGCTGTCAAGCGACATCGTCCTTGTCAGTTTAGCAGGGCGTGTGTCGTTCGACGTTGAGTTCCGACGAGACAAGCTTCGAAACAATCCGCCACCGCCCCTGCCGGAAATGGGCGGGTGTGGCCCTCGTACCGATCCGCGAGTGGCATCTGCCTGACCAACTGATGGTCTCTTCCGAGAGAGCTTGCGTAGAAGGCCGCCTCCGGCGCCTCCCCCGGCAGGAGGCGGGCTGGGACTTCTTTCGTAGGCAGACAGTGGTGGAGTAGGAGGAGGCGTGCTCCCGGGTGCCCAGGGTCGGATGGAGCACCAGTTTCGATGTGGCAGAAGTCGCTTGTTGTTCCTTGATTTCCCATCCACCCCGTGCTGGAACAAGGGAATCATGTTCTCGTCCGTTTGCTTGTCAAAGTGGTGGATTTTGTTGCGCTTGTTAAGAACGTCTGCCATCAGATCTGGCGGCGGTGTGTTGACAATAGCAGAAGATACAATATTGGGCATGTACCTAGGATCTTTGTGCTTTGCCAACCCCAACTTGGGATTCGAAAAGAACTGCCCCACGGCGGCCAGGTGAACATCGCCACTGGTGCGGTCAGCAAGGGACGCAAATATCTTCGTCAATGTGGAAATGACTTACCTGAGGATTGTAACTCGGAGAGACTTGTCAATAGCCAAGTCCTGCAAGTCTTCAATGATAATGCTCCTTTCGTGCTTGTGATTCTTGGCTGTCCAATGGTCGTTCAAATCATCGAGTACCTCAACACCACCATCGATATTATTCAGTACCTTGCCAAGCATACCAGTCTTGCCCAGAACTCGGACAGGGTCCATGAGTCTCGATGTTAAACTAGCATTTGTCAGCAAAACAAGTCTTTGTATACCAGTCTCGGCGAAGCGGTTGATACTCACATATTCTCTAGCCAGACCAATCTCGGGTATGCAATGGGAATCCCCAGGAGCACGAGCAGATGCTCAACCTGGCCGCGTCTCATTTCGGAATATAGCCTGTTCGTGATCTTTTCCCATGATTTATCGTCCACAACGTCACGTTCCGTTCTTTCAGTGCGACAATCAACAGCCAGAAGAGCAGTCTTTCCACCCATAGAGACATAAATGCTTCGGCTAAGCGCGTTGATGTACGGCCCCGGATTAACTCCGAGAATCCAGCTTGGCTCCATGTTCTCGGTCTCAGTCACGATGCTCTGATGCTGGAACAGCATGTAGTACTTGAAAGCGACGGCCCCTAATCCGCAAAATACTGGAGAGTTCATGTCGTGGTGTGGGTAGGAGCCATATCCGTCAAAGATGTCGTGGTCGTCGTACATGTTGACCATGGGAATCTGCGAGGTAGCTAGGCCAAAGAGCCCTTGCGAAAACCACATGCAGTAGCGTTCCAGATAAAACTCCTCCAGTTCGGCTTGCATTTCAACCGTGAACGGTGCATTGCGCTTGTGTAGTGGATTCCTGATGTCAAGCCACTGGTCAAAGAGATCGCACTCGTCGGCAACGCAGTCGTTGTAAATCTGGTCGCCTCCACCAATCATGACATGGAAAGGCTGCGTTTGGTGTGTGTTGAGAACGTCGCGCCACATTGGGTCGGGACCGCTGAAGTCGTCTGGTTTCACACTCGAACTGAAGCCGTTGCAACTGTAGAACATCATGTTCATCGTCTGGTCTCTTGCAGGGACCCAAAATCCCATGCAAGGCCCGCGATTGATTCGGTAGGCTATCCGCTGTTGCTTGTCTCGTAGCTCAATCTCAACATTAAATCGCCAGAATGTGTAGCCTCGCTCCGCATGGAGTCGAAAGCCCCTGATATCTTTGTACTTCTGCACCTTCTCGCCATCAATATCCACACGCCTCTTACGGCTAGCGAATGAGCCCGGAAGGTCTGCAGAGCCATCTGCAGGGGGCACATCCGGCGGGCTTCTGGTCCTCTCAAAAAGACCTTCGTCTGTCTCGTCACGCGAGAGATCTTTTCCCTCTTCAAGATGTTCTACTGGCCGTACATATAGCGTTTCATCACCCTGCGACCTAATTTGGGATGGCCGGCAATTGGATCGACGTATTCAGGGGGCAGGTCGCCATCGACTTGGTGATGTGGGGGAGGCAGAAGTCCGATGTCTTGTACGAATAATCGTAGCATAGGTACGATCTCATATGACGACTCCGAGTCTTTGGTCACAATCATGACAGTGCCTCTCCAAATCTCCCGTTCTGCGAGGGCACCGTTCCGTTGAGATCTTGCGGGGACTTTGTCGCGACGAAGACCACAATACCTGAGGAGTGGTCCGCACCTCAAGTACAAGGGCGGCTTGAAGCGAGTGGGTGCTTTCGAATTTGGTTAGTACAGTATAGTACACGACGTAACAGTCTTTCAAATTTGAACTTACCATTGGTGTCATCATATTCACCATCAAAAGCCTCTGCCTTGCGCGGCGTGGAAGCGTAGCTGTTGCTTCTCTTGCGGCCACCATCTTCCCACCATGCTGTGTTCTTATCAATTGTTGGCAGATGGTCCCTGCTGACATCCAGGAGCACTCCACCCAATGTGCCTACAGTGCCTTTTTCCACCTCACCAAGCCACTGAGGCGGCTGGTAAAGGCCATGTCCTGGTTGGAAGCTCTCCTTGTCTTTGTATAGCTTGCCAGTCACACGATGGTGACGAGAAATATTCGATGAGTCGCTACTATCCTGCCTCTCTAATCGCCTCCGAGCAAAAGCGGCGTCTTGACGAGCTTCCAGTACATCGGGCACATCTTCTCCAGTAAGCCTGGCAAGCTTATTTCTTGTAGGTGGCGGCATGTACTCTTCATCCGAGCCGTACTCCCTGCCGTAAATTGGCTCGGAGGGTTCTTTCTCTATACCTCGAAAGTCTTCTTCTCTGTTCTGTACCTGCGGTTTGGAAGCGGCGGTTACAGGTGCAGTCTTTAGTTCGGATGCTGGTAGAGCTGGCACTGGGGGAAGATCTTTGTTTCGCACAGATTGAGGGAGCAAGGTAGGGGGAACTTGAACGTTCCCAGAAGGAGCTCGCCTCGACACAGTGGGCACGCTCTCCTCTGCCTCTGCACGATGATGATACCATGGGTCGCCGCCGGGTGGTTCTTTTTTGAGCTTGTTGCTACCACTGCGGGTCAAAGAGAAACCGGAAGTAGGGGCTTCTGGAGGTCGAGCCGATTGGCTTGATTCCTGGCTGACAAACTTCCCGTCATCTCTCGCTGCACGTTCACGGAAACTCATATTACGTTTGGGGATACCTGGGTTTGATCTTTCAGGTTGTTGCGTCGGGGCGGCTCGTTGTGTATCTCTAGAATCCGGCAGATGATCGGCATTCTGTTCAGTTGCAGACGTTGGCACCTGACCCTGGCGGTTCGAAGTATGTCTTTGGATTGGAGCCACTGGTTGTAGCACCGGTGTCTGCTGTATTGCCGGCTCGTTCGCGAACGCGCGTGGTCGCCTTTCGTCTTGGCTCAGAGAAGGCTGGTGGTCTCGATATTGTTCTACACGTGTCGCAGGCGTCTCACCAGCCTTTGCCGCGGCTCTCTGGCGGGCTCGTTTCTCGGCTGCCTCCATGCGAGCTCGCTTTTCTTCTTTAGTCATGCTGTCGAGCGTCAGCTCAAGCCTTTGGAGGGGTGATCGGTCGTTTGCGAACTTTTTGCGACGCTCTGAAGCCCCAGTGGCTGACGACCTCCTTGGCTGTCCGGCCATTTCCCGAGTCAACAACGCCGCATCTCTCCTTGCGGCAACATCCTCAATTGGACGCTGCGACTCTTCATCATTCCTGGTTGTAGTATAGTAGTCTTGCGAACTAACGTCGTCCTGCAGAGCCGGGGGCCTAGCAGAGCTGGAAGCAGCAGGTCTTGCATCCCCAGAGCTAGAATAAGTATAAGGCAGTCCGCCATTACCGTACGGGTGTCGAAAGCTCACGGGTGGTCCTCGAGGACCCTCAGGAGCGCTAGGTAGAGATGGGACTTGGGGGTCGTCATAGTCGTCTGAAACTCGAGCTTCTGGTCGGGGGCCTCGATTTGAATTATCGAACTGAGCTTCTCGAATTGGGGCTCGCTGGTAGGACGGCGGACGTGGGGCCAAGCCATGCGCGCCTAGCCCTGATGCCGTGGGCGACTGGGGACTAAACGTGGACTCGGTTGGAGCCTCGGTGTATGTGGTCTGCACTGAGACCCGGTTCGACTTGCGCGGAGGGTGAGAATCGAGAGACTGTCTTTGATCGTACTGGTCCTGGTCGGTAGATTTGCGGCGATCCCTAACTTTAGGCGCAGGCAAATCGCCCCAGTACGGCGCCGACATGGTGAAGCAGGGCGGAAGCAGCAATTAGAAATAAGCAGAACAGCAAGGCGAGGGGAGAAACATAGGGGGAAGCAAGTCGGCGTGGAATCGAGTGTCGTTGAATTCCGAACCAGGTGAAGAGCAAGCTGCTAGAATTGTGCCAAGATTAATAGTTATAACCAGCTCACTTGGAGCTGTAAGCTCTACACTGCTTGATCGGCGCCGATTACTGATGCAGGCCAATGCTACCTGGCAGTCGTTATTGTAGAGTATTACTGGGCAAAGGTGTGAAACCGGACGAAGGCGACACAGGGCTGCAGACGCAGGTCACGATATTTGAAAGCAATGGAGGGAACGGAGAGCGAGAGAGAGAGGGAAAAATGACGAGGTCTGTTCGTCGTTTGCCAGGGCCAGGGCCAAGGCACATGGGGTCTCGGTCATGTAGCTAGGGTGGACTCGAAGCTGTACGGCCATGTACCACTGCCCAACAATCTCCAGGTTCCACGTTGGATTAACAATGGACGGTGCCTCCACTTGACTGTACCGTTACGTAGCATGTACTTCCACTCGACAATGTCGCGCTGGGAGCTCGTGCTACAGGGGATGCCACGGGGACGCTACGGAGGCGGGTGGGGCGGGCATCGCTGGGGCTCTGCCGGGCCCGCTGGGCCTTATTTGGGAGTCGCTGGGCAGCAAAGTCCTCCACTGTCGTCGTGCACGAAGTACTCCGGACTACTCCATACAGGCGGCAAAGAAGCGGTGGGCGAGGAACGAGGCGCCTGCGCAGCAACCTGATTACGGGTGTCGAAAAGAAGTACCTCGTATTAATTTTTCTACACTGTTATTTCCACTACTGCTGACAAGATATACATCAAGAAGAAATTTTGAAACAGTTTCTTCCGTACCTGGTCAAATGGGCGTGGCTGGGACCAGGCTGGAAAACAGGTGGCTGGAAGACCTAGAGATACGAATTACGTTGTGGCACAACACACCAGGATTCAAGTTATCGGACCAGGGTCGCCAAGTCGAGCGAGGCTGTGGTGAAAGACGAGGAAAGATGAAGACCGCCAAAGCAATTGTCTTGGAGACAATAATTAGCGGCGAATCAGGAACATGGAACGTGATGGTGTTGAAGGAATTGCTACTCGCAACCGTCATCCGCCCCACAAGAATAGGTGACGTACGTTATGTATGCCATGGTGCAGGAGCCAGGTGAGCGGGAAGGCGCGACACGACCGTCTTAATGTACTGAGCTATATGGGTACATGTGCTTACACCCTGGTGTCCATAAAATATGGAGTACTGTCTGCCTACAGATACAATCTCCCAGCCTCTTTGTGTTCGCCTACCTCGCTCAGGGGAAGATATGAAAATCGCCGATGAAAACAAAAACCTGTCAAGCTTGAGTAGGTGTCCAACTTCTGTTGTTGGTGCTATAACGCCCAAAAGGAGCATTGAGAGTGTTGAGAAATCCAGGGCATCATTTCCAACGTACTCCCCGTATAGAGAAATATTTTGCCCACCTCAGTCACTCATAACGTCGGCGCATCCGCTGAATCACAGCGTCCAACGGGCGATAGTCATGCAAACTCACAAGCGCAGGCACAGCTGTGTGAGCATGAACACGGCAAATATCAATCCTTGCTAACTTGAGAAAAAATCGCCGCGCGTACAATGCCTGTCTGCAAGTACGTTTCCATCCATGCCTCCCTCATGGCAAAGAACATAGCATATATACGAAGTACTTACGCTGTGGGTTTAGCCATGCAAGTCCCAAGATAAAACGACACCGTGGCAAACCAAAGACATAGAAAGCAGCAAACCACCCAAGGGTTCTCCTCGCCTAGTCTCACAACAGCTTGCGCCCTCTTCACGAGCATCGACCTGACAGCATCGACAACGCGAAGAGTTCCAGCAACCAGAGTGAGCCATCTTCTCCAGAGTCCATCCCCGGACATATGAAACTCCAACCCCCCGCGAACCCAAGAAATGAACAGCTCTTGTGGGTCTCTTCCCGACATGGTGGTAGTTTTCGACGATATTCACATTCCAATAGGGTTTTGATCCAACACGCTTGTCAGTTGGTGTGAAGCAGGACTCTTGCAGTACCGACGCCTTTACCCAAAAAGTCTCTGCCCGCGCATCTCCCCGTGTTCCTGACCGCAGGATGCTGTACGGGGGGATGTCTAACCGTTGGCTCGCTTTCCATTTTAGACGCGATATCGAGGAAGGCGGCTGCAGCTTGCAAATGATTATGGATGAGTTGGAGTAGTACTCAACGGAACGATCAAGTTCTTCTGAAACTTCTGTGGGATTGTCCTGATCGATGCAAAGAGCATCAACCCACAGATACTTGACACCCATATTCCGTGTGAAGCGGACTGCGTCGTTGATTTGTTTAGGGAGGGCAGAAATGTCGATCTCTTTCTCGCTCTGGCTGCTTCTGGTAACATAATTAATGCGGGGAGTTGGTGAATAGCCCCAGGTGTAGCTCAGGGCAATATAAGGCGCGTGGCAGCCTTGAGTGTCGACGAGTCTGGTAGTAGGTCCATGCTCGTCCATTACTAGAATGCACCTCCGTGGTAGGGCCGGATGTGAATCCTTGGCGCTTCGGTTGCGAGTTGTTGTGAGGAGGAACTGGGTTAGGTTGTGAAGACCGCGGTCCTCCGCATAGTTCCCCCGACGAGAGTTATACCTACAATAAACATAACATGTCAGTCTTGCCTAGGTCGATGTTAAGTTGAGTAAAGTCGAGGGTCTTACCAATTATGATACACAAGAAGTCGCTTGAACTTGTCGCCAGGATCAAACGTCGTGACTTGATCAGATAGGCGATCTTGGGTGAGACAATGAGCTAGGTGGTGTACGTGTGTGTGAAGATTGTCAAAATCCTCCCAGTAACCACCAATGATGTTCTTCATTTTTCGCTTGGAAGGCCACTGATAAGAAATGTTCTCGCAGGCGTCCTCGAAACTATTCCGCCAGGTTTTGTCGTCTAGCTGAGTCCGCGTCCAGTCTTGGACGGATCTATGAATGTGATATGTTTCCTCCGTCTGAGATTCATCGATATCCAGCAGAGCTGACCTCCACAACACCGTCGCGGCGCCAGAGAGAATCTTCTCGGGTTTGGAGTTACTGTTGCGGGACCTCGCGATTTTCCATGATCGTGATGTTAGAACTAGGCGTTTCGGCACACGGGTCCCATCATAGAAGCATAGTCCAGCCAATAACGAGGTGGCCGGATTATCGAGCCTACCCATGACAGAGGACATCACCGTATGTACCGGCTTGAACCGGAACGTGAGGAGTTGGCCCTTAACATTGAGCAGACTGTTGATGTCTTTGATGGAGATGGCTTCCCGAGTACTCCAGGTCGCCAACTGTCGGCATACCAGTGGAGAGGCGTGATAATGAACTGCAGCCGCACAAATTGCTTCAGAGTCTTCAGTACGGATCTTGCCCTTGAAACGGCTGATGAGGAATTGGGCGGCTTCTTCTGGAGTGAACCCCGGAACATCGATGACGGACCAATCACCCATGGGGTCGGTCACTGGCGGTCCACGTCTCCCTGTTGCGATGACAGAAACCGCTCTATCGTTGGGTATGTAGCGTGAGATGTCAACACCGTAGTCACAGTCGTCAAAGATGAAGAGCCAGGAAGTCCCGGAATCTCCCAGGTACTGCATCAGCCTGCCTCTGCTGACTTCGTGATCCTGGCATGTTCTCCCGTTGATGAGGCCAAGCGCGACCGCTGAGTCATGGCAGTATTTTGCGAGGCTGGCCTCCGAAGTTGCACGCAGCCAAATGACATATTCAAAGTCGGGCATAAAACGGTAAGCAAACTCGACAGCGATGGATGACTTCCCCATGCCTTCCGGTCCTGAAAGCCAGACGAGATTCGCCTGCATTGGTTGGACAGATGTCGGGATAACGCCGTTGTCCCGATTGCCGAGCAGGACTTGTTCGACCTGCTTGAGAATATTCGAATATCCGAAAAACAGATCGTCCCTAGCAGGGATGGAGCTGGTGAAATATTTCTTCCTTTCTCGTGGACTTGTATCGCAAAGCTGTCGTTCCTCGCTAGAGGGCACGTTTGTAGCAGCATCTACGTGTTCGACTTCGCTCTCACTAATATCTTCGATGCTCCCTACATCAGGGTCTTCAGTATAATCGACTGGGCTAGTAGGTTGAGAGACATCTTCTTCCTCGATATCCGTTTCCGTAGAGGTTTTCTGGTCTAGTTCCGGTTCGCTGGTCGGTGGATTCGACTCGTCAGTGCTGGATGCTGCACGCCCAACTACACCATCAGTGGCAAAAAGCACTTCTCCGGAGGAATCAAGTTCTGGCCGAGTTGGAATGCTCTTCGTGTTGGTGGCTCTAGTGCCATTGGTAGGATTGCCAGTTTTGGAAACGCCGGTGTTCGGTGCTTCGATTTGTGGCAAGCCTTGTGGTGTTGGATTTAGAGTCAGGAGATGCGGAAAGTGAGCACTCTTCGGATGAAAAGGGCAGATTGTAGTGTCCCCCGGACCAGACTCCAGCAGTATCTCCTCGCTTGACGTTGTGAAGAGTCGAACGTGGACGCTCGCACAGCCGATACAGCCGTCATGTTCCATCCGCCTCATCCTAAACCTACGCTTTGGCTTGTTGCTACCACATACGTCGAATAATGTGGAGTGAAGCAACACGGTTTCGAAGTCATCAGATATCCTTTGAAGGCAGCCCACTGTGAGACCGCTGGCAAGTCTCTTTGGCAAGCCGTGCTGCTGTGACACACATTCCGAGATCAGGTTGATCCATTCGTCCGGCTTCTTGGGATTGAGGGACGGCTCGCCAACAAGCATTATCGTTTCAACCATGTCCAGAAGTTGTCTGTATTCATCCTTGTGTCCGTTGTTCCACGCCTCAACCAGTGCCTACAAGAGTCAACACGAGATGCTCAATGAAGAGGGCAGGCGATTGCTACCTTTTTCAGAATATAGCATCCTAGCTTGTGTCCAATTAAAACAATAGTTTCGTCCTGGGATAGAGTTATTAGTACGGATAAGGAGAATGTGCTGGTGGAGAACCTCTCGGGGGGAAGTGGAGCTCCTGCGGCGACAGAACGCGGTGCCGAAGCGGGATCTCGCCGGAAGAAGCCCCATTAAGCGGGAACCGCTTGAGTGGCGCGCGATGGCTTTCGCCTTGGCCGGTAGTACCGAATCTACTACTTACATCGCCCACTTTGTCCTGTATCGAAAGGAGCTGCTGCAGCAAGGCATCTCCAGTTGTGCAGTATTTGTCCCATGACTCCAAAATGTCCAGTCGAATGCCATGGTTATAAACCCAGCTCCGCGCGCGGCTTGAACATTTCCGGACAAGCCAGCCAAGCCAGTCCCCAAAGTGCGGGCAGGTCCTGTCGCTCAGGCTGCTACCGGCGAAGCCAGGGATAACAATAAAACTGCAAACGCATCAGCTGCATGCCAAATCGGTGTGTTTCCGCGGGTGGTTATACTTGACGTAAGGCGAGTCACCGATGTCACTGCTCGAGATTTCGGCTAGGAGGGGCATGTTTAATCGCTCTTGGGAGAGCTCATTGTAGCCGTATGTATCGCAGGGAGGCCAGAAAGCATGGACAAGCTGTCATACAAGTATGTAGGAACGGTGCGGTGATTGAGGCAGGAAAAGCTGAGACGAAGCTGGTTGTAGCACGAGTGGCCGGCTCCCCCATTTTAAAATCTGCCACGAAGGATCGGCACTTGAAAGTCGAGCCTTGCCAGTTCCCACCCATGCATGCTTCATACACTCATGCGTCAGCCGCTCGGTGGCTTAGATATAGTGTATTCTAACTGGGCCTTCATTCAGCCCATCGGGAAGTGCCATGGGCTGAGAACTAATAGCTGGGCGCCTCGCGACCTGCCGCTCAAAATGAGGCGAACTAAATGAGGGGGCAGTGCACTGAGAGCCTGATGCGCAACACAGATATACTCACATATTGTGGCGATTTGAATTACTTGTTTTGTGCTTCGAATTGAGGTAAATCGCATGGATTCCAATACCTAGGCAATAAAGCACGAGCTCGTCGAAACTTCTAGCAGAAATGAACGCGAGCCCGCAGCCTCATGGGGAGGGTGCAAACGGTTCCGCAAATGACGGCTCAGAAGCTGCAAGACGATATGCACTCGCGCTTGAGGACCGAGTCAAGTCATTCGATGCCGATCCTTTACACTCGGCAGCATACTTGTCATATCTTGCAAGATATCTGAAGACGCCCTTCCAGAAGCCACACAGACGACAGCAGCAAACAGTATTTGAGAAGCCAGGCGCTGCAGCACACAAAAGGCCATTTGTTCAGCAATATCTGCTCAAACAGGGCCACGCGCCCGTCATAGAGTCATTTGACGACCCGTATGTCTTCGCGAGTGTCGCCGCTCCATCGGCCCAGAACGAGATATTGTTCCTCACTGGCCGACCTTCGGCAGATTGGCTGAATTGCATTGGGTCTAAATACTCTCTTGATCCCAGGTTCTTCCACCAGCACTTAGGGCCCATCATTTCCGGCGGCCAGAGATATTGGAGTGTCGCTCCTGATCTCCCTTCTCGCTCCTTGCAGGTTATCACCTTGCGAATCCCTACCATCGTGTATGTAGGATCACAGGGGCGAAATCTAGATATCAGAGACCTGGAAATCGCGCGGGAAACGTGCAACGCCCAGCTCCGCCGAGCTAACATATCTGTCCAGCATATTGCTGCTCCAGAGGCTGGCAGATCCATCATTCGAAGATTAGAGGTCTATGACGGCTGCACCATGGTTGTGGAACAACAACTCACGGCCACGATTGTTCACAGACACGGCTTTTGGACCAGTAAGCCGCAATCGGGGGTTTCACTACCAATTACTCACTGACCGGGGAGCTAGTTTTCCTTTGGAGCGATGCTGGAAATGAAGCGGATTGTTCTCATATCCCCGTACCATCGACCAAGGACTTTGCACCCGTCGCCTCTGAGTTAAATTTCTGCCCAGTGTTTTTCGAGAACGAATTCACGCAAATACACAAATTCAGTCAAGCAGAAGCTGGCCAAACTCGCCAACCTTTATCAAGGCAGCCGCTCGCTCTGATCAACACCCGGTACGGTGGTACTATTGACTGGGCGACCTGCGCGACACACTCCCCCCTAGCTGTCCTGCAAGAGTTGTTCGCATTCAATGCTGCATCTGCTTTACAATATGTCAACATGCTTGACCGTGTTCTTTCCGAGGTGGGTGGCCAATGCGACTTTCCGTCATACGAACATACCAAACTCGAGACGATTGTGCAATTTGACTGCATCAAAACCTCGTTGTATAGGTTTCAGCAAAACTGCTCTGAACTTGTTTCTTTTCTGGCAGATCCACCTGCCAAGTGGAAGATGCATACGGCGCAGGCGAGCCAACCCGGTGATGGCTGTGCAACTGTGAGCGACTTCCAGTATCTGATTTCTCGCACCGCGGTACTTCTCAAAACCTGCGAGGACGGAAAGGCGACTCTGATGAGCAACGACTCAGTCCAGGAGACAAAAAGGTCCGCTAGAGAGGCTGAGCTGGTCACCCAGCTTACAAAGGCGACTAATCGGCTTACCTTTATATTCTTGCCGATATCGTTCGTCACGTCAGTGTTTGGCATGAACTTCAAACAGTTGGGCCAGGGGCCGTTGTCGATATGGATATGGGCTGTCATCACGGTTCCCTTGCTTATATTCTGCGTTGTAATTGTAGAACGAGGCGGCTGGATAAGATCAAAGTGGCAGTCACTTCGGACAAGCCAGCAGTCCAAATAAAGAGGCTGTAAAGAGGTTGTAGATTAAACATGTTGCCAGGCGCAGTCACGACTACGCTAGGTTAGAAGACGTCGAGGATCACTTGGACAACCAACACACGTCGACAGTTTGACCGCGGTACAAAAAGGCCGATGCCTCCGATCATCCAAAATTCATATTTCTGTGGTCGCTGATGCAAATGTGCCCATTTGAGCTCTTCGGTTACCGGCTGCAATGTACCGAGAAGCAATAATAACTAGAGAATGGTGTAATATATCTTTAATAATATACCCCATGCAAATTGATACGTCTCTGTCCACTCTATCTCCTGCGTGTTACATACAAAGCTACCATGGCTATAGGCTACATCTTGTTCTTTTCACCTTGACTGAGTGTCTCTTCCGTCCCAGAATTTTCTTCGAGGGGTTTCGTCCGCAAGATGCCTTAGGATGCTAATGAGCATTTGAAAGAAATCAAAGTAGTTTCAATGAATTATTATTTTTGGCATGCGAGGCATTGCTACTCTTTTCTTCTAGGCTTTATGATCTAAGATTATATATGACAAATGGTACACTGTTCTCGATCTGTCCCTCCTCCTTCTCTTCGCATGCAGCTTTTGCCATTATTTCCAGCACTTAAGAAACCATAGCCGGGGTGCATCTCAAAAAGAGACAGGCCCAATAGCCTTCCCCTTCAACTTGCCTTGCTTCTCAAGAATCTGCGCCACGCTGTTCAACGCGCCATCGTGAAACGATTTGAAATCTAGAATCGCAGTTAGCTTTGTTTCCGTGGCATTAGCGGCCCTGGAACCCCCGGCTTACCAAACAAATCACCGAAACACGACCAGGTAGTCCACAGCATAAAGGTCTGGTCTCCCGCCTGGCGTACTTCCTCGAAGCTCCAAAACCCTGCGACCTTTCCGTGGCTTCCATCCTTGCGCACGTAGGCCAGAGGGGTATTATCTAGTACCCACGACATGTTGAAGCCTTGCTGGTGGGGGTATGGGCTCCAAGCCGTCAACTTTTCGGTGACGGTGACGGGTTCATCTACGACAACCCAGGGAAATGGGAACGTGCGGGTAGATCCTAGCTGGAAGCCCTTGCCAGTACTGTTGATTACTGGCAAGCCTATCCATTCGAGATCAGAGAAACCTTTTGCGGTGATGGCTACGACATCTTTGGCTTCGGCTGGGTAGAAGATGTAGCTAGTTGCTGAGGCGTAGGAGGTTCCGGCTGGGCAGTGGCATGCCTGGGGAGTCGGTCCGCAGAATGGGGCGCCATCTTTGGGGGCACAGTTTACAGTAGCGGGTATAGAGAGTGAGAGGCCGACGAGGGCGAAGGTCGCTAGGGCAGACAATATTCTGGAAGACATTGTGTACATGTGAGTTTAGGAGGAGAATTGCAATTATAAGATGTGGTTAAGTTGGTGGTGGGGATGGAGATGTCAAATCCAACTCGGGGAGCAGATTACGTATATATATATATATATATATATATATATATATATATATATATATTCGGAGGACAAACTATTGAGGTTCTCATCAGAGATCATGTGAATCTACAAAGGTGTGCATTGAATCCACACAGCAAGCCAGATTGCCGGGGTGCTCATTCAAGAAAATGAACGAATGGCATGTTTCGCATGTGCACAATTACCAAACACCGCAGGATTACAAGCATCAAATCACAAGGCCTTGCAGTGCGTCGCGGGCTGGAGTGGCTGTGCCCATCTTACGTAGAAATCGAAATCCGCGGTTTACGTCCAGCGGGTTTGGATGATTACCAACTGGGGGCTGTGGCTGCTCCGACTGGGTCCGGGGCCGACCCACCAGCACAGTGGGTCCAAGTCCGAAATCCGCGGGTTTGGTGCGCTGTGATCCCGGCGCGTGAGCCGGCGATAGCGGGCGGGTGGTGGAGTTGCGTCAACGACTCGGCTTTTAGCGAGTTTGTAATTGCAGGGCTTCATGGAGGTTGTACCGACGGCAATCTATCTTTTGAAGATGTGGCATTTCGTCAAAAGAGAGGGGGTGGGGGGAAGGACGTCTACGCGCGGAGACATCGTCATGCATCCTCATGTAGGAGCGCCATCTGAACGTGATATAAAAGGGGGCCATCAAGACAACCCAGCGGCTTCAAGACATCGACAGCAACGCATCACACTTCATTGTTCATCAAGAAACATTATCAGATATCCCCCAATTTACAATCCCACCAAGTCATCATCACCATCATCATGCCTTCCAAGTACGCCGCCGCCCACCAATCCCCCAGCGGACCAGGAGACTCCCGCCCCACAGCCCTCCAAATCATCCAAGATGAAGGTCTAGAAGGGAAATACACAGATAAGGTTGCCCTCGTCACAGGCTGTTCTTCTGGTATTGGCGTCGAGACCGCCCGCGCACTCTTCGCGTCCGGCGCAACGGTATACGCCACGGCCCGCGATCTCTCCAAGGCCAAGGCCGCGCTCTCCGACATTGTGTCGTCGGAAAGGGTCCACCTGCTCGACCTCGATCTCAACTCTCTGGAAAGCGTGCGTGCATGTGCCGACAACTTCCTCTCTCAGTCCAAGAAACTCAACATGTTCATCGCAAACGCCGGCGTCATGGCATGCCCAGAGGGACGCACAAAGGACGGCTTCGAAACTCAATTCGGCACTAACCACCTTGCGCATTTCCTCCTCTTCAACCTTCTGAAGGAGACTTTGCTGTCCTCTTCCACGCCCTCCAGCTCCTCCCGCGCCATCTTTGTTACCAGCGTTGGCCACCGCATGGCAGAAGTCAACTTTGACAACCTCACCTTTGAGGGAGCGTACTCGGAGTGGGCTGCATATGGACAGAGCAAGACGGCTTCCGTCTGGACCGCCAATGAGATTGACCGCCGGTACGGTACCAAGGGTCTCCATGCCTTCTCCGTTAACCCCGGTGGCATCATGACAGACTTGCAGAGGCACATGTCAGAGGAGGCCATGGGCATGTTCAAGGGCCTGGAAAGTGGCTTCAAGAGCCCGCAACAGGGCGCTGCAACGACAGTTTGGGGTGCAACGGCGAAGGAGCTGGAGAGGGAGGGTGGCAAGTACCTCGAGGACTGTCACATTGCGACAGCATGGGATCCTGCGAGCGGCCAACTGGGGGATGGGTATGCGCCGTGGGCTTTTGACGAGGTGAAGGCGGGGAGGTTGTGGGAGGTGTCACTTGACTTGGTGGGCTTGAAGAGTGACTGACGCCTAAGCGACTTGGATATTTGAACATCAACTTGCTGTATAGACTGTTTCAATGAAGATTTTCGCAGTTCTTTAATTACAACCTGGTTCGTTATTTCGCCATGTGTAGAACTCGTTGCTACCAAATACCATTTTCAAGTCAACACTCACTGTTTCAGCTGCGCAGGCGGTCGTCTCCATTCTATAAATATTGACGCAGGTTTGTGAGGTTAATGTGTAGTGTGTTCAAATACTGAATGGCACAGGCTACGTTCTCTTGGGAGGAAGATGGAAATATAAAAAATATACAAAATAGAAAGCTTGCAAAAAATAAACACCTGGTCGGCGGCGAAGAGCTGTGCTCCCGGCAGGGCTTGAACCTGCGACCCTCGCATGACTAGTGTTGCGCCAGATGCAGTATTAGTACGATGCTCTAACCAACTGAGCTACGGAAGCCTTCCAAGTGTTGGACAATTCACTGAGTGAATGACCGATGATTTCCCGGGGCATTAAGTATAATTATACAGCCATAAAATTATGTCACTCGATGTCATCATGCAGGAATGAAAGAGTTGAACGGACTTGTGCCTTTGTTTCCTAGTTGGTTGTTTTCAGCTGTCACTGCTTATCTATTTAGAGATGCCAAGCAGGGAGAGCCTTATTATCAAGTTGGAGCTATGCGAAGGCATCAAACAGGTCAAACAGAGTCAACTTCGACGCAGCACAAGGTAGAGTCTTTTAATTGGGCTATACTCCAGATAGAAATTTAGAAAATAATTAGGCAGTGCCTGAAAGCATGGAAATACCCAGGAACCTCAGATACAACAGCAACATGTATCGAAGTCACTTGGCCAGGTTTTCTGTGCAGTAAAACTTGCCGTTGTACCTACCCTGTAGAAGTCTTGGGAAGTAATTACATGAAATAAAATGTCAGTCTGGACCCTGAAAGAACTGTTCTTTTTTCCCTCTTCTGGTTAATGATGGATACCGAATTCTTCAATCACTCCGCATGTTCGTTACAACAGCCTCTCCTTGCACCCACCATGGGACCACCTAGACCTCGACGGGCGTCGACTGTATCCAGTGACCGTATCCAATCGCTACTGCGTTTCATCAGTAGCACGGAGGAGAAAGTATGGTGTGCAAAGCAGGATGCAGAACAACACCACTATCGGCACCGTGACATCAAATGTCGGCAGCATCGGTTGTTGAACGCTTGCGTGAGATCGGACAAGGTATTGCGACAAGTTCAACATCTCACCCTCATCTTCGCCCTCATCGACGTAGCCCGCGTAGTAGACAGCGTGCGGCTTCAGTACGGTGCAGGCACCCTGCCCCCAGACTTCACCGAGCTCTGCAGTAGTGTAGCGGACGATACTCGGCAACACACTTATTTTGACTCGAGGACAGTAGGCGTGAGCGCGATCGTTGTGCTTGTCATCCTGCTCTGCCTCCTTTTGAGAGACTTCGTATATGTCATTTCCCAGGGCAACCTGCTCAAAAGTGTTTCTTTGACCAGGTAGGAGCCAATTTATGACGGTGATGGATCGCGACAGACGGACGGCAACGCTGATCCAACCAGCGTAGGCGACAATATTGTGAAGATCTTGATGCAAGGCAGAGGGATGCATAAGCTGCCAGTCTGTGTTCTGCCAGATGATCTTCCAGACAGGGAGGAGCATGGTCAGTAGCTCAGAGGTAGTTCGGTCGACTTGCTCCCAGAACAAAGGTGGGATGCCATTCGTGAGGTGTAGGTAAGACATATTCGTTTGCGACTGAAGCATGGATCGCTCGAAACCTGATCATCGACAAATCAGTACATCGTTCCTGCTTGGCCTCTGCAATTAATGCGCACTATACGAGGTATCGACCGTAGTACTTACTACCAACCTCAGACAGTTCTCGGACTTGTTTCTCCAAGATCTCCTGATGGGCTGAAGATGCCCCAAAAAGCAAGCTTGAAAAGACGTGCATGTCCAGAGCTTTCATGATGACTGCTTGTAGGAGGAAACACCTCTCGGCGCCATTATTGAGCAGCGCATCCCAACGATTATAGTGAGTACCAGGATGTGCAATCGATTCAACATGGCGAAGAAACTCCTGAGACTGCCCACTGCTCCACGGTGATTTCGTCGGCGAGATATTATTTGCTCCAAAGACGTCACGTACGCTTCTGAGGACGTCAACGTAAAGACCAGAAAAATGAGCCTCGAAGAATCCGTCCTTAAGATCAACGCTGAGTTTGGAAAAGTCGACATGGGCTTGTTGAGGCTGGAAACTCTTCAAGTCTTCGTAGCCGCGGCGCCATCTCCTCTCCGTTTGCCCGCCCTGCCAAAAGGCTTCCATGACTGGCGCTCTTTGCGGATAGGTTTAAAACAGCGAATACTGGCGACTTTGGCTCTATAACTTGGGCTTGTGAGGAATGAGTCTTTCAAACCGTGGCATGTCTCTATGTCGAGAGTCTGCGCCGGGGAGCGACAGGACGTAATATACTCCAGATCTTCTGTTCCACGAACAAGAAGTAGCGTCTGAAGTCACTATGAACAAGAAACTAATAATTGTGTTCACTAAGAACACAGGAATGCCTTTCACTAGAGAGCTTGGGCCAAATGTTCTCGACCATTCATATGGCGCACTTCTTTGAACGGGTGTCGTGTGGGGGAACAGGGTGGCAATATGTATGATGCATGTGCAGTGTGTACCAGAATAGAAGGTGAATGAGTGTTTTATTCTTCAGTAGTGAGTATAATTGTAGGAGCTGTATGGACTCGTGGGTCCTGTACAGACACTATACTACACTGTTTCGAAGTCGGAGACGGGGTCGGCAGTGTCTTTTGCAAAAGAGCTGGAGGGTGAACTATACCCATAACACGTTAATTACAAATAAAATGGGTGGCACGGAAATATTAGGTTATCTGCCATAGGTCTTGAGCTATCCATATGCCAATTTTAGGTTTCAACAAGATACGGCGTCTCGAAACGTACCACGAAGACACTGGTCACTGTTAAACTGACTCAGCATTGTAACATCTCATTGTATTCTCCGGCAGGCTGAAATTTTTGCCCGGCGGCTTGAAGCAGACCACAGGTCCAGTTGTCTTAACCTTGGAAAGACATGGGAATTCTGCAGAGGGCGTCAAGATCGGAGAGCTAATAGGGACCCGAGATGAAATAGACAGGGGCCGATTGAGCTATGTACAAGATTCTAACCATCTAAATATTTCTCTACTTTCTCGTGTTTCTACATATTCACTGTAACCCCCTTATAGGCTATAGCACGAAAAAAATGAAGTTAAATATTTAACCCTGCCAGGTTCGCTCTCGACCATCTGGTCTTTCTTCACCTAGTAGGACTAGTCGTTGGAATAGTACCGCGGTAGGCGTTAAGCGGGACCAGGGTGGTAGAGTGATTTGCAGAACTGGTACCGTACAATCAGTTAGAACCATAACCCGGGCGAATGGGAGTATGACGAACAAACAAGTACACGTCTTCAAGCAGACTGATCCGAGATCGAGATCTTAATCGTGGCTCTGGTTTCAGGGTTCTTGCCTCATAGTGCATATTTTCAAGAATTCTTCTGAAACACTACCCTGCTACTATGTGACTACCTGGTAATGAGGCGTGAATTCTGAACCATTTGTGCTGGCGATGCCCTAAGAGCAAGCTTGAAAAGACGTGCATATGTAGAGCTTTCATGATGACTGCTTGTTGAACCACTGAATTGGGAGGCTATAATAGTGGCTTAGTAGCAATATGGTGGCTACAGGACAGCGAGATCGCCGGCAAGACCCTCCGCTAAGGTAGTCTTGTACCTGAAGCCTCTTTGTGTTGCGCAAACACAAGGCTACACCTTTACGATGGGCGAATGGCATTACAGAGGGCCTGGACCTTGCCGTAAAGGCGACTTGTCTGGACAATCTCTGTACATTGAAAATCGGCGAGAAAATTCCCAGACACCAATACACCTTTGTACTCATTATCTTGATGCACCTATTCAGGACGTCGTGGGACGGACAACGCTCTTTATGGTAGCCAAGCACACAAAACACTTCTTCAGGCTGGTGCAGGTGTTGCATTGATTCTGCACCTGGCAGGAGTCAATAATGACACAACGTTAGCGGAACTCTTAACAAAGATTGAGCTGCTTTCTGCCTCAAATCTGCAAGCGGAGCAGGATAAGAGGCCCGAGCTGTTTCTAAATCAGAGGGTGAGTGCACTGAGTGCACCTGTGAATGCATAAAAAAACAGTCATAATATTGAGTAGAACCATTCAGAGGTCCTGAGCTAGCAGCTTGCATTTTACCACTCCATACTATTTACCAGACCACCACACTACGGATACTTACGAGGTGGGTACCTGAAAGAAATTTATGCCTTAGAATCAAGGCACTCTACCAGTTTCCTCCGCCGCCTGTTTGGCAGTCAGAAGTCTTAGTACTGTGTAATTTTTTTGCGATTGGGCAGGCGATTCGGGGCTTCCCTGTTGCACGCATTGGCATTTTCGCATTTTCGCATCGACCACCACACACGCTCCGACTACGTCCACATCCCCCATCTCACCTGCCTCACCGCTCGATTTTTGCCTGGTGCAAAGTCGCGCCTCTATCGATTCTTCTTCAGGGAAGGAGTAGTGGACCTACTTCCTCTTCGTCGGTACTCCAGCCTCAGGCCTCTCTTCATCCATCCCACTCCAACCAACCGTGGTGCCCCGCGAATCCCTGAAACACGCAACTGGCCTGCAAATCCAGTTGATCGCACAGCGCCTCTTCTCCATTTCACCCCGTCCTTCTCGGTAGAGAACCATCAACGCACACTCGGTCAATATGGCAGCCACAACGGCCGAAGACACAAACATGGACAAGCAGGTTGACCTGTCTACCATCCCCATCAGCCCCAACGGCGGCACCCAGGATGCTGAGTCAAAGACCGATGGAAAGCCTGTGACCGTCTTCCACGACAAGGACAACTTCAATGTCAAGCACCCTCTGCAGAACAAGTGGACCCTGTGGTTCACCAAGCCTCCTAGTGGAAAGGTAGTTTGTTAACTAGCTCTCTTGTGACACTCTGCCGTGAGCCGGGCTAATCTTGCTGATGCGTAGGGCGACAACTGGAACGATCTTCTCAAGGAAGTCATTACCTTCGACTCGGTAGAGGAATTTTGGGGCGTCTACGTAAGTCTTCAACCCCCCCGGCTCCTTGCTGGCCGACACTTCTCTAACTTTGGATAGAACAATGTTGCTCCCGTTTCCGAGCTTGCTCTCAAGTCCGATTACCATCTTTTCAAGGCTGGTGTGCGTCCTGAGTGGGAAGACCCACAGAACAAGCACGGTGGCAAGTGGTCGTATCAATACAAGGAAAAGCGCAATGTTGAGGTGGACCGTCTCTGGCTCCAAGTCATGATGGGTGCCATTGGTGAGACCCTTGAGGAGGAAGATGATGGGGAGGTCATGGGCGTTGTTGTCAACGTCCGCAAGGCTTTCTTCCGTATCGGCGTGTGGACCCGCACTATAGGAAAGAGCATCCCCGGTCGTGGCGATGGTGATGTTGCCGGCGGTAAGGGTCGCACTAACGAGAAGGGCAAGGATATCCTCATGACTATCGGTCGGCGGTTCAAGGAGGTGCTTGAGCTACCCGCCAGCGAAAAAGTTGAATTCTCCGGTCATACTGATAGCGCCAATGCCGGAAGTACGAGGGCCAAGGCCAAGCACACTGTGTAAAGAGGTGACGCTCTTAGTGCAGCCGGGAGCCATGTCATGACTCACCGGATAACTGTTAATACGTCCTGATGGATCAATATATCTTGCCCGATCCATCTGGTTTATGCCCAAAGAGATGATGAACTATAACGGTAACATGTTCTTTTTGACTGAGGCGCTACGGAATGAACTCGGGTCACTGCTCATGCTAGAGAATATTGCAGTAGATTGATAGGATTTATCCCCGGCGCCCTTCTTGATGGCGTTGCTAGGAAGCACTTCACTTATCTTGGGTGACCAGGGGGAAGTAGTAGTTGGGGTCAGCATAGGCTCGCAAAATAGACTTTTATAATTATTCAAAGATTTCACCAACTGCATATGCCTTTGTTCTATTGTACAGCATCTATTGAGTTTTTATTGGTTGTTTGCCCAATACTATACAAAAGGTGCTCTGATGGGGTTAAATCTCGACCCGGCAATTGTTACAAGAAATAGGGGTATATATCTCTCTACTTTTCGTCTCCACTGTGCTCGTCTGCAAAAATGGCCTTCACTAGTTGCTTCTTGTTGATTTTACCCATGGCGTTGCGCGGGATGTGATCGACAACCTTCATGACCTGTGGAATTTTGTAGTTGGCAAGACGGCTCTTGAGAGCGCGCCGCATGTCGAGGGGGCTCCATTTCTCCGTGTGCTCCGTGTCGAGGATAATGACAGCACCTACTTTCTGGCCCCAGTTGCCGCTGGGGACGGCCACGACGGCGGCCTCAGCGACCTGTGGAAGGGAGAGCAGCTCGCGCTCGACCTCGAGGGCACTCACTTTCTCGCCGCCCGTCTTGATGATGTCGGCGGACTTGCGACCCTGGATGAAGTACATGGGTCCCTTTGCCCAGGCTTGGGAGCTGTGGCCGGCAGCCGGGACGGGCCGGCGGACGGCAACGTCACCGGTTTTGAACCAGGGGCCCTTGCCATCAGGATCGTTGACAAATTCCTTTGCTGTGGCTTCGGGGTTGCGCCAGTATTCCTTGAAGATGGTTGGGCCGCGGAGCTGGATCTCGCCGGAGCGTTCGCGGCCCTGAGCGTCGAGTTCTTGGCCGTCGAGGATGAGTTCGTCGGTGTCGAAGTCGACGAGCCGGGCTTGGACTGAGGGGAGTGGCCAGCCGACGCTGGCATCGACGCGGTCGGCATAGTCGATGCCGCAGCTGAGGGCCATGCCGACTTCAGTCATGCCGTATCGCTCCAGGAGGACGTTGCCTCTACTAAGGGCCGTCCAGGCGGCTTTGACTGGGGTGGGCAGCGCCGCTGAGCCGGAGATGTTGACGCGCATGTTGGCGGGGGATATGGATTGTCGGGAGGCTTCCTGCATTTCAGGAGAGAGGAGTTTGTGACTGGCGAGGAGGCGGCTGTAACAGGTTGGGACGACGGTGAAAAAGGTGACTTTTGGCCTTGGGGGCGAGGTGCCGTTGGTGGGCAAGAAGGGGGCGGCGAGACGGGACCATACGGCGTCGGGGTTGAAGGGGAACATGAACTCTATGGATGAGCCGGCGAGGAGGGGGGTGATGACGGCGTTAACCGTGCCGTGAATGTGGTGGAGGGGAAGGACATGGAGGAGGTGGTCTGATGGTGTGTAGTTCCAGGCCTGGAGGAGGGAGTTTGCTTGGGCAGTTAGGACTGACTGGGGGAGGAGAACGCCTTTCTGGATGGTTTATTAGTTGTGGCCGGGGGAGGTTCGGTGTTGAGGTTGACATACGGGTTTGTTGGTGGTGCCCGAGGTGTATAGCATCAGGCCAGCCGCATCAGCGCCATCGTCGTTGAAATCGACCTTGGTCTCTTCGCCACCGCCTTTCAGCTTGGCGATCTGTAGGTGAGCTGGCTTAACCGTGAGGTTTGAGGCGAGGACTTCTTGAGCCTTGTTTTGAAACTTGGCTGAGGAGACGAGTAGTGAAGCCTCGCTGTGGTTGAGGATGTACTCTAGTTCTGGGGCAGGGAATGCTGGGGAGAGTGGAACGGCGATGGATCGCGCGGCCAGGGCAGCGAGAAAGGTTACTGGGTTTACTTGTTAGCTACTCCATGTTTCACTAGGGGGCCGTTCACTCGGGGATTTAAACGCAGGCAGATATGTAAGCTTACCTACGTAGTCATAGCTATTCTCTACTAGAAAAGCTATCCTCTCTCCGCCCAAGCCCGCGCCGCCCCTCGCCTCTTGTAAACGGTCTCTTGCCCGGCAAACATCGCCCAACAGCTCGCCATATGTGAATGTCCGACCTGACGCGGAGTGAACCACGGCCGAGGACTTGGGATCGTGCTTGGCGATAGCTTCAAAGATGGGCAGCCGAGGCAAGGAGGAGGCCATCCTAACGGCAGCGAGACGAAGAGAGCATGAGCAGGGGTATACGGAAGTTGCGGAGGGGCGGGAGCGACCACGGGGATAAGACGACGGCAGATGCCGGAGGAAAGGGGAGATGACGGATCGGAGGCTCATGAGTGACGAGGGAAAGGCAGGAAGCGGGAGAAGAGAAGATGCGAGAGGGGACGCAGCGAGAGCAATCAATACAGTATAAGTGGAACCGAGGATGTGAGTGGTTGCACATTCGGGGCGTATATGCAGACCGTCGCGTCACAGGGAGCCCTTCAGCGACGATGGGCGGCAAGTACCTCGTAGTCTTGCGAGATGTGAAGGCCGGATCGCACCCAGGGATTCCCCGGGGGTGGGCGAGAAGATGATGCGTGGAGCTGGCCGGGGTTGGTTCCTGGGATGGCCGCAGATTGGCGATTCGCTAGTCTAGAGGGTGTGGTGGTGAGTGGTGGTCAATCTGTAGATGATGGGCGATAGGGATAGAATTGAGTGCTGAAACGGGTTGGGGAGATTTTCGCAGACTAGAATTGGGCGCCGAAGCCGAGAACGGACCCATATATCCTGGGGAATTGGGTGCTAACTGCAGTGGGCGCAATCTCGTACCGGATCCTGCAAACATGGGGTGAGGTGGCAGCCAGCCTTGTGGCGCGTGTCGTGGTCGTACGACGTTATATTCCTGCATGGATGGATGGACGTCCCCAAGTCTGGAGGCTGGGGTCAATCGGCGTAGGTGGCCGAAGAGAAGCTGAGATGGTGCAGGAAGGCGCATGCCGGAAGGCGCAAAGAGGCTCTTGTGCAACCCCAGTGCCCGGATATTGGAAGGACAGACATGTGCACTTTGACCGTACGCCGTACGCCATCCTGTACAGACTACAGTTAGTTGGTGACGCTCAGGTTGCCCTTACAGGGGCAGTGTTACACGCGCAGACCGCCCACTGGAAGAGCAAGCACAGCGCCGTTGCGACGCCCAGAGTGGAAAACAAGTCCGCTGCAAAGCTGCGATAATTGTTGAACGCACATGCTGCTGAGTGAGAATGACGGTCAGGAAACGGGATGCATGCTCGCCTCGCACAGCAGCCACGCCGGTTACCAGCCCGTTGGGCTAGAATGGAACATTCCTGGCACATGCTCCCAAGCCCATGCTACTAAAACATGCAGGTCCATGCAGCCGACACAACTGCTGGGACGCCAACAAGAACCCATCGCTCGCCGCCGTCAATTCCTCATTCGCCATTCCTCAAAACCTCCCTTCAGCACCCTGCCAGACCACCAATCAGTCAACCGCTCCAAGGCACTACCACGCGTCAAGAAGCAATGCCCTGAAGCCGCCCATCCAATCCCACCACCAACAATAGGCCTCGAGTCCCGCCCCTCCTCCGTCACCGCTCCCAAGGGCCCCTCCCACGCCTGCCATTGGGCGACCCCACTCGCACCCAAGCTCGTGGTCCCATGCAGGTGCGCATATCCTTCTCACCGACTTCACCGAACAAAAGCTTTTGCTTGCCTTTTATCACGGGCGTCTGCCTCTCTCCCTCTCTCAACCGTTTTCCTCTTCTCCCAATTGAACTGCTGTTTTGTATTATCTTGTTCGTACGTATGCTCGCTGCCATTGCCGTTTCTGAATCTGTTCCAATTTTCGCGTACCAGTGCCAACGGTAACAGGCGGACTCGTGACGGACGGGCCTGGGACGGGTTTGCGTCGGCAGTCTTTTTTTTTGTTGTGTTCTAGAAAAAGAAGCTGGTGACCAGTCCATTTGTCGCGACTACTGCTGCTGTTCAGTGCTCCTTCTCTTCCTTCTCCTCCTCTACCACCTTAGATTGCCCCGAATGCTTCGACGCTACGCGCTCGGTTTCTCGAGCGTGGGACGACAGCTTCTTACCATGAGTCCTAGCGGGACACCCTTGGAAGATACCATCCGTGCAAAGGTGCGTCTAGAGAAGCCATTAAGGCCTCGTGCATGAGTATCAACAGAAACTGACCAGGGCCATGGAGTCCTAGATCATTGCGGCGCTGAACCCGCAGACCCTAGAGATATACAATGACTCCCATCTTCATGCCCACCACAAGGCAATGGCGGGCAGCACCTCACGCGAGACTCACTTTAGGCATGTTTGCAGCCTCGCGCCGTTGATGCCTTGTCACCACACAGCACACTAACAATGCTTGCACGCACTAGACTCGTTATAACGTCAGATGCATTCAAGTCCAAGATGCAGCCCGCCCGCCACCGAATGGTATACGCGCTTCTTCGGGACGAAATGGCACAGGAGGGCGGCATCCACGCGCTCCAGCTGAGGACTCTGACTCCGGAAGAGGAGGAACGCCAGCGCAAGAAGAAGGAGGCTGAAGCAGAGGCCAAGGCCCAGTCTGAGGCGCCAGGGAAGGAGCCAGAGAAGGAACCCTCAGAGACTTGAAGAGGATTTGGGATAAAGTCCTCTCAAATGGAATGATTTACGATGATGCTCACTTTAGGTTACGATGCAAGCTGTCACGAAAACTGGCTGGACAGGGCTGGACCGCCGGCACCGATCAAGAGGTGGATTAGACAGTAGCTGCTCCTCAGGGATATATGTACAATTGGTCCGTGACCGAGAGAGGTGTGTGCACTTCACCACCTCAGTCTAGCTACACAAGTTGCCCGCGCAAAACAATACATGAAGAATTTTCCCGCAAAGACTGCTATTACAGTTTCCCTAAACGCCTCGAGCCAAGTAAATGTTATAGAATGCATCAAAACAACGGGTATCGTAACCGACATTGTCTCCCACAACACCGGGGGGCCATATTTATGTTTCATGCTGTGCCCCTCCTTTGTTCAACTCCATCAATGACAAAATTCCAGCATCAAAAAAGGCGGAAATTGAATTCAGGTCAGGTCAGGTCTTTTAGGCCCCCCGCCGTACTGCTGGGCACACTCCTGCTGCCGCTGGACTTCCTCTTGCGGAAGTATTCTCGAAGACGCGCCTGCTCTGCTGCTGAGCGTCGCTTGACAATCTTCGTCCCAGGTCTACTTGTCGCTGATAGCTTCTCGAAATACTGAGATGAACGGGGCGGCGGTTGCGGCATGACTGCCGAAGAGGCCGGGTTGGATGAAGGGGAATGTGCCGATCTCGATCCGGGCCGCACCGACTCTGCTGGGCGATGTGATGGCTGCCGCCGAACCACGGGAGCAACTGGTTTCGGAGAAGGATGTTGTACTAATGTTGGCTCACGCTGCACTGACTCGGATGGGCGATGCGACGGCTGTCGTCCAACTACCGAAGCCGCTGGTTTTGGCGAAGGGTAGTGTACCAGCCTTGAATATCGCTGCGCTGAGGGAGATGTACGACGTGATGGTTGTTGTCGAACCTCGGAGGCACTTGGTGAGGGGGACATTGTCGACGCTGGTTCTAGCTGTAAGGACCGGCTTGGTGGCGGCTGACTGAGTGCTGCTCCCCTGGACAGAGACGGTGAAGCGACTTCGGGGACGTCATGTCGTGCTGCGGGCGTCGGAACCGGGGGCGGCGCCAGTTCCGGTTTGTCGACATCCATCGCACCATCCAAACCCGGGGTCGACAGGTGAGGCGAACTCTGATGCGCCACTGATTCATCGTCTACCTCGATCATCTGCCTGGACCGGGCAACCTCTCCCGGATAAGATTCGAGTATGCTGTCTAGATTTCCCCTTGTCACTGCCATGTTGTTGAAGGCACTTGACCCCTGCAGATTATTGAACCATTCGATAGCCGGAAGTGGTTCCTGATGCGGCCCTGCGTTGTTGACATAGCTCAGATATCCACCAGAAAAGGCACGGATAAAGTCGTCGTATAGACACTCGCGCAAGGCACGCTCATTGCGCAGGAATTCTAGACATACGCAGGCCTTGACAAAGTTGCGCAGACTCCCATTATGCTCTGCCGTGTAAGCTGGATAGACAGCTGTGAACAGGGTGTATGGGTCAGTGGCCTCCTCTTCGACTGTTTCGATGCTGGGCATGATGTGTTCAACAACGAGTTCTTCACTGCTGCTGCGACTCCTCACATTATCGCTTGCGTCGTTGTTATTGTCATTGTCGTTGTCATTGTTATTGTCATTGTCGCTCTCCTTATTTGTGGGCTTGCCCGCCGCCGGAGACTCGTGTACTACTGTCTCAGCTTGGGTGTCAGGAGGTAGACGATGTACTGGTCCTGGGCTAGAGGTAGGCTTTTGCGCTGGGGCGTCCAGATGCGTTGAAGGGATATATGAGCCTGAAGATGTGGAATTCGAACTCTCAATCTCTTCATATATCTTCATAGCTGGCAATCTTGCGAATGAACTCGTGGCGCGGTTTAGTCTAGTCGGTACCGGACTTGCGTCACTCATCAAAATCGGCTTCATCCGTCGATAGGGTCGAGGCCCTACTGTTTTGGGATTTGCTTCCTCCACGGGTTTCTTAGCCGCTGATGAGCTAGGGACTGGAGGCTGCGTTGGCGGCGCACACGGAGGCGTATATGTGGCCTGTATGCTGTTGGCTTTCAGAGGAGAAGACAGCGCCGGCCGTCGCCTTGCCGCAGATGCGAGATTGACAGCTGAGCTGGCCATGACTGCTGCTTGAGGCATCTCCATTTCAAGCTCTTCTTGTTCCATATCACTCGGAGGGAACCTCGCTAATAGTGGCGAACAGTCGTGGTGAATGCGAGCTTTGGGCGTGGGTATCTCGTCCACCCCCCCGGGGGATTGGCCACACTGTTGGCTGTCAATCCTGACAAGGGATGATTACTGGTCGGCTCCCAGGGATGTGTGAGACTCCTGAACATCGACCGTTGTCGCTCTCAGCTCAGAGAAGGGGCGACCCTTGTGGAGGACAGTCAATCGAGGTGTGTGCTCCTGGTGTGGGGGTGGGGTGTCTGGCGGGGTGGAAGATGAAGAACCTCTCCTGATTTGTTGTGGTATACAAGCCTTTGGGATCATTCGAATAGGGGCTGACTAATTATTGCTCGACCGTTGACGTGCTCGAGTTGGCTGAAGACTGTTTCTGGATTGCCTGCGGCCGACAGTCTCGTTTTCCTTGAAGCCAGTACGTAGCTCTTACAGTCTCCAAGACGTGGCGTCAGGGAACGTGAGCCTGGCCTATACGGAGGCCCTTCTAGTCCCCCGCGTTGCCCACCGAGTCCCTGTCACTCTTTCCTAATCAAGGAGCCCGCTGGTCTGCTTGGTCGCTACTTTCGCGGCCGTTCTCTTGTGTCGCCGCCCCCCCCGCAGCCCCCGCTTTCGGTGATGTCTTGGGCCCCCGATACGCGACAAAAATTGAATCATCAGAGCCGACACCGCTTGATACGCGCCTGCGCTCGGTCATGTGAGCGCCTTCTAGTGTGTACTCGCAATGCGGTCACATTTTCGGCTCACTTGCGCCTGACACTGATGTCCCTACCGCCCTCCCCCCGACCTTCTTTCAGCAGGCGCGTATGGTACTCCCCCCTCCGCCTGCAATATGTGCGCAGAATGAAGTTTCCCCAAGAGAGTGCTGCCTCCGGTCCCTGCCCGCTCCTCCGGCCGCCCGCGCCGCCACACCTGGCCAACCGGAACCTCCGCCGCCTCGCAAGCCCCCCTCCACAGTCTACTGAGCCTGTGAAAGGGGCCGGCGAGTGGAAACCCGAAGGGTTGCCTCCCCCCCCCCCACCCCCCCCCCCTCGACTTCCCCCCCCCCTCCGTGTTGTGGGAAGAACATGCTGTCCGACCCCATCAAGCGACGAAACAGACAACTGTCAAACAAGGAACTAAAACACCCTACACTTAACACTGGCCCCCCCCAACCCAAAAAATCATTTATATTTTTGTTTCTCGCCTCCCCACCCTCCCTTCACTCCCCTGCCCTCGCCCTCCTCACTTCGACTTATCACCCTCAGCTACCAGCTGTTCTCCCCGCCCCAGTAGGGGGATACCAACATTTGGGGGACTGTTTGTGTTTGTGCGGGCTCCCTCCACTTTTGATCTGCACTGTTGCGGCGGCTGGCGCGTCATGACCTCCACTAGTTTGGGCCGAAGTAGCTGGTAACCATGCGGTACGTGCGCGCCAAGCTTCCCCTAATTGCCACGAACATATGTGTGGACGCTCGGGCAAGAATAGTTGTGGACCCTCGCCCTTTTTTTTATCTCCCGAACTCCTGGGCACAATTCTGCCATCAGTGACCCTGCCAGGGTGTAGGGTTTGAAAAACCAATACCAACATCGTCGTCATATACGACTTCCCGCGTACCAGCACCTCGACCAACGAGTCTCACCGTTCATCGTGACTCTCTGCGGCTGCTTCACTACCTTAAACTCTTCCGGCGTCGTGCCTACAAATATCTTGCACATCCCTACTACTCCTTGCGCATCTGCTTCGTCGTCTCTCTTGTCTTGCGTGTTCTCGACTTGCGAACCGTACACAGTTCCGAAAGCTGCCCTGCGATCCCCAACTCGCAAGCTTCACTACCGAAACCCAGTGGCACCCTCACGAGCCCAGCCGCTTCCCATCTCCTCTCAAAACAACCATCCTCGACTTGTCCTGTCGCAGGCGACGCGTCCTCCATATAATATCCTCCGGTGCCCCGCTGTCCCCTTACGGCAATATGGTTGTGATAGCGGGCAAGCTAGTCCTTTACTTCGCAAACTTTGATTGCCGGTCTTCGTGTTACTCGGCCGGTTGCTGCGCTCAGAACTCGGTGCAATAGGTCGAAAACCGGACTCTGTCGTCGCCACTGAATCCCCTCCACAAAAAGCCTGTTTTACAGCCTGGCGGGTCGCAACGTACCCCGGCCACCTTCTACGCAATACCCTCGCGGCGGGGAGCAGCACGACCATCTAGAGCCGCACATCCGGAGCTCACCAATACACAACCCTTCGTTCGGACTCTCCCATCAGTATTCAACGACCTCGATCCAGCGAGTCCTGTGAAAGCCCGCCTTCGTGGCGATTGGTCCCCCGTGCGCCACCTTGACCTGAGCGAACTGTGCTCACGCTCCGTACCCCGATTCCCTACCAACCAGGCCTGTGCGATGCAGATGGGTCCTGACCTGACGGTTCAATGATTTGTTGCACCCCCTGCAGAAGACGCGACCCGGGGGTGCCTGCCGCTGCGCAGGCCCCGTGGCACTGGGGGGCACCCGTACCGGCGGATTTGGTTCCAGCCACGCGCCTCGGCAGCGGGCAACCGATACTATATAGTGCGGTTCCGAAGAGGCCTTGGTCTGGTCCCAGTCCCCAACCAGCCGTCCCGCAAAAGGACGAAATGACGGGGCATGTAGCACAATACACAGCCACTAAAAGGGGGTGGTGTCCTCTAATAGGACGCGTTCCATCGCAGAAACGCATGCCTCGAAGAATTCCGTGTCTTCACTGAACCGTGGAGATACTGTCGTCCCCACCGCTACTTCCCTCCCACTCTCATCTTCGGCTGAACTCTCTTCAACGGGGACTTTTCCGGCCCTGGGCGAAACTCGCGCACAAATATCTCAATCTGCCAAGTCAAATAGTATCAGCCTCATGGCCGGACAGAAGTCCCAGACCTCCGGCCGTCAGAGCCTTCCGACGAGTACTACAACGTCAGCTGTTTCCGATCCTGCCATAGCCACAGTTACCATACATCGAGATGCTAGTCGCAGCACTATTCATACAGATGACAGTACAGGCCAAACTTCAAGTCGCAAGAGTCTTGGTAGGATAGACACGGCTACATCACTACCACTTGCAGACCACACCGGGCCACATAACCTTGGGGATGGCAAGTTGCCTCATAGCCCCCAGAGAACCGATGCTTCAAGTGTGCACGGTAGCATCGACGCGCCTCTCAGCCCTCCTGCCACGTCTTCTAGTGCACCTGTTCCCCCAATACAGTCGCACCATATTCGCACAGCCTCTAATGGCTCATCCATGCTCTCTCCGGACGATGTTCGAAGGAGACCGGCCATGATTACGCGGATTAGTGGGTCAAGGTCTCCCTTGTATTCTGCATCAAGGTCTTCTTCCGCAGACCGTGGCATGGCCGAGGCTACCTCGTTCACTACTTCTGCCCATAACTCGGTTTATCATGAGTCGTTTTCTCAGGATTCACATCAAGAAGGGCAACCAGGCAATTTCCGCATTCCTGGGACTACCGGGTCTCTTGAATATGCCTCCGATCAGATGAACGCCCAATTGGACAAGATGCGACGGCAAGTTCTAAGCAAAGAGTTCTGGATGAAAGATGACACTGTCAAAGAATGCTTCTTATGTCAAACGCCATTCTCAGCGTTCCGCCGGAAGCACCACTGTCGAACTTGTGGCTGTATTTTCGATTCGAAATGTACCACAGTAGTCTCGGGAGAGAAATTTGGCGTGCAAGGTTCATTGAGAGTGTGCAAGAGATGTCTTGATGTCATTACAAGACGACTAGATGACGGAAGTGGCTCGGACTCCGGCGATGAGCAGTCTTTTATGCCGAAGATCTTTGGCTTCAACCATCCCAAGTCGCCCAGGGATAGTGCAACAAAGTTGAAGGACCAAGATGTCCTAATTGGCTCGGAAGGATCTGAAGATACACGGCCTGTTTCAACACCTATGATGGCGATACCAGCTACGAGGCGTGTCAACAAAGAGTCAAATCGTAAGTCGGCTATCTTGGAGATTGACGCACCACAGCTCAGTCGCCCTGGATCTTCTCGCTCTCTCAAGTCCATGGCTTCAGCCCGTCCTCAATCATCTGCTGGCCATAGGCGACACCATTCCAAGCATGGCTTTCTAGGACGATTTAAGCCTACCCCAGTTGAGCGTGCACCGTTTCGAAACGGTATCGATGACGACAACGCAAACAAGTCGAAGTTTTCTGCTTTCCACGACGACAATATTATTGACCCTGAGCTGGCTGACTACATGTCTGATGACTCCAGCGGAGATGAGCAGGTGAACATCTTCTCTACCATGGCGGACGAATGACATCCGGCTGGTAGTTACGAAAACGATAGATCAGACCTCGGCCCTTTCATGAAACGCACAGCGGAAATACCGACATCGGCAAGGCGAGAAGAGTATCAGTGGTATGAGTTATGTGAGTCGTGGAGCGCTTGACGATGTAAACGGACCGGCGAGCCTCATTAGTCACCGGAGAAGAAACAACCGACGGCGGAACCTTAGCAACGTAAGCGGCAGTGTCCACCACTTCGCCTCACCACGTCCCAAATCAGCAATATACAAGGGACCCTCAGCATCTACTGAAATGCTCTTCGCAGTTGATAATCAAAACCAGGGCGGGACTCAACTGACCAGGAGTGACTCCTTGCAAAAACGCACGAACAACAAAGAAGAGCTTAACCAGTCCAGCCTGAGGCACGTTGACAAGTTACTGCACCAACTTTTAGAGGATGTTCAGATGCCCGAACCAGGGGCATGGCAAAAAGCACTTGTTCCTATTCTCCTGAAATCAACAGACGATGTTACTCCAGATGTCGCCAAGGGCGAGGACATGGACATTCGTCACTACGTTAAGCTGAAGAGAATCCCAGGTGGAAAGCCAGGTGACACTTCATACATATCTGGTGTCGTATTCACAAAGAATCTAGCATTGAAGAGTATGCCTCGGCGTATTATAAATCCACGCATTTTGTTAGTCACGTTCCCTATCGAATACCAGCGACACCAGCAGCATTTTATGAGCCTGCAGCCAGTCATTGAGCAAGAAAGGGAATTTCTCAGAGTCGTGGTTCAGAGGATTACAAGTTTCCGACCTCATGTTCTGCTGGCTGAGAAGGGTGTATCAGGCATCGCATTGCAGTACCTCTCTGACGCAAACATCTCGGTGGCTTACAATGTTAAGCACACAGTCATCGAAGCTGTCGCTCGATGTGCGGAGACTGAAATCATATCGTCTCTGGACATGCTCGCCTTGCCGGTTCAAGTGGGACGGTGTTCCGCATTCGAGGTCAAGACATATGTCAACAACGATTATCCTGGCCGGAAGAAATCCTACATATTTCTCTCTGGTTGCAGACCCGAGCTTGGCTGCACCATTGCTCTTCGAGGCGCTAACAGTGCTCTTCTGACAAAAATCAAGCACATATTGGAGTTTATGGTCTACGTGGTGTACAATCTGAAACTCGAATCCAGTTTGCTACGGGATGAGTCGGTCGAGGCGCCTGAAGGCAGTGAAAGCCTATCAAGTTCTATCAATGCTCTCAATGATAGCTTCAAATCAGTTAGCTCCGCCAGTGTTCCAGAGAAGAAAGGTACTCCAGTTGCGGCCAACCAGACTTCTACCGAAAGCGAGCCGCCTAAGCAATCCGCACAGGACAACTCTAGCGTTGGCGGAGCTGACGAAGCTGGCTCATTGAATCAAACTGATTCGACTGCACCGGAGCGTCCCAAACTAGTATCCCTCCATGAAAGTCATACCAACGCGACACAAGAAACTCAAGTACCCGATGATGTTCCGATGCCAACGTTCTACAGTGAAATGGTGGCTAAATATGAGACAAAAATTTTGTCCGCGTCTCCGTACGTCAAATTCAAACAACCATATCTTCTAATGAAGGCCCGCGAGCAAGAGAGACGTCTCTTATATCTTAAGCGCCTGCGAGACCATGACACAGTCGAAGAGATTGGCGAGGACGAAAAGGCAACACCGCAAAAATTTCAGCTCATCAAACCCGAGCTAGTCGAGGAAATTGGCCAAAAGGCGCCACGACAAATCATGGATATCCTACATGCTGTTCATGACGCTGAGTACGACAAAGCTCTATTCAACTATCAGACACAGACACGCCAGTGGGAAACTTACATTCAAGGAAATTTGGATTTATTCGATCCCTATTCACATCAAAACATTGTTGTACTCTACTCTGTTATCTGCACTGATACTAAGATTCCATGCCTGGAGCCCACTCTGGTAGCCATCAACTTCTATGATGAACAGCACGTGGACACTGGTATGGATCCCGATTGCACATTAGGGCAATACGTCGAGGACCTGATATATAGCAAGGATGACATCTGCAACTCCAACGGTTGTGAGAAGAAGATGCAAGAACATCATCGAACGTACGTACATGATCAATGGCGAATTACAGTGTTTGTCGAACATGTACCCAACGCCTCACCAAGACGCTCGGAACTGGGTGATGGCATCACGATGTGGACATATTGCAAGGTCTGTAAGAGGGATTCCGAGGAGAGGAATATGTCTGCGTCTACTTTCAAGTACTCTTTCGGCAAATATCTCGAGCTCCTTTATTGGGGCCGGGGCATGCAAATGAAGGACAGTGTGGAGTGCGCACATAGCCACCACCAAGATCATGTACGCTACTTCAGCTTGAATAGCTGTCGCATACGCATTCATTGGGACCCGATAGATCTTCTTGAAATTGTAGTTCCCCGAACTCGGATCACTTGGAAGGTCGTAAACGATCTCAAACTTAAAAACGAAATTTACACCAGGATGGAAAGTCGCTGGACAAAGTTTATGGCATCAGTCAAGGCGAGGCTCAAGAGCATCAGGATCGACAGTGTGCTCCCAGAGAAGGCCGAATCCTGCAAAACACAGCTTGATAAGCTGTCGAAGAAGGCACAAGAAGACCAGCAGGTGATAATTCGACGGCTTCAGGAAGTGTATGTCATGTCGAAGTATCACGAAGTTGTGCCGTTCAACAGTCTCGTTCGAGAGATGTTGGAACAAGCTGGCGAGTGGGACCAGATATTTGCCAGATTTGAGACAGAGTTTTTGGGTGACAAAGACATGCGGCAGTTGACCATGATGCAACTGAAGAAGATGTTTACGGATAATGAGTCCAAGGAGTCACTTGCATCGAATGAAGGGTCGTCATCGGTCGCCGATAGTGATGAACGTCCCTCACAAACGTTTTCTGAGGTGGATGATAAAAGTACACAGCCGACTGATTACACGGAGAACAGCATGGAAGCCAGTGCAACTTCTTCATCTCGATCGCCAACAGATGAGAGACCTCTGGTAGATGAAAATGGCAAGGTGGATATACCTGCGGATGGTGCTATCGAACGTGTACGTCCTCTTGACTTGGGCGGGTCATCAGCGGCGATCAATATGTCTCCATCCAATTTGGACGAGATCGGCGAGGCGACTCCAGCTTCGGACCTTGCTGTATCTCCTCCGCCCGTTGTAGCACCTATCGCAACCAGTCGAGCTCCTGCAGACTCGCCCGGATCAGGCCAGACTCTAACAGAAAAGGTTGACCAAATTCGTCGGGAGCAAGCGTTACAACGAAACCAGTCCGGAACCTCGGAACCACTCTCCGCCAATTCAGACACTCCCAGGCGGGCGTCCGATCGCAACGCTGCACGTAAATCCGGCTCCAACTTTTCACCACCAATCACTCGAGCCATATCTCACCCAGTTCGAACACTTCCAAGGTCACAGTCATCAGCCGCAAAGGCAGCTGGGACGAAAGAGACGAAAGTTAGTCCACCGGACTCTAGTGCTGAGCATCAGCCAGATGGCTCTATCAAAGTGGATAAGAAACTCTCCGATATATTAGGGTTGACTGCTCTCAAGAATCGTGGCAAGGGAGCAAGCTCGGGCATCCCCCGACTGGTACAGAAGAAAAGAGAGTCTAAAGTTGCACTTATGGCAAAGCACTTTGAGCAGCTCAGCCGCGAAATTGAGAAGGAACGTAACCGAGACCGTAAGAAGCGGGCTGCGAGTTTACGTCAACCTCGACTGAGGCTACCAAGAATGACAACCAAAGCAATTGTTGAAGTATACGACGATGTTAACGAAGCGTTTGAGGAAACTAATCCAACCTCGGATCAAACCCTCGATCAAAACGACGACAAGCATCAAACGAGCAGGTCAACCAGCCAGATCGAGGAACCGATAGTAAGAACGGAACCATCTACGGAACCGCCAACGCCGACCGAAGGGGGGTCTTCTCGCCAGGATTGCCAGTCTACTGTGGGGGATAATGACGACGCAGCGACGACGAATACTAGTCATGGTGCTTCGGATGATGAGGGTGGTGTTAGTGATTCAGAGTCGACAGTCCCCGAGGACCTCTTACCTGAGATCAAAGAAATTGCCGACTCCCTCGAACCAAATGATATTCCCCTGGAATTACCAAAGCTCCAAAAGACAAGCTTAATGAAGTATCTGACCAATTTTTGGGCTGAGAGGTCAGCTGCTGGCTGGCCACCCCTTGAGTACCCGGTTAACGCTACTGATCACATATTCGTCGACTCCGATATCATTGTTCGAGAAGACGAACCCAGCTCTGTCATTGCTCTTGCTTTGAACAGCGACGACTATCAGGGGAAGTTGGATAACATCAGGCGTGATGCCGAAGGATGGTTGCAGCGAGAGGCTGAGAGCGGTAATGAGTACCTATCCAAATCGGCAGCGGTATCCGATAGTGCGGACTGGGTCGTAGATGAAGCAGACTTGGAGCAGAGCCTTCTACGGGTAACGGGCACGCATCTGAAGTACCAATTCAAAGAAGGAGTCGCCATCATGACATGCAAGATATTTTACGCGGAGCAGTTTGATGCGTTGAGAAGAAAGTGCGGAGTTGCTGAACGAATTGTCGAATCATTATCCCGTTGTCTCAAATGGGACTCACGAGGTGGCAAGACTAAATCTGTTTTCTTGAAGACCTTGGACGACCGATTTGTGTTGAAGGTATTTCCCCTGACTGTGAAAGTATTAATATGGAAATAGCTAATGGCCCACAGTCGTTGTCGCCTATTGAAACATCAGCCTTTCTTCGGTTTGCGCCCGGATATTTCAGCATCATGGCGGAGGCACTGTTTCACGATTTGCCTTCAGTTATTGCCAAGATGCTGGGCTTCTTTCAAGTCCTCATCAAGAATCCAGTGACTGGAACAGATGTCAGGCTCGATCTTTTAGTGACGGAAAATCTCTTTTATGATCGCTCCCCGTCGAGGATATTCGATCTGAAGGGATCCATGCGCAACCGCAAGATCCAGTCGACAGGAGAACAAAACGAAGTCCTGCTTGATGAGAACATGGTCGAATACATTTACGAGTCGCCACTATTCGCGCGGGAACATTCCAAGAAACTTCTTAGGGCGTCGGTCTGGAATGATACTCTGTTTCTTGCGCGGCAGAACGTGATGGATTACTCGCTGATGATTGCTGTAGATGATGCTAGAAAAGAGCTTGTTGTTGGTATCATTGATTGCATCAGAACATATACGTGGGATAAGAAGCTAGAGAGTTGGATCAAGGACCGCGGATTCGCTGGAGGCAATCGCAACAGGCCTACTGTGACGAGTCCAAGAGAATACAAATCTCGCTTCAGGGAAGCCATGGCAAGGTATGTTTACCTAATTATATACATGGTACCACATGGAGAACGGTTGCTAACGAGGAGTAGATATATTCTTCAGGCTCCGAACTGTTGGCACTTATTCAACAACCCGCAATATCCAGTGTATCACTCCCGAGCAAGATTCGAGGAGCCCGAGAGTATTCAGTAAGGTATATCAGGAAACCTGACAGGGAACAGGGAAGGGGAAAAGGAGACCTCGGAGGTTCATTGCGCGATGTGGTCTTATAAACAACAAATGTACAAGTGGCAATATGTGACAACAAAGCATCGACCATTAGCAGGCATTTTCTTTCCATGGGAGGGTTTGATCATGATTTTTAGGCGTTTTACATATTATAAAAGGGCATGAAGGGCATTTTGGAGGGCTTGACTCTAGATGGCACTGGTGGGAGCTTCATATCATGATCTGAACGAGTAACAAGATACCATTGGAACAATAATTGATCCTCATGCAATATTGCGTGTGATTCGGCCATGTTTCGATAGATGCGAACTTGAACATAGCTTGGGAGGGCAGTGTCGCCATTGCATACGAGGGTGTCTGTCATAGTCTCATAGGCCTTCAACCCGCTGTCGTCAGGTCACATTGCCCCACCGATTAGCCACCCACAGTGGTTCAGTAGCCCGATTGCAGGCACAACCGACTCCAGTAGTTCAAGTATTCAATTGCTGAATCCTCACCCTCCAGATGCTTCGATCTGAAGCACTCAATTATTGCAACATACCAATCCTTCAATGTCCATCGACCTCAATTGGGAGGCCCTCACAGCTGGTCCCGATGGCGACGCTCTCGCTGAGCGCATCAGGAGCTTCGTCCACGACAAGTTCCAGACGGTGCCTCTGCCCAGGTTCATCAGATCCGTCACAGTCCATGGCTTCCACTTTGGCAACATTCCGCCTAAGCTAGAGCTGAAGGACATCACAGATCCCTTACCCGATTTCTATGAACAGGATCCTGATGAAGAGGACAGCGAAGAGGATGGAAGCCAGGAGCATGAAGCATATGCATCTGCTAGAGATCGATACGGCACTGGTGCTTCTAAAGGACCACGTTCTCGGCCAGATGGGCTGCGAGTGGCTAGGAACGAGATGGTAGGCCATGACTTGGGGAGCCCATTCCTAGGCACTTCAACGCCGGGGATACTAGGTGGTCCTGGCTTGAGTTACTTTCAAGGCCATCTGGGCAACACGGGGACTCACACGCCTCTTGCTGCCGTGGCTGGCGCTCATCTCGGAAACAGTTGGATGGGGTCAGCGTTTGAAGCCGACTTTCAAGCACCGAGCCATAGTCGACAGCCTTCTCAAAGTAGTATATCAGTGGATAACTTCTCCCCGATTGACCAGTCGCCTAATCTACGGGAGAAGTCGAGCGTGTCAACGCTTGCTGCGACATCTGTGAGCACATCGCGGCCACCAACGCGAGACACGTTCCTCACGAGTTCAGCGGTCGAGGAGGATTCTGACGAAGAAGGCGCACATGGCAGTGAGGCGTCACCAGAGGCGGATGCGCCACACAGAAGGGAGCCGAGAGTCGAGGATGTGCAGGCCGTGTTTAGGATACGCTACACGGGAGACGTGAGGCTCAATCTCACGGCGGAGATTTTGCTTGACTACCCGATGCCCAGCTTTGTTGGCATCCCGCTGAAGCTTAATGTTACGGGGCTGTCCTTTGATGGCGTTGGTGTTTTGGCACATATACGCAAGAGAGTGCATTTCTGCTTTTTGAGCCCGGAGGATGCACTCGCTGCTGTGGGACCAGATGAGGATGAGGGCAAGGAGGACGAGGCGGATCATCAGAGCGCCGGTCGGGGGCATAAGACGAGGTTGGGGGGGCTGTTGCAGGAGATCAAGGTTGAGAGCGAAATTGGAGAGCAGGACGGGGGGCAAGCAGAGCTTGAAGAATGTGGGTAAGGTTGAGAGGTTTGTGTTGGAGCAGGTACGGCGCATCTTTGAGGAGGAGTTTGTATATCCTAGTTTCTGGACATTTTTGGTGTAGAAAATGGAGGGGCGTCGAAAAGGAAAAGTATTCATTCACAGATTTCTCTACACCATGGGCGCTAGTCCATCGGTTCGATGCATGTTTATTCTCTCGTCACGTCAAGGTGCCCCTAAACCCTTGATACGCCTGCCGGATATCCAACTCAAGCTCCCTGGCTTGCTGCTCACTCAGCTCATCCGTGGCCTTCATCTGGTTAAGCGTAATAAGCCACTGCACAATCTTCCCCCTATTATCAAAATCCGTGTCGGTGACCTTGTTGACGGACTGTATCACCTCTGACAGCAGCGGGTGGAGCTGGTCTTTCGACAGCAACCCGAGCCGGATGGCGTCAAGGAAGGTGATGAACTCTTCTGTAGCTTCGAGGATGAGGGTGCCGCCGGCGCTGTTGGCGGCGTTGGATTGGGAGGGCGCCGTGGAGGAGGGGGTTGCGGTTACGGTTGTGGAGGGCATGCCTACGCGGAGGCGCTCTGTTGCGCGGGGGACTTCGAGCTGATTTCGGTGTTAGCCATGGTTTTGGTCGAGCATGGTTCTTCGGGAATGGCTACGCACATCCCATTTTGCTTTGAACTCTTCGATGCCTTGGAACTCCTTTGCGATTGTCTCGTCGGCTAGCAGCGCCTTGTACTGTCTGAGCGAGCGTTCGCATATCTCGGTGTAATCGGCCTCGGGAACTGCATCCTTCAGGAATGCCTTTTCCAGCTCGTCTATGGTGACTATGATGCTGAACAGCTCTGCTAGAGAGTCTTGTAGGTCGCGCTCGGCGCGTGTATTGGTGAGTTTAGCTTCCTAAGAGAAGGGTCAGACAAGAAGCTCGGGCAATAGGAGGAAGGCGTAGGTGTCATACCTCGTCTAGGTTTATGGTGGCGGAGAGACTCGTGTTGGGAACATAACTATGTGGTGTTGGAGCATAGCCTTGGCGCGGTATCATGGTGGTGAGTCAGGGTGAGGCATCGAGCTCATCTGATTAGATAGAGAAGCTCGGGATTATACTTTGAGTGAAGACTGATGGAGACACGAACAATGCGACATTAAGAAGGACTGCAGGTGGATAGACGAAGCTGTAGGCATATGCCTAGGCAGGTACGGTACCTAAAGCGGGTAGGTTGTGACGTGGGATAGTGCTCAAGCGTCAACGGCAGAACGTGGCTCACCGCCTGCTGCTTGGGCACTAAAAGGACATGTGCTATCGATAAGCGCCAGTTTGGAAAAAAAAAACTTGGTGGAGTGCTGGCTGAAGCGGATTGGACTTTTCTCAAAGTCTAGCACCATCTTCACATCTCGGTACTTCCAGCGTCCAATTCGTCGCCGGAGTTGCGACTTTATCGACGACATGGCGCCCAGCAAGAAGAACCTCAAAGCAACCAAGAAATTCGAAAAGCAACATCTTTCCGGTGTTCTTAAGAAGAGAAAGGCCGACCGGAAGATCAAGCAGCGCTACCAGATCCAAGACAAGAAGAAGGCCAGGCGGACAGAGGATTCCGAGTTCATCTCGGGGCCCAAGAAAGATGCACAGGCCAATGGAGCTGCGAAGTTTGGAAAGGGCAAGGCGGTCAATGACATGAGCGTGGACGACTTCTTCCAGGGCGGCTTCGACGAAATCATCGACGATAAAGCAGCCAGCAAGCGTGGCAAGAGGAAGAGGGGCGAGCCTCAAGATGACGGCGAGCTAAGTGATGGAGGCGACTCAGATACCCCTAACGCACGCCAGGCCGCCGGCAGCGACAGTGACGGCGGGGCAGACGATGGCGAACTTGGCGGCATGAGCAAGCAGACCATGGATGGCCTCAAGGAGACGGATCCGGAGTTCTACAAGTTTTTGAAAGAAAACGACCCCGAGGCGCTAGACTTCGACGACAATGCCGACTTGGCAGAGGTTGACGAGCTCAGCGGTGGCGAGGAGGATTCGGAACAGGAGGAGCAGCCCAAGAAGAAGCGGAAGAAGGCCAAGGCGGCAGAGGCGGAAGAGCCCGCCCTTGGCAAGGAACTGACACGGCCCATGGTTGCAAATTGGCGCAAGGCCATGACTGAGAAGTTCTCCCTACGGGCGGCTCGTCAAGCGGTTCTGGCTTTCCGCTGCGCCGCGCATCTCAACGAGGCGGATGAGGATAACGAGACTGAGCAGAGGTGGAACATCAACGACCCCGAGGTCTTCAACGATGTTCTCGTCCTGGCTCTCAGGGAGATTCCTGTGGTTATGAACCATCATCTCCCCGTCAAGGAGTCTGCTGCTGGCAAGGTGTACGTGCAGACAGAATCGGCCAAGTTCCGCACGCTTTCGCTGCTGCTCAAGTCGTATACCTCGTCCATCATGCGCCTTCTCAGCACCCTCTCTGATGACCGCACACTCAAGATGACTCTGTCCGCGATCACGCCTATTCTACCCTACCTTCTCTCTTTCAAGAAACTTCTCCGCGTGTTGGCCAAGTCGGTGGTAAACTTTTGGGCCCAGCCCGCCAGCACTGAGACGACTCGCATCACGGCGTTCCTGGTCCTCCGGCGACTCGTCGTCATTGGTGACAAGGGCATCCGCGAGGCCGTCCTCAAAGCAACGTATCACGGCCTCGTCCAGGGCTGCCGTGTCACCAACCACCAGACTGTGCAGGGCATCAACCTCATGAAGAACTCGGCAGCCGAGCTCTGGGGCATCGACGCGACTGTTGGCTACACCACTGCCTTTACCTTTATCCGCCAACTCGCCATTCACCTTCGCAACAGCATCGTACACAACAAGAACGACTCGTTCCGCATGGTGTACAACTGGCAGTTCACACATTCTCTCGACTTCTGGTCCTGCGTAACTGCTGAGCACTGCAGCCCAGCAAAGGAGGCCGAGGTCGGAAAGGAGAGCCAGCTGCGACTTCTCATCTACCCCCTCGTGCAAGTCACGCTCGGCGCATTGCGTCTCATTCCCACATCCGTTTACTTCCCCCTCCGCTTCCACCTCGTCCGCTCCCTGCTGCGCCACGTCACGCGCCACTGGCACATATATCCCCCTCGCGTCACCACTACTCGAGGTTCTCTCTTCAGCCGAGATGAAGAAGCCGCCCAAAGCAACAACGCTCAAAGCGTTTGACTTCACCGTCGCCTATAAAGCGCCCAAGTCTTATCTGCGAACACGGGTATACCAAGACGGCGTCGGCGATCAGGTCATCGAGCTGCTGGGCGAGTACATGCTCCTCTGGGCGACGTCCGTCGCCTTCCCTGAGCTTTCTCTTCCCGTGGTCATCCAGATCAAGCGCTGGCTCAAGCAATCTCGATCTAAGACACAGGGCAACAAGAACTCGAAGCTTGCCTCACAACTCATGCTTCTTGCGCAGAAGATTGAGGCAAATGCCAAGTTCATTGAGGAAAAGCGTGCCAAGATCGACTTTGCACCCAAGGACCGTAGTCAAGTCGCATCGTTCCTCAAGGACTTTGAACTTGCCAAGACGCCCCTCGGCGCTTATATTGTTGCACAGCGCACGTCTAGAGCGGAGAAGGCCAAGATGCTAGAGGACTCGAGGATAGAGGAAGACAAGAAGCGGAGAGAGGAGGAGAAGGGCGCTCTGGAGGACGACGAGGATGGAGATGAGGATGAAGATGAGGATGTGGAGGGTGAGGATAGTGAAGACGACGACATGGGCGATGAGGCTGCGGATGAAGATGACGAGGATGAGGACGAATAGAGTGTATCAAGGCATGTTCGATGTAGGAATTCAGCAAATATTGGGAATGAATTATTTGATGTTTCTGTTCCATGACCGGAGAAGCCCTCGGTATGACCGCCGTGTAGTTGGACGTGGAAGGGAGGCCGCATCAAACAACCCAATCTAGGTGGACTTTGACAGATAACCACAGCAAGCTGCATCATGGTCTTCGGTCAAGTAACCTCGACTACAGACTTGTTTCTCAGTACAAAATACATGGGACAAGCAGCGATTTGGTGGAAGACAGGGAATAATACTTTGCGAACAGCGACAATGCTGATGCCGTTCCTACACCCCACGCCAACAGCGAGTGCGAACTCCAGATTGGGGGCCCTGTTTGTGATTCTATTGAGGCAGCCATTCAGCTCTCCAATCCCCTGACCCCAGTAAACCATCTGGACAGGGAAGTCTTATTGTATGACTATGTTTGGAGTCATCCCGTCAGCCCCTCAATCCCCGTTGCAGTCAACAGCCGAGCTAGGAGGAGGAGCGACGTAATGGTCATCAGCGACGCGTCTCAAACGGGCCAAGGAGTCGTCTTGGTATGTGAGTTTTTGGGTCAAACCCTGCGTAATGAAGCGAACGTAAGCGAGAGCTCTGTGGTTTTTGTGTCTATATGCTTGTCTTGCCGTTCAGTGGACTTTAGGCTCTGACGCGGCCGCGAAGCAGAATGATCACGTCCTTCTTTGAATGTTGCTTTGGTGTCGAGAGAGCCGACGAGCACTCTCCTGAAACGATCAAACCTGATATGATGTATACTCCAGCAGTCGATGGTTGGCTCCGCTAGAGGCTTTCGCACAACAAGATAAATGACGACGCGTCCGCGCATTATATTATATCTTGGTCTGGGTATACCAACCACTGAATCCACCAGATTTATTTCACTAGACAGCAGTGAGCGTATATAGCAAGGCCAGGCGCAATACCACTCAGTGACTGGACGCCTGTTGTTGGTGCTCTGACTCGATGCGTCAAGCCACGAAGCCATCTGACTTGAAGTCACGTTCTCAATTTAGATTGATCTTGCCCGCTGGGACGAACCGCCAACGCCGTGATGTATGTCGACGATGCTTCGTAGTGATATGTGAATGACGACGTGTCGATAGTTCATGTTGATGAGATGTACAGGGCACACACTGGTAGATATAGAGGAAGGAAAGAAGAAATCTGAGGAAAGGCGGCAAGGGATTTTGGGACACCACATTACTCTGATGGACAGGATACGGTTGCTCAGAAGGAGACGACGAGGCGTCAGAGAGAGCTGAAAGCAGGAGGCAGCGCAGAGATATCTCAACGACAAGAGACAAGTACATGTTCACATGGGGATGTATTCACACAGCAATATGCAGCGAGTTTGGATCATCATGTCATTCTCTCGTCTTCTACACCTAGAGAGCCGTCTGAACTTGTACACACGAATATCAACATTAAACCAACTTGTCCGCCCGTCCGTCTCCCAAACGCCAGAGTAAATGCAAAAAACCGCACAAAAGCAAGCCTTGGTTCAACGTAGTTCCTCCTCGGGTAGTTTCAAACGCCAGCGCATGCAATCTTCGCCTTTTCGCACCTGCAAGACCAATCGCTCTGTACTCCATACGCACTTCAAGCATCCTGGATGCCATCCCATGTAAGCTGGTCGCTCCCACTTGTCACATCTCGAACTGTCATGCCCGTGATGCTCAGCACCGTCATCTCCACCTCCTCTTCACTCATAGCCTGTCCAGCAGCCTTCTGCCCCTCGAGCACATCATAGAGACTGTAGATCTGGTCGTTCTTGACCTCGAGTCTCTTGAGCAATGTTCGGATACCCTCTGCCATCGCCGTCCTCTCCCTACGGCCGTGTGCCTTATCGCTGCCATTATACTCTCCTTGAAGGCGAGAGAGCTCAAGCTGTAGGTGACGGGACTCATCCTCAAGCCCCTTGATAACAAGAGCTAGGGCATGCCCTGGTGACTGAGATGGCCGCATGGTGGGATCCTCCACTGAGAGGTCGCGATCGCTGACGGGGATAGGCCGGTCGACAGTGACGCGCTTCTTGCCAGCGGCAACGTCAGAGGACGATATCACTCCGCGATGCGAGGTGATGCGGCTGCACACTATACAGTTCTGGCAGCTGTGTTCGCATAGGCTATCAAGCACCCGTCGCGCCTTATCCGACAGAGCAGGGCACGAGTCCTTGTCAACCGACTTGATTGCGGCAAGCGGGCTGGGGTCGGATTTGCGTCTTTGCGATGAGCCAGACGCAGTACGGGTGTGGCTGCTCCTTTGAGCCTGATTAGCCACGTTCTGGACCCGCGCTTGTCCCTCCGCATCTTGCTTCTTCTCCTTGCGGCTCAGGCTTGTGAGGTCCAACTGGAACGATTGGTCCTCGGTGATGTTGTCCACGGACAGGACCCCTGTCGTATCGTCATTGTCGTCTAGCAAGCCCGCACTGGGAAGCGACGATCTCCGAGTGGCACTCCGTTTGCTGCCCTTGTTGGCCACATTGGTGACGCTCTTGTTGCTCTGCAAAGTATCGTCGGGGATGGAAAAGGCAACCTTCTGGTGCTGGGTCCCATTTCTAGACGTAGGTCCTCTGCTCTTGCTCCTAGATCGCTGCTGCGACTTTGGTCGCGTCATGTCGCGAGTGTGCTGCTCCGTCAGTTCGCCGATAGTGAGCTCGGGAGGAGCGGGCATGTCCCTTGTCTGGGTATTCTCGACCGCGCCGGTAATGTTAGTGTTCATGGTAATGTCGGGCAGAAAGAAAGCAGAGGTCATGTTTTCTTCCGTGTGGTCATCGAGGCGGGCAGAGAAGTCGTCTTTTGGGATGGGGCGGCAATGATCCAGCTGCTGCGTCAGGAACTCGACCTGCTCCTTGAGCTTGATATTCTCTTTGTGCAAGTCGTGGACACTGCTCTCGAACCCAGAATTTTCACGTCGAAGAATCTTATTCTCACTGAAATACTTCTCGTTGTGTCGGACGAGGCTGTCATTATCCTCACGGAGTGTCGACTTCTCTTGCTTGATCATCTCAAGCTCCTTGCGAACAGCATCCACCTCATGCTGGAGCCCGTCAAGATTCTCTCGCAGATCTTCGTTCTCTTCCATCAGACTCTTGTTGTTGGACCGCAGCGATCTGTTTTCACTCAGCAGAGACTGGTTGTCTCGTCGAAGGACGTCAACGTCGGAGCGTAGCGACTCCGACTCTTCCCGAAGGGTCGTATTGTCTCGTTGCAGGTTCTCGTTCTCGCTCTGTAGTGCGCTATTCTCAAGCTCCAAGGCGTTACGGCCGTGCTTCAGAGAAACCAGATCACGTCGCAAAGTATCGTTCTCCTGTTGGCTCTGAATCGACGAGCTCGACCTCTGCGAGGTTTCCAGTTCTTTCTCTTTGTAGCTTAGCTTTCGTGTAAGCTTGTTGATATCGTCGCAGGCATCTTGCAGTCGGTTAATAGCGCGATCCCGCTCCTGAGCCAGTGATTCATTTTCAATCTCAGCGGTGCTCGCTTTGCGGGCAGCTTGGTCCAGTCGCGACTGCAATGTCGCCACTTCGATCTCCAGCTCTGTTGCTCGTTAGTATGCAGGACTCTCCACACTACAAGTCCGAGTCGACTCACGGTTCTTTCTTGCAACAACCTGCTCATCGCCACGGCCAAAGGTCGATCCTCCGGTCAGATTCTTCTGAGACTTGAGCTGGCCCTCCATTTTCTCAACCTGCTGCTGCAGGCTCTCGGCGTACTCCTGTACCTTGTCATGGTGCTCTTGGAGAGAGATGATCTCATCACGGATCATATCCATGGATACGAAGATCTTCTCCTCATCCTCTGGCACCTCAATTCCATCGACGACGGCATGAGACACTGCCGAAGGCGGCCTCGCCCGTCTATCATGGACACGGCCATGCTTGACAAAAATAGGTACGCCATTCTTATTTGAACCGCTAAATCGGAGAGTACCGGTGACAAAATCGCCCAAGTGGGACACATCGGGCATGAAGAATGAGCGGACGTTGGATGCGTTATGACCAGGACTACTCATGGAGGCCGGCGACGGAGGCACCGCCGTCAGGCTAGATTTTGCCGAGGACATGTGGGGTGAGCTGTCTTCGCCCGAAGGCCCTCTCCGGTCGCGATTTCTGGGGCTGAGAGAGGTCCTCCGCAGCTGGTCCAACGCGTCGGAAATAGACGACAAGCGCTGTGGTTGAGCAGCAGAAGGCGACTGTGTCTGTGGCTTGTGTGACTTGCCCATCGGGCTGGGGTTGTACGCGCTCTTGGATAGGCCCCGACCAGGCGATTTAGCGAGGATAGAAGACAGGTCCGACTCATTATCCACGTACGGCTGCATCTCAGCACGCGACCTCTTGGAGCTGCGGGCGTTTTGGGCTTGGTCGTCGGCGAACTTGACGGCAGCCGCGCCAGGTGCTTTGTTCTCCTTCGACTGCGAGCTCAAGGGTCTGGTGTCGGTGTTGTCGTCGAATATGGGTTGGTCGCGGGGCTTGGAGAAGAACTCGGGCCACTTGCGGTGTGCCACATCCCAGTTGACGGGTAGCTTTCTGGGAGCGGTTACTCTGGCAATGTCCTCGTTGAGCCTGCGGGTGGACTCGCCGTCCGGGTCGGAGAAGACAGACGAGACGGTCGGGCTCATGGTGCCGTGGGAGCCTGTGGACGACGGGGGGGAGTTGAAGGGGTTCTCGCGGTTTGCATTCATTTCTCTAAGGATGCGCGAACGATACCTGGTAGCGGTATCGGGCTCCATGGCTCTGGCACGCGTGTCGACGCGGTGCTAGAGCTTAGGAGGCGGAGTTGGATATCGTGAGGATAGCGACGTAGGATGTAGCAAGGCGGCTGTCGATGGATGTTGAAGAATAGCTCGCGTAGTGAGGGCGCGTCTTGAACGTCGGAGTCGAGCGCGTCCAGTAGCTATTCTCGCATGTGGAAAAGCGCAGGGGCCACAAGGTCAAAACTACAATGCTAGACGATGCAAATGAGCCGAAAGCAAATAGACGGGAGGCGCAGAGAAAGTCAAGGGCTGCTGCAATGGCGAGTTGCTCTCTCTAGAGGCGTTCCAAAGAAGTGGTGATGGAACCGAATGTTTGTTTTACTGCGAGTTGAAGGTGGAGGCAAGAGCACGGATTGGTAGAGGGCGGGGACTAGGACGTATTGGGGCTAAAGTAAACAAACCGCGACGGGGTCACTCCATGAAGCACACGTACGAGGTACAAGGTACTCCGTACCGACTCTTGCTTTCTTCCAGCGCATTTAGTGGCCCCCCTCAGTGGAGCGACGCCACAGACGCCGCTATCGCTATTGTACTCTGTAATTGCCAGGCAGTCACTTTGAGTCGTGCAGCCGCCTACCCTATTCCAATTCTATTTTCTAGATATCAGCGCTCCTCGCATACTGCAATTCCATTATTAACATCAGTTCTCATGAGTAGGCAGTATCAGCATTGGTCGAGAAAAGGACATGTAATTTATTCCACAGGATAGATATAACGATCCCTGTTTCTGCCGTCCGCGGATGAGTACGAGTATACACCGTGACATCCAGTATCATGAGCCTGCTAGATAGAGCATCACGTCACATCACATAACTGACCAACATCCAAGACAGTAAAACCCCCAAGTCTCGTCATAATCTATGCATCGTTCAATGTTCGCTCCATCTACCGTGCCGAAACTAGAAATTGCTAGTAATTCCTCGTCCGGCTCTAGTACCTAAGCAAACAATTCATGCTTTCCCCTCTTCTACGATGCATCCACCACGGCATCCAACGCGCTTGAGCGGCCCGACTCAAAGCAATGGATACTACGGTGCTCCCCTCTTCTACCATCTAGAAGATGATCTCGACACCGTGCAAACCGAGAGTCATGGGGTCCCACAGTAGTAGTAGTTGTTGTTCGGCGCCTACCACCAACAACTACTGCTGTGGTTTAGCCTCCATGCTTGTCCGTAATGGGCCGTGATGGCATCTTCAAGCATGGCATTCGCAAAGGCACGAGTAGGGCTAGGTATCTGGTAGCACTGATACCTTGTCTCACCATCACCACCACCATCATCATGCGCGCGCCTACTGGGTTCTGGACTCTTTCAGGCTTACCTAGCACGCCTCCCCGCGTTCCCTCCGTATGTAGTCTGTATCTCCATCTCCATCTCTCATCCTACATCGACTAGACAAGCCAAGTTAGCGCATTCCTTCTCCCTCCTATCATGTTGCATCCACCGCACCCACGACTGAGCAAAAGCAACACCATCGATCGAGATGTCACCTCCTGGTCTCACTGACGCCATCAGGTGCCTCTCCCCTCCAGTACCACAACCGCGGCGCTTGGCACGGGCCAAGATCCCCTTGCATCTTCCAATATCCCCCTCTCCGCCCCTGTCCATCTCCTCAATCGGGGAAGTAATAGACGGGGCCGATGTTGCATTGCAGCTTCTATCCTCCGCTCCCGAGCTTGGGCGACTTGCATAGAGTCTACATCAGGTCTCCCTTGTGACCATCATGGCCTCCTCGGTCTCGAGATAGACCGAGAGCTACGGCCTCTTGGATGGTGTGTACGAGACGGCGCTCCAATGCACATGTGAATGGATATAAAGGTGATGCTCCAGTACTCCTCTTCTCTACGTGACCATGTTGGAGCGACGCATTTACCTACCCCATTGACTGTCCTGAGGATATGGCTAAGCTCTCTCTCTTCGCAGGCCTCTGTTGCTTCTTGGGTTCGCCCATTGCTTCAGCCGCGCTCGTTCCGTCTGAACAGTACTGTTCGGTCTTTGACACGGACAGTCCCTCTGTCGACTGCCTGGCTGCCCCAAGCTCCTTTCTCAGTTTCTCTAAAAGGGGAACAGAGGCGGATGCCAAGGCGGAAGCGTCTAGCCCGCCTAGTCAAGACCTAGACAACATATTCAACGCCCTTGCTGTTCTGCAGAATGACTACTTTGACACCCAGAACAATACCTGGTCGACGGCCATAGACTGGACCGCCGCCGTGATCGAGACAGTCGTATCGGCCACACTGACGACGCTAACGACTTCGTTGGATGGCCAAGACTCCTCGAAGAACCTGGAGAATTTCATCTCGTTTTACTACAACCAAGTAGCCGCCTCTTACTTTGGGCAGAACACGACCGCCATCAAGGGACAGGTAGGGAGCCTCAGGTCTCGCAGTGCTTGTTCCCTTCCCGGGCTGACTTCGACGTTATCAGGCGTATGATGATATCCTATGGGTGGTCCTCGGTTGGATCGAGGCCATCAAGTTTGTCGAGACTCATGCAAGCCTGTATTTCGGTGATGCCAACAGGGAACACGAGTGTAGCAATGCCCCGACTAGTCTCAGCCAAGCCATCAAGACCGTTTCATGGCACGGCTACACCTGGTTTTGCTCCTACGCTCGTCGCGCCAATGAATTCTACAAACTGTCCCAATCCGGGTGGGACACGACTCTCTGCCATGGAGGTATATCTCGGTCTCCCTCGGTCTCCTTCATCGTGGTATCAACTCTTTTGCTAACCAAGGTGCGTCAAGGTATGGTGTGGAACCCACGGCTCGAGCCTTACAAGAATGCAATCACCAATGAGTTGTACATCGCCGGGTCCATCTCCATGTACCAACGCTATCCCGGAGATGGCTCTGCATCGGCTTCCAGCCAACCAAATGGCGACCCCTCGTGGTTGCAGGCTGCCAAGGACGGCTACGAATGGATCACGCACGTCAACATGACTAACAATCAGGGGCTATACGCAGACGGGTTCCACGTTGACAAATCGAAGCCTGGAAATGTCGAATGCGATCAGAGGGACGAAATGGTCTACACCTACAACCAAGGCGTCATCCTCACCGGACAGCGTGGGCTCTGGGAAGTCACCGGGAGCCCGTCCTACCTGCAAGACGGACACAAGCTGATCCAATCTGTCATTGCTGCTACCGGATACGAACTGGGCGGCAATGTCTGGGCGGAAAACATGGGCCACACGCGGCGCGATGAACTGCCGCCTTGGAAGGGCCTCGGCCGCGGCGGTATCCTGGAGGAGCAGTGTGACTCGAGCGGCACATGTTCGCAAGATGGACAGACATTCAAGGGCATCTTCTTCCACCACTTCACCGCCTTCTGCGCACCAGTCAGTGCCACGCCTGGCAAACGAGGTGCCTCCGTCAACACGAGGGCCTACAGTCAGGTGAAGAAGGCCCACACAGAGGCGTGCCAGTCCTATCTTGGCTGGGTAAAGGGGAACGCCGACGCGGCTCTCAAGACCCGGGACGGCAACGGGCACTTCGGCATGTGGTGGGGAGCCGGCGCCTTCAACGACGTGGTTGTCTCGGCGTCAAGCGACGGCATCAACCACTCGGCAGCGAACGTGACCGACTATCGCAACCACGGCACGCCACAAGACAAGATCTGGGGCGAGTTGAAGTGGACGCCTGGTACTTCCGGAGGTGGCTTGACGGTTCCGCCAGGGGGCGACGGCATCAGAAAGCGGGCGGGTGACCCGAACGACCGCGGACGGGGGCGCACAGTGGAGACGCAGACAGGAGGGCTGTCCCTGCTGAGGGCGTACTGGGAGCTGTCGAGGCTGCAGTAGATGAGCGTGATTGTAGCCCATAGCATGTATGAATCGAGGTGTCAAGTATGTGTACTTGCGATTGCTAGTAAGCTATCATGGCTGGACCATCGCGGGCCTTCGGTTTCGCGGTTTGTGCACGGACGATGCGGGATTGCCGGTCGGTGACTTTGCCAGAACAAAGAAATGCATCCTGGAGGGACGAGGACGTGGTGAGAGGGTAGTGGGCAGCAGGGAGTAAAAGAGGCAGCCTGACCCCCGTCGTAGATGCGAAATCGAGTACGGAGTACAGAGTACGGAGCACGGAGAATTTCGAACCATTCAATCCGCCACGCGTGTCGTCGCTTCCCTTCGGGGCGCAGCGACCATCAGCAAACGGCAAACTCGGCATCACCACGCATGTCAGAGGGGCTCGCAGACCCTGTAGCCATCTGTCCAGCCTTAGTGGCTTCAGCGCGCTGGCCTTCCACGAGCGGCAGGGGCAGGCGATAGTGGGCGTGCTCTCAGTGGTCGGCTCTGCTGTAGTGACGTGGAGGCAGCCCTACAGCGGCAGCGCAGCCCAAGACTGAGCCTAAGCCTAAGCCTAAACGGCTGGCCATCTGCGGGCAGCTGGCGGACGGAGTCGGTCTCGCACTCGGAAGCCGAACCGGCACTAAAACCGCTTCGGTGGGAGCAATTCGCACGTGGATAACTGCGCCTTGGTGTCGTGCGCCACTTGAGAGACTGAGACTCTGTGAGACTCTGGGACTCTCACAAGTCCCAGACGGCCCTTCGATGTAGAGAGAATACATAAGAAGGCCGTTGGGACGCGGGGGGTTTCCTACCCTTCTCTCATCCGCTTCACAAACATCTCACTCTGCTAAGATACCTCTTCGTCTGAACTACCTGCATCGGTTGGCGACTTTGACCTCGTCCCCCTTCCATTTACAGACCACTACCAGGTACACCATCGTCCTACATCTCCACCAGGACGACAGCAAGGTCCTCGACACACCAGTCTGCCAAATCGACAGATCAAATCGCCATGAGCATCATCGGAAGCGCCATCCGAGAAGCTCGCGGACTCGCTGGCCACGACCAGAACATGTCCGGTAGTCAGTGCACTTGTCGTTCTGGAGGCTTTGGTCGCCATCGCCGCCACTGTGCGCAGCGTTGTGGTGGACTCATCCTACACGCAATCAACACCGTCTCAAGCAACCACAGCAACAGCTACAACTACAACAACGCCAGCAACCCCCCAGGCCAATACAGCAGCAACCCTTGCCACGCCAACGGCCCCTACCACAGCAGCCAAGCACCCCTAGAACCAAGAACAGCACAGTTTAATCAAGGTCTCGGATGTGGACGTCTCAACCGCAAATTGGATAGACTGATGATCCGGTCAGATCGCGCCATGCTGAAGGCAGAGCGCCACGCAAACCGTGCAGGATATTCTCTGGGGTGTGGGCCAGCACAACAGGCTCCGGCAATGGGCCATCCAAATCAGCAATCGTACCAGCAGCAATCGTACCAGCAGCAGCCCTACCAGCAGCAGCCCTACCAGCCGCAGCCATACCAGCAGCAGCAGCCTTACGATATGAGAGATGGCGGGGATGCGAGGCAGATGGACCAGATGCCTCGAAATGAGCCTCAGTTGGTTTCACGATCGCTAGATGCGGACGCCATACCTACCGAGGCGCCGCCGCGGTACCAAGAGAGGGATGAGAAGCATTAGGAGCGTGGATATGAATTGTACGAGAGGATTGGGTGATGACTGTATATATGACGTATCGATTTCATTGTAAAAATTCCAACTTCTATCTAATCGATCCAGAAAGTCCTCCCTGAGTTACTGAGTGGTTTTCCAACAAGTACCCCAGGTCCCGCACGGTTGGTATACGAAGCATCATACTCCGTAGTCTATCGATTACTAGACCTATTGGCTGGGTTTGCCATGCATGAGCGCAAGTTGATATCACGTACAGAGTACTACTAGTAGTGTGTAAAATTGGGTACCCCTGGGTACCCATTTGAAGATTTAGGTTAATAAAATAACCCACGGGTACCTAGGCTATTAATTGGTTACCTGTCAGATTCAATGGTTACCCGTGTGTAATTTTATTAACACAAATCTTCAAATGGGTACCCAAAGGTGTGGTTTATTTTGGTTACCCACGGATACTTTAAAGCCTATCACGTAGGAGAAATTGCATCGACTGCTAAGCCGTGCATCACTATGATGTATTGCGACTCTTCACAATGACCGAATTCCAGTACTGTGGAAATGGGATATCGCGGATCCTATGCTCATTTTCTAATTCTTTCATTCCATCTTTAAAACCGAAGCAACTGTGGGAAGTAATGCTTACCCAATCATATGGCAGTATCCAAAGCTCTATTCTCCGCGACATACCGCAGGTTAAGGACAGGGTTTCTGCAATAAAGCTCATCTAAAAGGCTTGTATCGGCAAGCCTTGCTGCCATGCCCAGCTCATTTATTAGGCGCCTGGCATTCGGCATCCCATGTTACTTCAATATAGGTACAAATATACATGTCGTTGCGGAACACCACTGGAAAAACATGTTAGCATGACGTTCGGGTAACCTTTGCGGGTAAGGCGGCAGTAATTAGCCAGCGCAGGGTGCAACGGCATCCGTCGCATCTGGCTGAATGCAAATTGTAACATCCATATAAATTCTGAGACAATACTCCGTGAAGCGTTATCCGTTATTATTCAATCCCACGCGTATGCCGCCTAATACGTACAATTTCAAACTCTACATCTGCTAGCTAGTGTGTTGAAGGATGTCGGAGCACTGTTAACTGAGACATTTAGGTTGGCGACATCGGCATGCCCCACCTCATGTGACAGGCGGTGTATCTCCTTATCGGCGGTCCATTTGGCGGATGGCCGCTGCTAACAGTCACTTTGAGGCTCCGATCCATCGGCACCCTACTCCGAGGTGGCGCCCAAATTGAACTTTGTTTCTCACTCGATACGCAACACCACAAAAACAAACCACGATAAGACAGCTTGAAATGCCCGCCTCCGATGGCGTCACAGCGGCGCCTGCGCAGGTCAACGGCACCTCCACAGCCGTCAATGGCCACAAGAGACCGGAAACACCCACCGGAAGCATGGCCTTGACCGAGTACAGCGTCAACCCGTCCACTCCGTCGGAGGAAAAGCGAGCCCAGATCAGGAAGATCGTTCCCGAAGAATTCCTGCTTCCCACGGGATACCCAGACGTGAGGCTCTATAACCCCCCCCCGGCTGCGTCACTCGTTGCGTAATTGCTGGAGCTGACAAGTGAATTTGTGAGACAGTACCTACGAATGATTGCCAGCGCAACGTCTCGCGTGTACGAAGCGTGCAAGAGGACATCCCTAGACCACGCCGTCAACCTCAGCAATCGACTCGAATGTAACGTTCTGCTGAAGCGTGAGGATGAGCAGCCGGTGTTCAGCTTCAAGCTCCGTGGAGCCTACAACAAGATGGCACATCTGGATCCCGCAGAAAGCTGGAAAGGTGTAGTCTGCTGTTCCGCCGGTAACCACGCGCAGGGCGTCGCCTACTCAGCGCGCAAGCTCAAGATCCCAGCCACCATCATCATGCCCGAAGGAACACCAAGCATCAAGCATATGAACGTCGCTCGGCTAGGGGGTCATGTGGTTCTGCACGGGCAGGACTTTGATGCTGCCAAGGAGGAATGCGCCAGGCGGGCGAAGCAGGGAGGGCTCATCAACATCCCCCCGTTTGATGATCCGTACGTCATCGCTGGACAGGGAACCATTGGCAACGAGTTGTTTGGTCAAGTCAACATGGCCAAGGTGGAGGCTATCTTCTGCTGCGTCGGGGGTGGCGGCCTCATCGCCGGCATTGGGCTCTACGTCAAGAGGATGGCGCCGCACGTCAAAATCATCGGCGTGGAGGCGCACGACGCCAATGCCATGGCGCAGTCGCTCAAGAAAGGAGAGAGGATTGTGCTCAAAGACGTTGGCCTGTTTGCCGACGGTGCCGCTGTCAAAACGGTCGGCGAGGAGACGTTCCGCGTCGCGCGCGAAGTTGTCGACGACGTCGTCGAAGTCTCTACAGATGAAATTTGTGCTGCCATAAAAGACATGTACGACGACACTCGCTCCGGCTTGGAACCCGCCGGTGCACTTGCGATTGCCGGACTGAAGAAGTACGTATCTCAAAGGCCTTCGCAAGACCCCAAGCGTACACTCATCGCCGTAACGTCTGGCGCCAATATGAACTTTGACCGCCTACGTTTTGTCGCTGAGCGGGCGGCGCTTGGAGAGGGAAAGGAGGCGCTGCTCGCAGTCAGCATACCAGAGTCTCCCGGGTCGTTTGCCAAGCTTGTGGACACCATTATGCCCCACGCTGTTACCGAATTCTCCTACCGTTTTACTGGTGACAAGGCCAATGTGCTAGTCGGCCTGTCGTTGACCGCGCCCCCCGCCCAACGCGTTGAGGAGCTCAACACGCTCATGGAACGCATCCGCTCCGGGAACATGGGGGTGATGGATCTCTCGGGCGATGAGCTTGCCAAGAGCCACATTCGTTATCTGGTGGGCGGCCGTTCCTCCGTGCCCAACGAGAGGCTCTTCATGTTCACCTTCCCCGAGCGGCCTGGCGCACTGGAGAAGTTCCTCACCACGCTGCGGCCAAACTTCAACATCAGCCTGTTCCAGTACCGTGCGTACGGTGGAGACGTGGCCAAGATCCTGGCAGGAATCCAGTGTCCCGAGAAAGACAACGGCGAACTCAACCAGTTCTTGCGCGAAGTTGGATATCCCTTTGACGAATGTACGGATTCGGAGGTTTTCAAGACTTTCTTGCGAGAGTAGAACATAAAAAGGATGGATGACTTTGATTCTGGCGTTTGATGGGGCGTTTTACTTCTATAGAAACCACATCTTTGGGCATGCAACAGCGCAAAAGAAGAGACCTGGGAGACGATAGAATGTTGGAATTTAACGTAGAGAATTTAGGGAAGAGACTATTCGTGGACATGGACCATGTACGAAATGCAGTTTCATGGGACAAGAGCAAGCGTGGCGTCGAGTTGTGCACCCAGTCGGCGTATTTCCTTTCTGAGTTGGTAATTTGCCAGAGTGCGCTGCTTGCGACTCTGCCTCGCACTCACCGTGCGATGATGCGTATTTTCAGTTCACCACCACCCACCGACGTAAGAGACTGCCGCGTAAAACGTTTGTGCGACTGGCCACCGTGAAACCTGGAGCGACCGTTTCACTGTCGAGGACGGCGTGTTCAAATGCCCCTCCCTCTCTGTATGCAAATCAGCCGCTCGCCTGGCTCTGCTGTATCTCGGGCATAATTTGCAGGGAAAGCACCCGGTTCTGCTGGTTCATCATCCACCGTGTTTTGATGCAACCACGGCGCCAACCAAGCGCCCATCCAAACAATGCCCCGTCTCGAAACCCACCTCCCCACACGGGGTCAGGGTACGCGGGCCCTCTAGCCTCAACTTCGGTAGCTTCCGCCTCACAAGAAGCACAAGCATGAAGGGAACAACCCCGAAACGGCGAGCCGGGGCAATATATCCCAAACCCAATGCCATGGATTGCAGATTACCGCTGGCCGGGAGCGGATAGCACGCCGAAGTAGGCAGTACGGCACCCGCAGCCCGACCAGCTTGTGCGCCGCCGCCGATAACCTCCCCTGTGGTGTTTCTGCAGTGTTTCTGGAGCTGGGCCGATGAAGGCGCAATTGCAGTCGGGCCGGGCCAGTATTCCGAGGAGCTGGGTCATGCCGTACTTGCAAGTTATGCATTGAGGCAATCTGCCTGTCTGGAATACGAACAATACCCGCGTCACCTGACCTTGAACATTATACCACCTATGCTTGTTTGCCGATTCATCCTACTTCATGCCATGCACATTAAAGGCCTTGCTTCTGAGTGAAATCACCTCCATCTTTTAGGTCCTCTTAGAGTGCCAGGTCTCTGCCCCCCCCCCCCCCCCCCCCACAAACATCATACATCGGAATTATGACACTATTGGCTCTGCAACATGTTCCACTTGACGCACAAAAGGACCGGAAGAGATAGTTGTGCCTGTATGCTTGGTCTAGAGAGCTTTAATACCTCATGGCTACTTAATACTCATGGCTACTTAATACTCATGGCTACTTAATACTCATGGCTGGCGACTACGCAGGCACCCAGCAGCGCAAACACGAGGGAATCCTCCGAGAGTGGAACGGGCAGATTGCTCAGAACGTGTAGGATGCAACTTCGCCTGCCGTGTGACGCTGTCACCGACAAGGTGTGGGGGTACCCGGCAAGGCCGAGGGGAATAAATTGGTTGTCCGAGACATAGAAACAAGCGGTGGCTGCTGTTGGCTGTGGTGGCTGCAGTGCCTGGCCGCGGTGCAGGTGGTGTGGCATGACATGACACGCGGGACACCAGATTCAGCCTCGATGGTGCGTGCAAATTGGCAATTTAGAAGGATGCCATGCAGCCAGGAGAGGCGGACGAGGCCGGGCATGAAAAATGCGTTGATGATGGCTGAGGTGTGTGGGTGTCGGCCCTGTCCTTGGCCATTAACCTTACGTGATAGGCAACAGAACCTACATTAGCCAGTTGCGCCGGTTATTATTAGTGCCCATCTTGCTAATGGAGTTTGCAGTTTATTAAAAATATTGTGGAGAGACATGTCTGAGTTCATGCGACAGTAGAGGGACTCGGTGCAATGCCTAAAAGGGCAGAAGCGAGGGAATGAAAATTTAGCTGACGCCTTGTGGATGAGGCAGGAAGCTTCTGGCATGGGCAGCCTCAACGTCCAGATCTGCCCTGCGAGGTACTGCAAGCAGCTGATGGGCAGGGTCGCATCTGTTTCAATACATACGATGCATCTGAACCGTTACCGCCCAAAGCACAGTCCGCACGTTCTCTGGCCAGTTGGTGAGTGAGTGGGTTGTGCTGAAACTCTGCCCTACGGCATTACACGCTTGGCTGGCCGTGTGGCACCCGACTAACTAATTAGTGGCTGCCCATGCTGGGCTTGCAACCTGGACAGCGTTCGTTTCCTTTGGACTCCCGTCCCGGTATTTTGCGGTTGCCTTACGTAGGAGGCGACGACTAGCACAGCAGTACTATATCTCGCACCTGCCCGCAATGCACATGCCAGATTAACGAGCCATCGCCTCGCTTCGAGTCTGCCAATGAAGCTCTCCCATGCGCCCGCACTGCAGACATCGGCTAGTGGAGATGGCTTCGTCCCAAATCAAGCCCGCCACAACCCAATCAACACAGCTTCCAGGCGTATTCTGCCAAGCTTCGATTTCTCAACAGCGACCGATGGCCCTCCCCCCCCCCCCCCCTTGCGGGGAGGCTCTCCCGAGGAGACCCGGGGCCAGAGAGTGGTCTGTGCCTCAGCGGCCGCCAGCGATCCGGCCCTTGTCAGCTGGGGGGTTGGCTGCCTGGGTTTCTCACCCCAGCAGGCCCCGGTGGGAAACCCTGCGTCGTGCCCTTTGTGCCCTCCACCCCTCGGCTCGCTCCTGGCCTCTTTGCCTCTCAAGCCTCCCCACTGATAATGCTGTCGTGCCCACACGATTGGCGTCGGAGATTTGTCCATCATGTTGTGCGTTGGCCAGCTGAGACGGAGACGGCGGAGGTAAATTGGGTTGGCGGGTTTGGGTGAGCAAGCAGCAGTCTGTTCGCGTTTCGGGTCGCAGAAGATTCCGGCCACCGGGTTTCTGGTCGATAAGCTTTTCTTCCGGTGTGCGCTTTGGCACTCGTGCGCTGAAGCACGCTGCTGCTACCCACGACGCGCAGACTGCACCCACGTTTCGGCGTGACTTACATGCAACGCAAGAGAGAGGTCAACAAGGGCGGCTACTACCTTGCCGTGGCTGGCATTGACATGCATCTTGTGGCTTGGCTGGCCCTAAGAAAGTAAACGACGACTGAATCGCCAAAAATACCAAAGCGCGTACTTGGGTGCATCTGCCTCGGCGAATCAGTCGCTAGCTAGCCATGTGCTCGCGACTGTTTCCGTTGCTCAAGCGCTGCTCTTTGGTTGATCATCATGTTCCTTTGTTCTCTCAACGAGGTACATGCTAATTCTGCTATCTGACAAGACGCAGCAACTCAGTGTCTGCTGTCCTCGGCCGGAGTCGCCGCAGACCCTGAAGGCAGGCGGGTTGCTGTCGGCGACAGGGGCTTTCTATAGGCGCTCCGGCGCTGTAGACAACACACTCGTCCGTCTCGGCGGCACTCGCTCGTTTTCCCATCAGTTGTGGAGATGCGAGCGCCTTAAATGATTGCACCGACCTGTGAACTGCCCGCTAGCTCTATGTTAAGCTGCCCGCTAGAGTGTCGGTCTGATACCCCACGTCCAGCTTTACCACAACAACAAGAAGGGTGCTGGTGCTCGGTGGTTCGTAAGCGGTACATGGAAATACTTTGTGCGCTGCGGTGTTGGGAAAAACGCGTTACTTCCAACGTCGAGCTGGCGCTCTGTACCTTGTACCAGCCAATCGCAAGCCGGCCGGCTGGCCGTGTGGCCGACCTCACAGCAAAGTACCTCCGCCGTACTCTCGCATGGTCAGTCAGTCCCCTCCATCTCGCCCAATGCTCCGTCCGTCTCGCTTTTCCTTCTCCTCGCCCAAATATCCTCTCAATGCCCACCTCGTCTTCTCATGGCCATCGAGTTCACCGTCTTGCCTCGACATTCACAGGGACCAAGGATAGAACGCCAATACCCCAAGCACCCGCTGTTTAGCATAGAGTGAGTTTGTCCGATTCTCGCTGCCGCTGCCGCTGCCGAGCCTCAATGGAGGGGTGTGGCGTCATAGCTGACTTTGTTTTCTCGTCCCGCCAGCACGAAGCCATATTGCATCTCATGCCCGAGGACTGCGGGATCAATCTCCTCCACGGCTTCCTCCACGGCTTCTTCCCACTCGACAGTCGCATAGATCTTACCTCGCACCGCGCGAGCTCAACGTGCTCACCCGACCTCCTGCAGTGTAGCCTGCGAGCTTCCATCTCCCCGCCGCCCCGTGCACGCGACACGAGCCATCTCGTCTATTTCACCATCGACTGTGCTTGAGATTGGCTGATTGGAAGCTCCTGAGCACCCCATACAGTGCATAACTGTTGTGCCTCTACATTCTAGGCCTGGGGTGCCCGTGCGTGGGGTTCCATCCCCCGATCTACCCGACTGGAGCATGAACTCTCCCACAAAGACTTGCGTCGAAGCTATACCAGTCACTTTCGAAACCGAGACCTGACTTCGCTCTCCCCACTAGCAAAGGCCATACAAGGAGGAGTGACAGAGGCTAGGTGGCGACCGTCGTCTGCTGGAACGTGTTTAGAGCAGCCACAGCCTCGCTTCGCTGGCACCTCCGCATAACACAAAGATACACGTTCCTGCCAGTTTGCCCTCACCATGAGGCGGGGGTCGGTCTTCCAACTCGGCTTCGCCGTACCGGGCATTAGCCCATCACCAACAAGCCAACTCTGGCGCAAATGTCGCCGACTCTGTATCGCTGATTCGATCGTTCAATGTTGAGAACAATCCAACGCGGCCGGTGCGGCCCTCGCCACTGACGGCTTCCACCATCAGGGACATGCCTCTCGATTTGGTTGACCGCATACGGACATTTCCACTCTTTCTTGCCGCGCCGGAAGGCTTCCTCGTCGCGGTGGGAAACCACATGAAGCCTCAAGTGCATGGGGCAAATGATCACATTATCACGGAGGGGGACGACGCAAAAGCCATGTACTGGCTGGTGCGGGGTGTAGTAGCCGTCACGTCTCGTGATGGAGAAGCTGTCTACGCCGAATTGAAGCCTGGTGCTTTCTTTGGCGAGATTGGTGTCTTGATGGACATGCCCCGCACAGCAACCATTGTGGCTCGAACCAAGTGCTTGTTGCTTGTTTTGAAGAAAGAAGACCTGCAGACCATCATGCCCATGTTTCCAGACATGGAACGGACTATCCGAGATGAAGCCCAGGAGCGACTGAACCTGCTCAAAAAGCGTCGACAAGAGGGCATGGCAAACTCGAAGCCCCCGAAAGCCGACGCTGCAGCCCGGGAAGCTGTGCCTGGAGAGGTTACCACTGGAGAGCGAGGATTTATCCGGGACGGTGCCGTGGTGAACTCGAAGAAGCGTAAGTCGCCTAGCCCGGGCATTATTGAAGACCCTGCGGCCGGCAGCGTCATCGGCAGCGGCTTCGTGAACATACGCACGACTCTCAAAGAACTACCCCTATTCTCGACGCTGCCGCCCGATATTCTTCACTTTCTCGGATTGAGCGCGCACCCGATGACCTACCCTCCCTTCAGCGACATTGTGAAGCAAGGCGCCCTGGGGAATGAAATCTTCTTCATCGTACAAGGCGAAGCTGAAGTCATGCATGAGCCGGGCAAGAGCCAGGAGAACCTGGAAGGCAAGACACCATTATTGAAGAAGCGACCGCGGCTGAAATCCGGCCAGTATTTTGGAGAAGTGTCCAGTTTGGGCCTGTCACGACGCCGGACTGCTACGGTCAGGTCCATCACAACCGTCGAGTGCTTGATAATTCCTGGGAACGCCCTGGATGAACTTTGGCGGAGATGTCCGCCGGATATCAAGTCACAAGTAGAACAGGTTGCGTACCTGCGATATACGCACCCGGACGAGGATGTGGACATGATGGACGTCGATGCGACGGCGCACCCAACTAAATCCGACCCCTCGAGACCAACGACGCCTGGTAGACTGCCGTTGCCAAACCTCACATTTACGACGCCTTCAAAGCCGACTTCTCCGAGCAAAGACGACGCCGACACCAGAGAGCCGACAGACCCTGACCCGTTTTTAAGTGTCAACATGGAAAATCTGAGAAACCGCCGGCGACTCTCCCTCGCCCCTCTCACCCCTTCATCGGATATTTCCTCGCCGACGCGGATAAACGGAGCGCGGTCTCCTCTGTCGCCGATCAAGTTTGCATTCACGCAGTCCATGGTAGACCCCGAAGTGCCCGCCAAGAGGGCGAAGACGCTACCCCACCGGCCACTGTCTGCGCATCGGCCAAGCCTAGGCGACAGCATCCTAATTGGTGTATTTCAGTACATGGATATTGGCGAACTCGTCCGACTGCGACTCGTCAGCAGTCACTGGCGGAGTCTGCTCACGTCTAGCCCGGATGTCTGCAAACATGTCGACCTCTCGGATTACAATCGCAACGTGACGGATCAAGCCATTGTACAAACCCTGGCGCCATTCATCGGTACTCGCGCCGTGTCTATGAACTTGAACAACTGCTTCCACATTACTGACGAGGGCTTCTCTGCACTATGGAAATCATGCGGCAAGAACATCAAGTGTTGGAAGATGCGGTCGGTGTGGGACGTCTCGGCAAATCAGATCCTCGAAATGAGCGAGAATGCAAAGGGTCTAGAGGAAGTCGACTGGAGCAACTGCCGCAAGGTTGGAGACAACCTCCTCGGGCGCGTCGTTGGATGGGTGGTGCCCGAGCAGCAGCCTAACAAGAGAGCCGTCATATCCAGTTCTACAGCACAGGCAAAAAATAGCAAGCAGGCGGCTAGGCAGCAGCAAGAAGCCCAACAACAGAGAGCTCACCAGATGCCCCCCCCCGGCACCGTCGTAGGATGCCCCCAGCTCAAGACGCTGAATCTGTCGTACTGCAAGCACATCACAGACCGCTCCATGGCACACTTGGCTGCCCATGCCTGCACCCGCATTCAATCGCTCTCCCTGACACGCTGTACCTCTATCACGGATGCAGGATTTCAGTCTTGGGCACAGTTCAAGTTCGAGAAGCTCACACATCTGTGCCTAGCCGATTGCACGTATTTAACCGACAACGCGGTTATTGCGCTGGTCAACGCCGCGAAGTCCCTGACGCACCTGGATCTCTCATTTTGCTGTGCGCTTTCGGACACTGCCACCGAGGTAGTGGCCCTGGGCCTCCCCAAGCTGCGTGAGCTCAGGATGGCTTTTTGTGGCAGTGCCGTGAGCGACGGTAGCCTGGAGAGCGTTGCACTGCACCTGGATGAACTTGAGGGCATCAGCGTTCGCGGCTGCGTCCGAGTTACGGGCAAGGGGCTGGAGAATATCCTCAGGGCGTGTGGCCATCTCAAGTGGGTAGACGTCAGCCAGTGCCGCAACCTGGAGGGCTGGCTGCGCGTTGGCAGCGTTCCGAAGTGGGGATTTGACGATCGAAGAGCGGAGTTGGAGGATATCATGAGTGAGCTAGAGGCGTCCAGTGAAGAGGATGACGACGATGAGGAAATGGCTCTACCAAACAGTATGAGCGTCGCCATGCTGACCACCCCAAGATATCATGCGCACGGCGGCGGCGGCGGCGGCGGCGGCTCTCTGGACAAGAGGAATAAACGGCCAGTGAGGTTTATCGTTCAAAAGGGGATGGATGGTCTGCGGTGATTAGCACGAATCTTATGAACATGGGACATGGAAGTATGCGGAGCACGTGTGGAACATGGGGATTTACGAATGGCCGAATCTTTTAGATGACCTCGGGATGGGCGGAGTGGCTTTGTTATCTGGGACATGGGAACATGCATTTTTACCTTGGATATCTGAACATGTCGAGTGGGCATAAAGGGCTGGGCGGGTAGCAATTTGGTGCTACAGCCTTGACATACATTGGGCACACTGGGAGGGGTTTAAGGCATGATACCCTTTACTTGCGTTGAAAACGCGTACATTTTAGAACGAATCATGATGGTTGAGATGGCAGGAGGAGAGAGGATGATTGATTACTGCCCGCTGAAGGGAGTGGCGGATGGGGTGTGAAGGCTGGAGTAATACAAAACATATTAATGGATTAAGGAAATACTTCTCTGGAGCGTCATCTACCAAGTCAATCGTCAACCGCCGTCAGACCATCTGCGCAACCATTGCCATGTGTTGATTGGAGTGGCCGTGGACGCGAAGGCTGCCATAACGAGGTTTACCAGTCGGCGGCATTATTAGTGAGTGGTGTTGGTGGTGATAAGCCTTCCCTTCTTTGTGCTACAGTACAGAGTATGCTACAGTACAGAGAGTACGTACGTACTGTTAGTCTGTTGCTGCTAATCACTGGCCCGCAGCGCTGGACCTACCCGGATGATTCGACCAGCTTCCACCACGTGACCCTCGGACTTTAGTTGACGCTCCATCTCCGCTGCCCGACAAACCAACGTCATGCAAAGGCTGCTTTTGTCAGCGACCTCGACTCGACTCACCACCTGGCAACGTATAAACAGCACACGCCACCCGGCACGACGTCTCCCTTGCGCTCTGCTCCCCGCCACACATAGCAGAAAACAACACAACAACAACTCCCCCCCCCCGATGTCCTTCACAATCAGCATCCGGCAGGGCCCGGCCCGGCTGGCGCAGCGCCTCCCCGAGCTTACCAAGTCGGCCTTCAAGGCCCCCGTGCGGACCTTCCACCAGGGCCCCAAGACGACCAGCGGCGCCGGCTTCTTCACATCGCGCATCACGTCCGCCACCACGCGCAACGCCTTCTCCCGCAGCGGCGCGAGGTCCTACCAGCAGCAGGCGTACCCGCAGGCAGCCGCCGCGGGCAACGGCACGCGCAAGCTGCTGGTCGGAGGCGCCATCTTTGGCGGCACGCTCGTGGCCATCAATGCCGTGTTCAACCGCGAGACGAGGGACGACGGCGGCATGCCCATCTTCGAGCGCGAGTATCTGAACAATACCTTCTTGCATACCGGTCTCGGGATTGGCATCATCGGCTTGACGGCTCGGCAGATGGTGCAGTCTGGGTTCGTGTACCGCCTCATGGTGACGAACCCGTGGGTGGTTGGACTGGGCGGCTTGGCGCTGAGCTTTGCTACCATGATCGGAACCCGGTCTATCGCCCCCGATAAGTACGTTGTCACACCTGCCCCCTGGCGGGAGGAAGCCTCTTGCTGACTGCTCGTTGTAGCTACATCCCCAAGTACGCCCTGTGGACCGCCTTCAACGCCACCCAGGCCATGTTTGTCGCTCCGCTCATGGCCTTTGTTCCTGCGCCTCTGCTCGCCCGCGCCGGCCTGTACACCATTGCCATGATGGGCGCCCTGTCCATCGTCGGCGCCACCGCCAAGCAGGAGAAGTACCTTTACATTGGCGGCCCCCTCCTGGCGGGCGCTGCCATCGTGGCCGTCTCTGGCTTCGCGCCGCTGCTCATCCCGGCCACCGCCGTCCGGACGCTCGCCTTTACCGAGAGCATCTGGCTGTACGGAGGTCTCGCCGTGTTTGGCGGCTTCACGCTGTACGACGTACAGAAGGTCCTACACCACGCCCGCCTCGCGCAGGCCGGCTACATGCGCCGTGATCCCGTGAACGAGAGCATTGCGCTGGAGCTCGATTTCCTGAACATTTTTGTCCGCATGGTGCAGATTCTGATGATGAACCAGAAGAGGAAGTAAATGCGGAGCGCCGCCTTGCATTAGACGGACGAGGAGGAGGAGTGGGCGGCAGCAGCGCGCGTGCCCGAGATGATTGTTTTTAACAAAAAATGTACAAATAATATCGATACGAATGGGAAGATGAGAAGAAGACGAGGGTTGAGTGGTGGTAGCATTAGAGGCTTGAAACTCCTCTCACTGGATTCTTTTTGTTGAGACGGTGGACGTGGTTACTCTAGACTAGGTGGAACTCCAAGGGCAAAAAAAAAATATCGAAAAAATTAGATCAGTTCGAACCTCCCTCCCCCCAGTTTATTCGTCATCTCGGTGTTCATGAAATCGTCGGAGCTGCGCATTCAACTATGTAAACTAACCTGCATTTTCCCTGGCACGCAAATTTCCCCCGTGAACCTGCAATATCCCTGCGCCATCATCCTTTCCCAACCCCCCCTCACTCCAAATCCGGCAGCTTCCTCAGGTAATGGCTCGGGCACTCATACCCGCTCGGGTTGTTCTCCAGGTATAGCTGGTGATACTCCTCGGCGCTCCACCACTTGCCCGCGGGCGCAATCTCGGTGACGATGCCGCCCTTCCACCACTGCGCGTTGGCCTTCTCCGTGACATCGCGCGCGACCTTCTCCTGCTCGGCGTCGTGGAAGTAGATTGCCGAGCGGTACTGCGGGCCGGTGTCGGGCCCTTGGGCGTTCAGCGTCGTGGGGTCGTGGAAGCGGTAGAAGAACTCGAGGAGTTGGCGGTAGGACACCTTTGAGGGGTCGAAGATGATCTGGGCGGCTTCTGCGTCTGCTCGGCGCGTTAGCATCCCGCTGTTTACGCTGGGGCTTGGTCTCCCCTCTGTTTCGATTGGGGAGGGGGCGGGGAGGGCGTACGACCAGTCTTGCCGCCGCATACAGCGCGGTAGGAGGGATCCTGCAGGTCGCCGCCGATATAGCCGACCTTGGCGTCCAGCAGGCCCTTGCCGGCGCCAAAGTGCTTGCGGTAGAGGTGCTCGGTGCCCCAGAAGCAGCCGGCGGCGACGGTGCAGCGCTGGGCGTTCTCGGGGATGGCGGCGAGGCTGTCGGGCGCGACGGAGAGGCGGGTCGGCGTGGTGAAGGGCCGGAGGAGGCGGTTGATGAGGGGGGAGAAGGTGGGGGACATTGTCGCTGCGGGCGAGGCTGCTGGTGGATGGATAGGTTTGGTTGTTCGGGTGGTGGTGAGGATTGCGAGGTGCGGGCGAGGTGTCGGATGGGCGGAGGTAGTTATATGAGCCGGTATGTGAGACGGATCCGCTTACGGTGTTACGTCGTCGATGTCTTTGCCTCAAACAATCAATGTCGTCACCAATCACAAAAAGGGAAAAAGGCAAGCGGCAGTTTCCCAGACCCAAAACGCACGATGCAGAAGACAGGCACAGCCGGCAGAAACGAAAGCCGGCACTCCAGAATGATTCCACAGCCCATCAATGACAAATAGCGGCCCCCATTGCGCCATCGCGACAGCGCCCTCGCCACAGCAGCCACCGACTACCGAAGGCGGAAGGCAGAGGACAAAAAAGGTGGGGCAGGGGGCCCCGGATTCCAAAGCTTGTGTGGGGCCGGGCTGTCCGCTTCGGGAATACGCACAGACGCGCGAGGCCGATGGCGCCCGAATCTGGGCGTCGTTTTTGCCGTGGGAGGCGGCGGTGCAGAGGCTGTGCCTTGTGCGTCGCGGTGTCATGGCGGCCTGGGCTTGCCTGCCCGCACGGCGGACTTGTGCCATGGTGTGGTCTTGAGCGTGTCAAATGACGCTGGTGGTTGGGAATAAAAAAAGAAAACGTGCCAATTGCGCTGTCGGATTCTACTAAACATGCCTGATGAAAGACGGGACACTTCGAGGTCCTGACATGTCGAATCCTGCCTGCATTTCTCGATACCCTCGTTCCCATCACAGATCAACACCCGCAGCTTCCTCCCCAATCGCCGGCAATGTCCCAGTTCCTTTGAGCCGCAATCTCAGCAACTACTGGAGGGTAGCCAGAAAGACAGCCAGAGACGGGCAGGAAGGCAATCATGTTGGACGCACTCGCACCAAGCTACTTACTCTTTCCTTTCGGTATCTGCTTGGACTGCCTTGGGCGGACTGTTGTTCCACGACCCGGTGAAGAGATCGTCAACTCGGCTTGACGAGGCGGGCAGCGCACCAGCAAGAGCGCCAGAGCGCCAGAGCGGTCATGCAGCCTAGAAAATGCGTCTTGTTTTTGTGAAATTATGGTTTTGTACTGGTCCCGAACCTGTAAAAGACGGGTGCTAGTTGATAGGCAAGATGTTGGTGAGGGCGACTGCTTGGTGGGAGCCGCATTGGGGTTTTATATTGAAATGACGTCCCTCAGATAATGATTTCCGATCCGAGTACGGGACGCTGGCGTGCAACATTGCACGGGCGGCCACCGGCGGCTTCCAGAAAGCCTACGCAACGCCCAACACATTCTTCATCCCATACCTTGGTAAATGCATAAACCTTATGTGCGGAACCTTGCTGCCTGCGTCATGTGGGTGGTCAAACCATCCGCAGATTCTAAACCCCAACACCTCGCTCCATCTTAGATCCGACGTATTCTTTACATTTACACGCTTCACGCCGCACCTCCCTCGCTTTCCTTCTTCCTTCCTCATCAAAGATGGAACAGCCGCCGAAATACAAGAACTTCGGCGGAGGCAAAGGAAGGTCTCCTGCATTGTCTGACACCGGATACTGCACCAGGCGCCATGCGGACGCTTCCGCAGTCCCGGCGCTATGTAATTCTGTCTCCTCTGCGATGGGCCTTGGAAGATTCTCTGTCGGGCTGCCGCTTGGTGTACGCAAGTACATGCCCCCCTCTCCACCGACAATCTCATATACTGTATGTGCATCTCAGCTCGCAGCACACACAACACCCATCTATCCGACAACGAGAAGCCAAGGCTAACAAGTGCGTTGGGAATGCAGCACCGGAAAGAGCAGCCCTGAGATGTCACAAACAGGTTTCCCCGACGCCTTCGGACAGAAAACCACCATGGGCGGCCCTCGGACTTCACCATGATAACTGGCAGGCAATGTACGACCTGCCATCCCGGATTCCCAAGTAGCAGGCGGATCAGCTATCTGACTATAAAATACCCAACGACAAAGGCCGTTGCGTCGTCTTGTTGGATGTATTCCACTCGCTACTGCCTCAACAAAGTTCGGAAATCGCTGCATCCGGAATACCACCAGCCGTATGGTATGAGGATAAACACAACTAACCCTAAGGCACAGATACAGTTAGGTTGGTGAACTTGTCTCCGTCGCGTCTCTTTCTCCTACCCTTTCCGCTTCTCCCTAATGCGGTATTCGCTGCTCCCCTTTGAAATGTTTCTTTCAGGAGACGAGTCATCTCGATCGCTGGAGAGATATTCGAGGCCCGAGAAGGCCGCGATGCCCATTTCAGCCTGTTAGCTAATATTCGCTCATTAGATCATTGCGTTGAGCACCTGATAATGTCTCTCTGGTGCAACGCCACATTAGCCCATCTCTTACCACCACAAGCAGGATGGCGGCAGAGGGTAGCTCATGTGGGGCGTGGATTTGGAGGTGAGGCATGAGACGACATGTCGATGCGCAAATACGCAATGTGTCAACGGTGGTAACGTAAGTGGACAATAATTAGCTGTGATGGGTTGTGGACCTCTCCTTATCCAAACTTTGATTTTGCTTGACATTTTCAAGGTGCTGCTCTGTCAAATTTGGGCTTGGAATGGGGTAGGTAGGAATGCGCTTTGGGCTTCGTCGTTGGAAACACGCTGTTTGACCCAGGGATCGGCACGACCGTAGATCTTGCTCGGCCTGTTGGCCTGTCCCGAAGTGCGCATGAGTGTCTGTGGCAAGCAGAAAGGCTTCAAGTGTGTTTATGCATGTCTGGCCGATATCGAGTCATTCAAGTCTGCATACACTCTGTCTCTGATCGCAGGCACGGAATATTGCGACAATTTGAATGCGCACCCAAGCCAATATTGATATGGAATGTTTGGTATTCCATCCTGCTGCTCCCCCTCTTCTATTCACCACGGATTTGCGCAAAGTCTTCACACGTCTGCTGAACACGTGAGCTACACAACTGGGCTGTCTGTTCTTCGTGGCCATCGACATATTACGTTCGCATTACTCAACACAGCGGTCGCTACCAAAATTCCGAATGATTGTATCGATCATGCCAATGAGCGTCGTCCAGCCCTTTGAAATTCAACTTTCAACCCCGGCCAATGACTAATGACGCGGACAGGCCTCCATGTATAAAGATGCTCAAGAAGAAAGATGCAATAGCTCATAGTATACATATCTCGATGAGTATTCTCTTGAACAACTAATGGCTTCTCAATGGCCCTACTTCACCCATCATATTGTTCATCTATTCAACCAATTTCATCGCGGTGGGTGCCTGGGCTCGACATGCCTCGCTTCGACCACCACTGCCACCCGCCCAGAAGGGTCCATACGCTTACTGCCACTCACAAGCGTCGCGATGTCGACGAGGAAGTTGCTTCCCTGTCTCGAATCATTCACTCCCCGACTGTGGGGATCTGACGTACAAAACGAGTCAGCGTCAGCCTCAACTGTGCGCTAGGAAATAATTCTTACCGAAATGACATGTCAACCATCGGCAACGGCGCGATTTATTGCAAACAAGTTGGCTGAGACAACAAAAGACAACGTTAAAAATGGCATTCTTGAACCATTGACCACACTCTCGCCAAGCCTGGGGCCAATAGGCAGCGTGGCCGAGACACTTTGTTGATGCACTTCAGCCTCGACGGGCCGCTTGCCGAAATGTTATGACCGACACTCCCCGACGTGGAAGCCCGACGCTATCCCCAGACTCTCCCCGCTCCCCCTTAAATGTCTGGGGCCTTGGTGTGACAAACCACGTGGAACTGAGTATTCTGCTGAAGACACCGACACCGGTCAGTCATTTATTTTCCCCAAGAGCGCAAAGCTATACGAGACATCTGGGCATTGTGGGTCGCCCTAAATGCTGTCAGGATAATACGACATGGTCCTGGTACCATTGGACCATGGGAAAGCGTTATGAGCGACGTGACAACGGGGATCATTGAGTGAAGCGCTGGTTCCTCATTTGCTCGGTGACACCGACCTGCAAAGCGAGTTCATTTCTTGCGTTAGTTTCCTGGCTGAGACGATGCCGAGAATCTGCAATGAGAATGTCAAGGCGATGAACCGCGACGCAATCACGCAAGCGCTGTTCCAAGTTCTCGTTCTAGGGTATTCTTCCAGTGAGTGAGGTCCCGATCCTCGTCTTCCCAGTAGGCGAGCATGCCGATTGTCTTGTAGATGGCTTGATCCCAGTTGGGAGGCATTGTGCTCCCCGTCTTGGCCGCCGCCACTAGCACCAGTGCACTTCTGGTGCAAGCCCGAATCATGAACATGGATCCGTGATGTCTGTGATAGAACCCAGGCTCATTTGCTTGCACCTGATGTGTGTGTGTCTCTAGGCCTCTTTTGGCCAAGTCAGCAACCGCGGGAGATACTGATCGACCAGTGGCGAGAGCGCTGAGGCTGGCCATGACGAACGGCCAATATATCATTTCAAACAGATTGATGAGGCGGCCACGGAGAACAGACTGACTAATGCCGTCCTCTTCAAGAGGGGTATGGATGGACAGCTCTGCGGGCAGACTGTCAGACCATTCCCGTGCCTGCGCCTCATACTCCGGCGTCATCTCGGCCAGGACGTCAAAAAAAGCTGCATGCGACACGTATCTCTGCCGGAGGGTGGCCACCTCGCTGCATATACGGCTAGTGAGGCGCCTCAGTGAGATCTCGGCGAGATAGTACAGCCACGAGGCCCGCGACCGTTGGGCCTCAGTGTCAGGGCCGTCTGGGGATTCGGGGAGGGGCATGGGTGGTGCGGGGAAGAATGGGGGGTAGAGGGTGCTTCCGGAGTGGGCAATATCGAAGTCCGGCAGACAGAGCTCTGGCCGTAGCTCACGTTCCGACTTCCAGGCTGACCAGTACACAGCTTGCTCTTGTGTATCTTGTGCGCACATCTCCATAGATTCTGGGGAATAGGCAGAAACGGATGCCATGCTTTGCGCCCGGGTAAGGAAAGGAAAGTGTTGACAGGCAGCAAGTGCCTGCGAAAAGTAGCGCCATGCGTAGACGGGCTGGAAGACGTTCATCATGTAGACACCCGAAAGAAACAGACATTGAGCGCCAACAATGTCTGATCGCACGAGCAATATTCCAATACGCTTCTGTGCTGCTTGAAAGAAGACTTGCGAGTCAGAATAGGCCTGAGAGCCCGGTTTGGTGTCCACGCTTGGCCCAAATTCCGTGGCAATGCTTCCGAGGGCGCAAATGACCATGGCCAGACAAGAAGCAGGAGACCAGTCAATGCCGTCGAGAAACGCCCTTCTGACCATGCGTCGAGCAGAAGGCTCGTCCAGTATGGGATTTTTGCAGTGTATATAGAGAAAGAAATTGTCCAGAAGTTTATACAAGCGATGTGATTCCATGTCTACCAATGCAGCCAGCGAGGATGTCGTACTGGCTGAAGGTGAGATGGCCTCTGGAGGGAGGCGAGAATGCATGTCCGCGTGACCATTTTGTGAGTCGAGAAACATAGGCCATTGTAACATAAGGTCGACGCGCTCAGGAAGAATGCTGTTTAGTATGGGCGTTTCCTCTGCAAGTGTTGTCTCGTGCAGTTGATGGTTCTGGTTCTGTAGAGCATGGCTGCTTCGTCTGCGGCCATCATGGCTAACAATGGCGGATGGAGGCGTGACAAACTGTATAGATGCTTCGATGCTGTTTCCACTAACAGCTGCCAGGTCCTCGCCGTCATCATCGCCTTCAAGCTCGCGGATATTGGTCGAATCCAACAGGGCAGACCCTATAGGTGCGGTACGAAGCAGACGTTCCAGGTCATCCAGTCTATCGAGTATCTTCAGGCTCGCGGGGTCAAAGCTGGAGAGGTCGACGGGAGACTGGATGCAAGTGGCACCAACACTGACACAGTATGAGCAGCTGGGCTTTTTGTTGTCACACTTGGTCTTGCGAGCACGACAGACTTGACAGGCAGTGTTGGCGCGCTTCCGGGGATAAAAGGCGGTACCCCGGGCAGCCGGCCGCTTCCCGGGTCGGCGAACAACGGCACCGGCCTCGGCAGATGGAGACAATGGCTCAGGGGCGGCGGGAGGAGCCAGAGGCAGAGGCGGGAGGTGGAGACGCCGGGCCACGGGGAGGCTCAGGCTGGCGTCTCTGTTGGTGGCGTTGACTGTTGTCGGTATGCTGACGCTGAAGCTGATAGCGCATTTGCTTGGACGCAATGCCTGCCCCCGTTGGCTGCGGTGGAGCAAGCTGTTGCCCCTGAGCCGCTGATGGATGAGATGCATCTTGGGATGTATGGGACGGAGCCATGCCTGCGAGCTGGCATGCAGCGTAGCCTGCGGCTACCGATGCACAGGGTGCTAAGGTGAAGATGTGCGACGTGGTGTGAGCCACGAGATGGCGCTGGCGTGCTTGCCACCGTTGCGTCGCCCAAGGATGTTGGAGCCGTTGAGCTCGCTGGGACGGATTGGGGGCAACGCGAGGCGGTTGACTGAGGGCCGACAAGCCGACAGCTAACTTGGCAGTGGGCGTAGATTGAGTGCGTAGCGAATCAGCAGCTCAATGGCCGTCTTGGACGGGTTGTGCGTTGCCTCTGTTGATCCTCCGCGATCTTCTGTGGCCCTCTGCTCTGCTCTGGTCCGATGAAGCTCAAACAAGTTATGAGGCTGCAACGTTTCAGTATGGGGAGGATGATCCAGAAATTTGGGTTGAGCGGGGAGTGTCGCCGAGGAGCGCCAAACAGCTTGTATAAGTAATTATAGTGGTCTGACAGCGGCCTGTAGTGAGTGGGTGGCTTGCTCGAGCTGGCAGTCGCGGTGTGGGTGCTCTTGCTCTACTGTTCCTGGTTCGGATTTCGCGGGGAAGGTGCGAATAGGGACAGGTAATGCACAGGTGCACAACCATGAGCAGAATCCGGAGCAGGATAATGAATCAGATGCGTAGATGGTCAGATAGTCCCTAACAGTCGGCATAAAAGTTGCCCTCGTCATGAGACGCGCGATTTCGCTGTATTATATCCCCGTTTCCCCTCGCCTGCTTCCGTGGCATGCTGGGCAGCTAGCTGTTCTTTGTTGGGGGCGTTTTTTCTTCACCATTTCCTTATATATATATACGGCCCTTCTGTGCCCACCTTGTAACTTGACGAGCCCTGCCATGTTGACTCAACGGTGCATTGGGGCGCCGCAATCCGCTATTAGCCCGAGGACGATCCTCTGTAGTGAGCACTGGAAGCGCCGAGTCCAGGTGGTGTTAGGTAGGCACAGTCTAACGTGTGTCATTGTTAGTTTTTTATTCATTTCTTGGCCAACCACCTGTCCTCCCAGTCGTAAACTTGGCGAGTCGTGGCAAGGGTCTGAGGCGGGGTGAATGAGGATGTTGTCTGGCGTCGTGCTGGCGGATGTACGGGGGTAATATGGGGAGTGTGGCTGGGGAAGAAGGCCGAATGAGCAAACTGTAGAGGCGGGAGGGGTTGCTCATGAGAAAAAATTGCGAGATCATGCAGGGAGGTAGGATTCTTCTTCAAGATCGTGGGCAGCAGAGCAAGCCATTGGAACCGCTTGCGCAGACGGCAGACATGGGATGAAACGGGTATTGTCGGTTCCACATATGGATATTTCCTATTCAAACACTGGCAGCTGACGGGTTGAAGGGACGTAGAATATGCACTGCACTATCCAGATGAGGCAGCAAACCATCTACTATTTCTTCCTATGGAGATAATTTGTCTGGCAAGGGCCGATCCCAGCTGTACTGGTGCATGCGTGCCACCCAATACAAGCTAGACGAGGGCTTAAAGCAGAAAGACACACGCAAAAGCAATATATATATTCCCTGCATGCATATAGCCATCGGCCCATACCTGGCAACCATTACAGACACGACGAACTGCTCTCCACGCATCCTCGACAAGTTTTTGATTCACAGTTCGTTGCCTACCCCATACTTTGACCATGGGAATATACTATGTAACACACGGCCAGTACATCCGTACCAGCTACGGAATCTATCTATTAGCGTGCTACCCCCACAACACCAGTTCTGGGGTAGGTGGCAGGCTAGACTCACAGGGGTAGATTAAAACAGACCATGCGTACGGAGGCTCCATCTCCTCCCCCCGCCCTTTTTATGAGCAGCTGGGTCTTTCAGATCTGCAAGAAACGGACAGAACCGCCCGGGGAAATAAAGGCCGAATACTGGTTCGTGGATAATCCAGATGTGGGGAGAGGAAAATGCGTATGCCCGTAGCTATCGGCGTCGATTGTGGCACAGTGTTGACGACGCTGGAGACTGAAGTTAATATATCGCATCTACTATCCATGCTGTCTTCCTCTGCGTCCTGCTCTCGGCACCGAGAATGACAACCATCAAACGAGCCGATATCCGTCGCACCGCCAAAGCAGGCGACCCCTCGCTGGACATCTAACACACAGTCCCGCGCACTCCCGATCCAATGTAGGCACTCCTACGAGAAACAAGCCGATGCCAGGTTCAGGGCTGCCGAGGGCTGAAGGGTGGCTTGGTGGCTGCTATAAGCCGCCGTACGAGCAAAATAGAATGTGTGCGAACAGGCATCGGGGAGTGTCGCCCTTAAGATCTCTCCCCATCTGCTCTCCTTCCCCCGCAGTGGCCGCAACACCACTGCAGCACACCAGCCAATCTCGGCTCGAGGGGAGGAAGGAGCAAGGCACTCGCTTCAGTCTCCCAAAGGATCGGGGGATGATTTATTCCCAAATCGCTACCCCGGATTTATGCCAGCTTGCTGTGCCACCTCTGCCCAAACATCTTTTCCAGCAATTGCTTGCTACCGACGGAGTACTCTGCTGTGCGACGTAGCCCTTTGATCCCTGGCAACGCACGCGGCACCAACGAGAGCGAGGGACCAAGCCCGAAAAGAGGCTGCAACGGAGTCGGACCGAACCAATGGGCTATGTATGTCTGCGTATTTGATTGCCGCTGCAGTTGAAGCCAAACCGTGACTGGTCCGCAAAGCTCAAGCTCCAACCTGTCCAACCCCACGGCATCCCTCTTCCTGGCAGGACCTGGGTCCCGTGTGACAAGAGAGGTTCAGCAGCCACCATTCGGGGAGCATTGCAATAACCTCGAGATCGAATAGCGGTACTTGATAAAGTACTTGGCGCGGACTGCAGATTTGACACTACCAGTATGCATACTTGGCCCTCCGGCTAGCTGTGTTTAAGGTGAGGCTAAATGTATTCCAGCTGGCCACGCCTCGTACATCACTACTTCCCACCATGCAGCGCTAAAACGAACTTGTTCCAATATCTCACTACCCGTTCTGGGGGTTAGATGGATGTTGCTGACCCAAGTAATCTGCATAGAGTCTAGACGCATCGACAACCAACACGCGACTCCAAGAAAATTGTCATACTATATAACGGGCATCTATCCGTCTCCGTCTTATACATCACCAGTTTCTCTCCAGTCCAGTTCAACCCCCCTTTCCTCATTGGGGACGACAACGCCGATACAAGGTTAAGGATTACCTCCGGTTCCTCTTCGTCTGCCTGAGGACTGTCATATTGAGCAGACTCGTCGACAAGATACGGGTCCCTCCTCACGACTCGCCAACTCAATCGGAAAGCCTCTGTACCTCGCATTCGCAATGTCCGAAAAGAGAGATGAAGCGCCCCTCGAGGCTCACGCCTCGGGCATTGAGGACAACAACCCCAAGGTCGACACCATCCGCGTCGACAATCAGCAAGAGCACGAGTTGACAGTCAAGGATGTGTTTCGCAAGCATCCCGCCCTCGTCTTTTGGTCATTTTACTGGGCCATGGCCGCTGTTGGATGGTGAGTGAAATGATTTGACAACAACCGCCGCAAGTCACGCACCTCCTGGATAGGATTGCTGCACAGTTTTTTTTTCTTACCAGACGCCAAACGTAAAACGACTTGTAAACAACAATCAGAGACTGACATCATCTTCCGCCTAGGGGTTTCGATGCTCAGGTTAACGGCGGTATGCTCGCCGTGGACTGGTTCCGCCGCGACTTTGGCTACATCGGCCCTGACGGCCCGGTGCTCCAAGCCCGCTGGCAAATCGCCTTCAACACCATCAGCAGTGTTGGCCAATTCTTCGGTGGCTTTTTCTGCGCCTGGATCTCCGACCGCATCGGCCGCAAAAAATCTCTCCTCATCGGCATCATCATCGTCACAGGTGGCATCTTCGGCGAGATCTTCTCCACCCAGAACGGTGCCTTCGTTGTCTCCAAGCTCATCCTTGGAGTTGGCCTCGGATTCTACCTCACCCTCGCCCCGCTTGCCGCCTCCGAGAGTGCCCCCGTCGTCTTCCGCGGCATCTCCACTGCCGGCACGCAGTTTGGCATTGGCTCCGGCCAGCTCCTCTCCAACGCCGCCATCAAGGGGTTCGGCGAGCGCAAGGACCACTGGGCATACCGTGGACCCTTTGCAATCCAACTCTTCTTCTGCTTCTTCCTTGTCGTTCTGCTGCCCTTTGTACCGGAAACCCCCTGGTATCTTGCTCGCAAAGGCAAGCGTGAGGAGGCTAGGGACTCGCTCCGCCGCCTGTATGGATCCAACGTCGACCTCGACGCCAAGCTCATCACTCTCGAGGCCACCATCGCCGAGGAAGAGGCTGCCCGCTCAGAGGATGGCTCATTGATCCAGTGTTTCAAGGGGACCAATCGCATCCGCACCCTGATCAGCATGGGCGTCTTTGCCTGCCAGCACTTTGTAGGCATCATCTTCGTCCTCGGCTTCTCCACCTATTTCTTCAAGCTTGCTGGTCTCCCCGAGGGCCAGAGCTTCAGCATGGGTGTTGGTGTCACGGCCTGTGGTCTCGCCGGCAACATAGTCAGTTGGTTCGTCATCAACTCATTTGGTCGCCGCAACATCTTCCTGCTCGGCATGGGCCTCCTCACCCTCATCCTTCTACTCATCGGCATCCTAGATGTCGTGCCAACCGGTGCAGCCAAGTGGGTACAGGCTGCCCTGACTGTCTTCTACGCCTTTGTCTACTTTGCCTCCTTGGGTGCCATGGCCTTTGCCATTCTTGGTGAGGCAAGTAGCACCTCTCTTAGGGCCCCTACCACCGCCCTTGCCACCGCCACACAAGCCGTCATGGGCATCGTATTCAACTTTGCCATTCCTTACATGGTCAACCCCGACGAGGCCGACCTCAAAGGCAAGGTCGGCTTCATCTTTGGTGGCCTGGCTCTCTTGGCTAGCACCTGGGCCTTCTTCTACGTGCCCGAGCTTAAGGGCCGCACCTTTGACGAGATTGATCTCATGTTTCAGAAGAAGGTCCCCCCTCGCAAGATGGGCTCGTACGTCATCAACGAGTACTAGGTCTTTTATTTATGCTCTTTGTTTTGCGAATCTCGGGACTGTGGGTTTATAGCGGCGATGGGATAAATTATCAGCGTTTGGAATAGTTTTTTTTTTCTTTCTTTTTTTTTTTACCGCTTCTTCCGCATGAGTTCATGCAGCGTGGTCAGCTTGAGGCATTTTGGGAAAAGAGATTTTTAACAGTACATGTACCGCAATACACGTCTGCAAGACACAATTGATACCAACTCCATCTGGGGTTTAAGCATTGTCAGTGAGTGATGCTACTCGGTTGTATAGCTGATATTATTATTATGATTATGTCAAGTAGGGCCTGACTGTATCGACCTATAATTGCATGACCAAAGAGAGGTGAGCATGGAAGAGGCAGGGAATGGATTGCGGACATTGTGGAAAGATTAATTAAATTTGACCAATCAAGTATCTGCTGTCGTTGAATCACCGACTTTTGCTGTTCGACGGCCCTTTTTCGCAAACGCACCGTCGACCGAATCTCGACCATGTGCTCTAAATGCACTGCCCGACGCATTCGGTTCAGCTGGCAATGCACTCTCGCCCTCATGGAGTCGTATCTTTGCATTCCACCCCATGTACCACGGTCCATCAAATAGCTCCTCCATCCTCTCCATCGGCACGCCCTTGGTCTCCGGCGCCCAGAGACCGAGCACCACCAGCCCGACAAAGCAGACCACAGCCCAGAAGACGTACGCTCCCCACACATGCAGCGACTCAAACATGTTTGGCGTCACGCGCACGACGCCAAACTGGAAGAACCAGTGGATCATCATGTTGGTCGCGTAGCACACGCTTCTTATGCGTGTGGGATAAATCTCCGTGCTGTAGAGGTATTGCACGGTGCACAGCCCGATGGACCAGCCGACGGCGTAGATGAAGACGGATGTGATGGCGGCGTCCGACGCGGCCACATTCTTGTCATCAGCCCAGATGGCCATGTACACTGCCATGTAGATGTGAGAGGCAAGCTGCATGAAGAGACCTGCCGTGAAGCAACGCCTGCGACCGAAGACATCGACGAGGCCCCAGGTGAAAACCATGGTGAAGAACAGTTTCACGAGACCATAGGCGCCAGAACTAATCAATGAGCGATTATCCGTGTGGACACCAGCGTATCGGAAGATTTCGGGGATGTAGTATGTGATACCATTGCCACCACTCCACTGAGCGACAGTCTGCATGGCCGCTCCAAGAAGGAATCGCTTTCTGTAGGTGGGTATGGTAGCAATCTCCTTGCAATTGTAAATGTCGACGTGTCGGCCAAAGCCTCGTTTCTGTCTCGGATCTGGTCACGGATGTCGCTCAGTTCCGCATGGAGCACGGCGTCATCCTGGCTGGCACCACGTAGCTGAGCGAGCACAGATTGGGCTTCCTCGCCCCTGTTTTTGGAGGGCAAGCCAGCGAGGCGTATCGTGTATGAAGAAGGAAGCGAGAAAAGCAAGCCCGACCGGTATCAGGGGCACACCAAGCACTGTCCTATATTGAGTAGGGTTCGAGTCCATGCTCCTCCTAGCGGCATAGTTGACGAAGAAGCCTAGGTCAGTTCGTCAGCAGCATTCCAACATCAAGAGGAGGCGGCGCGAAGCGTAGCATACCTATTGTTAGAAACGAAAGTAAAAAGACCATGTATATCGACACAATCATGCCACGCGATTTTGTCGGAGCAATTTCCGACAGATATAACGGGCCTACGACGGTGAGCCCGCCAGCGCCAAATCCACTGAATATACGAGAGAAGAGCAACAGTCTCAGGATGCCGGAAGAAAAAATGGTGATGATCCAACCCGACATCCAGATTAGCGAAAACGCCTGCCATGTGCGCAGTCGACCGAGGCGATCGTTGATGGTGACGGCCAAGAAGGCACCAATGGCGGCACCGAGGACGCCAAATGAGGAGATGTTGGCCATGCGGGAGGCAAGCTGGTCTTTAGTTCCGGTCCATTGGCTCTTGGTGAGGCCATACTCTGATCTAAACGAGCGCAGGCTTTTGGCGCCGGCAAAGCCACCTTCATCGTATCCTAGAGAACTGCTGTCAACTGGCTTGGTTTCCCCCTGGAGAGCAAGCTGGGGGCCTGGGGCCAACAAGAAGGGCTGGGGGTAATTGCGAATCAACCTTACCTTTTGGAATAGCACCGCAGGAGATGACGATGATGGTGATGATGTAGCTATGTCGGCGCCAGAAGCTGCTGTTATACTTGGGCATGGTGGCGAGGGTGTGTACGACAAGCCGGACAAGAAAGCCTGGTCAGCACGAATGCTGACAATTCGCAAAGGGAATCTAGTCTCGTCGAAGCTGTCATCCGACCAGGCCTCGTGTGTCCAAATCGCCAATTGAATTCGCCCGAGTGATGACAATGGGGATGTCAAAAGGATGCGGCTGGGAAGAAAATCACAACGGGGCTCTGAGGTGCCGGTTTGTGGTGATGACAGGACCCAGTGGGGTGGTACAGCATTAGCGGGCTCGTGTCGTTACGTGAGGATGAATCAAGATTCAACGGTCAGAGAGCATGGGGGCCCCGTGGAATCGCAGCCCGTCACTCGCCGGCCCAAAAGCACGCACTAGGCGAGGTAGACTAAGGCACGGCAATGGGACGGCCGAGAATGCTTGCCTCCCCGTAGAAGAAGGGTGGGTGGTGGTATCTGCGGTGGCAAAGGCTGCAGCGGTGGCGAGGTTTGCATGGGGGTTTTTTTTTTCTCTCGGCTGCCGATGGGATATGAAGGGCTATGAAGGACATTGTGATGGGAGTGAGTGCCGAGCGAACAGGCGAGAAAAGACGGAGTGGAGAGCGAGCGAGAGAGACGGGGAGACGGCTGAGAGGGATTGGAAATTGTGGTTTCCTCGTCAAAAAAGCCAAGCCACCACCGGTCTTGGTGCCTCCCATCGCAATCTGTATTCAGGACGAACGCGTAATAGCGCTTCCGTATCGAGAACCCAGCAGGGCCTACAGGGCACTTTTGGGGTCGGTACCTCTCGTTAATGCCGTGCAGCCAGGCCGTGACTCGCGCTGGAGTCTCAGCCCCGGTGGAGCGTGGGCTGCTTTGGTTCGCTGTAATTCGAGGTTCTAGGCCTAGTTAGGACACAACCGAGCCGTTACGTATGCTGTAGGCTGTAGCGCAGCGCCGCCGTCCCGATTGGTCTGGCGTGTTAGTTGCAACATGGAAGATGATGCCATCGGGTAGTATCGAGGTTGTATCTTCTTCGCCAGAGAGTTTCATCAAGTATGAATTCATGAGTCATAGTATGGGGCTTAATAAGACGTCTTCTGCGGAGTATGTACTGTTCAATTGTATCGATGGAGGAGTAAGAACAATCCACCCGTCACGAAGTGCTGCCAATGCTGCCACACCAACTGTGGAACTTCATTTGCACCTCGTGAACTGTAGTGAACGTGTGCATTAACGATATGTGTTGATTTCGCTTTGTAGCTGGGCTCTGGCGCCCTGATATAAAATCTGTCTACAACCTATCCTGGTGTCTAAATACGCTCCAGCGGGCTTGATATTCTCAGTGGTATATAATTGGTGGTGTATTGGTCCCCTTTCTCGTAAATCGCGCTCAAGAATGATCGTATCCAACGCATCTCATCTTGCGGTCTGTTATATGACCCCTTATTGTAGATGATACATATGCAACCCATTGTACCGCCTCGGAGTCCAATCGCCATTCTATTTGGTACAACTGCGGAGGCCAATGTCTGACTAACCTCACCTCCTCTGGTAAATTTTCGTTGGTCCGGTTGTTTGCTCTGTTCAGTAGGCAGCCATCAATCGATGGCAATATTTGTAAATGACCCTCTTCGTAGTGTTCTCGAGTTTGACGCAGGGGGAAGAGCCTGCCCCCAGGCAAAGTCCTCTATACAGCCAACGCCCATCTCGAACGCCGCCGATAACTTTGCACACGATGCAGAGATGAGTCTGGACAAGGTTCCACGCCGGGCCAACGGATGCCGTCCACAACTCTGTCAGTGACGAAAGTCTTCCATCGTTATCTCTGACCTGGGTTCCGTCGGCAGAATCACCAGTTGCGCCATAACCTCACTCGCGGGGGTTGGGACCGGCCAAAAACCGCCGCCTACAGACCAAACGTGTTCCCTTGGAACAGGCGATGAGTCTTCCCCTGAGTATTGAAGAGGCTACTATTATCCAAACCTCGATACACTGCCACGACAACACCTGTTTTATAGACGCATTGGACAAACTTGGACCTCGTCGTGCAAGGGGAGTCGTGTCATTTGATTCGTCTCACTTCTGTGAAACATCCTCGACAATGACATCGCATGGGAATTCGTGCTTTGAGAGATTTTGAACGTTCAATGCCATCACTTATCCCTTGATTGGCTGCGACTCAGAGACCAATTGATCCGGTACGCTGACAAGATTAGGCAGCTGAAGTGGAATCTGCGATTGTAAATCCCCATGACGACGATGCCAGTACTTGGGACAATTGTTGCCGTGCCTCAACATCCGTGTCTGTATTGACCATCTAATACAGAGGCGCTCTGGGAGTGTGGCCAATATCGACGACCAGAGTCCGCCGAAGAGCCAGGGGACCAGAGTCCGAGACTCACTGCTCATTTGAGCTATCATCATGAGGTTCGTGAATAGCCCCGACCCGAGCACTAAGTGGCTCTAAAGACGACAAAGCCTCGAATACATCCGGATTTAATGGCATAGATGCTTGCCCGCCATGACTTGAGCTGGGTAGATTGAAATAGTTTGAGATGGGAGCGGCGTGTTGTTGAGGAGGTAGGTTGGTCGAAGAGAAACGTGACCATACATTGGACTTGAGAAAGGCAGCCCGTTCGATGGAGCCCGCGTTTGCGGACCCGGTGGCTGCGGAGGCGGTGTGTTGAATGTAATGCCCAAGCCGGCAAGTTCTCTCGTGATTAGATTAAGAGCGTTACCAATTACTAGGATGTGTTAATTCCTCGTCATAATATCGACATGGGAAGAGCTTACCTGGGCTCATATTTTTTACTAGGCCTAGGCTTTGAATGCAGTAGTGCAATCTCCGCAGTGCGTGCTGATCATCTGAGGATGCTTGCACTTGAAGCAGGTATATAGATGCTGCAATGTAAACGCTATAAGCGAGCGATAGGACGCAGTAATTCATACTGAAAGTCCTACAAAAAAGATCAAATATCGCAATTATTGAGGTCGCAGGATGTCACGCATTCGTAGAGATAATTCTGTATGGGGTATGACCCGTCCTCGTTGGTTTGTGGCTCGTGTCAACATGGGCCTGTAAAGTAAAATTTTAAACGTATGATAGAGGCAACTGTTTTAATGTCAATGAAAAGACTAGCAAAGAATGCCGTGCGGGTATTGAACGAACTTCATTGTGACAATATGAGACGGCGGTGCAAGCGTCGGAAGTGCAAGTGGGTCGATTTTCAGGAATGGTGGAAGCTGGTCCCACCACTGTTTCAGCTTCGGTTCTTGGGTAGTCAAACACTCCAACATCTCTGCCTCGGTATTCTGTAGCAACGGGTCATACATGTGGATCAGTATTTCATTGAATATTACAGACAGGCGACACATGCTCATGAAGCACGACGCTGAATGCGCTGTGGCTGGAGGATATTTCCAGGCGGCGTCAGTCTGGGGGGCTCCGAAGGGAACCCAAAGCTCATTTTCGGCTGAATCGTCGACTGTGAAAGAGTCAGCGGCTGACGGCGCAGTTTGAAGTGGCTTGCTTACACATGATATCCGGAGGGGAGATGCTGGAGTGCTGTAGTGAAGGTGAGCGGCCAAGGTACAAACTAATCAGCTTGTCCCAGAAGTAACAGCTCCAAAAGACTCGATGACGAATTTCGATGCCCTCGTCGCTGAGCTGAACTGAACCCGGATAACGCCGGCCGTCAAGACAGATGCCAAGGTGGTCCACGAGTCTGAATGCAATACCGCTGTACGTCCACGCCTGTGCCGTGTTGCCAAAACTGCACTCTTGGGCACTGAGGAGCAGTAAGGTCTGCACTGTAGGAATTGTGCATACTCCTGTCTTCAATTCGTCAAAGAGCATACTCCGCGCATGCTTTCCAAAAACAGCGCCGCCATCGTAGGATTCGTTGAGAAGTTGCTTCGTGGTGGGGTCGCTCTTGCCCCAGCGAATCGAGTGTGAAAGAATGGCGTTGAGGAGAGTATGAGAATAATACGGACCCAGAGATTGCATATCGCCTGCACATGTCAACCCATATTCTCAAGTACTCTCGCAGGATTTACATACGAGTGAAGGCCGGTCGGTAAATAAAATTGAAAAGAGGCTGTATCCAGCACCAGTGAACTTGGAGGAGGTACTGAAAGGGCTCCTGAATTGCGAGTAGTCAGTTTGGAGTTGGGTTGAGAGTATTAAGTCATGAACCAGAACAAAAGAACGCACAGGAATGTCCGAGAGGTTTTCGAGAGCTCGCTGCTGCCAAGCATTGCTCACGAGGCGCTCTCTCCGCTGAATGTCCATGTCATTGTTGGACATGATGTTAGCTCCTGGCGTGCTGCGGTCACTGGGTAGCTGGAAGAAGCTCGTGGAGCCATGGTAGGTAATGCCACCATTGTCGTCGATCTTGAGACCGTGGAAGCTCTTATTCAAGGCCAGATCATCGGTTTGCTGCCTACCATATGCCTGCGTATCATGGGCGACAAATACCGAGGGACTAGAATGAGACGAACTGGCGGCTGGGCCCATGGAAGGCGATTTGGTGTAGCTAGCCAACTGATCCTCGAGCTCCTTAATGCGCTCCTCCAAACGCTGCGTGTAGGAGAGGGTTGGGTTTCTATAAATTGTTAGAGAAGCAGCGCGCCACCACAATCAAGCGTCATGTTGACCGACAGTTTGTAGATGCAATCATCGTTGCGTGCTGCACACCGATGACAGACGGGCTGCTCCCCACCACATTTGACCTATAGTGGCACATGTGTTAGAGGCTTTTTCTTGCCAGTCGAAAAACGACGCACAAAATCCTGGGGATGTGGCCGCGCCGCCGCATCAAGGCAGATCAAGCCTGTTGCTGTTCGACGGCGGTCTAAAATGGTAGATTCCCTGGCTGTGATTGAGGGGAGGAGATATGACTTGACATACCTTTCGTCTTCGGCATGGCTCGCAGGAGAAGGCGCTCTTCTTTGTCGCCTTGGCCGAACTCGACTTGGCCGTGGTGGCCTTGCCCGACGACATGGTGAAGTGAGGACCGGCAGAGCGTATTCGCTGTCGGGGGTTATAAGAAACAAGCGCTGCGTTGGAAGATGAGGTCCCGGGCTGAAGAGCAATTCAATGTTGGTTTTTTCGAGAAATTTCGCCCCTCTCCCCGATTACCGAAATGTCCCCACCTTGGGATCTGTGAGTGAAGTCTACGATCCAAGCAGAGCGAGTTGTTATTGGTGACCAAAGCTGACCATGACCGCGGCCCGGCTGTATCTGCACCATAACATGGGGGATCTGCAATCAGGCTGGTTGGGCGCGGTTGCTGGTAATGTTGTCTAGGGCTGTATGTGGTGTGTCGAGGGTCGACTGTATAATGTAATCAACTCCAACAAATTGAGGGCCGATTATAGGTGGAGGTCGCGATGGGCGATGTAGGAGTTTGGGCCAGGCGGCTAAGAACAGCTCCAGAAGGGAAAGCTTGATGGGCTCCGGGAGCCTACAGGGGGGCACACAACCGGCTCAAACAGCGAACAGGCCTCATACGAAGTACAAAAAATGTACCTCGCATAGTGTGGCCGTTATGCGCTCCCTATATTGTGGCCGCCTGCGATAGGTTGGCCAGGCATGAAGTATTGATTTGTACTCGTAATGGCCCAAGCCACGACCCGCCAGCTACCTTGCTCAGCCACCGCCCCTCCTTCCTCGTTTGGTCATTTTGCAATGACGCTGGATCGGGCTTGCCGTCATGAGTCCCCTCGCGCGTCTGAGTTTTCCTCTCCCTTCAGCGCCTTCTCCCAACCGTGTAAACGGTGAGGGGCGGTGAAACCCGAAGTTAATTTATGGAGATTGGTACTGTCGTAAGTCGATGATGAAGCTCGTTAGCGCTGCGGTTACACTGACGTCGTCGCTGGCGTCTGGTTGGTCCCAGCCCCTAGTCGACGTGTGACGGATTTCCTCAGCCGTACATCTCGGGATGTTGGTTGGCTGCACCATCACACCGTGCCAGGATTTCCTTGCCTAGACGACATTCCCGCAGCCGAAGCCGACGCCCCCGAGTATGACACTTCGGTAGGGCTGGATCACGGAAAGCTTGTTCTCTGAGCGTCCTTTATTATGCATACGTAACCAACCGTCTTTCAGCCACTGAGGATCAACGATCGCGGCTGTACCCTGATACCCGTGGCGCCAATCAAGGTGTTCCGTGGGCCACAGGCCAATCGGGAAATATCATTCCAGGGGCTGGCGGCCGTTTGGCAACATCCCTCTCCTGTCACACAACTAATGGGTGTGCAGGGCTGGTTTTACTATATCGCACCGTTGTGTAGTTTCCTGCTAGGTCGTGAATTGTCTGCCGGCACCACCCACAACATCTGAAATCAAACAACGAGCATTGTAATCAGTTGGTAACTATATTATCAGTGAAGTAGTAGAAATAAACATGTACTTATAAGAATAGCACCTCTTTAGTGACCTCCTTTTCCCCTTACGAGGCCCATAACTTATGTATTCTATAAGTACTTATCCATCAGAGAAGCAGGGAACCACCACGTAAGCACCAGTAAGACACTCATTCCGAACCTAGGCAGTACACACGAGGCACTCACATATACTTATGAGGAAGCTGTAATGAGCTGTCCCCGTCAGCACTAATCTTGTTGGAGTAGATAAGTTGGGATTGTCCACATCTGTTTAGATTGAATGGAAGAATTGAACAGAAGACATGGGACAGGATCTGTCATCTAAGTTATTTACGGCCGCAGTCATGATCTTTTCCCTTCTTTCTCTTTTTTTCAATACCAGCGAGATACATCTGGTTTTATCTCAATACCTTCAAATGTGAGTGCAGAAGGGTCATACAGACTTTGGTGGAAAAGGTTTCGATTGCTGTCGTAGATTTTATTACCCATCCAAAATCTCAAAGGCGAGGGGCGTTCAACACTAATTTCAAAGCTATATTTATTTATTATGATTTCAGTGGTAATGAAGTATAGCTCTACGAGTAAGCCTTTGCTATGGGCATTGGTTTCCGTCATTATCCACAGAAACTCCATCTTCTACCCTCCACCTTATAAACCAACTTTCTCAAACTTATGCCTCATCTTGAAAGGACATTATTAAAGTCCTCAGGTCAATGGATTTGCCAGGGCTTCACCCTCCAGCCATCGCTTCAAATTGGCCGCCTGTTGCCCATACCAACCATCCAAATCAGTCTCCTCGACATACGCTGTATGCGGAGTCAGCAGAACACGGCTTCGCCCGTCTTTGCCCCAGTCCTGGCTTCTCCAGGGACTATCTTGAGTCAATGGTTCTCTGTCAAACACGTCCAAGGCGGCACCTCGGATTTTCCCCTGCTGTAAAGTATATAACAAGTCCTCCTCGACCACGAGAGGCCCTCGAGAAGTGTTCAGGAAGAAAGAAGACGGTTTCATTCTCGCAAGATCACTGGACGTGATCAAGCCTCTAGAGCGATCAGATAGAATCAGATGGATGCTGACAATATCAGCCGTACTAAAAAGCTCTTCCCGGCTAACAGCCTTGAAGGTTTTCCCCCCGCTGGCATCTTCAACAGGTATACCGGCCTGACGAGCCTTCTCGTCTGCCTTTTCCTGGGTGAGGTTCTCACTCCAAGCAACAATCTTCACCCCGAAAGCGATATGCATAATCTTGGCCACGCTGGCACCCAAACGACCGAGCCCGACTAGGCCGAGTGTTTTCCCCGATACAGCTGTCATGCATGTTGTTTGCCAGCCGCCGGCTTTGACGTTGGCGTCGTCGTGGGCAAGGTTTCGAGTGAGGCCGAGGATGAGAGTAACTATGTGCTCTGTTGTGCTGTCTACGGGACGGCTCGGACCAGAAGCCGTTCCTGCTACAGAAATAGGTGGATCATGGCTGGCAAAGGCCTTAAGATCGAGGGCTAGATTCCGCGTGCCAGTGGTGAGAAGCAAACGAAGGTTTGGGAGAGCATTGACTAAACCTTTTGGGAAGGGCGTTCTCTCTCTCATGGTACCTGTAGACTTGTAAGTATAATACAGCCAATTTTATAGAATCAACCGCGTACATATGATTTGGAAGGGTTTAAGGCGCGAAACAATCTCTGATTTGTCATCCTGGTAGGGTGGGAGTGTATCGTCAAAGTAGCTGAACTCAAACCTACTGTCGAGCCCGTCAAAGTGTGGCCTCGACACCTTTTGGTAGTCATCTAGGACAGCGACCCTGTAAGTTGTGGCCATGGCGAAGATGAAGCCCTGGAGATTCAGGGCTGGTGATTGAAGTCAAGATGTGAGAATGATGGGAAGATGGTGTGCTTGTGCAAGAAATCACGGCATAAATATTGTAGTGAGTAGTTTGTACTGTTGCTCCATCCCCGCATTCCCCACCAAGATAGAGGGATTCGCCCACCTCATGCAGTGCGATAATTATGTCTCAGTACTGCAGGTTTCTCATCATCGCTAGATTACAAGGTTTCTTCTATTTGATGTACAATGATAACTCAATCTTCGCTACGCCAATGTTTCTTACTATAACGAGTAGAGATCACATTTTCTGAAGGTAGCAAACTAGAGGCGCGAGTACCTCGTCCAGACATCTTCTCATAACTCCTCCTCAATTTCCCACAGGTTAAAGCAGTGAGGTTTGTTCTTGTGCAGGTTCAACTGGCCTTGCGGAGTACGCATATTTTCGGATGAGATGCTCCTCAGATTCCGGTGCCAACTCACACGCTGTTGGCAGACTCCAGGATGAAACCCACATCTCTGCTGCGTTCTCTTACCCTTCTCCTAAATCTTACTAGGCCTGCTGGCACCATCTAAGCGCAACACACAGCCATTGAGCATGGAGTTTTCCACAATGTGCGTCGCGAGCGCAGCAAACTCTTCAGGCTTGCCCATCCGGTTGGGGAAAATAAACGTGCTTTCAAGATTCTTCTTAATGCGGTCCGGCATCGCTTTTGTCATATTTGACTCAAATAGACTCGGTGATATGGTCCCAACTCGTATGCCAAATCTAGCCAAGTCCCTGGCCATTGGCAACGTCATGGCTGCCACGGCTCCCTTGGATGCCGAGTACGACACCTGTCCCTTCTGTCCATCGTGCGCAGCCGACGAGGCCACCATGACAACAACACCGCGCTCACCGTCTGCATTTGGCTCCGTCTTTGCGATGTGCGCGACGGTCTGACGGACCAGGTCGACAGTGCCACGGAGGTTAATGGCAAGCACAAAGTCAAAGTCGTCGAGGCTCAATGCATTCCCTCGACTGTCAAGGGTTGCCGCCGGTAGGCTTATACCAGCGGCTGGGATGACGCCTCCAAGGGGTCTATTGGATTCTTGCGCCCATTGCGCAGCGCCTGAAACAGCTTGTTCGACGCTCTGGGAGTCAAGCACGTCACAAGCGAAGAACTTGGCGGCTGATCCGAGTTTCCTGGCAGCAGAGGTGCCATTTTCTTCGTCTCTGTCTAGCAGGGCAACATTCGCGCCTTTCTTAATGAGATCCTGAACACAGGCATTTCCCAAGCCAGATGCTCTAGAAATGCGAAGTCAGGAATGGTCCAGTAACGACAAACAGTCCACGCATGTGACATTGATGCCGAGATAGGTACTCACCCGCCGGAGACGACAAACGTGCGATTCTCAATCTTCATAACTTCGGTTGTGTCTTAAAGCTGAAGGCTACTTATGGTAACCTGTACTTAGGGAATAATGTTGGAAGGGTAGAGGTCTTGTTTCTCATCTGGACAGAAGAGCTAATTAGCACACGACTGTCACAGTCAACTCGGACCTCGGTACCCCATACTAGTCACCCGTGTGTATTTTGACCCACACCTTGAGCATATAATATCCTACAGACAGACTAGATCGAAGAGCTGAGGAGGTGCTTTAATCGATCTTGTGGTTCCTGGAAGCGCTAGTATCACTGCCTTAAAGCTAATATGGAGCTTTAGAGTGTCCGAGGTTCTGTAAACTATAAAGGACAAACAATAAAACGAGTTGTTTGGTGCTGATCAATTTGACACCACTGGAATGGCTAGTGTATTGCTCAGTACTTGGTAGTGTTTTGATCTAAAGTACCTGGCGGTGCGACTTGCTGTAAGGAGTACTTCATTCAGACTAAGTCCTTGTATCCATGATCCCATTGTAAATATGACAAACACGAATCGTGAAGCTACCCCGTCTGACACCTTCAGATATAGTGGCCCCGTTGCTACATATACGCAGTCTGATCCAATCCAGATTATGTCGAGAATACTTCGGTTATAGAAACCTTACAAACCCCAGGCAGTGCGGTATAAGTTACATCTTCAACCTTTCGAGGATATACTGTACCAAAGCCTAAAGTACCCATGTCTTCCATTGACAAGGTCACGTGTGGAAACGTCAGTGACACACCATATCGCCAACCCTTGTCGGTACGAACCTCAGAGATAAGACCTTGCTGCCCTGGCACCTGATCAAATTCCATCATCACCGTGACCTCGCCTCCCATCCTGCCGAATAACACCGTATTCTTCTCACCTCTTTCTCCATCGGTTGCATTCACCGATAACTGGATTTGTTCCGACACGGTTCCTTCGACTGCGGACAGGCATGCGATAAACAACGCGCCATACATACACAATGACGAGGCCTAGGCGGTCGTCCGCGACCAGCGAGGAGAGTGCGGGGACGGAGCGAGAGCAGGTATACAGGCTCTACTATACAATGGCTAGGCACCACAAGGCGGGTATGAGCTGACAAGACCATAGGAGCTTGGGAGTATGTACGATTATTTGGCCAAGATTATATTGCTGGGACCAAGTGGGACAGGAAAGTAAGTCGCATGTGTTTGTGGAAGGACTGTTCCAACCACAACGGCTCATGTCAGTATGATGCTGACGGCGCAACCACTCGCAGATCCTGTCTGCTTCACCGTTTCGTAAAAAGCGAATGGAGGGTTCTGTCCTCACAGACTATCGGTGTCGAATTTGCAACCAAAATCATCAAAGTCGGAACTGGTGCGCGACGGAAGCGAATCAAGTTGCAGGTAACTAAACTCTCGTCGTTGTGCATGTCCATCATGATGCTGACAAGCCATCAGCTCTGGGATACCGCCGGTACGGAAAGATTCCGCTCTGTATCAAGATCATACTATCGCGGAGCCGCCGGGGCTATACTTGTTTACGACCTCACATCGCATGCGTCCTTTCGAGCGCTTCAGCCCTTTCTCAACGACGCGCGTGCCCTTGCATCACCAAACCTTAGCTTGATGTTAGTCGGAAACAAACTTGACCTCGCATCAGATTCACTTATCGACACTGGGCTGCCGCCACCAACCCCCACCAGCGTAGATTTCCTTTCAACCAGCAACGCATCCGGTACCAGTACAATCAGAGACCACAGTGGTTCAATATCAGCAGGGACACAACAGAGGGCGACAATAGCACCCGAGGGACGGGAAATCACGAGTGGAGAGGCTAGCCGATGGGCGAGCACAGCTGGCATTTCGGTTGTCACAGAAGCGAGCGCCTTGAATGGGGAGGGTGTTGACGAGATATTCGGCCGGCTAGCGAGAATGATCTTGACAAAGATCGAACTTGGCGATATCGATCCTGACGATCCTATGAGCGGCATACAATACGGCGACGGAGGCGGATGGAACACAGCCAGCGATGGTGGCAGTATCAAGAGCACCATGACTGGGGCAACGATAGATGACGGTGTCCCTGGGCTGAGGAGGCGACACAGAGGCAAGACCAGGACACCGAACTGGGGGTTGAGGGAGTGGGAGGAAGTCTTCACACTATCAAGTAATCGACGTGGACGTGGTGGCTGCTGCTGAGCAGCCGTTCAAGGGGCTTTGTGCGTTTCAATCATCTTGTTTGCGCTGGAGTTGTCACTAATCTGTTGAGCGGATATTGAATTGGCAGAATAGTTTCGAAAGCATTTTGATTCAGCGTCAGCCGTGTTTTTCTTTGGAAAGAAGGGGATAGACTGCGGTGTACGGGATGATAGCCTTGAGAGTAGACTCTTTGTTGACACGACTTTGATACCTTCTACCAAATGCTTAATATCATATCTCATCTGTTGCCGAGATGTCACATCACATTGGACCTTGAAAGTGAGCCTGGTATTCCACTGCACTTCTGAGGGCTTGTTCGGGCATGAATCAGCTAAGCAGATTACATATTAATTGACTCAGAAGCGAGATAGTTGTATCATCCTACAGCAGAGAGCATCATCTCTAGGTCCTGATTGTCTTGGTAGGCAATATTGCGTATGGAACCCCTTGGGAGGGTCTCCAATTTCAGGCTGTTTTAGCAGACGGCATCATGAATTCCCGTCCAGCCTTCTTAAAGCCGTGGTATTCATCGCGATGTGCATGAGTTTAGTAATCCCGCAGAAGCGATTTAAACTTTTGTGTCTATCTCTACATCTAGCTTGGATATATAAGGAAGTCTTGTGGCTCTGCCTGTGCCCAGTTTCCATACGGAATTGCTGTGCGCCGCCTTCGTCAGATACTTTGGAACACCATCACCCAGTGTTCCTTCCCCAGCTCGTTCCCCAGACTTTTGCCCCTCATTGCCCCTCCAACACCACCGCCTAACTAGGTGCACAGCAGACGACATTCGGACAGAATCTCCAGAAACACTCATCCTCCTTACTCTTTATCTTGTTATTTACATCTATTTGAATCTGCACGTGTCAGCCCATAGTTTCCGGTTGAGACACCTAGATCCTAACACGCTCTCACTGCGCTCTCCAACACCAGCACCCAACAGCAGCCCCTCAGGGTACATACATACAGACCATCCTTCTATCCTTCAATATGGGTCCTCGCTCCGTCATCGCCATTGATCAACATTGGCAGTTCAAACAGGCAGACGAGAAAGACAATTCCTATCTTCCTGTAGCGCAGTTCCCTACCAACGTTCATCTCGATCTGATACACAACAAAGTCATTCCAGACCCCTTCATTGGAAAGAATGAGCTTGATGTCCAGTGGATCGGAGAGACGGTCTGGGTCTACAAAACCACATTTTCCAGTCCTCAAATTGGCGAACGAGAAAAGGCAGTGCTAGCGTTTGACGGACTCGATACTTTCGCCACTGTTGCGCTCAATAGCAAAGTTATCCTGAAGACGGACAACATGTTTATCCCTGAAAGAGTTGATGTAACACGTGTCTTGAACAAAGGCGGCAAGAACGATCTTGAAATCACGTTTGACAGTGCTTACCTCAAAGGATGGGAGCTAGTTGAGAAGTATCCGGATCACAAATGGGGTTGTTGGAATGGAGATAATTCAAGATTGGCAGTCAGAAAAGCACAATATCACTGGGTAAGTGTTGCATAAATATTCATCTATTCAAGGCAGCCAATTAATTTAAAATAACCTCCAGGGCTGGGACTGGGGTCCGACGCTATTAACCTGTGGCCCTTGGAGGCTTATCAATCTTGAGGTGTATGAGTCCCGCATCTCTGATCTATACGCCAAGGTTGATGTCAGGAGTTCGCTGAAAGGCGCCAAGGTCATTGCTCGTGCCACCGTCGAAGGCCGGGCACCAAGCGTGCGCTTTGATCTCTCCCTAGATGGGACTCAAGTCGCAACAGAAACAGTGGATGCTCATATCGATGCATCTGCTACCTTCAACCTCCAAGATCCGGAATTGTGGTATCCCATTAGATACGGCAAACAGCCTCTTTATACTCTTACAGCAACCCTAATAGACAGTAAAGACGAGGTGGATACATTGTCAAAGAAGATCGGACTTCGCAAAGTCGAACTGATACAACGGCCACTAGAGGATCAGCCTGGGACGAGTTTCTTCTTCCAGGTGAACAACATTCCCATCTTCTGTGGGGGTAGCAATTGGATTCCTGCAGATAATTTTATCCCTCGCATTTCGAAAGAGAAATATTACGACTGGGTCAAGTTGGTAGCCGACGGCAATCAGTTCATGATAAGAGCTTGGGGTGGTGGAATCTTTGAAGAGCAGGCTTTTTATGACGCTTGTGACGAACTGGGCATCCTAGTTTGGCAAGACTTCTTGTTTGGTTGTGGCAATTACCCTTGCTGGCCTGAGTTATTGCAGTCAATCGAGAGAGAAGCTAGGGAAAATGTGAGGTTGCTACGTCACCACCCTTCCATCGTCATCTGGGCCGGAAACAATGAGGACTATCAATATGCAGAATCCGAGGGTCTTACGTACGATTATGACAACAAGGACCCGGATAGCTGGCTCAAGACAGACTTCCCCGCCCGTTATATATATGAAAAGATACTACCCGGCGTGTGTATGGACTTGGTCCCAGATACATACTACCACTTCGGCAGCCCGTGGAGTGGCAAAGACACAACAGATCCTACAGTGGGAGATATTCATCAGTGGAACGTATGGCATGGATCCCAGGAAAAATACCAGAATTTTGACAAGTTGGTCGGTCGCTTTGTGTCGGAGTTTGGCATGGAGGCTTTTCCGTCTGTCAAGACTATCGATGCTTATTTGCCCAAGGGCAAGGGTGACCCTGATCGATATTCCCAGTCATCAACAGTCGATTTCCACAACAAAGCCGCAGGGCATGAGCGCCGCATTGCGCTTTATCTTGTCGAGAATCTGAGATATGCCCCTGATCCGCTCGAACATTTCGTCTATTGTACTCAGCTCATGCAAGCAGAGTGCCTTGCCTCAGCGTATCGACTGTGGAAGCGAGAATGGCGGGGGCCCGGACGCGAGTACTGCGCTGGCGCTCTGGTATGGCAGATCAATGACTGTTGGCCAGTCACGTCTTGGGCCATTTGTGACTTTTATCTCCGGCCGAAATTGGCATACTTTACTGTCAAGAGAGAGATGGCGCCGATATCCATTGGCATGACGAGACGTGAGCACTCGCATCCCCGAGACAAATACACACGGGTCCACATTGATACGGAAGTCAAGATTGAGATATGGGGGTCGAACCTCATGCTGGAGGATCTAACCTGCGATTGCGTTGTCAAAGCATGGGATGTTGAGACCGGTAAAGAGACATTCTCCAAGACTGTTGCGGCCAGCATAATTCTCCCGGCCAACAGATCCACTGAAATCGTCGCCATGAAGGTGCCTGTTGAGCTTGCCGACGTCAACTCGGAGGCTCGCACAGTCGTAGCTGCATATCTATATCAGGAAGGCAAGAAGATTGCCCGATATGTCAATTGGCCGGAACCTCTCAAATATCTGCACTTGCAAAAGCCAAAACGCCTCGTGACGGAGTTGGCATGTGACGGCAAGACTGTTGCGGTGAGCGCAGAAGTGCCTGTGAAGGGTGTCGCGCTGGAGTGCGAGGATGACGAGGTCAAGTTTGACGACAACCTTGTTGACGTAGTGCCTGGCGAGATTGTCACTATTGGTGTCCAAGGGGCCAAGAAGGATTCAAGGATCGCATCTCAGTACTTGGGTATGCTGAGTTGAGGCCATTCAGGTAGACACTAGACCAGCCGATACACGTTTGTGCAATATTTACAGATTTTGAGGTCATGGTGTTTTCTGCAAAATACTACTTGATGCGGCCTGGTTTACGTACCAGAAACATCAGAGGTGTTGCCATCGGCGAAATGTCAGATATCGAAAAAAAAAACACCACTGGTTTGAGGCCGTGTGGATACATACGACTCTGTAGTACGGCCGTGACTGACACGCAAGCGAGCGTTCTACATACGAGAGGGACGCGGAGAGGCTTCGATTTGAGGGGTAGACTCGGCGATGCCAAGCAGTAACATTGACCGAACTTTGAGGTAAGCTCGTTCGTCTAGGAGGGCCCGGCGAGTTTATCGCAGCAAATATCGTCCAACACATCACAGCAGCGGTAGTCGAGTTAAGGATGAGACACGGTGCAGGATGCCGAGCTGAGTGAAAGAGAAGGTGGTAGTGAGATGTAGGGTGAAGGCCGGTTCAGGAAAGTAGTTGGGCGATATATTGTTGGTGTCGTGATAGGTGTAGTGGTTGATATCATGGGAGGGACGCGTGTAAGAGGGAGGTTCCACTGCCACTGCAACCCTGTTGTGCCCGGAATAGAGCTGGCTCGACATGGGGCAAGATGAGGCCGTCGGACTGCCCCTTTGAGAGTTAGCTCATGATAGCATTTCGAGGTCAGCAAGACGTAAAGCAGGCTGATTGGAGGGATGCACGAAGTTAACATGGTATGCATGGATTTGCAAGGCGGGTACGCACTGGGATGGCTCCCGGCAGATGTGAGGTTGTGGCGATTGGTGCAAGGGCATAAATGTAAGCTTGTATATTAAGCGTGTAAGTTGAGCGGCAGAGGGGTTGAATCCGGAGTGCCTACATCATATCACCATTCGAATATCCAATGACGGGATCGGCGGTATCACGGATATGGTCTTGGGGTTTTGGAATGGGTGTGAAGATGCGATACGACTACCATGTCATGGCTTAGCATCATTGCATTCATTGCCTTGGCATGCATGGTGGGTAAACCTGTTGCGAAATCTGCCAGCGGGGTTTGCATCTCCTACTGAATTACAATCCGCGCTTCACTTCCAATACGAATATGCTAACTAACAACGCGGAAAGAGTGGCAGGTGTAATATAGAGCAGTATTACCACCTCCTTTGCATCTCGCATCGTGTTCGTCTTCACGGTGTCTAAGATTGGTCACCTGCGGATAGAATATTGATTTCCGAAGAGAAGCATCACATCTTCCACTTGGTCTATTTCCCTCTTGTTTGCATCAAGTCGGCATATCCCGTCATCAGCCAGCGCGCGTCGCGACATGTCAGCCCAATGCACACACGACTTTAACAAGAAGGTGCTTCCACTTAGCAGGCAGCTTTGCCTTTCTGGGGTTGCAGTGGGAACCCCCCTCTTCAACCCACTGCCCTGCATCGCGCTCGTCTTCGGCGCCAATAGATCTCATCGAATCAGTTGAAGATCGGCGGCATCTTCGGGCTGTAGAGTCCCACTGGGTTTGTCTCCCAGGGCATCTCGACCATTCCACATGTCCTGAACAAGGCCGGAGCCGGATCTGCAGCCTCGAGGTGTGGGTTCATGAACTGAGTATGGCGAACAACAAAGTAACTACCTGGTTAAGAACAAGATGTGTGGCTGCAACCACAATCCGTCATCTTTTCTGTTGGGTTTTCGTGAATTACAGACAGTCTACTGCTGCTATAACACGGAAATGCAGGGTATGGTGGCATGGCAGGCTGGGCAGCTAGGCGCCAAGGTAAATATGCTTGCCAACACATACTCAGCCTGTGGCCAAGGGTTGTAAACTTGCCAGACTATACAATCTGCAAACTGTGGATATAATGCATCAGAGTAGATTGAAGACCAAGGCCATGGTTATACTGCTCACTGGACAGATTGCCCGCGCCGGAAGTCATAGAAGGCTCGGACGATGGACGGGACCTAGAAGTATCCGGATGCTCATGTGCGGACCCCAAACATAGTAATTGTCACTTCTCAAGACAGCAAAACTGACTGTAAGCGAGGCAGGTGGGCTTCTCGGCTCCAAGAGTCAATACCAAGCAGTATTTGAGTCCTTGCTATCCCTCACACTTGGGTTTACGTCAAAGGGGTAATATGATGGTTCTTGCTTGTTGCTCTCATTGCACTAGCACCCATAGTCCCGGCGATTGAGACACGACGAGAACAAGACTTGATTGTGTCTGCAGCTTGGCGTAGGAATATCCCCGAGGCTTGCACACCGGAGCCTGCATGAAGGCCAGAGGGCGTCGAGGTTGGTTCTTGGACTGACGGGGGAACAAGACGGCTTCGTGACGAATGACTTCGCACAAGCTGAGGTGTGGGTTGCGTGCACTCGTAGTGCCGATGGAAATCACCGCGGCTATGAAAGTTGCGATGGCGTCACGACAAGGTACTTGGTTGTCGATTGCATTGCAGGACAAGGCGCGTTTTGAACGAATGTGCTCGTGTGTTACAGGAGCGAGGAACAGCTGCCGAGGAGTGGTGCATAAGAAAGGCCAAGAGCATGTCACGTTGTGTATGCACTGTGGCATCGCGCTACACCCACTGTGGTAATGACTTTGGAGCTGGGACACTACGTGCGGCAGTAGTACGTAGGTTAGTTAGTTGGCAGGCTGGAAGGCCCAGAGGCGTCTCCAGACCTGCAGGTACCCCGTACAGTGCTTTTTCCTGTTCCCTGTTCGTCGCTTCCATCTTCAACCCTTCTCCTTCCCGTCTCGTCTCCTCAGCTATCACCAGCATAAAAGTAAGGTGCGCAACTTTAACAAGGGAGGCCGTCAAAATTGAGGCGATGCAAGAATCCTTCATATGGTCAGTTGCACTCATCTAGCCACCGGCCCCTGTCTCTTCGTCGGCAAGCTTATCTTCACCATTGAGCCACAGTTACATCGACCCTTTTCCTCCTCCCCTGGTCGGGAGCATTCTTCGGAAGACTACCTATTCAGAACCACATGTCCGTAGCCAGGCGAACCCTATTTCCGGAAATGCCCCGTCACCTTTTCTCGATCCTGCCCGAACTGGCCTGACCTGAGTTGTCGGCCTGGGAGGCACTAGGCGGTTGATGTGTGGTTGTAAACATCTTGCAGGTGGCCATCTCGCGCGGTTCGGGATCGGCTCAACAACCGTCAGGTATTCCGCATCACATCATTTGGCCTTCACCTGCCTTCATCTGCCTTCCCTTTTGCGACTCATCCCCATCAACTGCATCTCAGAAACCTGCCGTACGACCCCGTAACTGTCTGTATCAGGAAGCTACTCAACCTAGAGACCAGCCCGCTTTTGTGCATGAAGCCAAGGACCTTGGATGATAGTAGCTGAAGATGGCATTTGCCATCATGGCTCGGAATGGCTTCATTACGCTCTCGTATTTCTTACAGAACAATCAGCTTAACAAGGAATCGGCACTCTGGACGAAGGCTATAAAGATCGGATCGGATCCCAGATCATTAACTTAGTCCATCATCTCCAACCGAGTCTCAACAGCTTAGCAAACAACACCTTCTGATCAATTTCCCCCATCCGTTAACATGGTCAACTTCAAGAGCATCGCCATTGCGGCTACTGCCCTCTTCACTGGCTCCATTGCCGCTCCCTTGGTCCAGGACGGCGTCCACGCCAGCAACCATGGCAAGGTCATCGAGGGCAGCTACATCATCACCCTCAAGTCCGGCCTGAAGACCGCCGACCTCCGCCAGCACGTTTCTTGGGTTAACACTGTTCACAAGCGCAGCCTCAACAAGCGTGACACTAAGGGTGTTGAGAAGACCTATGCCAGCGACTACGGCTTCCACGGCTATGCTGGCTCTTTTGACAAGGACACCATCGCTGAGATTAAGAAGAACCCCGATGTAAGTGAACTTGAGCAGTCTAGAGCTCCCTGAATTTCCCAATCTCCCTCCCCCCCCTCCCCCCCCCCCTTTCCTTCTCTCTCTCCCTTTTCCTCTACATTCATGACGTATATTCCTTCCATTTCTCTAAAATCTCTTGCATTTCCCTTAATTATATCTCTCTACTTTAATCTAACAACCTTTCAGGTCGTCATTGTCGAGCAGGACAAGGTCTGGGAGCTCGCTCTCGACAAGAGGGCCTTGACCACTCAGAGTGGTGCCCCCTGGGGACTGGGCTCGGTCTCTCACCGCCAGCCCGGCTCTACTAGCTATGTCTACGATACCAATGCTGGTGAGGGTATGTATTGTCAAATGCCTCCAACACCTCCTCCTTGTCGTCATCCCTCCTTCGTCATATGTATGCTGATTATGGTACAGGCACCTTCGCCTACATCGTCGACACCGGTATTCGACCCACCCACCAAGAATTTGAGGGCCGTGCCTTTGCTGTTTACACTGCATTCCCCGGCCAGAACGCCGACACCTTCGGCCACGGCACTCACGTCGCCGGTACTATCGGTGGTAAGACCTACGGTGTTGCCAAAAAGGCCACGCTCAACGCTGTCAAGGTCTTCCAGGGCAGCTCCTCTGCCACTTCCATCATCCTTGAGGGCTACAACTGGGCCGCCAACGACATTGTCACCAAGGGCCGCACCCAAAACAGCGCAATCAACCTGAGCTTGGGTGGTCCCAAGAGTGACTCCTTCAACCAGGCTGTTGACTCTGCCTCTGCCTCTGGCGTTCTCTCCATCATCGCCGCCGGAAACGATAACCAGAATGCTGCCAATTACTCGCCCGCCTCTGCCTCTAGCGCCGTCACCGTCGCTGCCCTCAACCAGGACTGGACCAAGGCTTCATACTCCAACTGGGGCGCCGTCGTCGACATCTTCGCCCCCGGAACCAACATCCTGTCCGCCTGGTACGACTCTGACACCTCCACCAACACTATCTCCGGTACCTCCATGGCCACTCCCCATACCGTTGGTGTTGCCTTGTACGCCATCTCCGTCAATGGCATTACTGGCGTCACTGGTGTCACCAACTACCTCAAGTCGACTGGCACCAAGAATGCCGTTGTCGGCAACACCTCTGGCACTGTCAACCTAATTGTCAACAACAACCAGCCCCAGCAGTAAGAGGTGACAGTATGGATCAAATTCAGGTTCATGTATGAGAAACATATGCAGTCTCATGCACGCGGCTGGATCAGAAGCTATACCGCTTGAAGGATGTCAACTTTAATTATTTTATATCCTGTTCTGTGGCAGTGGTATGGACTCAAAGGCGGGTTCACGAATTAAAGATGAGGATTGACAACAAGTATTAGGGCTAGAACGCTAGCAATACTAGAGTAAATAAATTAAGTTCTCTAATAGTCCACTTGCAGCTCTGACGTGACTGTAATTCGCAAATGAACTCCTCGGTTGTACGAAACTAGCCAATGGTAACATTCAGCAAATTCACTTTCGTTGAGGAGAAATAAGCAAGGAATTCTCAGACTCTAACATACCATGCTTGTGTTTACTCTCTACGGTGCAGCCAAAATTGTCAAGTTTCAAAAGATGCCGTAGAGGTACAGATGAGGAGTTTCGAGTGCTCAGGGGTTCAAGTGATAGTAGGTGCCCCCTAAATGGTGGTCTTTACATTTCTGAGTCTCGAGAGTTTTGGAACAAGAAAAAGAATTGCTAATGGGTTAGACGACCTTTTATATCTGTGTTCGGCTTTGAAGGAGGGGGAGGGGGGGGGGGGGGGGGGGGTATTTCAATTAGAAAAGTAGTCACCACACCACTTGCTTACAGTTTTAAAACACTTTCTTACACGAATGAAGGGAATGTAATAAATGCGTCACATCTAACACTACTTGAGATTCTTTTGTAATTATAATTAGCTCGCAGTCTTATAGGGTGTTTAAACTAGTCCATACTAATAACTCATTCATCACAAAGATATATCTGATCAAGCGACACGGTTAAACAGTCTCGACTGTACAACGGGTCGTAGCATCATATTTGGAGTAAACTGTTTGAGCCTGGCCGGTCGGTATACGTAGATGTACCGATTAGGTAGACGCTCAATTCAACAAGTCTTGGGGAAATCAATTTCCTTGGATTTCTTCAGTAAGATCAGTGGGGCATATTTTAGATTCTACATTGATTTTGCCCTGAGAAATGTGAATAAATCTCCGGTCGTGTCTCGTCTGCATTAGAGTGTTCACTAGTGACTCTTTATGGAATCGGTAACGGGCTTCTGTGGATTATCTGCGTTTTTCTTTTGTGCATGGGAATGGCGTAATACTAAGTAATGAGACAGCGGGGTTTCGAGGGGATAGAAATGCCATGTTTTCATGAACTTGAGAAACAAACCTCATAAGACCAATTATTTGTTTCGATCCATCTCTAATCTTGGGTTGAACAGTTATTAAACTGCGTATTCCGTGAAAGAGAAGAGATTTCGACATCCATCAATCCTTATTCAATATGGTAAAAACACAAACTATTAGGAACAATGAAAATAATGGTGTTAAGAGCGGAGTCAGATTGTTAACAGGTTTTTCCCATTAAAGACCGAATGTAAATTCTAATCGATCGGCGAATGGGTGCAGAACGTAACAATTCGAAGGCAGCGGCATCGACTCCAGGGTAGGCCACTTGCTGAAACACGTGCACAATATGCTTAGGACAACTCCAGTCTTTTTATTTTTCCAAAAAATTTCGTCTCTCATCCGAAACAAATTCTAAATGCTCGTAACACAGCATACGTCTGCACAATTGCGCTATTTCCCTCGTTCAAAGCGCTTAATCGAGACGGAAAGCAGTTGCACAGACGAAACGTAAGTGACTTTCGATTTGTTTCATTCATCACATTTGCTCTGCGCGAAAAACCGAAAAAAAAAAAAACTTCACCGCAGCATCTCTGCCCAGCCACTCAATCTCCTCTACGAGTCTTCCCACCCGGGTTGGTCTTCCTTGGGCACTCGTCTTGAGCCGCCCTTTGGAAGGAGGCTGGGTCCAGAGCGTGGGAATCATTCTTGGTTCCTGTGTATGTCGATGCTGCAAGACGAACAATTGGGCCATCATAGTCCATGCCTGCCTGCATTTCCTATGGAATTGTGGTTATTTTCTTAAGCGGGCGTGGCTCCCAGAGTACCGACATGCATGCAGTGTGCGATTGTCCCCCTTTGACTGTTACTTGGAATTCTTAAGCAATTAGAAGCTGGGCATAGAGACGATGCGTGGGATGTTGACTGGCCGCTCGCGTCTGTCGGCCACCTCAGCCACAGCCATTGCCGCAATAACCGAGCTACGTCACGGAGGAAGGCGCCATTAGCCAGTAGTAGCCTTTGCTGCGCATCCATATTAATTGATATTAATCTTGAGTATAATCCTGGGCCATCCTGTGAAGTCTATGAGCGACGCCTCGTGATGCAAACATCGTTATTCTCAAACACAGGTGCTCCTCTCAGCACCTGCTGCTACAACATCAGCACCCGCCTCGGCCATGTCAAGCGAGAAAGAGCCCAGATTCGGGCATCTTCCCCTCAGCACCAGAGGCCCTCGCGATTGCGCCCTCACCGGCACCGCTCTTCTTAACAACCCGTCCTTCAACATGGGCTCTGCCTTTCCCCTAGACGAGAGGCGCGAGTTTGTCCTCTCGGGGCTCCTCCCGCAGAATGCGCAGACGCTCGACTCGCAGGTCAAGCGGGCGTACCAGCAGTTTTTGAGTAGACAGGATGACCTTTCCAAGAATACGTTTCTGGTGTCCCTTGAATACTAGAACGAGGTGTTGTACTACAAGGTGCGCCGCAGCTGCCCTCTTCATAGCAGCCTCTTGGCTGTTTGTAGCTATAGTCTGATTTGTTTCCCGAAAGCTTCTTCAAGAGCACCTCAAGGAGATGTTCCCAGTAGTGTATACCCCCACTGAAGGCGACGCCATCAAGAACTATTCGAAGCTGTTTCGACGTCCAGATGGGTGCTTTCTCTCCATCAAAGATGATAGGGAGCGCGTCCACCACCAGCTATCGCTGTGGGCGAAGCCGACGATATCGAATACATCGTCGTGACTGGTTTGTACCCTTCATTGTGGCCTTGTCTGTATCTGTGATTTAAATGCTGAATGTGTCCCAGACGGCGAAGAGATACTAGGAATACAAGCTCGCCCTCAACACCATCTGCGCAGGAATCCACCCAAGCCGCTGTCTGCCCGTCAGTCTAGACTGCGGGACAAACAATCTCGAGCACCTGGAAGACGAACTGTACCTCGGGCTGCGGGAGAAGCGTGTCCAAGGCAAAGCGTACATCGACCTGGTTGACTCGTTTGTGTCTGCTGCGAAGGAGCTGTCCCCGCGGGCTTACATACACTTTGAGGACTTTGGCATAACAAATGGTAAGACCCTGCACCATCTCCGTTTGCCCCTTTCAGCCTTCGTACATGTGTAGTTGCCAACACCTGCAGCGAGGCGAATCCTCGACTTGTATCGCGCTCGTATACCGTGTTTCAACGACGACATCCAGTGCACAGGCTGCGTGACCCTCGCCGCCATCACCGCTGCCCTTCGTATCTCGGGTCAGAAGCTCAGCGACGTCCGCCTGGTTGTCTTTGGGGCTGGAAGCGCTGGCATCGGCATCGCGGAGCAGATTCGAGATGCGATTTCCACGGAAGGGGGTGTTAGTCACGAAGACGCCTCGCAGCAGATATGGTATGATACTGCCTTACTCAAACCTACACCTCATTCATCTCCATGTAACTAACAAGCATCAGGTTGATTGACAAGCCAGGCGTCCTCACTACCGAATCCGACGTGTCCAAATCCCAGAAATCATTCGCCCGAAAAGCATCAGAGTGGAAAGACAAGAACCTAGACCTCCTATCCGTCGTGCAAAACGTCAGACCATACATCCTAATTGGCACGTCTACGGTATTAGGTGTGTTCATGTAAGACGTTGTGAAAGCCATGCTCAAACACTGCCCCCGACCCATCGCCCCCCCTGCTCTCCAACCCAACGTACCTCCACGAAGCCAAACCCGCCGACCTCCTCAACTGGATAGACGGCAAGGCCCTCGTCGCTACTGGCTCGCCCGTCGACGCCGTCACCGGACCCTGGGGCTCTGGCGGATCAGACATCACCATCGAGGTCGCAGAGTGCAACAATGCTGTCGTTTACCTGGGCATAGGCCTAGGCGGCGTGCTCTCCCGCGCGTGCCTCCTCTCTGACGGCATGCTCGTGGCCGCCGTGCAGGGCGTCTCGTCACTTAGTCCAGCTCTGCAGGACGAGAACACGCCGCTGTTGCGGATGTAGAGTCCGTGAGGGAGGTCAGCGTGCGGGTGGCGTGAAAGATCATTCAGGCTGCAGTTGAGGAAGGTCTTGCGACGGAGGACGATATTCCGGCTGAAGAGGGTGAGCTGGAGGAGTGGATACGCGAGCAGATGTGGGATCCTGTGTATCGCCCGTTGAGGTTTGTTAGAGTGGAGGAGGCGACGCGTGCGGCTAGAGGCGAGATGCTGATAGCTGGGAAGCCCAAGTAGAGGCTATGTGCAAGTGAGGGCATGCAATGTGAGAAAAGTAACAATATACTGACATATCAGTCTAGAAGTAAACGTGGCATATTTTGTTCAAATTGCTGGTTGAATTCGTTGCGTGTACTCGGTACAATTGTCAAACTATACAAGAAAACAGGGGCACGCGCGTAAATCATGTTTCTGACAACTTCATCCTACACAGAACAACATACAGCAAGATCCTACCGTCTCTATCAACTGGTGCTACTACACATCCCTCACAGCACACCTGCCCTCGCCGCCTCTCCCCCATGGTCCTTGACAATCTCCTCCACTCTCGTCTTGCCCCTTAGACCATCATCGACACCCATCCTGCGAGCGACATATCGCTGAGCCACCACGCCGACCGCCAGATTCAGCGTCTCCTCGATCCACTCGGCAACCCACTCTCTGGGGTCGACGCCGCCGTTTTCCACAATATCCTTGATCTCGTCCGGGATACCAGCGTCGTAGGGTTGCTGGCCGTCTTCGCCGGATCGAGGGGTCAGGGCCGTCTCGGCATCGAGCCAGTGCGCCCATTTGGCGGGAACAGACTGGCTGACCGTGGCGAACTCAATGTCGTGGATGGGGTCGAGGATGAAGATGGCGAAACGAACAAGCTCACCATCGTCGTCTTGGTCCACGACGGGAGAAGCCTCCTTCTCCTTTTCAGCAGAGGCTGTCCGCGCAAAGAGCACCTTGTCTTCATCACTCGAGATGGCCTGGACAGCCAAGAACAGGTCTGACGTTCGTACAGGGTTGCTCTCGCTCAGATTCTCGGTGGCCCGAGTCTTGGCATCCTCGATGCCACCATGGGCAGCAAAGTATTCGGCTGCGTACCCTTCCGCATTGGCACGGCAGAGCTTTGTGCCCTCGGTCAGACCCTTTACCAGCCCTAATTCGCGGGGCGAATCAGTCTGTCGCCACCACGGGCCATCACGCCAACCCGCGGCGCCGTCGCTTGTTCGTCGAGAGCTGTTCTCGTGGCCCCGCTGAACGACGAGAAGATCGCCTCCTTCGACTTGGGACATGACCCGAGCAAAGACGCCATGGATGAGCGGATCAAGGGATGGGTAGCCGACTAGGTCGTGGGTGATGTGGATGAGAAGGCGTTCGTGGGAGCTGATGGGAGGTGCCAGCGTGTGAAGAATGTTGGTAAACGTAGGCAGGGCGCGATGGCGAAGTTCGTCGCCTTAATTGTGTTAGCCGCACGCAGTGATGGACGGATCAGCTTCATTTCCAACCTACCATAGCTCTTGAGAGTCCCTACATCGATGGCGCTGAGACCTCTGACCTGGCCCGCCCACTTCTGCGCCTCCTCATTCTGCTGGATCTCCTTGTAGGCATTCTCGGCGTGCTTCATGGCTGCCGTGGCGGTGGAAAGAATCCCACCCCACCAGCCTCCACCAGACTGCTCCTGCTGGTGCTCCTCGACGATCGCCCTCTTCTCGGACTCGTGCAGCTCAGAGCTCGTTGCGCTCGGGGTAAAGCTGGCCTTCAGGCTCGTGGAACTATCAGTCGACTTCCTGGTAGCAGCGTCACCGACGGGAGGTGTGGCGGCCTGCCGTCGAGCAGCATCCTTGATGCGAGGGGTGTGCGGGCGAGAAGAGACCGGGTCCGCGTTAAGCTGGGACATGAGATCAGCGAGGGGGTCATCCTCCTTGTCGTTGGATGCTCTGGCGCCAGCAGCCTTGGCCCCTTTGGCCCCCTTGGGGATAGAAGCTGTCTTGGACTCGATGCCAGAAAAGAGATCGTCAATGTTTTCGTCATTTGCGGGCGTCTTGGTCTTTTTGGAAGCCATGATGACAAAAGACGACGGCTTGCTGTCGCGGGGTGGTCGAGAGTCACTGAGAGGAGAGAAAGCTGCCGATTTGGCGCCCGAGTTGTGAGAACGTCTGTTATGACAGGGGTAATGACGACCAGCCAAGGGAAGTGCTGAGCTTCGGGTGGGAGATGCAGATTCGAAGCGCAGAGCTGTGCCTCGCGTTGCAGACTTGCAAGAGGTGTAGTCCGCAAGTGTTGGTAGAGCGAGAAGTGGAGCTGGGACGGCAAGGAGGTTGCCAGCTATGATGCTGCTGGTGAGGCTTGACAGTGGTAGCTGTGGAGGTGCTGTGGCTCAATCGCCAGCGCCTCGTTAGGCCACATTGGCTTACATGAACGGGGCACAAAAGGTTGTTTTTAGTGCTGGACCCGCCCTAACCTCCCGCCTGACGTCGCCGTGGACCATTATGGTACAAAAAATGGAGTAAAGTCCACACGTGTACGAAGTAGAGATACGCAGCACCTGACCTTTTGCGCACATCACAAGCTCATCAGTAGTTACAGCGCTGCCTTCGCTGTAAATATTCCCGAGGCCAGCAGGCAGATTCTGTAGGGCAATGTAGGTACATCTATAGCGCTGCAGTGTTTGCTGGTCGTTACAAGTCCTCCTTATGCACTGGTGATGCACAAGAAACTGCACATGAAACGAGGGCAGCATGTCTCTGGCACAGCAGAGGCCCGCTCCTGGTCCTTGTCCTGTCAGACTGCAGTCAATAGCTACCCAAATAAACGCCTGACTCCCTGTCGGCCAAGATGGGCTACCGAATAAACAAGGCAGACCATCTGCCACAAGTTCTTCGGGGAATGAACGGAGAAGCGGGAGCGAGTGAATTGGGCATCACAAGGCACCCGGTAACAGGGTGAGTGAAGGCAGCTTTCATGCCGGCACCCTAGTTGGTTGTGCTACCAGTGGAGTACCGCACTCTTATTCTCCTCATCACAGTATCAAGGCATTGCATAAATCACGGCCAGCTTGGGCAGACAAGGAAAGCTTGATCCATACCATACCATACCATACCATACCATACCATTGTACTTTCCCCTACAATAACAGCAACAACAAAGCCATAATAATAAGCTCGCATCACCACTCAGAGAACGGTGGCCAGTCCTGAACCGGCCTAGCGCAGACCTGTCCGGCTCTCATCTCGTGCGCTCATTGGCTGCCAGTCACTGGCGGAGGAACCCCGGATGAGAAAGACTGTGGCCAGGGGGGCTGGTGCAAGCTGGCATGCCATCGCAGCCAGCCTAGAGCAGTACCGGGTACATGCTGTCACTGCAGGCTCGGTGCTGGCCCGGGGGTAGCTGTACACGCTCATTGTTACTGTGCTTGGGAGCGCCATTGAGCCACACCCAGCCAGCGCCACAGACACAGACGCAGACACCTCAGGAAAAACGACGTAGATGGTTTTAGTACAGCAAAGGAGAAAGCAGCTTCGTCTTATGCAAAACCCATCGCACCACGCCTCTGGTATTTTGGCCTCTTGCGTCGTCACAGCGGCTGCCAGAGCTTCTTCTCGCCGCCTGCCCTCTTTCACTAATTAATTCCACGAGCCGTGCTTTGCTGCGCTGCGTCGGCTGCCCTGCTCCCTGAATTTTTTTCTACTCATTTCCCCCATAGCACCACCACGGCACCACAAGGTGGCCCTCCTCACACGCCTCAATTCTGCTACTCTGGCTCATACAGAAGCCCTCTCCCACCGTCGCCTCTCAACGCACTTGACAACCGCCATCCTAGCCGCGCATCACGGCTCTCTATCTCGTTATTCACTGTCTTGTGCCGCTTACAGCGTCTCTTTCTGGATGACTTTGCCGTTGTCCCGTCGTGTTTCTCTCACACATCTTACACGCACGCCTCCCTCTCTCAAAAACCTTACTGGCTGCGCTGCGTCGGCACATCATGGACCGCGCTGCTCGCCGGACTGTATCAAATCGCCGCAAACCGCACGCTGCTTCCACCTCTCCCCATTCTACCCCAGAGGTCTCATTTGATCACCAGTCGTCGGTCAGTCCGGATCTCGCGCTGTCTTCTAATACGCCCCAGACCGCGCCACAGAGTCGCCGCGGTAGCAAGGCGCTCCCACAACACGCCTTCAACTTCTCAACGCCTGGTCCTCATCGCACGCAAAATTTGCGGCGGCGGTCCAGAACCATGGAAAACTACGGCCTCGCCGACGAGGACTTTGATGACGACAGCCCCAAAAAGGGTGGCCATAGTCTTCGCAAGCGCGCACGTGTTGATTACACATTTGAGCACATTGACGATGAAGTCGTCGTGCCCAACTCTACTGCAAGCGCTCGCGGCAAAAAACGCAAGCCTGAACACATCTATGATTTTGACGATGCCCATGGCCATGGTGCTAAGCGCAGAGGCAATTCGCTCGGCGCCGATACGCCTAGCAGCCGGCGACGCAACCCGTCGCGCAAGTCGTCAGAATTAATGGCGTACAGTGAAAATGCGGATGAGGACAACAATGACGTTCAGGACACTATTGAGGTCGGCGTCTCACTCTCAGACATGGATAGCTCAGAGATGCGCCCCGCGCAGCCATTCAAACGCATCATCGCCAGGTCGCCTGAATGCCGCCGCTCCGCAGGACTTCCCACAGTCGACCGCCCAGGCTGATGGCCTGCCTCACCCCAGTGACTACTCTGATATTTTTGCTGACCAGAAATCTGAAAACGGCGCTGTACCATCTGATGCACCGTCAGCACCCATAGTGAGTGAGCCGATCGCCGCGTCAGTGGAAGACGCTGCACCAGGACCTGGACAGCAGCTGCTCAACGAGTCCTCGGGGGCTCAACCTGGAATCAACAAGACAGACGAGGTTGAGCCTGAGATAAAGAAGGTGGACGACGTCGAGTCTGACATTAAGACGGCCGATGCGGTTGAGCCTGAAACTAAGGAAGCAAAAGAAGTTCAGTCTCAACCTGAAATCACCAAGCCTATTGAGCCAGAACCTGCGACGAAGCCTACCGAGGCTGAACCGGAGGCCAAGGCCAAGGTTCAGGTTAAATCGGAGTTCACTGAGCCAAATCAGATTGTCGAGACTGAAATCAAGCACGCAGATGAAGCACAATCTGAAATTGAGGAAACTGATCTAGTACAACCTGAGACCAAGGCTCCCGATAAAATGCGAGCTGAAAACCAGGAGGCTGATCAAGCACACTCTGAAGCCAAGGATTTGGATCAATTGCCGTCCGATGCCAAGCAGCCCGTTCAGGCACAGGCTGATATCGAGAAGCCAGTACAAGAACAGCCTAAAACTAAACAGCTTGATGACGCTCAGCCAGAGTCCAAGAAACCAGATGAAGTCCAAGAGCCGCGTGAACCACCTCAGCAACCCATCCTGGCCGAGGATGCGCCATCTACAATTCCAGATACCCCCGAGGCGCCAGTATCACATGCGCTGGTCGAGGCAGTTCAATCCTCTACATCTGATGTGCTGGCAGATACTCCAAAGCATGTGGCTCAGAATAACGCCTCAACAGAAATTCAAGTGGAGAAAAAACTGCCTCCCACAGACTCTGAGCCTCTGCCATCACAGAGCGAGGACAATAAACCCGACATCGTTGCAGTGCAGGCGGCTGAAGGCCCTACCGAAACTGATGTATTAATTCAAGAAGACACTGTCATGGAAGACACTACCCCCCAAATCTCGGAGGTTTCTAAACCCGACGATGAACTCATTGCGCCTGCTGCGAAACATCTGGAAATGATTCCGACAACAGTCGCCGATCCATCTGAGCCCGTGGCTGAGCCATCTTGCCAACCTCCTGATGAATCATCTAAAGAGTCATTGGAAGAACCATCGAATCAACAACCTAGAGAGCCATCTAAAGAGCCGTCTCTGTCTATCCCAGAGGTTACCGTCTCAGACATTTCTGTAACGGCGCCAGCCGAGTCGATGGACGTCGACCCGCCTCAGACAACGGTCGAGGTCCAGCAACAGCCATCGACTCCGCAAGCTCAGTCAGAGATTGATCCAGATCATGACAAGCCTCTGGTTCAATCAGGGGATATATTGGTTCAGCGTGCAGAACTTACCGAACTTGGAGCTACCCCCACAACTGACGAACAAACTGCCTCGGTAGAGGAGCCGCAGACGCTCCAGCATATTGAAATGGGCCGCTGGGCACATCTCACTCCGTATATAGATGGAGAGTATGTCTCTTACCCCGAGAGAACTTCCCTCTCTGAGGATGGCGGCACCGGCGATGATCAAGCCAATGACGAGAAGGACACTGACAAAGATGGCGAAAAGGATGCCGACAAGGATAGCAATGACATGGAGCCAATGGTGGAAGACAACGACGATGTACCTGATATTACCATGGGAGAGGCCCCTACGCCGGCATTGAATACCCCTACCCGCGGCTCTCCGGTTCCCGAGTCTGTAGAACCCACGGCCTATAATTCCCCTGCTCCTGGTTTGGAAGAAGCTGATGAGGCCGACGTGTCTGAATCCCAAGAACCGCCAGAAAAAAGCCGCTACTTTAGCTACCCCAAACTTCGTGATGCTGAGGAGTACATCGCTGCCCTTGAGAACTATGAAGATATGTCGACTTCAGATTTGTATGAGATGCTGGAGGCCATCAACGGGTCTCTGACCGAGTGGCAAGATGAGTGGGCCGGGCTGGGAAGAGTTGTGGACGACTATGAGAACTCTCTTCGTCGACGCCTGGCAGATGGCAAATATGAATCGCGGACCCGCAATCTGGATCAACATGGCATCAACTATGAAGAGCCTGACTTCGTAGTCAAAGGCTATAAAGCGAAGGAGAAAGAGCTGATGAGTGAGACCCGCTATCTACAATCGCAGGATCGGATCATGGCCGCTACCTATGGCTTCGAATACGACCCCCATCCATCCAAAATTGGCCGTCAAAATCCTGAGACCCAACAGGTTGGCATCATGACAAGGGGACGCTCCTTGCGAAACCAACCACGGCAAACCGCTAAGGCGACGGAGACGGACGAAGTCACCGGCAAGAGGCAGCGCAAACCTGTTCTTGCTTTTGATCCTGCCCCGACTCAGGACGTAAGCCGAAGCTCCACACCAGTGCCAACGAGGGGAAGGCGGCGCAGGAATGTCAACGCAGATAACGATGATATCCAACCGACGGCAACCTCGAGCTTCAATGGCGATGTCAACTCGGACGCTGATGAAGGGCTGCCAAAGACCCGGCGCAAGCGCGGGCCTCGTGTAAGGGCAAATGTTCCCATCATTACAGAGGATTTCCATGCGGCTGAGGAGGTCGAAACGCTCGAGATGAGTCGGTCAGACCCGGCCGACGTGGCCGAGCCAAGGTGCCTGTCAAATATGATGACTCTCTCGCTTACCAGTATGCGGATGAGGATCTCCAGCGTGATGAACACCAGCGCTACGAACACCAGCATGAGGACTATAAGCGTGAGGATCGCAAGCGGGAAGATCGAAGGCGGTGAAGATAGGAAGCGTGATCACCATAAGCGCGAAGATCACAAAACGCGACCACCACAGGCTTGACGACGACCAGCGGGGTGAGACGAATCATGCTAATCGCCGGATGCTCACGCTTAAAATCCCCATAATCAAAAACTTCAGTGAGCCATCGTCAGCCATTACGAATAATGGCGACTCACGACCCTCCACCGCTGAATCGGAGTCATCTTCGCACACTGCCGAATCATCATATTCCTTCCGCCCGAAACGCCAGAAGCGTTTCCGAGACGAACCTGACGAGAGTGACAGTATTACCCAACCGCCTGCCAAGAAAAGGGGAAAGCGGAATACCGGAGATGACATTATGCCGTCCATAGACTTCAGCGCCATGGACGTAACGCCGAATGCGGGCCAGCGCAAGGTTTCGAAGATCAAGGTTGTGCGGACCGGATTCGACAAGCCGCAATGAGACGCCATCCCTCCATGCCACAACCAGACGATGGCGACGAAACGCCAAAGGACTACAAGTCAATGACAAAGTCCGAAAAGATGTCGGCGTCTATGAAGAGTATGTTGTATAGCTGTGTGAAGAACGAATGGTCAAATGTACTAACTCTTACAGGCCGCTGGGCAAACGGCAACATGGCTGGTGCTGTCGAAAAGCGAAAGGCAACGCTTGCAGCCAAAAAGGCAGCTCAGGCTGCATCAGAGACTAAAGTTGGGTTGATTGCCCCAAAGCCGAAAGTGAAGCCTACCAAGAAAAGCCCTGGAGAGCAGGCGAGCAGCCCACCATCGTCGTATTTACACAAAGATTGCCTGGATGGGCGTTTCCATTTTCGACAAACTAGTCAGTTGGTGAAACGGTTTCTCTTCTTCTTCTGGTCGAAGCCACTTACCCACTCACCCATAAGCCGCCCTGAGTTTTGAACACGGGCCCAAGCACCTTACTTAGTCCTATCGACTGCCGGCGCCTGACCCTGCACACACTTTACAACATGGGCCATTATACCTACCCTCCATCCAAAAGTGACGATTGAGCACAAAAGAAAGAAAACCACAGCACCACCACACCACCCAAAAAGCCGACGGGTTTCGAGGGAGCTGGCCTCCCCTCTCGAGCCAAACTACCTGTATCATATACAGATAAGAAAAGGGGACTGCAAATCATGTGCCACCCGTGGCCCTCTGGGCCGCACCACCCCCAACGATAATAATTTTTGGAGCTCCTGATGCAAGAAACAAAGCATCATGAAATAGCGGTCCTTCGCACCCAGGCATTCGGTTTACCAATTTGCCCCCCCCACTTTAGGCAGCTGTTCTTTTTCCTTCCTTGTCTTCGTGTTTTTCCTGCTGATTCCCTTTCTTTGTTGTCTGTTTTTCATTGCGGTGCTTTTTCGGCATATGGGCCAGATATTCAGTTAGGGCTGGTCCATCGGCGTTTGGCGAAAGGCCGGCCGGCATACAGGCGGCTGTTGCGCGAATGGAATGCAGTGTCGCTGTACATATAATATGGCATTGTTTGAATTGATTGGATTCTTAATATGAAAGACTTTGCTGTCGTGATGTGATATGTTAATGTTCTCGGGTGCACCAATGTCCTACCGTTAATCTTTGCGAAGGAAAGCTCTGCCCAATGCCAAACCTCATCGAATGCGATGCGAACTAGTCCTGCAATCCTACCCCCGATAGCAAACACCATTCCCTCATTTCATGGCAAAACAAGCAATAGACCCAGCTCCCATCAAATCATGAAAACCGAACTCATAGACCTCCCCCGCCTACCAGCACCTAATCTGAAAGCATCGACAACCCTAATCGCTACACCACCCCCCACGGCAATGCGGGTGCTACCGGCACCCCCAGATATAGCAAACACCCAGGGGCATCTGGCCATCTGGGGCATTTGAGACATTTGGAGAACACAAGGGTAGGGCCACTGGTAGCGGAAGACAAGCGCGTCAATAGCACGCACGTCGCTCCGTGGCTCCTTGAGGCAATGACATTATCTGCCTCAGGACGTCAACCGGCAACACCTCCCTCTATAAATAATCGGCCAATCTGTGACGGCACTTTTGACTCTTCTCTCGAAAACCTTTTTCGTGATATCCCACACATCTCCGGTGTCTTCCACTTTCGCCTCCAACCTTCCTTCAACTGCCTGAACAAGGCCCCTCTTATCACTGAGATTGACTCCCCTTATTTCAACTACCCACCCTTGCATGAGCACCCGACGGACGAGAAAAAGCTGTACAAGGCACCCTTAAAGCCATTTATGAAAAACACAGTGCCACCTGGGACCAAGAGGCGAAAAGGGCCTGGTTCTTGGTTATCGAGCGTGCCACGCTTTCGCCGTCGACGGTGGACTGAAGGTTATGAACATGCCATCGCGCGGTCAATAGATAATGATACCGTTACCTGGGCTCATGTAGTGGCTCTGCGAGTCATAATTCAGGATAAACTGTATAGCAGCAAGAAGATCATGCGAATTATTTTAAGCAAGTACCCAAATGCGAACTTCAGGACGTTTTCTTTCAGTGAGACATATCGGTTGGGCAAGAGGGAGGAGGTGATTCCTAAGGGTGCAGGTGAGGAGCTGGAGACAGCTGCACCAGAGGATGATTCACTAGTCGATGGAAAGAAAGATGAAATGAGGGATATGAAGGGCGACGATGGGAAATGCGAGGTAGGCAAGGCTAGCTCGTCGCAGGAGGCACCTGGCGGGATCGTCAAGACGGACCTTCAAAATAGCGTCAAACGTTCCGATGGTCAGGAGGAAGGTGGTGGACAACCAGCCTCCGAAGCTGGCCTCGAAGACATTTTGAAGGGAAAACGGGTCTCAAAGGAGAGTATTGAAGGTGTAGAAGAAACACGTGCCAAGAAAGAAAAGTCGGTATCTGCAAAAGGGAAACCACCTCGCAAGTACCACGACATACCACTCCCGAGCATAGAGACGACGTTTCCAGGGCCAGACCCCAAAGTCCCGACCAAGCAGCTTATAAAACTTGAGTCCCAGAAGACAAAAGAACCAGAACCAGAGCCTGACCTTCAATCTCCGCCAAAGCGCCGCAAGATCGAGGAGCCAGGACAAGGCATTGATGAGGCATTGAGGGCGCTGGAGAAGCGTGTGACAAAACAGGATGAGGGGATGAAGGCACTGAAGAGAAAGATGGCGTTTAATGACAAAGAAGTGGAGTTGGTCAAGGAAAAGCTGGATAACTGTGTGATGAAGGGGAGGAGGGGGAGGAGGATGGCGAGGAGGGGGGATGTTAGATTGGAGGGAGGTCTCTAACGTCCGCAAACTGGTTGCGAGAGGCAGAAGAAGCCTTGAAAATCAACGTCCCAAGGTGGACGCCGTCGCGGGCCATCGGTTGGCAGCAACGCATGTACTTAGCAATACCTTGCTTGCAATGTGAGCACATCTCTCCAGTCTCTACCTTGAGTGTTACCCATATCAATCTTGCTGTCTCCAACAGCCTCACTAGCACACATAATATTGGAACTGGTAATGATTTTTTTTTGCTTGTCCATTGATGCGATACCTGGTATGAATCATCCTTACACGCCGTAACCGAAATGCAGAACCCTGCCAATCCAGCCACTACCTCACCCAATATCTCGCCCCCTCCGCTACTTCCTTGGGAAGCGGCCGCTCCCGGCATCTAAAAAGGGAAGATGTTGAAGAGGAGCCGTTCGTACTCTAATTTATCGCGTCGAAGGCCGTGTCCCGTATCTTTTCTGGTTTCTCTTTTTCCTCTACCCACCGCAGGACCTTACATGACAACACCGGAGTTGCTGGCAATACGCTAATACGGTGTTAGGGATGGTACTAGCGATGATATATATGCGGGAGGTACTTACGGGCCAGAGCTCAGCAGCCTCCTTACCGACAGGGCCGGTGATGGCAGAGCCCTTCATCTCACCCTTGGGGTTGACGATCTGAAAATTCACGTTAGCAATTGCTCGGCCTCAAAGAGTACATCATGACCCAGGGATCTATTTTAAAGAGCGCCCTGTGTCGAGGTGTTGTTCCCCTGGAAAATCCCCAAGAGTTTGAGTCTCAACGTACCACACCAGCGTTGTCCTCGAAGTAGAGGAAAACAACCGTCGAAGCGCTTCCAAGGCTTGGATTGGCGGACAATGACGGCGGGGTGGACCTTCTTTCGCAGCTCAGGCTTTCCCTTCTTGACGGTGGCCATGACCATGTCACCGACACCGCCGGCGGGCAGACGGTTCAGGCGAGCACCAATACCCTTGACGGAGATGATGTACAAGTTGCGAGCACCGGAGTTGTCGGCACAGTTCATGACGGCGCCTCTGTAGGTGATGTGTTAGTTCTCGGCGGCTCGACGCGCTGGTCGCGAGGATCGAGTTCGGGTGGTTTAAACGTACACAGGGAGACCCAGAGTCATCTTCAACTTGCCACCAGGGGCACCGCGTCTGGTTAAAAATTTGTCAGCCCACCGTTATCCGGACAGTTCATGTTGGCGGAAGCATCGCGAGGAAATTCTTTCGTTGAACGTATTGAGGTCGTTGCATGGACAATTGTTTCGTGGAAAGAAGTTCATATGTCGCTGTTCGGTCGCAACAATGTTGCCATGCGCTCTCTCGCAGAGGGAAACGATTCCCTTCGTCTGCACAGAGGTCTGCCTCGTCCGTCCCGGGGCAGGGCCATTCCACGCTTCTTTTCAATCCCCGCCCTCTCCCACCTCTTGCACATGCAGCCCTCGATGTCGTTCGTCGTGGGTCGTAGAAATTTTCCTCGCGGTGGCTGTCACCGCAAGACATGCAGTAGAGAAAAAAATATTGACATTACTTACGAGATCTTGGCCATTGTGTTGGATTATTAGGGGGCGTTAATTCGTGAGAAAATCTGCCTCGGTCTCGGGTTGCCGTCGTAATCTGAAGCTTTTCAGGCAGAAAATTCCCTTGGGATGTGTGGGGTGAGAAACCCTATGGGAAGCGAGTGATATTGCACGTGATGATAAGGGGCTATCGGTGGTGATGTTGAGTTTGGCTGGTTGTTGGTGAAAACTTTTGGCCAATGGGAGGGCTTGTCCTTTTTGGGGTTGTGAGAACCCCACCAAGGCTCCTCCACCAAGATAGGTTTCTTGTAGGCAGCAGGTGCGAGCAATGTAACAACACAGGCGTGAAGGCAGTCTCCATATCAGGCTTACTCATTTCAACTCAGACATCATCCCTCAGGCACCCTTTCTGCTCTCTCTACCACTTTCATTCCATCGTATGATCAAGCTACTGGCTTCATTGACTTCATCTCACTTACGCCCTTGTCACTGCTCTGGTCAGGGTTGGCGAGTTGTGCGACGTCACAGTGCCTGCAAATAGAGTCGTACTTCAAGATTAGCGATGTCTCGCGCGTTAAGCTGATGTGACATGAAAAGTTAAATTTCAAGTTTCTTCTCAATGGTATCCCTGTCTAGAGTACGACAAACGGTGTTGCGCTGATCAGTTGTCATTGTCGTCCTCAGGTTTGTCATGCTCGTCTTTGTCGCCCTGTGACTCCTGCTCCAATGCCCCTGAGGACTCGCTTCCTTGTACTCCCATGCTGTCATCATCCCTGGTATCTTCTTGGTCGCCCATTTCAGGTCCTAGATTGCCGTAGCTGCCATATTCCGCTTGGCAGTTGTCGTCGCCGTGGCTATCGCCTTCCTCAGTCGAGTCATATGTAGGCTGACTGGTGTCGGCCTCGCCCGTTTCTCCGCCGTTGCGCATATCCACATCTTGGTCTTGATCACCACCTTGGTCTCCTTGACCACCACTGTCCATGCTCACAAATATATCGGTGAGTTCTCTGCTCTGGAGGTATCGATCCATCATGGTGCTGGGTGAATCTCGTCACTGATTTGCTCCAAACAAGATGTGCTAGCAAACTTACCTGGAGCCATCATCTCTGTCATTCAACATGATAAATGAGTAGGTAGCCTTTACTGGCTAGAAGGACTCGAATATATTTTGTGTTTGTATCGTTGATTCAAAAAGTTTTTGCTAGATATGTCTTGTCTGCAAGGCATCTTCCTGTCTCTTGTACGGGAAGAATCATCATCATTTATACCAGATTCTTCAATGTTGCACCTGTTTCTGCCTATCACTCGAGTTTAGGCAGCTTATCAACTGATACATCGTGGTGGGATCTCCAGACTAGAAGTTGCAACACCAGTCAGTCCTGACTCTGTCGATCCAGCCACCGCACTTTGATGAGGCTCTGCGCCGGACGGATGATTGGCCATGTATGATGCATCCGCTGCTCTCTCCAATCATCTTCGTCTGCTTCCCAGACTGTGTTGATACTACCATCATGCACCAGAATTCTAGCGGTAGCTCGTGATTAATTACACTCAATGTTGGGACGTAAGTTCACGACATGGCTGATTGCCGTTTGTACAAAACCAAGACAATGTGACATCAGCAGGATCACGGCGGAACATGTTCTTGCCAATAACGGAAGCTGTGGCGGAGGGGTAGTGGGGCAGCATCAAGACCACTTCGACTCCGCTGTACATTCTGAAGCAGCTTCACGGTGTGACAAGAGTCTTCACAAGGAGAAAGAGACAGGGTGGTGCTGATGGTACAACTTCTGGTCATGTGTCGTCCAAAGATAGGTTATATGCCTCTGTGTTGTGAAGACATCGTGAACCTCCGTTAGTCAAAAGCCTCCCTTGTAGGGAGTGTGTTGTCACATTCGCTCAACACGGACAAAAGAATCATGACGGGGGGGCTTGCCATGCTCTAGATGAATGGTAGCATACGAATTTGGAATGCCAATTGCTCGTGAATACCGCAATGTCACGAGTTCCATCACATTTCCATCATGCCAAAATCCTCCAATCACAGCGGTCATGCAGGTTGGCGCAGTTGTAAGCAGATCAGGCTCAGAAACCTGTCGTCGCCCACCGCCTTCCAACTCTGAGGCTCTATTGGAGTGCCGCGACTCGACACATGGACCCATGTACGGCACATAATCTGTGCCCGAATATTTTGTAGTCGAATATCCGCTACCGAGTGTTAATTATTGCCACTGCAAGCATCGAGCCAATATGCGGATTGCGGTGTGGAGGAAACCGTGACGATAGTCGATAGATCACATGTGAAACAAATGAGCAACTGAGTCTTAACCATTGTCAAGCTCTAGTCTAACACAGGGATCTTTCTATTGCAGCACGGAACGGATGGTCCAAGCATGATGTTTGAAACATGGAGCCGGTCGGCTTTTGCCTTGATGGTACATGCTGGTGTGCCTTTTCTTGCTCTCTAGGTGCCGGTTTATGGCGGAGACTCTCCGGGAGAGCTTCCGACACGTGGGAGGGAGGCGACCAGGATGTGCCTCTCAATAGTAAACTCGAAGCGACAAACGGTAAAGCGATAATGCAGGCATTAATTAGGTGGCAGGGCAGGCTGCTGCGATACTCCTCGAGATACGCCTTACTTGGTAAGGAGTCCTCGGCCATAATATTGGCATCGCGTGTCGGACGCTGTGCTATTTATTGTATTGCGCCAGACTCCGCCTTGTTGCGGGCAGAGACGATGAGATGTTGCTGCGAGTCAAAGCATGTCAAAGTTTTGTGATTCCTGTCGACTTGAGGGGAACCGCAGCCATCATCTTCTCGATGCAAGGCCTCAACATTGTCCTTTGGGTACTTCAGCAATGTATACCGTGGTCGATCACTCACTTGGTTGTACGACTCCGTGCTCCCTTGTTAGTACTATTCGGGGGCTGCGTATGTTTTTTTTTTTTTTAGAACAGGGGCGTTCGTTCATGAAGCATAAGCATTGGGATTTGCGTCCTCACAGCCAGCCAACGGAAACAAACTGTCGCACAAAGTAGGACGGCCGTATTCAAACTCCGCACAAGTATCTATACCTAGGCGATGACACTGAACTAGCTGGGCAAAGTTTGTTGCCCCGCAGACAATGAAGCCGCCCCAGAAGAGGAAAGCACAGTCCAGGTTGACTGAGTTTGGGCAAGTTGCGATGGGGACGCGTGATGGAAATGCAATGACAATGCCTTCAAAATACCCAACAATTACACTTTCTTCGACAGAATGTCTCATCTCTCTTCGAAATGCCTTGGTGAATCATCGCATAGAACAAAACCTACGACGACTGTGGCTGCGCACATGTCGATTACGTAGCATGCAGCGGCATTACTGAGCTTTAGTTCTGTGCGGGGCGCTATGTGAATGTGAGCAATGGACGAAGCAAGTACGTGGTGGGCAGGTGCATTACAAGAATGACGATCGCATCGCTTAACATTGCGATGCGCTGGAGCCTGGTCTACCTTAATCAATACACACGTACGAATGACTGACGTGGGCGTGGCAAGTTCCGCAGCATGTCGGCAAGGGTTCCTCTGCAAACCGGGGGGCAACGTGGAGGTTAAGTTGCAACTTGCCACTTGCCATTTGCCATATGAAGTTGGTTGAATCTGGTCCAACTAGTCCCACCAACGTTCGCTACTGGTGCCTAAAATCATATGTAGTATCCGTTGAAATTGAATGAATCCTTCGAAAAGTACAACACACATGCGTTGACAACTGTATATCTCCGACACTAAGCGGCAGCGAGACGAGTCATTTCGGGTATTGGGGATTGCTTATATTTGCTTACGGCGTGCAGTGATATTGTAATTATTAGCGAGCTGTGGAAAGCCCAAATTTCAGGTGAAGTAGTTCTACATGCGGTCTTGCAGGAACTGGCCAAGCCAACTGCATATCTGGCCGTTGGTTCTCAACCCGCTCAACGGTTGGCTGATGTTCAAGGACGTATATGATTGAAAGCGACCCATTGGCTCGAAGCCGGTAATGAGAAGGACTGGAAGGACTGCCGAGCAGGGTGTGCTTCGTAAGCAAAATGCATGTTGGGCGTTTTGGGCTGGAAGGATCCAAACTCCCGTGTTACATGGTGTACCAGCATGGTCAGTCAGAGTACGATATCTACGAGGACCGAGGCTAGACACCCTGTGTGGAAGTGGGAGATTGGAGATAGGTTCATCAAGGCCCTGCCGGGTTCTTCCCCACCTCATAGGGCTGTCAGGCCTAGGAGGTATCTACGATCCCCGTAAATGGTCAAATCGCATTATTACTGGTGGTCTGCCAAGCGCGAACCGTTTAATCCTTCCCTCAAGCTCATTTCTCGGAGTACATACGGGAGCCTGCTCGGAACGTATCAGAACGAGCGCTAGAAGGTTTCAGCATATGACATCTTTCAGCGAGACGAGACATCCTTACTTGATACTGATGAAGAGCGCACCTGAACCCTGTACTAAGCACGTACCTGCCAGATCGTCGTCCTTTCATGCCGCGTATTAGCCATTTCTAGCTCGACGCAGGCCCATCTTGCTATGTTGAACAATCCCCGCCAAGACGCTCCAGGAAACAACAGCATTCTTAAGGTTACACAGTCGTGTCGGACTTGGGGAGGGCCAGCCCCTGAAGGAAAGAAGACTGTGAATGTACCCACTTCCTCTCGTTGGCTGGCTTCCAACCAACAGAGTCGCTTAGAAAGGATGGTCATTGGTGACGGCACGTGGGATGAGGCTTTTGACCCTTTGGGATTGCTGCGCAGGATGCACATCCCTGGAAGTCTATACCAAGTAGTGCACTCACACCTACAAATGGCAGTATCCCTGGTGGCGCTGAGCCGGATAGAGCTGGTTTCAGTGCGACTCTTCAGAGACTGAAAGCGTCCTTGTCTTCGCCCCCCAACGCATCTCTGTTGGTAAGTAGTTGGAACTTGGTACGTAACTGCTAACGTAGACGCCCACGTCGCCATTCCACCAAGCCTCCCAGCAGTCCCAACAGGTGCCGGCATGCGCATGGATTAGATGAATATTACGTCGACCCGGTGCTTGCTAGCTGCCTGTCCTATTCTCTCCTCTGTATCATCCGTCTGCATGTGCTCGCTGTCTGTTATTCAAGCAACTTCCATCTATGTAGCCCTACACCCGATGCATCACAAGATAAGAAGGCGAGGATATATAGAAATTCAGTTTCGAGAGTACATTATTTCTCATCACCAACACTGCTCATTCACTCAGTTTTTGCCTCACTTATTACCGCATGGACTGAGTTAAACGTTGACATCCAAGATCCCATCCTGGCGCCTAATTTGGTGTTCCATGCCGAAGATTCGCTAGTGGTGACTGGTTGTTGCTAGCGGACTCTTTAGTGAGCGTCTAGGCACACAGGTGGTGTGGTTGGGGCTGTCACCCGCCCAGCATCGCACCTACCTTGCAATATTTCATCATTCAGACCCGCACCGCTAAAACTAAGCCCTATGCCGCACCTCCTTCAGCATTGAGCCACAGCACCTTGCGCACTGAGTACGTACTAAATAGTAAATCCGTAAAGCCCAGGATGGCGGGCAGAACCACTAACGTGGTACCAATGAACCAGCAGGATAGGTACTAGTACTTTCCCTATGGCCATGATAACGTGGGTGGCTCCTGCTGTGACCAGCCAGAAACGTCTAGGAAGGAAGCTTATGTAGGCCAGCCAGCCGCACCTTCATCCGTTCATCACTCTTAACATCATCCTTCTTCTTCCCCTTCCAACTATCTTTTGCGACCTGCTCACTACCCCAAGTTGACTGCTTCGCTTCAACCCAGCAAGCTCGTGAGTCCTTTGTTAGCGAATCTGTCTCTCTTGATCGATTTGTGGCCTTGCCGCTCACATGTGCTGGCCCCTCTAGCTCTCGTGCGCCGTTGTCTTAACTCCGCCGTCTCTCACTCTCTCTCCGTCTTCGTTCGCCGATGTCGCCTTGAGCGCCGTCGACGCCAGCACACTCATAACCATGTCCAACAGTTTTGAGTTCAACAACACCGGTGAGGGGATCGTGAACAATTCTTTGAACAACATGCCCCTCACCACATCGCCCTCACAATCTCAACAAGATGTGCCCAGCCGGTCGACTAATCACCCCTCCAACAATGTCACCATCTATCAGACCACAGTCCCGGACGCCTACACAGGCCCGATTCTTACACCCCGGCGTCGGGACACCGGCCCCTTAATCCACGATCCTGTGTTTACTTGCCGTCGTCGCAAGGGTGCGCTGCGACAAGCAAGATGCCATGCTCAAATTGGCCGCCGTGCTCAGATCCCTGTGTGTCTTTCCCCAGCGCCCGGTCGTGCCCCGCGTCAAACAGCGACCAAGAGACCCGAATGCGCCGCCAAAAACTCCAGCCAGCGAGAGGTTGAGCTGGTGAAGAGGCTCAGGAAGCTAGAGGGTATCGTAGAGGAGCTCAGCGGACAGCTCGAGGTTGAGCCCCTGGGACACAGAGGGCTCCTTCAACCTTCTGGTCTCCCCAGCTGCCAGGGAGGGGCCTCCTCCCTCGCAAACGGTGCAAAGCGGTGCCACAGACATCATCCGCAGGTGTAGAGGCTAAGGGCGGCGAGTCCCAGCGGTCTCAACTGGAGAAAGAATAGTGATATGATGGACAATAAAGAGCTCCAGAAGCATTTTGGAAGACTCGTCCTAGATGATAGCAAGGGTAGTTCGCGATACGTGAGCACGAGCATTCTGGTCCAAACCTCAACGACGTAGGTAAGTTTATGCACTACGCCCCGTCTCAACTCCTCACAGGTAGTATAACAGGGCGCCTGCTGACTGATGGATTTCCTCTGCAGCTTGATTTCCTACATGAAGAGACTCGGAGACTCACCGACGATGATGGTGATGAGTCCGAGTATGAGGGCACGCCCACAGACTCCCCAAGCAGTATGAACGTTGTCACCTGATCATCATGGTTTCATCTTCGGTTATCGATCATCCGACGTCAATCTCAAAAAATGCCACCCACTGCCGTCGCATGCTACGTTCATGTGGTCCGTTTACCAGGAGAACGTGGAGCCTTTGATCAAGCTCCTCCACATCCCTACCGCAGATCTCCTCTTGCGTGAGGCGAGAAAAAACTCCGAGAAGCTCACTCCTCCTCAAGAGGCGCTGGTGTTCTCCATATACCTCGCTGCCGTCACGTCTCTCGAACCAGATGAGGTCAGTGTTCTATGAGTTCCTCGCGAAATCTTCCCGCAGAAAAATCAGGCTGACAAGAACCGCTGTTAGATTGAGACAAATTTTGGTGCCCATAAGGACGGACCTTATGAACCAATATCGCTTCGCTGTGGAAACAGGGCCCTTGCCAAAGCCAACTTTTTGGACACGTCTGAAATTATGGTCCTTCAAGCATTTTCCATATTTCTTACAGTCATTCGACGCCATGATGCAAGTCGCTTTTGCTGGGCCCTCACTGGTTTGCTTATTAAAGTTGCTCAAGGACTCGGTATTCACCGAGACGGGACTCATTTCAAACTCTCCCCCTTCGAAACAGAGATGAGGAGACGCCTGTGGTGGTCACTCTTGGTTTTGGATCTGAGAGCTGCTGAAGACCTCGGGACTGACCTAACAATTGGTGACCGCTCCTTCGATACTGAAATGCCTCTAAATATCGACGACGCAGACATTAGCCCTACTTCAACAGAGTTCCCTGAACCTCGCGATGGCAGGTCTGATTCCGCGATCTCCATAGTCCGATACGAGATCACTGGCCTATGTAGGCGCATCGTCGCGGCGTCTGCTGAAGTATTGTCTGCAGAGCCTAAAACAGGTGAAGGTAGCGTTGACGATAGAGAGGAGATGCTCGTCGAGGTATATCAGCGCATCGAACAGAAGTTTTTGAAGCATGTCCTCGACGAGTCTGATCCTCTATATTGGATGGCTGCGATGATTTGCCGAATTATCATGGCCAAGATGTGCCTCGTCATATACCAACCCATGCTCTTCCCTCGCGACGGATATGAACCTCCAAGCGAGCTTAGACAGCGAATATTCATCGCTGCCATTGAAATTGCAGAGTACAACTACAAACTAAACACCGACTCCAGGTGCAAGCAGTACAGCTGGTTGTTCCAAACGTATACCAACTGGCACGCCATCGCATACACACTCATGGAATCCTGTCGACGTCCCTGGACAGCTGTTGTGGAACGCGGCTGGGAGGCTGTGCAAGGATATGAAAAGGACCAGATCGGGGATTCAAAGAGAGCTGACCTTACCGAGGTATTCTTGCCCCTTCGTCGGTCTATTCGCGAGAGCGAGGAGGCATCGCGAGGCTTGATGTTGCTCGCCTCAAGGGGAACCAGGAAGAAGCTCGCCGGCTTGACTTTGCTGAGAGGATGAGCCCAACCCAAGCTCGTTTCGGATCTGTTCCAGGTGCCGAGCACAGGATGGAGCAAGTGAGGGAAAGGTGGCGGGTTTGGTCCGGCCAGACGGAACTAGCCCAATGCCAGCCATTGCCTCACGGAACCGGACTCCTATAGCACCTCTTTCTCCAGAAATTCCTGCGTCAATAGCCCCGCAACAGTTCTTATCCGTGCCACATCAGCCGCCGCAGCCGCCGCAGCCACTGCAGCAGGTGCCTGGAACTGCGCCAATGCCGCATGTGGACTTCAACAATGCCGACATGGACTTCATGGACGGACTCATGGCTCAGTCCAGTGTGATCATGTCGGACTTCTGGCCCGTGGACTCTGTGGCTTCTAATGACCCCAAATTTGCTCAGATGGTTGGCAATGACCCTTCGGCAAGCGTGGAAACTCACCTGGCCCAGCAACACATGCTACAGCAACAGGCACTCAAATTCCAGACCGAGCTCCCCAAAGTCGACCACCCTACACCGTACGTCTGGTCCGATCCGTTTACTGTCATGAATACGAAGTTCGATGACCAGTTGCCCGAGGACACAGATATGCTGGGAGAAAACTTTGACTGGCAGGACTGGAGCCAAAGCATTCGGGGCCTGGAAATGGAGAGCACGCAGCCACACAAGTGGTGATGCCACCCCTGGCCCCTTGTCTTGTTGCTGGCATTCACTCTGCCTTTCCAACTTTTTTTTTTGTTCTCTTTGTTTTGGTATCCGAGGTTGGAAAAGGTCAAGACCGAACATAGGCTTTTCCCATTACAATGATTTATATGCGATGTTCTTGCGTTCTGGATGGTTTTGGGTATGATACCTTGGGAAGCAAATGCGGGATGTTCCTTGGTCTTGCTACATTATTAGGTTTTTCTGGATTGATTGTGAAATGTTGGAGCTAGGGAATTATGGCTATGTACAATGACCCAATATGAGCATAGAGAAGAGCGGGAATAAAAAAGTTTTGAGAGTGTGTACATCATCGTCACTATCTATCAACATTAGACAAGCCCGTGAGGGCTTGACAATATCGAGTTGGCTTGGTGCCAGGCTACAAAACCGGTGCCTTGGAAGCCAAAGTAATGCAGGACCTACTACGAATAGGCTCGTCATGAATAGTCGAGAATTCGACATGTTTCAAGGTTGCCTCCATTTTATACCTCAGGTAAGGTACCAACAGAGACGGAATCGATAGATACCAAGGCGAAGTTTGGCAATTGTAGTTGTTCTGTCAGCGTAAACTTTGCGCATCATTCCAGCGATATTAAATTGGCGTGGTGGTGCCTTCCTAGGTGGAACAGAGAAATGCTAGTGACACTTTCACGACCCCACACGTGATATAGTTTTAGCGACGGTCACTCTGCTAAATTTCGAGCTGCTCAACCAATCAATCTCCCAGTATCAACTCTTTCGCTTCGAAGCAGTTCCCGCTGAAACTGTTTCTTTGATTCTTGTGTATTTTTCTCCCCTTGATGTAACGGCTTGCACAAAATGGATCCTGGTCGGAAAGCCATGCTCGCAAACCCAAGGTCTCCCAGCCGCCGCGACTTCACGTCACCAAGAATCGATCAAAGCAATCGCGTTACAAAGGCGTCTCGACAAGCTCCGCCGAAGAGCTCGAATGGCAAGTCACGATTTCTGTCTGAGGACGAGCAGTCTCGGCAATTCGTGGCTGATGAGGACAAGTTCGTCTTGAAGCAATCCAAGAAAAAGGCAGACATTCGTGTCCGAGACGGCAGGGCTAAACCCATCGATTTCTTCGCATTCAACATTAGATACATTGATTCCGAACGCGACATATTTGACGATGAGGATGGTGACGTCGATATCGACATAAAATCACCTACGGATATTATGCAAAATTTGAACGCTGTGCAGCTAACAGAGCTCGACTCTGACATCGCTTCCTACCATGTTTTGGAGACCGACCCTCGAAACAAGAAATATTGGGAGGCTTTGCGAGCACTCTGCTCAGACCAAAAAGAGAAGCTAAACCCTCGAGGAAACGAAGGGAGAGTGGTCAATAGTGTTGCAGACGACATTGACAAGATCCTTGCTCCCAAGTCTTTTGAGCAGCTGGAGGGGTTAGAGAAGCAGATACGAGCCAAGTTACGTGGGAACGAAGAGATAGACACAGATTACTGGGAACAGCTGCTGCGAAGTCTTCTTGTTTGGAAGTCCAAGGCTAATTTAGCTCAAATTTACGAAGAACTCAGAACAAAACATAACCAGCGAAGGGCGGCGGTCAGGGCAACTGCTGCAACTGACCTGGAGCAACCATCTACGTCCCTCAATGTTGCGTCTGAGTCCACAACTGGTACCGTGCCCACGCCGGCTGTGGTAGCCGCAGAGTCCACCCAGGTTTCAGGTGCCAACACAAGCAACGAAGATGTATCCCAAGCGACCATGGCACTGTACAACCGGGAACGTGCGAGAGGCGTCACTGAAAATGAAGAGATCTTCACAGCTGAGGAGGTAGTTCCCAGTGCAGTAAAACCACAATGGGCGGATCAATATCGGGCCCGTAAGCCTAGATACTTCAACCGAGTACAGATGGGTTATGAGTGGAACAAGTACAACCAGACTCACTACGATCACGATAACCCACCACCCAAGGTTGTCCAAGGATACAAATTCAACATTTTTTATCCAGAACTAATTGACAAGACGAAAGCACCCACTTTTAAGATCATCAGAGAACATGGCCGTAGACGGGGAGAGTCATTTGCTGCCGCTGGAGAAGAAGACACGTGCCTCCTACGATTCATTGCTGGACCTCCGTATGAGGACTTAGCTTTCCGTATCGTGGATCGAGAATGGGATTATAGCGCCAAGAAGGATCGAGGCTTCCGCAGTTCTTTCGATAAGGTGCGTGACCAACCTACACCCACTTCCATTACATCTGCCTCTGCGGGTATCATGATGTCTCTTGTCAATATACCAAGCACAGGGATTGAATGTTCGCTTAGCTAATCTCGCTTCTCATAGGGAATCTTGCAATTGCATTTCCAGTTCAAAAAGGTGAGACTTCCTCTAGAGTCGATTAGGAGATGGCAAACTAACATTGCATTAAAGATCTTTTATCGAAAATAACGATGGCACACCTGACTTTATTGCTCACTGATATTGAGCTATCTTCCCGGGAACATGATTGATAGATTTCTTACAGGCACCAGCTTTCAGCATACAGTGGATTTTTTGGCCGGACTTTCTCTAACCGTAACGCGATTGCATTGGAAGCTGTGCAGTGCAGCTGAGAAATATTTCCCTCGCTACGACCTGCCACACGTCTGGCCGCAGGAAACCTGCAGGTCGGTGCTCGGCTCTACATAACTAGTCCAAGTTCCAGTCACCGAAATGTATCATCTTTCTCTATGCTCCTATGTGTCACCAAGTTTGGTGTGCAAACCGCGTCAGATTTTGAGTCGGATGGTCACAAAATACATGATCTCTAGAGTACGCAGCTCGTGTGTATGCACGTTGCGCATCCCTTCCGGAGGAATAGTGTCTGGCGTTGTGAGGCTTGCATTGTTCAGAGAGCGCTCACGGCGATTTGTGGCCCCCAGAGTAGACAAGGTTGGCCGGGGTCACGGTGCGACGCCAAAAAACGTTCTGGAAGGCACCCAACGGGCGCTCTGACGGAGTTAGCGATTGGTCCTACTGCATAACCATTCGGTAGAGCACGATCTTGTGCGAGCCGACAATCAAAACCAGGGTTGGTGCAGATCAACTCACCTACACCCGCTGCCTCCAGCCTTGTCTCCAAGCTTCATGCAAGACAAGACAGGACGGGGGAATACTGTTCCCCAGCAAGCCCAAGGAAACTGGCATTTATGTTGCCGACATTGGGGATATTTTCAGAGAGAAGGGGGGAAAGTTTTCTACGCCGCATTAGCCGGCCCTTGACAATGGCTTGAAACCACAGCTGCCCCGGGGTGGTTTAATTGGATCGCTCTCAGCGATGGTCTAGAGATGCATTGTGCCGACCCAAGTGACTACGGTTCTACTCCCGCCACCTCCTGCTTCGTAACAAACCTTTAGTGTATGTAGAGAGTCATGCTTATTCTGGTCAATCAATATAGCATGCCTTGGTGGATCAACATACACGAACGAACACAGGTGCAGGCTCTCTACTACAACCGGGTAGATCGTGTATCGTCGACGTAGTTGATGGCTAGGCTGCTGCCGGAAGGAAGGAATATGCGCACAACTGAGCGGGATTGCAGGGCAAGTATAACAGCATCAAAGGCATGAGTATTGAAGCGCTGTCGGCCACAGATGCAGTCATGCTTCACACCACGGCGAAATCTTACTGGTCAACAGTTGCACAACACCCAGTTAGGTAGAGATGGTGCCGGGACCAAACAAATCGCCATTTTGATTCAACGCACCATCTGGCAAGAAGGAAAGAGAAATGCCCGCAGTATATGTACAGAACATGGAACAGGGATCGATGCTATTCCACCATTCCTAGCGTGTAACCTCGCATCAACCAACTTCTTCCTGGCACATCCCTGAGGCGTGATCTGTCGAGAACGGGCCGGCCGTCACAAGGTGGAAGGGAACTCCCAAGGCCCTACATTGCAGGTTGGAGGCACTGGTCAGTGTGCAACGAGGATCCAGCGCCGTTGGCAATACAGATTCCGGCGGATAACAATCCGGTGTCTACTATTCCGGCTATTGATGGAGCCGTGGATGACAGCGGTTGACGAAGGCTGCGAGAACCTCACATGGACCCCAATCTTGCACGGCTGTCTGGGATTGGGCGAGGACAGGGGCACGGTTGCTATAGTTGGCAAGTGAGCTGGGCTGCCAATGCGCATTCCAAATCAACCAGGGCCATTTGCTGCAACCTGCGAGACTGCCGCCGCCACCACCGCCATGAGCAGCAGCAGCATCTCCACCAGGGCCACCACCATGGCGGACAGACGATGATAGCCCTGCTCACTGCATCAGCACCGCCATGAGCGACATCCACGCCATGCCTGATTGATGTCTGAGGAGCACGGCCAACACAGCATCGCAGCGAATACGGCACTTGCAGGCGCAGATGGAGAGTGCTCGTCCTGGGACGAACGTTGTTGGTTGGCACTTGTTGCTGCGCACCCACACCCACCCCCACCCCCACCCACACTCATTCGCTCTCAAAAGTGACCGACTGCCTTGGGTAGGAGCTGCAGTCCGAAGGTACTTGCGAGTACCTCTGGCTGTTAACCACACGCCCTCCTCCTCCGCAACTACACTTCGTACTCGCTCACTCCCGCCTTACTCACGCTTCAGTTGCTCACTCACACAATCACACGCACCCACACAAACGCACACGCACAGAGAGAGACAACAGGAGAGCGAGACGCACACATAGGCGCACAAATGCAGCCGCTCAAGCGCACATGTACATGGTGCCTGTGTCTGAGTGAATGTGTGAGATGAGGTCTACGCACCGGAGCACACACCGGAGCGAGTACACTAGGCGCACCGCAGGTGTACGTACGCACACGCAGCCAAGGCAGGCTTGGCCTCCCTGATAATGCGAGCGAGCCATCGTGGGGGAGGAAACGCCATCCTCTGCCTCTCATACGGTTGTACTTGATATGTGCTGTGGGCTGGGCAGAGGGATGTGACGCTCTCTCCTCCCACGTCCAGCAGACAGACAGACAGACAGACAGACAGACGCAGACATGCACGCACTCGAGCACGCCCTCAGGGCACACGCCACCAGTGTCGGAGCACATGCCGGGTGCAATCCGTTCCTTGGCTCACCCCCTTCGTCCTCACCCCCTTCTCTCTCTTGGATCTGAGTTTCATTCTCGACTTGCGGATGCATCCCTGCAAAGAAAACTGGGCCTAGACCGGTACCTGATCTTCCATACGTCCCGTCTGAAGACTGTGTGAGCATGTCTATAATTGCGCTTGGTGTATGAGTGTTGCTTTATCAACGCCGTCCTTCCCCTTTGAAGTGTCCACCCTCAAGACCAGAACCGTATGCCCGACAGCTCTTCTTTTCCACAAGGGAAGTAATCTAGGACGAGGCAGAGATCAAGATACACATCACATTACATACCCCATTCACTCAACCCATCACTGTGTTGACTCTGCCGTTTGCCGCGTGTCGCATGCTGTTGACTGTGCGACCTGGTCATCTTGTCACATAGACACGTCTTGTCCTCTCTTGTCCTCTACCGTGTCCTTGCAGGATAGTTACAGCGTCATCGTTTTTCTCTGGTTTCGAGACGAGGTGACAGCTGCCACTCCCTTCTCTTCAACACGACCACCTCTTGCCATTTCTTGCCAGCGAAATGGGTGCCGTGTCTCCCAACGGCGGCGAGCCCGCCAGCTACGCCAACGACTTCCTTGCAGGGTCGGTGCAACAGACGAACAACCTGCTGGGCCTTGCCGACGCGGAGCCTCCTGGTGCGTTGTCATCAGGACTGGGACAAGAAGGACAACAGGCGCAAAGTCTGTTTTCCGAAACCGACTCACTCCCTCCCCAGTCACCCCATACGCCCAACCATCGCCTTGCAGCATCCCCCTTCTACCCAGATATCTCCGACTCTTTGCCCCCAAGCTCTCCCTACCAGTACCAAGCGAAGCAGGTCTGGCCGTCACCACCTCTAGCCCCGGGAGACCTGGAAACCAACTACGAGCCGGACGTGTCAACATCGGGGCCTCCCTACCCTCCCTATTATAGCTATTCGCCAGCATCGCCTCCAGCGTGGTCACCGCCAGGCTTAACGGTACATCAATCTGTAGAGCAACTCCAGCATCACCAGTTATCCTATCGAATCGGTACCCCAGCGTCTGTGGGGGACATTTCGGCAGGAGTCCCCGAGCTCTCTGCGTCCTATCCCGGAAGCTTCTACGGCAGCTACAACTCCGAGAGCGCTACACTCCAACGTATCACCTCGTCGCCTGGGATGTCTCATCGTCTCTCAGCGTCGGGCTCTCCAGATGCAATGTCTGCCTTCACGCCTGCTTCTACAAACTCTCTAGCAGAGGAACACACTCTTCATGTACGGGGCGCAGAACATGCAGCTGCCCAGTCCGGCAACGGACAGCATCGAGCGCCACCGACAGGTCGCGTTCGTGGCGGCGGCATCAACTTCATCAACACTAAAAACGAGGAGCCCTACGCGAAGTTGATCTACCGGGCATTTATGAGCCAACCTAACCACATCATGACGCTGCAGGACATTTACCAATGGTTCCGCGTAAACACCACCAAGGCCACCAACGAGAAGGGAGGGTGGCAGAACAGCATCCGCCACAACCTCAGCATGAACGCCGTAAGTACTATCCAACATGCCTGCCTATACACCAGCCAGCAGAAGGAACATGGCCCTATGCTAAATCCGTTCCAGGCCTTCTCCAAGCGCGACCAGCGCCGAGTAGACGAGGAAGCAATGGAAGTACCGCTGCACCGCATGCCGTATCTGCCCGGTGCGGGTGTCAAACGGCCCAACGAATGGTTTCTAGAGGACTGGGCGGTTCGCGAAGGCGTGCAGAGCACGACGAGATACCGCAAGGACAGCGCGCCGAGAAAGGGCGCTAGCGCTAAGCCAACTAGCCAAGCGTACAGATTGGGACGATCTCGCCCACCGACCTCCACCAAGGCGCTTTCTGGACAAAAGGGCGGCTGTGCGGCTCGTGGCTCAAGGATACGGGGCCGAAAGAACTTGTGCCATACGCGGACCCTGGTGCTGTCCCCATCAGCCCCCCCTCACAACAGCGTCGTGGGCCCCCATGCCCTGTACCCCAGCAAGTACCCCCATGCCCCCTAGCTCAACTGCTGTCAGGAGTGGTAGTCCTGGCTCTATTTCGGGCATGTACGAATACGTACCAGAGGGTTCGCCGTCGAGCTTTTCCCTGCCACAAGTTGAGCCTAGTCTCCATACATCTGCCTCCACAGAGCGGGCACACTCGCATGATCGCATGGGCCCTGCACCGTCGCTGCTAGAGGCTCATCCGGCCGAATCATACAGTCTGATGGCAACAGCGACCAACAACGGTCTCTATGCTACGCCAAGCGCCTCGGACGATCAGGACATTCCCCTCTACATGGAAACCCCACAGGGAGAGTATCCGTACGACATCCCCGATGCTCAAATGGGCTACCCAAGTGAGCAGCACAGCAGTTGCCCAAGCGGGGGGGAACCCGCGCGCCTGTTCGAGCTGTGGATGAACTAGTAATACGATATAGAGAAAGGGCCTGCAAAACAGTACAATGCAGTCGGCCATCTATCTCATTCAGCCTCTGGGAGAAGGGGCCGGCGAATAGCCATCTTGTACCATAGACAATGGATGTTACACTGGTGGCGTTTCCATTTGGACGGAAGCGGCCGGAGTTGGCATCCGAGACCGTTGACAGAATGTCGCCTGGGGAGTGCAGAAGGCAGAAAAAGCATGTAGGAAGATCAAAGGGAGGATGAATGGGGAGGAGCAGAGACAACAGAGGCAGCAACGTGCACAACATACGGAGCAGGGACTTGAAGGGATACGCGTGGTGAGAATATACAAGAAACAAGGGATGGGGCATCCTGGACGCTGTTGGATTAGACCGCAAACTATTGAGAGAATTTACCAAGTATACACTACATACACAATCGACATGGCGCGCTTGCATTTTTATTTTCTCCCTCGTTCTGTCACTCCCTGCCATGTATTTATTATTCACTACGTCTGCGGACGTCTAGCCCTCACACTGGCTGCCCATGCTGTGGAGCGACATGATGAAGAGGCGTGCGGCCCGGAGCCACATGCTCGAGGTTGGCACATGCTATCCACGGGCCGTGACTGGATGCGAAGACGGGTTGGCCGCAGAACTGCAGATGCAAGCAAAATGAGGACCGTTGCGCCGGGTCCGAGATGCGTCGTCGAGACGAGCAAGATGCAGTCTCGACAACCAGTCACTCTTTTAATCTCCAGCGTTTTCCGTGCCCGAAGACGACTAGGTCAGCCTGGCCATGCTGTTGGCCCAACGGCCCAGCGCTGGACTGACTGGCCCGTCGTCATTTCGCCGAGTGCAAAGGCAGGGTCCTTGCGGCTTCCTCTTTTCATTTCCGCCCAACTTGGCTGCGGGCGGGGTCCAGCAGGGCGGGCGACTTACACACACCACTATTATTTTTATGGCCCATTACCAATACGTTTGGTCTCGTCGAGCAAGGTCTTTTGTCCTTCTCGTTGCTGCTGTCGCCGCTGTGTGGTTCAGCGGCGAATTCACATGGTCACAACAGAGATCATGTTATGGCTGCCTGCCTCAACTTGTGATTCCTAATATCATCTACTTAGCGCACCATGGCTACGAGTCTGGAGGGCCGCATGTGACCCAGCTGGCTCTCCGGACTGACCACTTCCACTGCTCACTGCTGGTTGGAGCAATATTTCGATTAATGCTGGCTGCAAATTGTGTCATTTTCTTCTTCTTTTTGGATTATCGTTATTTTTATGGTTAGTCTGCTTTACTTCGGCTCTTTGCGGGTTTTTATTGGTTTTTTCTTTTTTTTTTTTTTTTTTAAAAAAAAAAAAACCATCTCTTGGGCTGCTACGGTTTTTTGTCTCCCCTGTAATTTAATCATCATATTCACTGCAAGTCGACTAATAACACGAGGGGGGCCGATAAATGCGGGATGAGGAGCAAGGCAAGCCGTTTAAGTTGGGCTGCGTCGGCGGGTGCCTTAACCCGACTTGCTGCTACGGGAGGAGATGCATATGGAAATGATCACGGTACATAGAGAGCATTCTCTGGTAGAATGTACCGTACACCTCGAGGAGATTAATGAATTGAGCAACATTACAAAGAAAGCTATATTGCCGCCTGCCATTCCTTGCTATTGTTGGTAATTCGTCCAGTGAGCAGAGCGAAGGGAGTGGAGAACGGGGGCGTGTTGGTGCCAATGCCTGTTGGTGTTGATGCCTGTTGGCTGAATGTGAGTGATGCGCAGCGGCCTTTGCGGATTGGTCTGCAGCATTGGAGGATATTTTGTGGGGCTGGTGACAACAGTATTGGCACGTTACGAGGGGGGCTTATTGGCATCATTTCAGTGATACTTGCGGTGAATGATGCGTCAAATGTGATTGGGTTCCGAGCATTCGGGTCAGGGAGGCAGGGAGGAGGAGCAGTATGCTGCGGTGAAATCACCGCACAGTAGATGCTACCTACTCCGTCGCACTGGGCTAAGGGGGGCCGGAACAGACCATGAAATATAAAACAAGGTATAGGGGAGGGCACGGCAGGGTCGGGGGCTGAAGGGGAGGTAACAGGGATTTGGTCGTCGCTTCTCGGTGTATTCTCGCCATGTTGATGTGGTATGGTGAGGGGGTGAACGGGTGAGTGAGTGGTTTGGGGTATTTTGACAGGCGATGGCGCGGTTTCCTGGGGTGGGATTGGGCATAGAGGGCGAGAGAACTGCTGGGTAATGTGTGCCAAGGCGTCGTTGTGTAACAGGACAAAAGACACAGGCCGGCCAGGGTGCAGGTAGGGCTGCATTCGGCCACTGAGGCAATGAGCATGTCGTTGCGGGGAGCTGGCCCCAGATGTGTAAATGAGGAGGGTTGATTACACATCTGGAGAACAGAAATAGAACGTTTTTGGCGTTGCGCTGTGCAACGTGGTGTGCGTGTGCCAGTCAGTACCAGCATGGATGCCACGTCTTGTGTAGCATGAGTTTTGTGTTGGGCTGTGGTGGGAGATGGGGAGCAGGAGGCGCAGCCATCGAGGGCGAGCCGTTGGTGCATTGCATTGTAATAACTGTCGTAGGACCAACTGGGTTGCTAATGGAGCGAGCAACTCTGGTCTTCTGCGGAGCTCAGGTGGCCGAGGTCAGTAATCTGGATGCAGTGTGACGGAATTGGTCGTGAGGGGGCATGGCGTCGGTTGGCGCTTAGCAACAGGCGGCGCTAGGCGGGTGTAGCTTGGAATAGATAGGCAGTCCGGATCTTTGACAGGCGAGTGAGATGTGAGGCTTGTGTGGGGGCGATTATGCTTCGGGGAGCGGTTGGTTGGCTAAATTGCGACGAGGAAGATATTGTACTGCTTGGAGTTGTTGGATTAAGGGATTGTTATTGGGTGACGGGAGACGGGGTGGAAGAGTGTCCAACAGCAGCTATTGATTGGACTGCATGGGACGGACAAGTTAGCTGAAGGGCAAGGGAGAGTTTCGCAATGCAGGTATACCTGTTGGTTTGACGGCGTAATGGTGATGGTACGATGTGCAATGTGCAATGTGCAATGTGCAATGTGCAATGTGCAATGTGCGATGTAATTATAGAGTGTTTACACTACGTTAGTTTACGGGAGTGTTTAGGCTGGTGGATTTTAGTAGTGAGGGATCTCAGAAAGAAGTCAATGAAGAGTAGGGCAGTCGGGAGATGGCCGCGATCAGGAGGCAGGTGCGGTCCTGCTCAGGACGGAAGGAGCTGGTGTGACTGTTGGTGGTTGGTTAGTTGGTTGGTTGGATCAACTTGCTTTGTTCGAAGTGACTACGGTTCAGTTGGTGCCATCCGTACAGTTCGTTACAGAGACACTACGAAGTGCGAAGCAGTAAATATCTACCATGCCTAACTAGGTAAAGCTAGGACGGAATGGGAAAAGAATGAATATGTCGAATAGCATAAGGGCAGAGAGGTAGTCGCATGACACGTGGAGAGCGACAGAGTTCCCTGAGGTCTAGTCCTTGTAGACAATAGAGAGCGCCGAGCATTAGTGGGCTTTAGGCTTGCAGGCTAGGGTTCTAGGCGCTAGACTTTGCCTAGGATTTGGACTAGCAGGAGCTAATCCGATCAGCGTGACAAGTGTAGCCGTGGACATTGTTAAAGTACCTCACTAGTCAGCCGTATGCGCCCATATCTAAGCTGCCAAGATGGGTATCAATGAAAAGGCGACGGAGCCGGGGGTTAACAAAGGCCCGTACCAACCAACCCGCAACAACAGAGTTTAATTAGCGTCTGTCAGTAGTATCCGTGAGTTGGCGGTGAACCGCCATCCCGTTCATTTGTCCAGCAGACCTAGGGAAAGGAATAAGGCGAGAAGGCATGAAAAAGCAAGCTAATGTGGATGTTGTAATGCTGATGAATCCATGACAAGTAAACACATGTCCAGCCGTCTCATGCGCTCACCATCTATCTGCCCATGAGAAGAGGACAGGGCAGACAAGTGTTTCGTATCGGTCGCTAATCGCCTGTCTATGACGGAGTCCGGAGTGAGATGTGCGAAACAGGGTGTGTACTTTGTTTTATGCGCGTCTCAGACAAAAAACCACTTAGTAATTGCTTCATCTAGCACTGTACAGCGTACCTAGACACGGAGGAATAGCCGACATCTCAAGCGAGCCTGGCCGCGACCTATGCCACGGGGTACATAATGGCAAGGCGTTTTTGATGTGGTCGACATCTTCCTAGGCGCGACGGGCGCCAGGAGCCGCATGCTGCGAGGTTGAGACGAGGTGCGATACTACCATGTACCTACGTTGTGTTTCATGCAGGAGCTGTATGTGCCGTTGCGGATAATGGGGGCTGGGGCGATGGCATTGCGCTGGGCTGCGCTGCAAGTGTGCAGTTTACGTAGGGGACGTGTAGTCTTTGAGGTCAACAAGGGAGATGAGGCGAAAATAGACATCACATACCTCCCGCAACAAGGGCGCGCTGTACAAAAGTAGACTTGCTAGGTCCAGTTGCTGGGGCGAGTTGGACAAGGGACAAATGCTGCAGGCTGGGCCCCGTGCGATGCAACAGGCCAGCTGCTGGATATGCGCACGCTGTGGAGGCTGTACAAGCAGCATGCGGCGGGCATTCCCTTTGCTCGCCCGCCTCGACGCACGATGCTGGGTAGGTGGTAACTGACGGGCAGGAGGTCTAGGAGATGCAGCAGACGGGGTGGCGCGGGCGGGTTGGGCGGCGAGGGACGCAGATTCGAATTGGAAACCAACGACACCGAAGTTGCGCTGACAATATCACGACGTAATAGTATGGTCTGCTAGTCAAGTCGCAAGTACGAGGTGCACCGGAGTCGACTGGTTCCGGTTTTTGTCGATGAATCGATCGCATCGGGGTTTACCGTCGCCTGAATTAGACTGTCTCGACTGTTTAGCACGGGTCGTTTTTGTATAATACATGCCCCTATTAAACGACAGTCCGAACCTCGTATATGACAGAAAGACACGTACACAGGGGACTGAAAAACTGACAACTGAGCTAGCTAAAGAGTACGGATTCCGGACTAGACCAAGGGAAATGGGGGGCTAGAAGCCTAGAACAAAGGGTGCTGACCAGGTACTATCGGGGTGTTAGCGGCGTAGGGCTGGCTGGCTTGGACTAGGTAGCTAGGGTCAAAGACATACCATACCCTGGTTGGCTTTTTGGGCCAGCGAGGGATTTGTCCCTCGGCTATTGTGACATATTGTGTCATCTCGCCATCTGGTGTAGGTTAGGTGCTCTAGGAGATTGATTGGCGTGCAGTAATCACCGATGGTAAGTATCGCTACATATTCCAAAGGCGATACCTCGACTGTGAGCGAGCGGGAGGTGGTTTACAAGGTACAGGGTGGCCTGCGGTGATGGACAATGGTAACGCACCGCGTCTGTTTGTCAGGGCTTAGAGAGGAACATGACGCAGACACACTCCTCAGGTGCCGCCACTAGGTCGACTAGGTGACTGGGTGGTAAGGCTACCTACTTAGTTATGGTTAATGGCCGAGACGTCGCGGGCGAGAGGGTAACTGCATCTGGAAATAGCAAGATAGGGCAAGACAGTGATGGCTTAGTCTGCACTTAATCTGTCAAAGCTACGGGTACATGCTCCTAGAGGCTTGATCGGGGAGGAAGGGAGGTACCTCCAAGGACTATACCCGTTGTGGTAAATACCTTGACGCAGAAGGTATTTGGAGTGGGGAGGTGTGTGGATAGCGGGACAAGTACCTCTTCGTACACTTGCAACAGCGAGCGATCGTGGGCGTATTTAGTTCATCAAGATGGCTGAGACGGCTTTGTACATCTATCTGCAGGCTGGCACTAAATTAGTCAATAGAGGCGGACCAAACGCTAGGGCCAACGGTCGACGGCCATGGCCGTGATGCTCTCTCTGGCTCAGTGGGCGAGAGGACCAACAGCTGTGATGGCGATGGGCTGCTGCTGTTGGTGAGCGTGAGCGTACTTGCCCGACGTGCCTTGCGTAGACCAGACTGTAGCAGATGTGCCCGTCAATTTCCCTTCCCGCGTTCAGGTAGTGAATGCGGAGAGGAAGAGCCCGTTTCAGGCTGGGCTGTTGGTGGGTGTCTGTTCAGGGTTACACAAGATGGGGCGTAGGGGCACGGTTGGAGAGAGAGGGCAATGTATCGTGGACATTGAGTTACTAACTAGCCCAGACCGCGAAAGGGCGAGGGCGAGGGCGAGGGCGAGATGGTGAGTCTACTTTGGTGGGCGAACTATGGGCGTTTATAGCTACATGTCGACTTAACTCCGCCAAACCAACGCGTTGCGAGCCTGACGACCAACGTATTGCTCAACGTGGTTAGGTGCGGTAGTTGGTATTGTCCGTCGCTGTTGGTTTACCATGGCACTACTATTGTTGGAGTTGCGCTGCGGTGGAATGTAGTGTACTGGACTGTTGGGTGCTTGCGTGTCCAGGGGCTTTTTCAATGGACTCAAGCACAGCGGCCTTGATGAGTTGTGGGTGACGAACGGGCACTGCCCGAGAACCCACTATTGCCTCGCAGAAACTCTACGCTCTTCCACTATACTTCCAGCACTCACCAACCCCATCCACCCTCGCCTTTCATTCCACCGCATCTGGCCATCGCCCAACAGCGCCAAGAACAGCTGTCACTGTGGCATCGTGCGCTTCTTCCTTCTCCAGGGGTGGGGGTTCCGCCACGCTCACAGCCTGGGCTGTCTCGAATCGGCGTCTTCCCCGATCGATTACACCTGGAGAAATCTCGACCGGGGGGGTTGGTGGGCTGAGGTGACGGGGGCTGAAAAGTGAATCAGAGGCTTTGTGACGGGAAAAGCAATCAATGAGGGAGATTTCCAGAATATTGGGCGAGGCTTGGCATGTTGTATGTAGTACGAAAGAATGAAGCAGATGTGTGGCTTCGACTAGCATGATGGGGGATGAAAGAGAGTGCGAGGTGAGTTGTTCTCGGCCTTGGCCGCGGCTGGAGAGGTGACGGTGCGTGTCCTGCGCGAGATGGCATGTTGGCGGGTTTGGACCCCTTCGTGAATGCGATATCGGTGCCCATGTTGGTGCTGCCGCTTCTGCGGAGAAGACGTAGCGTTCGAGTCTTGGTTTTGAACGTGCGTCTCTGGTCCGTCTCTGGTCTGTAGCTTGTCGTGACTATTACCACACCGGTAAGCACTGGCAGCAGTGGTAATATTAAAAGTATAGATGGCATTATCGATGCGAGCCCTACCCACAGAAGAAGACATTGTTTGTTGCTGGGCTTAGGCAAACTTGCAGTGTCTTCCGAGACACTACTCTCGCAACTTTCACGATTGCTTCAATATGGTGACGATGTGGGGTACGCGCGTGTACATTGCTGGAGGACCATGTCCCCTATGGCATGCTGGCAACAAATGCTCTGATACATGAGAGGTCGTACAAAGCGAGCCATGTACCCAGACAGGGCACCCCGAGATACTCTACGTCGGCGGAGACTGCACCTCGTGGCCTGCAAGGAGGGTCGACAAAAGCCATGTAGCTCTATCGTTCCAGTTCCCCTGAGTACTACCCAGCACCTGCCAGGCTGCCTCTGTACAGTGTACAGCTCCCCACGCCACGATGGGTACTGCTGGTACCACCAACAAAACCGGTAAGTGTTGTCTTTGCATCAGGGGAGGAGCGACCGAGTCCCGGCTCTGCAGGTCTTGAGCATGTCATTTCGGCCAAAGCCGCGTCCGAGAGTGTTTTTTTGAGCCAGCTCTGCACCCCAACGACAAGAGACGAGAGACGAGAGGCGAGAGAAGAGAGACGAGACATGAGAGGTAAATGCTGACGCGTCACCCTTCGATTCTTGCATGTATCGTCTGTCATCTGCTGTGCGATACGATGGCGTTTCTTACGTCTCGAAGTCTCGACGTCTCGGGACTCTGCAATCAAAAGGATACTGTCGCAGGATCCGTCCAGCCATGGCTGTCGGGGCGAATCAAGCGAGACGGGAATTTGATGAAACGCCTTCTTGCAGTCCCAACTGGGCCATTCCTCAAAGGCGATGTGCCGTGCCGTGCGCTCTGCATTTGCATTTTCCCGCCCGCATGCTGAACTAGTGGCATGGTATGATCGGATGGTAGAGGAATGCATTGGACGATAGATTGCTTGCGATTTATGCCCCAGATATGTGCACGTCGCCTCATGCTCCTGTCCGACAAGGTCTTGTCATCTATATCCATGTCCCTGGTAACGGCGGCTAGAGACATCAACACGTCGATCTTATGACCTCCGACAACAATGCAGGTCAGCCAGAATGGCCTCGTTGCGCGACTCTAGTCAGGGCGGGCGCGGCAATGGCCATCCACCAGGAGACATCGCTCTCTCTTGAATCAGCTATCTGCATATGGCCCCCAATCATACCCGCCTCTTTGCGAGGTGGAGAGTTTGCCATTCAGAAGTTGTGCGACACCTGAGAGATATGTCGTAAAGCCACGATGCAGATGGTTATCGCGATATTTGGGGGGAGGGGGGGAGGCGTGGGGGTGGAAATGAGATAGCCGGGCGCATCGCCGCTGTTTCTCGGCAACCGGTGACGGGCGTGGAACCCGACAGGAACGAAGATGCGGTTCTTCGAAATCGCTCACTGTCCTAGCTAACGCACCTCGCCGTGGCCGATACAACGATGCCAAGGTCCTCAGCTGACTGCCATGACTGTCCTCACGAGCCATGTTCATCGATGCTAACGACACACTCGCCTCGCGACCCCCGATACTGCGGGCGCCTGCGACATTTGCAGGCGGGAAGATACGGTGGCAGCCGGATGCATACGAGGCCGTAAGGGGTTTGGTGGAAGTGAGGGTGGTCAGTAAAGAGGCGTCGGATGCAGCAAAACTACCAGGTCAAGCATGGCAGCGGTTGGTTGGGGTTCGATAAAACTCGGCGACTCGTTCGCGGCATGAACACTAGGTGCACAGAGAAGGCGAAGAAGGAAGATATGCTGAAGTCATGCAATGACTTCGAAGTGGCGCCCGCCATGATTGCAAAGCCATACGGCACTTGCATGCGCGATATCACGGCTGCGGCCCGCGATGTGACGCTACTGCATGAGACTTGGGGGAAGTATAGTTCAGCTGTGGAGGATCCAAGCGAGACATGACAGGAAACCGGCGATCTGCCTCGCCTCCGCCCCCGTTCTACTGGTTCCCGGCTAGTCTGGGGACGAGTATAGCGAGAATGCGGCTTGGGCGCCGGGGAAAGTGGAATGTCGAACAAGCAAGTGGTCCCTTGAGTGGTTTGGCGGCCAAAAAAAAGAGGACAGGCTGTTACGGGCTTGCCGGTCACCACATGAGCCACTTCTCTAAATCCTTGCTGCATTCGTCGTATTTCACGATTTCCCCTCCGGATGTGCCTCACCGGTCTCGTCGGGAGATTTATTGTGGTGGGATGCGTACAGTTACACTTCTATACCCACGCTTCATCCACAGTTTTTTTTTTTTTTGTTTCATGTTTTCGCCCGTCCTCTTGAACCCCCACGCTGCAAGGTGCCCAAGTTATCATGGTGGTCCATGCCACCGGCAAATTGCGAAACCTGTTTGTCAGTCTCATCTGAAGGGGCGAGGAGACATCTTCCACTGCCATCATCGCATCCTTGCCGTATTCATCCGTTTCAGATTCGGCATCGTGACGAGTACGATCTCTCTTTGATCCGGATTGGGGGGCCTAAAGACCCCTGCCTGTCCTAGCTGACTGTCTCGTACTCTATCTCTTCTCTCCACATAATGAGGCTGGGAAATCTTGTGCCATCACACCACGGGTCCACGGCCCGGCAGGGGTGGGGGGACTGATTGCTGACGTGCATGGTGCCAGCACAGCTGAGACAAGAAGACAACAGGTGAGTGGTGACACTGACGCTAATAGGACATGATAGCGAGAGGTGGTATTTCTTCTTGGTTAGGACAGTGGCCGGTGTGAATTTCCGGTCTCCTCAAGACAGTGCCTTTTGGGGCGTACGAATCCGTCATTCAGGCTTGTCAGTATTGAAGGACTTCGATACAGTGGTGGCAGTAGACAGGACTTGGTGGAAGCAATACTGCTCGCTAGTATGTGACGACAAGATACCACCAGATAGGGGAGATCGCCGCTTATTCTTGAAGAAGCGTCTCATGAAGAAAGGGAAGCTCACGGCATGGCTACAGACTGCCTAGTTAACCTCCTCAAAGACTCGCTCACTGCCCGCTATGCAAAATGACTACGAATATCCAAACTATCTCTACATTATGTTGTAATGTACCAAAAGTCATGTAAAAATAGTAGCCCTTTCAACTAACCAAAATGCGAGCACAGCTCCGAGGCCAACTCTCCCAATCACCCTCCTAGAACTTCCGCTTCTTCTTGGCCGGCCCAGCTGCTGCCTTCCTCTCCAGCTCCTTCTTGAGCTCCTCGCGCTTGCGGTCCGCTCTCTCCCCAGAGGTCTCCCTCACCGCAGGCTCTTCCGCACGAGTCGTCTTTGGCGGCCTCGGGTTAGGGGTTCATCATTAGGAGCGGGACTCGGCGCTGGTGGGCCGCCGATTTTGCCTATCACGCCCATTCGCTTTGGTGCTGGGGCGCTGTCTTGCTGTTCATGGGCGGTGTTTGGGTTGTCTTCTTGGGGGGGGGTTGGGCCTTTTCCGCCTATTTGGCCAATTACCCCCCTTTTCGGGGCTGATGATGGGGGTGGGCGCCGTGGTGGTGAGCTGTCGGGTACTGAGGCCGTTGCGTCATCGTCGTCATCTGCTTCTGAAGCTGTTTCGGAATCTTCTGCGGGTATGTCCTTGCGCGAGGGAGGGCTTTTGGCTGCCGGCCCCGTGGGTGAAGCTGCAGCAGGTTGTGGTTTGCCGCCTATGGTTCCGAATCTGGGTGCTGATGGCTTAGCTGCCGGTTTGGCGACAGCAGCTATGTTGGGCTTCTGCTCAGCTCCGTCTTCTTCGTCTGCGGTTGATGCGTCGTCGTCTGCTTTGGCCCTTGCTGCAGTGCGCTTGTGTGATGAGGCGAGGCGAGGTGGGGTAGCTTGGACTTGGAAGTCATCATCGTCTGCGTCCTTGGACACAGCTGGCGGTGAAGGCGTGCGCGGTAGCCCTGTAGCCCTGTTTGAGTTGCTGCGGAGGGCGAGTTGCGATGACGTCCGCTTGAAGTCGCGCCACCAGCTGTCCAACTCGGGGGCTTGGTCTGCTTCCACGGTTGAGCGGCATTGCAGCCCTTGTCCTCCGAAGACTTCGTCTACAAGGTCAGAGACGGTGTTTGGACCATCGTCGTCGTCTTCCAGGCTAGACTTCCATCTCGTGTGGTTGAAGGGGGCTAGGCCTTTTACTTTCTCCTCTGCGGCTGGCCTGGAGGTCTTTTTCCTGCCGGAGAGGGAGGTGAAGACGTGTTCGAGGCCTGTGCCTGTAGATTCTAGCTTGTCTAGGAGCTTGGCGATGACGTCGTCTTTGTGCTTTAGGGAGGAGACGAGGGAGTCTAGCTCGCGTTTGCGAGAGTGGTGGGCTTGGATTAGTGGGAGCACGAGGGACGTCGTGATGGCGGAATGGGGCTGTTTCTTGAGATGGATAGGCCATTTCAGCGCGTTGAATCCGGGAAGCGGACATGTGACTTCCAAAGTGAGTCCGTCGTCCCCCTGTTCTGACGCCGCCAGGACGATGCTGGTCTTATGGTGGCCTGGCCGAGATGCGTCGAGGGCGCACCGCAGGCAGTCGAGCAGGCGGGCCATGTTCTCGGCGGTATCACTCGGGTCGATGCTCGTGTTCTCGTCCCAGCCGCGCATGAAGATGGCCTTGCGGTCAAGGGACTCGGTCCAGAGGTTTGCGGTGTCGGTGAGGTGGATTGTGTAGGATGATAGGGCAAAGGTAGTTGAGATGAGGAGGGGTGGGAGGGTGAGGGCGGAGAAGGGGAGGGTCTGCCATGTTGATGATGGCATCGCGAGGGTCGCGATGCGGGCAGCTAGAGTGTGACCTAGGGAGTTGGGAATACCGCGGGTGCGGGTTGCAGATTTGTGGGTTTATGGACTTGAAGACGTGGTGTTGTCACGCTGTGTGGTACGACGAAGGGCCAGCCTCGGCGAATACAGATCTGTGACAGGGAGACGGGTGAGGCGTCTTGGATGGCTTGGAGGAAGAACAGAGGTGCGTTTTGTGCTAGCGTAGCGTTGTCCGCGATGTTTTGGAGTTGGATAACTGAGCATTTGTGAAACTTGACTGAAAAGAAATGCAGAGTTTACAACTTATATCAAGCTACATCTTTTATAGATGTGCAATGATATTTTGCTTACAGGTGTTTAATGATTCGATGTAGTAGTAACTGACCAAACGGTAGAAAAGCTGTATCCAATGTCACGTGGCCAGTCCCATCCGACACTGAATGTCAGGTCCGACGCGCCCAGCAGCAGAGAGACGACAAAGAGTTTTACACCTCATCTCTACGCATAAACAATATGCATTGTAGAACTGTGAGACCGAATCCAGCTATAAAACTGTAAGATGCAGTTACGCTGAGGATGATAGTGGCCTACGCTACTGGTCTATTATTGTCTTCTTAACCTTGTGAATCGCAGCCATTAGGTTCCTGTCATCTACGCTCTAAGAATTACAATGAAGTAATTAAAAAAGGGTCATTGTCATCTTATTTATAGAAGAAGATGCTTGCTTTACAGTAATCAATCCCTTAATAAGGAGTCGTGTGTTAGATGACGCTTGTGACGGATGGACTAGCTGCCTTGGCTAGCGGCGAGAGTGTTCGGGTTGACTCTCTCTCCTCTAGCATCTCATCTAATGTACAGCATGGAGCTCAAAGAAAGGCAGGGCCTCATACAAGCTCTTCTACATTGCAACAGCATACCTACATTTACATCCTGAACCTTGGAGATTCCATACAACCCAGGCCAAGGTCAGCATCTCCCATGCCTCCTCTAATGGTCCATTCACTAACTTGCCAATAAAGGACAGTGTTGACAATGCCTTTCAACCTCAGCAATACACTTCCAGCCATAAAAGGACTATTGAGTACTTGGGTTGCTACTGTCAGCCTACCCTACCCACATAGTACTTGCTGCTAGAGGTTGTTTCTCATATGTTGCATGTAACCGACCGATTGGCTTCTCCTCGCCTCGTCCTCCTCGGCTCCAGACACACCAGGTTGCGCCTTCATCATGATCATCATCATGGTTAGCCTCATAGACCTCTTGGGCTCATGGGTATCTTCCTAGTCAATAAAATCGGAGCGCCGATTGCAAAGGCAGCAGGACTCATGGGAGCCACGACGGTTGCCACGCTGGCTGCTGCTTGACCGCGATGTGTTTCGACCGTCACCGAGCACCCAGCTACAAATGGGAAGACTGTATCCCCGGGGTGAACTGCAGCAGCCATTAGGCTCTATTCCAACCATAACGCCAGAGAAACCATCAATCGTTTGTCTCTCGGCTGGCCGTCCACTGGTATACGGCTCGGGCGACATCAGACAATACGGGACATATTCATATTTTAACAGTGTGGACTTTGAAACAGGCTCATCTCTTCGAGGCCTACAAGCACACACAGATGCAAACAACAGGATTCTCCTTTGCTGTGACATCTTCGGATAATAAACACCTGTTTCTCTGTTTTCAACCGGTGGCTGTGGCATTTCCTAATAGATGCTCGTCTACTTGGTAAAACCTATCAAGAAGCTCGGATTATCGGGGCAGAAGGCAGTGGCTACTGTTCCTGCAAGTACCCAATGATCTTCTCTAGTGAAGCAGAGAGGATACTAAATGAAGATTTTCGGAAACTCTTGAAAAGACTATAATACCTTCACGTAGGAAATCTAGGAATGTATTCAGTTAGGAGTTGCACCTCGACTCTGTTAGGGAACCGTGGTATTAAAGCCAGAGTAGAGGTGAGTGAAAGAGCCACGAGAGGAGTTACACAACAAGTTTCACAAGGTTGTTCAGGGCAAGGCCTGTAGCAATCATCTAAGCTCGCGGATGGAGAGTTGCCATGAAGCCGAGTGACGAGGACGCGAGGTCCGGTGCGTGGTTAGGATGAGATGAGATGATCGTCAGAGGCTGTGGCTGTGGCTGAGACGCCGTTGTCAAGGAGAGCTTCCCTGCCGTTTTTGCAACGGTCCACGGCCCTCAGAACTGTGTACAGCGTGAAGTTGAGTCGTGGTGGTGAGGCGGCCAACTGTGGAAGCGATGGAAGACTGGACGCGGTGGGGCTGTATCTTGCTTGCCTGCAGGTTAGTTTTTAGTGTTGAGGTTGAGGGTCGTTGATTAGCAGCCTACCCTATATACACGAGGATGTTGATAGTCACACACAGAGGTCTGGTGGCTGTGAGGTTTGGTTTTTGGTTTTTGTTTTTTGTTTTGAGAGTCAAGTAAAAAGAGCAAATTCTGAGTAAATATTGATAATTCTATTGGAAATTCGTTCGGCGTCGTGCGTGACAAGCTTCGGTGGTTCAAACGAACCAGATGGATACGGGCCTTTATCATAGAGTGGGCCGAACTGCTGTGTTTGTCGTTGACAAACCAACACCAAGAGCCTGACAGGAATACTGCATTGCTGTGGTATTCTCCAGTCATGCTCAACTTGGAATTTACTATGCACACTGGTTTCTGGGCTGGGAAGTATACCGTCAGTGTTGACAACGCATCTTCGTGGTGGCCAAAGTGGTGGAATCACAAGTGCCGATGGGGGAGTCCATCTCCCAGACCCTGCATCGGCATGCAAGGGTCGCAGCGCTAATAAAGTGGAATTTGTCTCCCGTTTAGCGGCCTCGCTCCCGATCTACAGCGCCTGCATGACGTATTGCACATCGACGCGACATCTGAGTATCGGACCTGTGCTGTTGCAGAAGAAAAGAAGGGGTGGCATGGGCAATCCAGACTAGGAGTCCCCTTAATTTGCAATTGCTACGTGAAATGACCGGTTTATCATCTGCCATCTTGTCAATCGCACGCGCCTTGCTCCTTCAATTGCGCTGAACTTTGATGCTAATGCGCAGTAGAGTTGTGACTTCGCTGCTGTCGACATCTGATCCGCTGTCGCGATTCACGACTTCGTCTCGATCGTTGTTCGTCCTTTCCAGCTGTCCGCTCCCCATCGCTCGCCTTCAGAGGCCCTCTCTACACACAATGCCTCCCAAGGCGACAAAGCGCAAGGCAGCCGCCAGTCCAGGCCCGAGTGGCGAAGGTGCCAAAAAGCCCAAATTCGCAGATCGAACCAACGAGCTTCGTGATCCGCACCCCTTCGCCGACCAGGCTGAGAGGCATGGCATCGTACTGCGTAAATACTACCCCCACGAGATGAGCAACGACCGAGCGCATGCATACATCATCAACGATATTCCCCGTCCCATCGAGAAGCTCGTCTCCGCTCTTGAGGACACGGCGTCGGAGCGCAAGAAGGTCCAAGTGAAGGATGTAGTGGTACACTGGTTCAAGTCTGATTTGCGGTGTGCCGACAATAGAGCGTTGGCTTTGGCGAGCGACAAGGCCAAGGAGGCTGGTGTGCCTCTGATTTGCATGTACATTGTCAGCCCCCAGGACTTTGAGGCTCACCTTAGGGCTCCCGTCAAAGTGGACTTTATGTTGCGGACGCTCGAGGTTCTCCGGGGCGACCTGGCAAAATTGGACATACCGCTCTACGTGGAGACTGTGAAGCAGAGGAAGAAGATTCCTGATCGGATCCTTGAGTTGATGGACGAGTGGGGTGCCAACCATCTGTTTGCCAATATCGAATACGAAGTGGACGAGCTGCGCCGAGAGACTCGCCTGGTTACGGATCTGGCAGAGAACGGAAAGTCCTTTGAAGTCGTCCACGATACATGTGTCGTCCAGCCAGGCAGTCTACGAAGCGGGACAGGAAATCAATACGCCGTATACACTCCCTGGTACCGATCGTGGGTCGCTCACATCCACAATAATCTTGACTTGCTCGAGTTGTACGATCCACCCAGCAAGAATCCCGCGTCGGCGCGCAAAACATTCAAGACGCTCTTTAACTGTGAGATTCCAGAGGCTCCCCCCAACAAGCAGCTCACCAAGGATGAGAAGAAGAGGTTCCACTCCCTCTGGCCGGCCGGAGAGCACGAAGCCATGAATAGGCTGCACAAGTTCTGCGAGGAGAGGGTTGGAAGTTACCACAACAAGAGGAACATTCCGTCCGACGACGGCACGTCATGTCTTTCTGTGCACCTGTCGAGCGGCACGATTAGCGCCAGGACGTGCGTGCGTACGGCGAGGGATGGTAACAAGACGAAGAAGCTCGATGGGGGAAACGAGGGAATCCAGACGTGGATTAGCGAGGTTGCTTGGAGAGATTTTTATAGACACGTTTTGTGCCATTGGCCCTTTATATGGTAAGATGATGGATGCATTTTACTACACCACACACACCCACCCCTCCGACGATTCGGACACTAACGAGGAGCAGCATGAACAAGCCTTTCAAGCCCGATTACTCCAACATCTCTTGGTCCTACGATGAAGAGCACTTCGCCGCATGGTGCGAAGGCCGCACCGGCTTCCCCATTGTCGACGCGGCAATGCGCCAACTGAACCACACGGGCTACATGCACAACCGCTGCCGCATGATTGTCGCCTCCTTCCTAGCCAAGGACCTCCTTCTTGACTGGCGCAAGGGCGAGCGATACTTCATGGAGCATCTTGTCGATGGTGACTTCGCCAGCAACAATGGCGGTTGGGGCTTCAGTGCCAGCGTGGGCGTCGACCCGCAGCCGTACTTTCGCATCTTCAACCCCTTGCGCCAGAGCGAGAGGTTTGACCCCGAGGGCCACTACATCCGGAAGTGGGTTCCGGAGCTGAAGAGCTTGAATGACAAGGAGATTCACGATCCGTATGAGAGAGGGGCTGGGGTCAAGGCGAAGAAGAATGGGTATCCGAAGGCTCTTGTGAATCACAAGGATTGCAGGGAGAGGGCGCTGAACGCGTACAAGGAGGGGATTGCAAGGGACATGTAAGAAGACAGGTGCAATCGAGTGTTGACTGTAATTCTATAATTTGGTTGTGAGGGCATGTGGTGATTAGGACGAACAGCGAGGCTCGAGGCTCAATTACATTACTCCGTCGTGGGGACTTGTACAGCGTGTCTGTCTGACCCGTATCTGTACCATGGCGAAAAACTTTACCGCCACGGCTTTTTCCAGGCCAGTATTGCATCATCAATCTGCGGCTCGGAGGCTATCGACGTAGCCCCAGAGTCCTCGGTCACAGTGTTGAGCCAATAGAGGGCAACCCGAGGACACTTTGCTAGCCGGTGGGCAGGGCAAACACACACATCGTCACAGTTGTCACGTTCAATCGCACACGGTCTGTTCGAGTCGAATATTTCCTGTTGTCTCGGTGTCGAGCCCAAACGCCTCGAATTGGATATGCTAGATGCAGCCAACTCTAGTTCCACACATGCCTTCCTATCCGAGCCAGAAACATCCCTGCATGCCGCATGTCAGCATCGCAGTAGGGCCATGCGTCGAAAAATAACAGGCGTGTCTGTTCGTAGCCTCCTCCGTTTCGTGAACCGCTCCCCAACAAAAAAAAACGTACGTAGTCTCGTCTTTTAACTTTTTCCGTTGCTGTACCGGGACCCCCCGTTCAACCGGAGATTTATCGCTGTCCGCTCCAGACGTTCTTGAGGAGACCGTCGCGCTGTGCCAGTCGGTTCATGGAGTCGTCGCTCTCGCCCATTGCGCGGATGAAGCCGCAGAGGGCGTAGACGTGGTTCTCGCCGGTGATGGCGCGGCCGTTCTCGTCAACCTTGGCGATGGAAATCTGGACGGATCCGTGGTCCTTGGCCTTGATGATGCGGTTGGTGGCGCTGCACTTGCGGGGGACGTAGCTGCGAGGAAAGATGAAATGTTAGCGATCCTTTGCTTTCTTGATGTTCGGTTGGTCGCATTGAGTATGTTGGGGAGGCTTACAGATCAACGATCTCGCCACGGTCGTTCTCCATTTTGACGGATTTGTGAGGGGGGGATTGTAGAGATGGGGTGTGGTGTGGTTGATTGGGCGAGGGTTGAGGTCGTCGTGAGCGCTTGGTGGGATTTCCTGCAAAATGGTCACCCAGACAAATTTGACATGGTGTAACGATTTTCGTGGGGCGGGAAGGGCTTTCTGTGCGTCATGTGACGAGTCATGTGATGTCGCGAAAGTCTCGCGACCCGCCGAGCCCCTCTCCCGCCCGCGCATCCCCTGTGAGCGGGAATGTTTACAGCGCTCCGTCCTCCCGTATCCACACTGAACTTCTGCGACGACCGCCGACGTCGACGAGCCTCGCTCCCCCTCCGCCTTCCCTCGGAAAGGCCTGAAATTGTTGATCATTCTGCTGCGGCTCAGGAGCCTGAGATGCGCCTTGCGCACTCAGTCGTCTGTTGCAGGCGCGATGGCGTCCCCTGATGTTTTTCTTTCGTCGCCCGCGCGGACGCGGCGGATTTCCTACCAAGACCTGTCTTCGTCGCCGGGGCTGCCCTCTGTATACATGCTGTCACAAAAAGTGAAGAAGCCGGCCATCCGGAGTGGGAGCCGGGCAGTGGCTGTTCCGGACGATGCGATAACGGGGTTCGCGAATGCTGGTCAGCTGTGGAGGGAAGAGGTGGCGAAGGAGGCACAGACGGCGCCTAACCATCAGCATGGAGTGGAAGAAATCATAGATAAGACCGAAACCCCCATATCTGTTGAGGTCAACCCGAAGAAACCCTCGAAACCCCGCAAGCCAAGGAAACCGAGGCCGCGAAAGGGCGAAGATCAAAAGACCGAAGCGATACGGAATCCTCCTAATGACGATGATGCGACGCCAAAAGAAAAGCCATGGAAGAAATACAAGTCAAAGGCAAAAAAGGATGATGAGGGGGCCAATTCAACAGAGCTTCCGGTGACGCCCCAAAAGGGGGCATCTGCGCCTGTCACCGAGACTGGTAAAGAGACTGGGGCTGTGAGTCTCACTGACGTAGAGAAAGAGCTTGTACAACCTTCGAAAGCCAAAAAGCCCAACTTCCTAGAACCTCTGCAGCTGGAACAAGCAATTGCGCGAAGAACTGACTGGACTCCTCCACAACACAAAGCCCCGGTTATTCCCGACTCGGACGATTCTGGCGTTGATGAAGTGGATATAACTGCAGAGGACGAACCCGGCAAATCGTTTCAGAGCATGCTTGGGAGCTACAAGTGTGCACCGGAGGCTCAGAAGGAGGTCATTGCTATTTCAGATGAGGAGGGGTCCTTTCTGAAGAAACGAAAACTCGTGGAGCTTCTGGTGACGAACGAGGGTAGTATGGCAGCGCCGCCTATCCCGGAAAAACCGCCAGCCAAGCGGAAAGCTCCAAAGAAGAAACCGCGGACAATCACAGAAGTTGCTACTCGCGACTATAGACCTGCTACCCAACCTGAGCCAACTCCTACAATACCCACGGAGGAGCCTGAGCAAGTCAACCGGGGCAAGCAGCGAAAGAGGGCCGCCCGGCCGTCCAAGAGAAAACCACCCCGGCCGAAGCCTGTACTGTTATCGCCTGGGGCTGCTTTGAAACACGTAGCGAATCAAGACTTTCTGTTCGGGACATCCAGTCAGCTAGCCACGGAGCAGTCGCCGACGTTCTTGCGGGATCTGCATATGGCGATGAGAAGTTCGAACCAGATGGAGTATATCGATTTTGTGACTCCGATCAATAGTGATGCTATCGAGCCGCCGGAGCAACGCCCTAAACTGTGGGATGCCGCCGCTCGCGACGAGGATGGTGATCTTCTTGACTTGGAGGTGATCGATATCACGGACAAATCGCCTGACCTGCCGGCTCAGCCTCCGGACATGAACCCATTTGGTTATGGAGGAAACGAGACGGGATGTAACTCGGAGTTGCCGGAATTATCTCCCGAGAAGAGTTGCGGCGAGGGTTCGTTATTGAATCTCTCTGACGTTCTTCCTCCGCCAGGGTGTAATCACGGATTAAACGATGGCTCCTCAGGAAAAAGCCGCGGTGACGATACATTCATGAATCTTTCTGATATTCTCCCCTCGCCGGCGAAGAAACTCGGACCGAAGGACTGCCACCTGAGCGAGCGCCGTGTCGACGATTCTTTTATGAACCTATCTGATATTGTGCCCCCGCCGGAAGCGAAGTCTGGAAGGAATGATAGCTCCCCCGATAAGAACGGCGTTGACGACTCATTCATGAATCTCTCCGACATTCTACCCTCACCAGCGAAGCAGCCCATGGAAATACTAGATAGCGACTCGTCTCTCCCTGGGACCCAGGTGTCTGTATGTTCCGTCATTCAGGAGATTAGGACCTCGTCTAATGAAACACGAGAAATGGAGCATACAGACGAACGAACCTCGGCCTCGAAAACTACGGAAGTAGTGCTGGCTAGTCCGGATGAAAAAGATGTACCTTCGCGCCCGTCCTACGAGGTATTCACAGACGCACAGCTCTCGAAAGAAATCACGTCGTACGGGTTCAAACCTGTCAAGAAGCGGGCTACCATGATTGCACTGCTGGATCAATGCTGGAAGAGCAAGGCTCGGATCGGCCCAAGCAGTACACGATCATTTTCTGCCTTGCCTGGGGGTTCATCTAAGAGTTCAAGCACAAGTGCGCCAAAGACGACTGCAAAGAAGACGGCGAAGACGACGAAGACGACGAAGACGACGAAGGCGACAAAGACGACACAGTCGACAAAGACTCTCAAGACTCTCAAGAAGGCTACAAAGTCCGTGAGACCACCATCTCAAAGTCGGACAAGGGAAGATAGTGTTAGCGAGGTAGAGATCCAAGAACCCCCGCCATCGGCGCAGCCACCGTCTTCACCCAAGAAGGCCCGCGGTCGGCCAAAGAAGGGAACAACGAGTCCATCGAAGCAACCAAAGGCTGCCGCCAAGGTAAAAGAGGCTTCTGCGGCGAAGGTGTCTGCTGCTCGCGGCCCTGCCACACCGAAACGCAAAGGGAAGCCGAAAATGATAATCGAGATAGCTGACTCAGCATCCGACGCTGGAAGCGACACGTCCATGTCGATGTCACCAACTCCTGAACCAACGTTTTCTCCCACCGCAGTCGATCTGTCCTTGACTACAGAAGAAGACACAGAACTGTTGTTGAACGTGTCACCCACTGATCAGCAGTCTGAATTGTTTGAGCACATCACAAGGGCGATTACGACAGCTCCGAGGACAACTGACCCGGACAACCCGTCCTGGCACGAGAAGATTCTCCTCTACGACCCTATTGTGCTGGAAGACCTGGCAGCATGGCTGAACTCGGGCCAGCTCACACGGATCGGCTATGACGGGGAGGTCAGCAGCGGTGCGGTAAAGGAGTGGTGTGAATCCAAGAGTGTATGTTGTCTGTGGAAGGTGAATCTGAGGGGACAGGAGAGAAAACGATACTGAGGCGTGTTGCGGCGTGCACGAGGGAGGGAGTCTGAAGATTAAGCGTCGTGATGATATTATTGGAGTCTGAACAGAGGGGGGTGTATCCCTCGCTCAAGCATATTATATACCCAGCTTGTTATTCGTGAGGAGCAGGCAGTCCTTGTTGAATTGTCAAACCAGCCATGCCGCTGGACATTTTGTATGCGACGGTCACTTAGATGTATAGGTTGAAGTTCGCCATTGGTGGAGAACAATCGCAACCTCAAAGCTCCTAATAGCCCGGGTTTGGAGACGCAAACGTTTAGGATGAAAGTGACGCATGCCAGCGGCGATATTAGTACGCCCTGCTGCACTCATTGGTTCGAGCACACCCATGTTATTATGTTGTTGTGTCTGGCACAGACAGGGAACGGGCCATGCCACGCATCACGGAGCCGGCTCGCCCACCCCCCACCCATGCGCGGGACCTCGGCACCCACAATTCCAACTGCAGGGATCGATCGGAGATGCATTGGCACGGACAGCTGCTCCCCCGCATGTTCAGCTCGTGTGCCTGGCATTGGCTGAACTTGCCGAGAACAAAACGACGTCGGCGCCTGGGTGGTCTGGTGCGTGGCTGGCTTCCCCCGTTCAATGTCGTACATGCTGCCTTGCTTGCGAACTCTCCCTTGTCAAGGGAACATCTACAGCCCATCGTCGAGAGTTGCGCTCGGGTTTTCAGTGTGCGGCTTGTCGAGATTCGTTGCAGCGCCCAGACGCGCCTCGCCTCGCCTCACCAACAGCTTCACCATGGCGCCCCCGTCACGCCCGTCCTCGTCCTCGTCCTCCCGGAAACCAACCGTGCCTCGCCCGAGCTCGTCAATCGTGCTGCTCTCGCCCACCAACGAGGTCCTGCTGCTGCACCGCGTGCAGACCTCGACGTCGTTTGCCTCGGCGCACGTCTTCCCGGGCGGGAACCTGGATGCCTTTCACGACGGGGACATCCCGCCCGAGGACTCGCCGGCGCGCCACGCAGACGGGCCGGCGTACAGGCTCGGCGCTGTGCGGGAGTGCTTCGAGGAGACGGGGATTCTGCTGGCGAGGAACAAGGATGGGGCGCTGCTGAGCCTGTCGGTCACGGAGAGGGACGCCGTGAGGAAGAGGATCCATGGGAATGAGGTCGGGTTTGGGGAGTGGCTGCGGTCTGTGGGTGCTGAGCCCGACTTGGGTTTGTTTGCCCTGCGCGTCCCCGACGAGGGAGTGGTTTCGAGGCTCGGTGTACTGACCTAACCCCCCTATCTAGACGGCCTCGTCCCGTTCACGAGGTGGATCACACCCGCCGTGATGCCCAAGCGGTTTTCGACGCAGATGTACCTGTATGCGCTCCCCATTTCGCAGACCGGCCTCCCATCGGAGATTCACGTCCCCACGGCCGACGGCGGCGTTGAGCATACGGCAGCCGTGTTTGCCCCCGCGGGGGAGTTCCTGTCCAAGGTGGCGTCCTCGTCGATGATCATCTTCCCGCCGCAGGTCTACCTCCTGCACCTCGTCAACCAGTTCACAAAGGACGCCCCCGCGGCCGGCAGCGACACAAAGGCGCACTACGCGCGGCAGCGGGAGAGGCTGCTGGAGTTCATCCACCGGACCCCCACCGCCGAGTCGGAAAACGGCAGGAAGCACGCGACGGCGAGCATCTCGTGGGGGGACAAGGTCATGAGCCCGATGCCGCTGTTCACCAGGGGGTCGGACGGACGGGCGGTCTTTGGGCTGGAGTACCCCGGGCCGGAGCTGGAGGGGACGGCCAGGGGAGGCGACTGGGACCGGGTCACGGTGGCCAAGTTTGGGAAGGGGGTCCCGCGGATGGTTGAGATTCGGGGGAGGGAGGAGATGCTTGCGGAGGAGGCGAAGGCGGAGGGCAGTAAGCTGTAGATGTGTTGGGGCTTGGGTCAGGCTGAGCTTTATGCTGCTTGTACATTATACACACGATACGTTGCGGCAGGGCCGGGGTATTCTTTGAAGACAGCACTATTTATTATAAGTCTTCGAGTGCCAGGACTAAAATAACCAGTTGGCCAACCCGTCCTACTACCTCAGACCGCAGACACAACCAACGGCCAGTACACCAAGCAGTCCAAGGACCATGGGACGGGTGAGCTAAGCATGGCAATGAATGGTGAAACACAACCGTCTTCGCGTCGACTTACACGTGGGCGCCGTCCCATCACGCAATGGGGTGAGCGGCCCTGCACCAGACGCAAACCCACCAGCTCGCACCCACGGCCAACAAGGCGCCATTAATTTCAACCCAATACAGCCAACCGCCAGTCCAGCAGCCGGGCATCACCACCCATAGAGCATGTGCGATGTGGTCATTTGGAGCCGGGATGGGGCGAGCTGGTGCTGCAGGCCCGGGATTGGATGCGTGCATTTGAGCAAGTTTTTCTGGGGGCCGCTAGAGGCTTCTTGGGAGGGGCTGAGATGCCATGTGAGGTGACTTTGTTGTGTTTTTTTTTTTTCAAGTTTTTCATTTTAAAGAGGTGAGGATGATTGAGTTTGGATGTGGGATGAAGGATTGGAGTTTGGGTGAATGGATGAATGCAATTGACGCTGCTTGTTTGTTCATGTTCATTGCTGTGGTGAGATGAGGCGCGGGGATAATACATGGGAGAGCTGCGCAGAGCACACCCAGCATCAGCATCGTCACAACAGCCTCATCAAATAAGCCCCTCCACAAACCGCTGACAACTCTCTCATGGCCCAGAACGGAGGGGACCCCTGGTCCAGAGCGCAGCCGTGCCTGATTCCGTCGCTGTCGCGCTTCCTTCTTTTCAAGCTTAACGGCGGCCCACCCGCTCAGGGTCCAAGACACCAAGCTATAAAGCTCGTCGCTCGTCTCTGCTGTTGGCGAAGGGCTCCCCCTCCGTCTAGGTTTCTCCTTGCGCCCGCTGTCCACTGCCTTGTCCATACCCTCTCTAGCCTCCCTCCCATCTAGACTGAAGCCCAAGCCACCGGTTACACTCTGACCTCTCCCATCGTCAACGTCTCACCATCCTCGCCATGATCGCCAAGACAGCCCTCGTCCTGGCAGCCGCCAACGCCGTGTCCGCCCACTTCGGCCTCGTCTACCCCGAATGGCGCGCCGACACCCTCGCCAACGAGGACACATCCCCCTACAGCCAGTGGGTGTACCCTTGTAAGTCGTCGCTCGTCGCCAGCGCCCGATCGATCCCTTGCCCCGACTAACCTCCCCAGGCGCAAACGTCTCGTACAGAAAGGGCAACATCACGGACTGGCCCCTCGATGGCGGCTCCATCAAGCTCGACCTCCACCACCCCTGGACCTACCTCTTCGTCAACCTGGGCATCGGCAACGACACCACAAACTTCAACATCACCCTCACGCCTGACTTGCACAACGTCACCGGCAAGGGTGAGCTCTGCCTCGAGAAGCTCGCCCTGCCAGAGTCTATCCAGGACGGCACGCTCGGCAGTCTGCAGGTCGTCACGCTCGGGGAGAGCGGCAACGCGCTGTACAACTGCGCGGACATCCGGTTCAGCAAGGCCGCCAAGACGCAGAGCAACTGTACTTCCGCGGATGGGATCAAGGTTCTGTCCATCAAGGATCAGACTGTTGGCAATGCTGCTGCCCCCAACAACGGGACTGCGTCCAACGACACTGCCGGCGCAGCCAAGGACGACAAGAGTGCTGCTGGGGCTGTGAGGCTGAATGGGTTTGCGCTCGCGGCGGCAGTTGGGGCGGCGTCTGTGTTTGCGTTTGCGTCTGGCATCTGAAGTTAATGGCATGTCGGAGATCAAGGCGCAGATTGAGGGGGGAGGGGGAGAGGGGGGGGGGGCAGTATCATGGAGAGCATGGGCGAGGAGGAAAAAGGTGAGCAAGAACAGCTCCGTCTATTGAATCATGACTGCACGCCAGCGATGCATGTGCGTAGCTTCTAAGATAGTATGTATATACGAAAAACATGGGTATAAAATAAGTAACGGAAAGAAGTGATTGAAACCATTGCGTCTGCGCAGAGTTAGCGAGCGGCCGAGGTGCTGCAGGGCCACAATTGCGTACCATGCCCATTCCAAACATCAAACTGAGTCGAGCCAATGTGCTCGTCCTCCGCAAAACACATCAAGCCAATGTGCCCATGCAAAATACACCAAGCTGAGTCGAGATGATATCCCGTAAATAAATACATGCAGTTCATGAGTCGAGAAACAACGCACACCCAACCGACTAGGCCCGTGCAAAACTACACGTTCCTTCGACGAACCATTGTGCCCAAACGGCAAAAACTCCAGTAAACTCCGACATGTATGCGTTGAAAACAAATTTTTGGCTGAAAAAAAGACCAAAAAAAACCCAAAAAAGAACACAACGTAGTGACAGCAGCCTACGCAGGCGGCGTCTGCTTTGCGAACAGCTCCTCCATCACCCTCGACATCGTAATGCGCTGCCGCGGTATCGGCACCAACGTGTCCTTGACCAACCTCTCTAGGTGTATCCCGCGGGTCGAGCCGCTCTCGTGCCTCCCGAATCTCCGTCAGCCACTCGCGCATCTGGTCAACGGCTGGCTGTCCATTTCCGTACTGCTTGTACGCCGCCGTGGGGTTGTTGATGCCCGCGATCTGCCAGTAGAGGGGCTTCTTATGCTGCCGCCCCGCCCGGCTGTCCGGGAACGTAATCTTGCGCAAGACGTACAACATGGTCACGCCGAGAGCCCAGACGTCGGACGCTGGGCCGCGCAGCTTCTGCCCGATAAACTCGGGTGGGACGTAGTACGGCGTTCCTCCACCGGACGGCGAGTTGGCTGCCAACGTGGAGAGCCCAAAGTCACAGAGGACGGCGCCTCGCTCGGGGGAATATAGAATGTTGGCGGGCTTGATGTCGTTGTGCACCAGCTTTCGCTTGTGGATGTAGCTCAGGGCACTCGCTATGCCCTTGAGGATCTGGAGAGCATCGTCTCGGTTGCCCATAAACTCGTGGGTCGCACGGTTCCTCCACCTGGTGGTGTGAGTAAGATCCTTGGCGTCCACATGCTCCATGTACAGCGACAGAAATCGAGCATCGCCGCCGTAGTATCGGACGATGGAGTCATGCTGCAGCGTCTCCTGGCTCTGGCACTCGCGCAGCCACATGTCGGCTTGACGAATGACGTTGCGCTCGTGGATGTATGGCTTGTCATTGGTATTGGCCACCCTCGTCTTGAGCACCTTGACGGTTACGATGTTATCGGGCACGTGCGAGTGCTTGGCCGTGTACACGGCGGACAGCGCCGTCGAGGCAATGGGCTCCCGCTTCGTGAGCTGGTACTCATCGAGCTCGCACACCGCGGGGACCGCAATGACGTCGCCATTCTCCGCGTCTAGCAGAGGCTGACCATTGACGGCCGAGAGCTCCTTGCCGTCTCTCGCGCTCGGCAGTGGGAACACCAACGGCTTGGATGAGGGAGGCAGAAACATGATGAGGCTGTCGTCGTGATGTCCGTCGACCGTCTCCGACATGCGGCGCTTTACCCTCTTGTTGTCGTCGTCGGGGTCCAGGGAACGTTTTGCGCTGGTGCTGTTGCTGCCCTGGTCAGAGCTGGCGGTGGACAGAGTGCTGAGGTCCTCCGGCAGCGCAGGACCGAGGCTGGTATAGTCTTTAGTCGGCCGTTTCTCGAGCACGCGAAAGTCCAGCACCGCCACCTCCCTGACCTTGATGCGCCATGTGCCAGGCTTCAGGCCCTTTGGGACGCCCGGATTGATGATGTGGCTCTCGCTGGGCGCGGGGGGGCTGGCCGACGGCGTGATGCTGACGAGGATTATCGGGACGTCGGATCTGTTGAAGAAGATGACCTTGTCGCTGGCGGGATCGTAGTAGAGCTCGCACCACAGCGCCGGCCGCGCCGACTCGTCCTGCGTCTCGCCGGGGATCCTGACGGAGAACTTGATATCCCGGGGGGTCTGCGTCACGGCCAGGACCTTGTGCTCCGGCTGGTCGGACGAGGCGACCTCGGCGCGGAGGGCGAGCCACTGGCAGTTGTCGCTGCCAGGACTCACCGAGCGGGTGTTGGGCAGCTTCGGTCGGACGAGGATGCGAATTCCCTGCTTGCGATGGTGCTCCTCGATCTGGAGGACGTCGAGGGGTACATCCTCGTTGTCGGCAAACATGGGCGGCTCCTCGACGCGGATGTCCTTGAGCCGGTAGTCGATCTCGGACTGAGAAAATGGTTCCGTCCGCTCTTCCGAGATCTCTTCCGAGACCACGGGTCTGCGATGGGCCATGAGTCGTGGGGCAGCGCACCGATGCAGACGTGTATATATGAAGTAGGGTATAAAGTAGACGGTATGCAGAAGTTGGGTACGTGGAGGAGCAGTGCTGCCTAACAGCCCATGCGAGTTGGAGGGGGTTTGGCTGGTGGTGTTGCGCAAGTCGAGCCAGTGACAGCGCTGGAGGGCGGCGCCTGGAGTGTCTCTGAGCGGGACAGCGAGAGGTAGCAGCGGTGCTAACCGTCGCCTAGACCTGGCTTGGCAGAAGAGATGCACGAGATCCGCCGAGCCTCTATAGACTGTAAGTAGCCCTCTGGTGTGGCCCCCGAGGCGGACGATCCGGTCTGTGATCTGTGATCTGTATAAATGTTTGGAACGAGACGCCTGTGTATTTCGTATGACGGGTGCGCGTATATAGGCGCGAGATGTGCAACGTATCTGTGTGGTACGTGTCTGCTATGTAGGTAGGTGTGTGCTATGTGTCACCACCGAGGCCGAGTACTGTTGGAGGTGGGTGGAGGGGGAGGGGCGATCCCGCGAAGACGATGGAAGAGATGGAACAAGTGGACAAACGTGGGCAATATGTACCAAGTAGAGGCTGCTCAGTCCATACAGGAGGGTGCAAGGCAGAGAGGGAGATGATGGTTCAGGGAACAAGGTTGGGCGGGACGGGATGGATGCACGCCATAAATGCAGGAACAAAAGCAAAGAAGAGGAGGAAGAGACACAAGACCAGGGCCTCGTCAGAGTGTCGAGCGAATGTCGAGCGACAATGTCATATGCGCATTTGACGCAGACGAGATGGAAAGAAGGACGAAATGATGAGCAAGACGCTGATGATGGCGGCCTGCTGATGGCGTCTCAGCCTCAACGGTCGGAGTCATCCACCAAGGGGGGGGGTTATGGACCAGAGATCCCAAGGACAGACGCACAGTCGAATGGCGAGACCGATAGGACCCTCTCGCCTCGCAACCCTGTCTAGCCCTGGGCATATAGCTTCTGCTTGCTTCGCGTGGTCCGTGGATGTGGGCATGGATGAGGGCTGGTGACTGGAGGAGACAGACGAGGAGGGCCAGTCGAAGGAAAGGCAGCCAGCAGGGCGGAACACGCGGGCGCCTATGGAGTCCTTGTGGGCGGGTGACGGGCGGGAGGGACTCGCTGTTTTAGCGGTCGTCGGCTGGGGCCCAGGGGACAATGGGAGGGTGCGGGCCGTTCTCTGGCTGCGAAATAGTGGCCCTGAAGACAGATCGAATGCCAGCAGACTGCGCTGGGGATGTGGGGGACGCGGTGGTTTTAGGGCACGCAAGACTGCACAGCGAGGGCACCCTTCTGGAAGTACAGACTAGCTTGCTTTAGTGGGGTGCAGCACAGCTGGGACGCGGGACGGCTAAGGGAACGGGGCAGTGTTGCGAGTCGGAACCCCCCACGGGTCCTCTTTATCCTCTTTATATTGCACACGATGCGATCGAGCGGTGGTGTCTGGTGGTTCGCCCGTCGCCTTATTGACATGTTGACACTTGACATCCCATGGAACCTGCGGGAAGGCAGGCCGTTCGCAAACCACACCAGCACGCATTCCATCCACGATGTCGCGACACTATTGCCTAGACGGTCGAGGAGAGTCCTCGAGGACGCGACACCATCGTGGCATGGGGGTTGTGGCTCCCGCCCACATCTGCAAGACTGGTGATGCCTACGATAAGGACGCTGAGGTGGCTGTCTGTCTTGTGGCCGGTCGTAGGCCTATTCGTATGGACGCTGCTTTTGCATGGTCCTTCGTCTCAGTCCGTCCTAGCGTCTAGACCAGGCTAACTGGCCACAGTGGCCCAGTGCAAATGAGTTTTCACAAAGTACCAAGGCAACGAGTGACTAGTGAGCCACACTCTCCAGGTACCCTCTCCTTCATGCGCCACAGCCCTGCACAGCCACAGCACCCCGTTAACAGGATCCATCTGGGGCTGACGTATCAGCCACAGTTCTACAAGCTTCTTCCAAGCCTCAGGTTTAGAAACAGTGCCGATGCAGCATGACAGACCGCCTTTGTCCACTTTCTGGTCATTCCTTGTCCCTCCTTGTCTTTTCGTTGAAGTCTGACATTCCTAGAGCAGAAGAGGGTGTGGGCCCTGCGCATTCGGTTGGTCGGTTGGTACCCCTGGCCCCCACTAGCGCGACGCGGCTCCACCACACCCTTCTTCATTGGACCACACTGAACTATCGAGAGCCTGCCACCTGCCGTGATTGGTCCCCTAAAGTGGCGGAGTCCACCGGACACCCGTGTTGTCTCGCAACATTCAGGCCGACGCCCAATAAAATGCCTTGCATCTCGACGCCTGAGGCAGGAGGCCCACCATCAGTGATGCAGGAGGCCCACCATCCCTCAGCCGTACGACCTCATCGAAATTATGTTGCTAGGTCGGCCTCCCCACGCCCTGATGTTGGTCTGTTTTCGTCACCGAGCCCGTCGAGACGTGTTCACTGCCCAACGACTACTCCTCCACAATTGCCGCTGTACTTCTCTCCCTAACATCATCGTTGAAATTGTGCAGAGTCTCGCCCAACTTCGTCACAATGGTCTTCTCGTGTGGTCCCAAGCTCTAGATGAGCACCCATGTACGATATATGAACAGGAACCGCAACACTCGATTTGACTACAACACCACCGGGCGTTACGAGTCCTCGCTCGGCATCGCCTCGCCCGCTCAACATGGGACGACCCGGGTCTGGCGTGGCCAGCCTGGAAGTTTGGCATGAAGAGGGACGACCTCTTCACCACTCTCCACGACCGCTATAACACCTTCACCTTACACCCTGCAAGACCCCCGAAGGTTCCACCACGATGTCTACGAAGTCTCCCGCGATGCCGACACGACGGAGGAGTTCCACCGTCTGTTGTTTGACCGCCAGCGTCAACGGATATCCGAGCTCCATGAGTCGCTGCAATCCCTCGCCGTCGAGATAATTGCCAAACCCGAAGTCTCATGGCCTCGGATCAGTGGCAGTTACGCACTACAGACTGTCCGGACCAAGTCGTTCGACTCATCGTCAGGTTCTTCGCGAGCTATTCTCCCGGACGACTTAACGACTCTTGCTCCTCCGCCTCGCTCATCATACTCACCCTACTCTACCGACAACGATGCTTATGCATTCCCCCAGTCAGAGGCCTGCAGGAGTGCCGATGATGCTCCCAATCTTCCCATACCTGTGACGATGAGTTTCTCGCCGACGACGCGTCGTCCTGGACGAGTCTCTGTTCACTACCCAAGCGGACCCTTGCGATGATGGTCCTGGCTATGACGGCCCTCTGTCACCCCCTCAGTCCGAGCCGGAATCCGAGGCTTCTCAGAGCGAGTCACCCAGTCATACGCTTCTACTACAAACCCTCCTTCTCGATCCATGTCGTTCTCCGGATCTGACTCGGGACTCGTTGGTCCTGGGTTGATCCGCAGTTCTCTTATTCGCGATGAAGATGAGACCTCGCAGTCCGACGACTGCGACCACGCTGTCACGTCAGTGTGCGACGCTTCCGAGGGTCGGTCCAACGTCGACCCCCGCTGAAAAGGAACTGGTGTTCCACGTCATGGACGACGATGAAGGCGAGGATCTACCTACTACTCAATACCCCGAAGACGATGATTTTAATACCTTTGATATTTGCGACTCCTTCCATTATACCCTCAAATTCCGAAACAGCGACACCAAAAGCAGATGCCATTATGCCTGTTACATCGACTACCTCGGTCTTTTTCGCGACGGGCGCCCTCGCCCGTCCGCCGCTCACCGTCGCCCTCACCGATGTCCACCACCACGCCAACCGCGGGAAACACCCCGGCAGAGGTGCACAGAAGTCGCACAGGAATCCTGCAGTAAGATTCCAGAACCCTCGACAGAAGCTGCCGAAGGCGGCCCAAGACCAGACACTACTGCTTAGCATCAAAGGGAAATGGAGACAAGAGCAAGATGAGATGAAGCAGGCAAGCAGGCTGTATATATGTGACGCTTACTGTAAATACCTGTATCCTATGATGATAATGACCTCCATCCTTTTAAACGTTTCCGCGCTGCGTGCCTGATATTGATTGCTAATGATGTCACTCTGGGTGCATGATTGACCAATGTGGTTGCTCAACCGTGGGTGATGCCCTGATTTAGAACGGATTACGAGTCCTCATGTGTACAGTCGAGACGCAATGGTGAGTACATTTGTCCAGCGGTCGACTGCGAACTTGGCTGTGCGGGAGATGTGACCTGTACGAGTGCCCGAAAGTATCACGACTACGAGGCCGGTCAGGTGGGCCGACGCTGGGCTGTGACCTCCCATCGCCGATACGGAGTCACGAGCCAGGCACCTGGCCAGGCACCTGCCTCCGATTTACAGGACGGCGACTCACTTGATGCAAGGTACAGTATTCACCTGCGTTTATTTTTATTCCCGTATTGGCCCTTTGGGAGCGTCTATTTTGGTTGCTGCTGGTTCGGGCTGTTTGGCTCGACGTCTGACGTCGCTGGCTGCGAGGCGACGACTGCTGCGAGCTGACATGTCCCTGGGGGGGGTGAGCGAGCGGTGCACTCGGCGTGTCTTGGAGCCGGGTGAGTGGTTCACGTCGTCATGGTAGAGCAAGTGACCTACGGTGAGCGGTATGTTGCTTTTTGTTTGGGGCTTTATTTTTATGTGTGCGGTGCATTGTTTGTGGCAAGTTAGTGGTCGCTCTGATGGATGGTGGATTCTCTCTTCTCACGCCGCTTCGCGCGCACCAAGCGGTGCGATGCCCCCCTCGCACCATCCCCCAGATTCATTCCGATTTTTTGTCTTCTTCATTCCCCGTAACAGATGTCAGGGACTGTGGAAAATGTCCCTGGCCCGGATTCACGGCCGTCAAGTCACATAGAAACCAAACCCGAGCAAGCGGGCGTTTACAATACTTAATACTTAATACTTAATACAGCCTCAATTCCAAACTCACGACGTGCCTCTTTCGGCTCAGGGTGGTGCCCTGTGAATGAATTACTCGCTTGCCATTTCACACAAGTCCCCAGTATTTGCCCAGTAGGAGGCGGAAACTTCGAGAAGCAGCCGCAACGCACATCAAACACGATCCAAGCGGAAATCTTCTTGGCATCTCCTAAGGGGGCGGTTGATGCGACTATGCTCGCGAGGAGGCTGTGCGGTCCCCGTCGACGCTCCCGCCTAGGAGTTGGCCTTGGCCACTTTCCATCGCCAAAGCGACACGGCATATGCTACTCGCCGAGCTGAAATACGGACTTATGCGGGCCTTCTTTTTCTTCTTCTTATACTCTACTTGCCGTAATGGCGGTGCTGTGTCAGATTGAGTCGTCTTGATACGCGAGCACGGCTGTTTGGATGCCCCGCACTAGCCTGGCTGGGCTCACAGCTTGAGCGTTTCCCAAACGCCGAACGCGACGAACTGCCCCTGGTCAGATTCACCATGCTTTCCTACAAACCCATGGCACTCCAACGCTCCATCTACATGGCTGCGCTCCCGCTCACATTCTGTCGAGTGCCGAAGCGAGCCCCGGGTTTAAACGGCACTTGCTAGTGGCGAGTCTGGAGCTGGGACACAAGCAGACCACCCCCCTCAGTATTACTCTCCTCCGCACTACGCTCCCACCCTTGAAACGCAGCTCGTCACGCCTTGCTCTTACGTGCTGACTCGCCAGTGGTGCTGGGACCGTAGCCAGTGTTTGGACTGATCTTTGGTTGCCTCGCAGCCAATGAGCGTGGAATGCCGAGGTTCATGATCGCTTCATGTTGTCCTCTTGGCGTCATGGCGGCCGACGCTTCTTGAGCCCTTCGGGGCGCAGTTCGCTACTATTGCTGTATCGAGGTCTAGCCAGTGCTGGGCACGACGCGCCGTGTTTTAGAACGGGCGAGCCCAGAAAAGCCTCCGAGTATATATCATGAAGGCGCCGCAACTACGGGCTGGGTGGTCGACATGCCAGGCTTCTGCAGGTCACAGAGCAAGTTCAGTTTCCTCGTGATTGTTTCTCTTCGGGTTTCCCTGCGGGCCAGGTCATTTCTTCATACCTATCCTCCATCGCCAACCCCCAACAAGCTGGACTTGAACAAACATCCACCATGTCTCTCAAGAGCATCCTCGCCTGCTCCGCCCTCCTCGCAGCCCAGTTGGTGGCAGGCCACAGCGTCATCACCAACGCTGTCGGCGACGCTGGTGGCTCTGGCTCGGCTCTAGGTGTTGACCCGTCTACCCCCCGGGATGGCACTCGCCGCCGGCCCTTCCAGCAGGATGCCACGCGCTTCCGTGGCGACCAGGCGGATGGCCTGGGCGAGACCATCGGCGCTGGCGATAACCAGCTTGAGAGCGGCACTTCCGCCATCCTGCAGCAGGGGGGCGGCACGCTGCCTCAGGTCACGCCTGGCGGAGAGGTCCAGATGACGCTGCACCAGGTCAACGGTGATGGTGCGGGCCCCTACAAGTGCATGATCAACAGCGATGCCACGGCTCAGGCCTGGACTGACATCGAGGTCACGACCAACGTGGAGGGCAACAGCCGTGGACGCAACAGAGCTGGCAGTGCGACAGATCACTCGCTTGTGGCTGCTATCCCGACAAACCAACAGTGTACTGGTACGGTGGCTGGCCAGGACAACGTCTGTCTCGTGAGGTGCGAGAATCCTGCTTCGGCTGGGCCGTTTGGTGGCGTGGTTCCTGTCCAAATGGCTGGGAATGGGGCGAATGCTACTGCGCCTGCTGCTGCTCCTGCGGCCGGGAATGGGAATGCTGGCACTGGGACTGGCAACGCGAATAATGGCGACACAAATACTGGAAACACAGGAAACACTGGAAACGCCAACACTGGGAACACTGGAAACGCCAACGCTGGAAATACCAATGCCGGAAATGGCAACGCCAACACCAACACCAACACCACACCAATGATGGAAACACCAGCACCACCGATGAACAGAGCAATGGCGGAGGCACCAACTCTAATACAAATACGAAGACTAAACGCCGCCATAGGTCAAAATCTGGAAATGCGAATGCTGGCATGGCACACCATGGTAATGCGAATGCTGGTAATGCGAATGCTGGTAATGCGAATGCTGGTAATGCGAATGCTGGTAATGCGAATGCTGGTAATGCGAATGCTGGTAATGCGAATGCTGGCAATGCGAATGCTGGTAATGCGAATGCTGGCAATGCGAATGCTGGTAATGCGAATGCTGGCAATGCGAATGCTGGTAATGCGAATGCTGGCAATGCGAATGCTGGTAATGCGAATGATGGGAATGCCAATACTGGAAACGCCAACACGGGCAATGCTAATACAGGCAATGCTAATACTGGGAACGCCAATACTGGAAACGCCAATACTGGAAACGCCAATGCTGGAAACAGAGGATGTCGGGCCAAGCGCAGGGCAGTCAAGCTCTCTGCTTAGATCATCCCAGTTGGTGGTTCTGACAAGTCGAGCAAACGCTGGGGGAAGTGATATTCAAGATGGATGGCGTTGAGGACAGTATTGGATGGCAGCACTGCAATTTGTAATGGGTAGTTGAGGTGGTTGTGGCCGGATGGTTCATCAAGTCGTCTCACAGACTTTTGAATTCATCATACCCGAATGGACACACGGGATAGTTCATAATATATGATCCTAATGAGACTCTCAATCATCCGTACATCAACTATGCATGGCGGCCCATCTTGAGATTGCCCGACGCCATGACTGCGAGCCTCGAGCAACAGCCAAGACGCTCTTATCTAGCCCCAAAGCCCAGGGACGCCGCACCACGCTCAAAGTTTCCCCTCATCCTGTCCACAAAACCCGCAGCGATCTTCTTCGCGTAGCCGTAATCCACGGCGTCCCGCTTCAGGTCGTTGGAGAATGCCACGGCCCTTGCCGGCACCTCTCTCAGCACATCGATCTCGTCCTGGCCAAACTTGCCCTGCCAGGACAGGTACCCCAGCGCCGTGGAGGAACCAGCGACGGCGAGGGGGGAGCACGTCTTGAAGCTGGCGGCGTAGCTGCGCCCCGGGGTCCTGTCTATGTAGACGCAGAGGTGGTAGGATATGCTCAGGGTGCTGAGGGAGACCAGTCCTGCCATGCCAAGGTTCTTCTCGGACTGTGGAGCGCCCTCATAGTTGCCGACTTGGTTGATGAGGCTGAGGAGAAAGTAGAAGGGGATAAAGGTTAGGAAGAAGTAGAGCATTTTTCTGGTGGCTTTGTCTTGTCCTGTAGAGATGTCCCTCTCTTGGGCGGTGAACGGGACTTGTCGGCTAGGTAGGTAATAGGAGAGAGTGATGGTGAAAAGTCATCCTGGCGACACTTTGAGAATGGCGTCAGCAAGCGTGTCGCATCGTCTCCGTCGGGAATACGTAGGCTAGCCTTATTAGTTTCCGTATCTTGCCTAGGCCAGCGTCCCTCAACGAGGCTCTTAGGCCGAGGCGTGCCGGGGTTGGTCCAGCGCTTGCACCACTGCAGAATGCCATCTCACAGCCTGCCGCCAGGTCATCCAGCGGCGATGCTGCCCAAGGCAAGGGGCGACCTCGATGCCTGTGGGAGTCGAAGGATCCAATGTTGCAGCTGCACGTATGGCGCGGTATAAGTAATTACCTAGGTAGGTAATTGAAGTCAGGCAGGCAGGCAGGTAGGTACCTTAGTCAACCCCAAGAGGTACCTTGTGAGTAATGAATACGCAGACTGAAAGCCGCTACATCCCTACTGCTGCTGGCAGGAACCGAGCTTTGCTAACCAACCCACTGGCCAAAAGCGATTGACCAATTGATCAGATATTCCAGATTCGGAAGACACGCACGCCCGTCAAAAGTTCCTGGGTGCGTTATCCGACCGACTGCCACTCCACATGGATACGTGTAGCCATCCAGGCCGCGCTCGATGACAGGTGTTGGTGTTGAGCCGAGTACTTCGTACATCGGCCGTGTTTATAAACCGTGCCTGGCCCCTCGTCAGTCAGCACCTGGTCCGTAGATTCCAATCTTGATCCTCAAACCCCCTCCCGCCCTCGACTTAACCAAGACGAACCGTCATCATGGTCATCAAGAACATTGCGCCGTATGGCGATTGGGAGTCTCCGATTACGTCGGAGGCCATCATCTTCAAAAGCACGGCCATCTCTTTCCCCCTCGTTGACGTATGAACCACCTCCGTGAATGAGCGTGCCGCGAGACGGTTCAAGATGGCTGGCTGACGTGTCCCACTGCAGCGACGCACCGGCAGGGCCTTCTACATAGAGAGCAGAGAGAATGGCGACGACACATTCATGGAAATCCTGGACGACAAAGTGGTGGAGCTTTTGCCTGGGGAATACGCCATAGGGAACACCGTCTACGGATACGGTGCTGGCGTTTACGAGATCCTCCCTGACGGTCGCCTCATCCTTCTCCAACACCGACGGCACCGTCCGCATCTTGGATCCTGATTCCCGTGAGGTCTCGCTCTTGGTAAAGAAGGAAAAGCTGATCTACGGCAGCTTTAGCGCCAACAGCAAGTCGTCTTGGGTCTTGGCCGTTGAGGAGGACCGCGCCGACGACACCCCTTACGGAATCAAGAACTTCATCGTCGCCATCAACACAGAGACGGGCGAGGTCAAGCGAGTCGTGTCTGGCGCAGACTTTTATTTTTCCCCCAGCTTTAGCCTGGACGGCACCAAGCTCTCCTGGCTCCAGTGGAACCATCCCGACCTCGTCTTTGACGCGGCTCAAGTGCATTGGGCGGACTGGGGCGACAATGCTTCCGTCCAAAGGACAGCCGTGTAGTCACCGCCAGAATCGCGAGAGCGCCGCCGAGCCCCGATGGGGGATTGACGGCTCGCTGTTCTTTGGGCAGGAGGTGCATGGATATCGCCAACTCTTCCGGATCGCCCCGGGTGATAAGGAGCCAGTACAGCTCAAGCTCAAGGGGCTAGAGAAAAGCGAGTTCGGAATGGCCGCCATGAGTGAAGGAAGGTGAGTACACGGGCCTCCCCTTGAACACCCCCGGGCGTCGCTGACTCCTGCGAGTCGGACATATATTCCATTGTCTGAGCGCAAGCTCTTCGCTTTTTGTGACCCCACGAGGGCGTGTCGCGGCTCAATCGTCATCGACGTTGCCACAGGCGAATGGAGACAGGCCGTGGATACAGATACCGTCTGCTCCATTGTCCCCAAGGCCATTGCATCTCTCAACGAGGAGCTCGGTTTCTCGTCGTGGGAAAGGGCCCACATCGCAGTAAGAGCCTCCAATTCTCACATAGTTCGACATCGATACGCCATGTTACAAGAAGATCATCGCACATTATACGGCGAGGTCGACCTTCAAGCATTACTACGCCGAGCGGAGGAAACGCTTAGCTCCCACGCCAAGGGGGGCACCCTTCGCGCAGAGCATTTTGGCTTCATGTGGACTGCCCCATGAGCCCCAATTCAAGGCACCCGGAGATGGGGAGAGCTACCCTCCCCTCATTAGCGAGTCGCACGCGGACCAACAGGCCTCGCCGCTTCTGGGTTGTCGCTGTGGACGCAGTACTTTACCTCTCGGGGCTATGCTTACGTTCTCCTCAACTACAGTGGCTCAATCGGCTACGGCAGGGACTATCGACAAAAATTGTTTGGAAATTGGGGCATCATGGACTCAGACGACGCGGCCGAGTGCGCCAATCACCTCATTTCGACAGGCCGCGTAAGACAGGGCGGCGTCGGCATCACCGGCATGAGCGCTGGAGGCTACAACACCCTCCAGTGCATAACTCGCTACCCGGAAACGTTTGCAGGGGCTGTCTGCGTCTGCGGCGTGAGCGACGTGAAAGGGCTCGATGAGAAGATACACAAGCTCGAGTCGGATTACGTATCCCCTCTCATCTTCCAGAAGGACACGACGGAAGAGGACAAGCAGAGGATATACCGCGAGCGCAGCCCCATCTACCACGCGGATAAGATTGAGTCGCCGCTGCTGCTTTTACATGGTACGGCTGACACTGTGGTTCCAGTTGAGCAGGCGATTTCCATCGCCGAAACTCTCGAGAAGAAGGAGGGGGACGTCAAACTGTTGACGTTTGAAGGCGAGGGCCATATGATGTCGACGCCGGCGACGAGGACGGTGTGGTTGGCGGAGGAGGAGAAGTGGTGGAGGAAGACGCTGTTGGAGCATAAAGAGGAAGAGTGAGATGCAAAATGCGTGGCTTGAAGCGCATGTGCAGATGGTTGTTGCCATTTCTTTTGATCCGTATATAAAGCTTCGTTGCGGTCGGCGCTCCGTCACGAATATGTTGGGAAATGAACCGTCCAGAAAGCTACTCAAATATGAACCATACGATAATACTCCGATAAAGCCACGCGTCCAGAAGCTGAGTGAGACGAAACCCGTTTCCCATGCAAGCAGTACGTAATAACTTGGTAAGTATTTGCCTTGGAAAGATGGCGGGATGAAAATGGGGACTGTAGTGGAGGATCGCGAGATCCGGTCGCGGCTGGGCTTTCATGGCGGTGGACCCTGCGAGATATATCCGAACGAACCCGTTTCTGCAAATACTTCGGGGTCTGCTCTATTGAATATATAAAGTTGGCCGTTACAGTTTGCTTTTGCATCGCCATTTCGGCCTTTGAGTTGGAGCCTTGGAAGACCATCTACACCAAGACCACTGGCGCTCTCGCTCAGTAGGCGATTCCTCGGCTGTTCCCAATATTCTCTTTTACGGGCAACTTCGTAAAAGCATCACGCCATGACGCAGGCTGCGTCCCCCCTCAGACAGCAGCAGTCGGCGGAGGTCATCGTTGTAGGCGGAGGACTCAGCGGGCTGCAGGCTGCGTACGACATTCAGAGAGTCGGCCTGACTTGTCTTGTCCTTGAAGCTGGCGAACAAATCGGTGGTGCTTTTTCGTGCATTCGTCGCCCTAGGTTCGATGTGACGAAGCATCCTCAGACGTCGCAACTGATCAAGTTACTTGGACTGGATGCTGGGCGGGGAGACACTCAGACTCGGGGGGATGATGTGGTCGAGGGAGTCGGTGCTTTTGACCAGCATCAGACATCGAATGTAGGTGTATTTGGTTCCTGGATCTATCGCAAGTATTTTGACGAAAGGCGGTAGCTGTGTGAGGACGATCGTCGGTCTTACGTCCGTGTACGCGACAACCTAGACGACCTATGTAATAGGGTCAATGTCAACCGTCCCGCTCAGATGCTGCCCAACTACGGCAGCATGAACGTCCACGAGCTTGTCGCATCGCACGGCGCGACAGATGTTGTACAGAGCATGGCGAATGCTTGGACGAATATCCTATTCGGACTGTCTTCTCGGCGGGTTTCGGCGCTGTTCTTTCTGGTGCACTGCAAGAGTGCGGGCGGACTTGTCCAGGTGCTCTCACGTTTTGGGAGCGGGAAACAGGGAAGAAACTGTATTTGACGCCAGGGATCCAAGACCTGCGCCAGGAAATGTCTGCGAGGCTGCATAGAGGCACGGTTCGTGTCTCCGAGGCCGTGCGGTCCGTCGACCAGACGTCGGGCAACAAATGCGTGTTGACGACAGCATCGGGGAATGTGTTTCACTGCACGAGGGTTATCCTTGCCATCAGGCCTGCTTTATTCCGCAACATTGATTTTTTGCCCACCCTCAGCGAGGACAAGCAACGGCTCTTGAACTGTAACGATGGCGCATTCTGCACCAATGTTACCTTGAGCTTTGACCGGCCGTGGTGGACAGAGCGAGGCTTCTCTGGGTTTGCTCAGGGGCTGGACGGGCCGGCACCCCTCACAGTGAATACCTCGATGGAAGGTGAGGGCAAGTACTCTTTGACATGTTTGATCTCTGGTGAGGCAGGACAACAGCTATGGATGGAGGGGGAGGAGGAGCGGAAAGATGGCCTGATGCAGCACCTGGAGGCTATTTTCGGCGCTGGAATACCTGCCACCCCTGGATGTTATCGAAGACGATATGGGTTCCGGCCTGGCTGGAGACCCAGCGCACCTTGCTATTCCAGCCACACACCTTCGACATCTTGAAAACGACCAGTGGGCAGCGGAGGGAGCTTTGCATTTCGCCGGATCCGAGACGGCGTACGCTTGGAGAGGGCACGTCGAAGGAGCCCTCACATCGGGCAGCCGTGGAGCAAGGGAAGTCATGGAGATCCTCGCGCCTGCAGAGTCAACGGAGCTTGCCAGACTATAGAACAACTGTCCATAAAGATCGGTACAACATATTGTATCTACTCGAATCTACCAATTTATCATCTATGCATTCATACGCCCCGTAAAGGCAGCGAAACGCTAATAACCGCCCCTCCAAACAGCCTCAATCGTCGCACAGACGTTCTGCTGCGAATTCGCCTCACAGGAGACATCTCAAACTTCTCATCAGCCAGCCGAAACACCTCCCTCCACGCCTCTACTGCCTTCTCCTTTCCGTTAAACAGCGCCATGAGTCGCAAATCCGTTGCCGCACCCGTCAGCTAGAAGGAGCGCGGCAGCGGCAGCCCGTCGACTCCCCCTAGTTTCCGATATACTCTAAGAGAATGACGCTCGCGCCGGATTTCAGTGCGGGTATCAAGGCGCGTAGGATTCTTGCAGCATCGTGGTCAGGCCAGTCGTGCAGAATCATCTTGAAGATAGTAGACGTCTGCCTGGATGGGCTGCGGCGGGAAGAAGTCGTATTCCATGAAGGAGACGCGGGATTCCACGTCCGAGGGGAGGTCAGTGTCAAAGACGGGCTTTACTTTGGCGAGATCTTGGACTGTGATTGTGAGGTCTGGGAATTTGCAGGCGAGGACGATGGCGTCGTGCCCCTCTGAGCCTGTGATGCACGTTCGCGATGCTAAGTTAACACATGCCTCGGTGGCACAACCCTTTAGTGGTGCACGCTGCACCGCCAAATTCTCCAAGACTTGACCTTGGCCTTGACATCGGCCAGGTTAGAATTATTTTCCTCTATTGATATCTGCGTATTATTCTCCGGATGTCCTCCGCTTGCCGGTTCAATTGGTGAAAACTCCCACAGCTAGATTAGCCAGTAATTCAAACCCAAGACTCGTAAAAAAAAATTAAAAATTGAAGCATTTGCTTAATATGAGCTTTGAGTCGGAGACGGGGGTATTGATCAGGGTGCTACACCTGGTGATTCAGCAATCCGAAATGTCGATGTGTGCTTTCCACGCCTCGACAAAGGTTGTTTGGTCGCCAGTCTCATTTATATGAAGCTAGCATGTCGCACCCGGACGTATGCAACGGAGACCTGTATAGCTGACGGCAGCAAACGGTGTGAATGGTGTTTGGCACATTGCAAAGAGTCCTTGAAGCACAAATAATGGGTGAGAGGACACTTTGGCCCACAGGCCAGTCTAATCTTGGCGAAGAGCTTTGCAGAGCTTTGCCAAGAGCACACTCTAAACCCCAATAACATGGTATATTACAAGTGTGCTTCTATCAGCAATGTACTGGCTTGAAATCCCAAAACAGAGAGCAACCGAAGCTCCGGGAACAAAGGAAAGGAGAGACAGTAGGCCATGCAGGGTTTGTGCCAATGCCCTGACCTGTAATAAGAAATGCAATACCGTGTAAATGCAGCCTGGATATGCGATAGCCGAATGCGCTCGCTGCAAGAAGTGCTAGAGTGCGATAGCCAAATACAGCCATCTTGAGTAATCTCGATGCAATGCCACAACCAAGTAGACAGACATTTTATTATACTGTCGTTCCGTTGATGCGATTTGAGGGTATATCCTGGGCGGGTTGTTTCTGGTACAAGTGGTACTGCTGGATTGTACTTGTAGACGGACTTGGGAAGATCCAGAACCCTCTCACCGTTTTGGATTTGAGCCCGAATGCGCGTTGACTAGCCGATGATCAGTATGGACAACGTGAAGAGTAAAACATAAGAATTGCGTTGACAATAAGAAGATTTCATACCGATACTTCATTATCAACAGTCGGAACAACCCAAATCTTCTCGTATTTCTTCAGCGGCTGAATCGCGTCTTCGATTCGGCATTGTGCGGGTCTGACATTTTGAAACACGATTAATTAGGTTTCCCTCTATCAGAGGCAGACATGAAGGAGTTAGTTACCTTTCGACAATAAAAGCTCCGTAGTAACCAAGGAGCACATCAATGTCAGTAGGGGCCCAAATCTTGGGGTCCGCCATGGTGACAGCTAAATCAGCACCGATGAGCAGCATGACGCGTGCTCTTGTAAAAGTCCCATCCACAGTCTGGATGCCGCCGAGAACAGTGTTGACTTCGTGGTCAAAGTGGCGGAGAACGTCCACCGTTGGGCTGTAGTAAGGTTTGCCTACTTCGTCGAGACGTAGAGTCTCCCAGGGGTCGATAGTGATAGTGGCCTTGGCGTCCGCCTCGGCAGCCAGGCTGCACACTATAGTAGGGAGCCGGTTAGAGGAGGGGTGCCATTCTGTCTCTTGAACCGCACGGCTTCAACTTACTGCTGATTCGGTGGTGCGCCGGGGCAAGAGACGCCTTGTGGTAGGCATCCGAGCAAGGTGACATGTAGTTGCCGACAATTTCAAACTCGGAATCACTGCCGTCTACGTAACGGTCTGCCATTTCGAACATTTGCAAATCTACGGACTCGTTAGGGGCGAGTCATGCCAATTTTGGCCGCCACTTATGAGCGGCCACTTACGTGAGCGCACTTACGTAGAGTGGTGACAGGGGAGAAGCTGCCACAAGCAACGAGAACCAGAGGGGTTTTGTTTGGCTTGGTCAAGCGACGCTTCAGCTTCTGTTGCGGGAACGTGTAACCGGCGGGAGAGGCAATCGGCTCGGGAGGAGGTGTTGGCGTGCCAGTTGGTTGCGGGGGAGACCCGGAGCTCGACGCCGAGGAGCCCATGGTGATGACAGCGACGGCGTTACGCGGTGCACACGACGTTGCGGTAGGAGGGAGGAGGAGGAGAGATTCGGAGTCGCTTTCGTAGTGCCGTGGTGCTGAATCGAAGTTGGTGTTGGCGCTGGTGGTGGTTGTTGGTTGTGGTCGCGTGCGGGTTTGCAGAGATTGTTGGTAGGAGGGATGAAACGACAATGGAAGTGGGATGTTGGAGGGGGAGGGGAATTCTTGGGGGAAGAGAGAGGGCTGGGAGGGGTTGATGATGAAAGCGATAACAAGCGCTGAGCAATCGCTGAGAAGTGAGGATCACTAATAGAAGAGGGATTTAGGGATGTAGGTTAGTGCAGCCTCTTTCCAGGCGTCGCAACTGCCGCCTAATTACCCGTTAGTCCGAGGCAGCACCAGTGGCTATAAAAGCAGGAGCAATCCAGTTTACAGCAGGAGCAGCGGAGAAAATAGCAGGAGCAACAGTTGGTGGAATGGCGCCTTCTACGCAGCCTTTCATGTGAACTTTGGAGCGTCTAAAGTCGCCATCTTGTGTTAGTCAGTCACTAGCTGCCACCACCTTTTTATGAGCGAATGCATCTACATGAGTGTGCGGAGCTACTTGGATAGTTGCAACTTGGTATGTATTCCTTTTTACGGAACCCTCTCTGATCTCTTCTATGATTAAAATATCGACTTCAGCCTTTGTGAACTAATTGTCCGATTCAGGGCATCCGCTCTGGCGACATCCCTCCGCATTCGGCCAGTGCTGACCACTAGCCGACATCGCTAGAGGCTTCACCTGCTACAGGCTACACATGACCTGTTCCAGGCCTGCCAAGGGTCAACGCCAGTCTCCAGTATTCAGTCCCACTGAGCAAGGAAACCCTGAAGTCCACATGTCGCGCCATGAGTATTGAGCAGCCTCAGCCTCCTTGCCTCACGGTGACTCACCCCTCCGAGACCACCTAGCGATATCCGAAAATCTTGAATTCACACATCCAGCGAATTGGTTGTCTCTATTTGTGGCGCCTGCAGCCTAGTGACGAATGCATGCTCGCCTGCCTGCCTGCAGGCTGCAGCTTCCACAAGGCCGCAAACGCCATTCGTGCGGCTTATTACGGGTGCAAACCGCATTTAAGACAACACGCCGGGTGACTAACTCTTCCTGGATTTTGGAAGCAAGTTTGGGAGAGGGAAGCAAAGCAAGTAGGTCATTGTGACTCTACCCGAGTAAGTCGCATTGCCTGCTCTGAAGACGGTAGGTATCTTTTAGCTTAATTGCCTTGATTCCCCTTGTGGTCCGCTCAGCTCAGCACTGACTGAGGCTACAATACCAGAAAGACATCTAAGTCATGCAGTTTCGATAACCCGCCACTGTTTCTCACCTACGCTGATCGACGACCCCTCGGAACCGACTTGGCCATCCACCAGGGCCTTGCATGGTAGCACATCGCTGCCGATCCTGAAAACTATTGCCCAGCCTCCAACTGCCGTCCATTTCCACCTCTCGGCCGAGATGTCTTGCCCTCGTCTCGACAAGCCATGACAGTACTGACCCAGCAGAATTGCCATGCCACCCTCGTCGCTTCTTTCGCCCTGATAGCGGAGCACCACGACTTGTGCGTCGCCTCCGGTAGGAGACATCGGCTTAATGGGTTCCCAGAGTTCCTCGTAGTACTTGACGGCGCCAGTTGCCTCATCAATATCAGTGCCTTGTTCCAGAGTAGTCCCGTCGGCTTGCGGGATCATATCCCCTTCGTCGGCGACCGCCTCGGGCTCAATCGAAGATGAATCAACCCAGTGATTCCATTTTACGTGAGGGACGTTTTCTCCCTTGGCATTCTTTTGCGTGGACAGGACAGAGAGACCAGCAAAAGCCCAATCGAGGCCAGTGAGGGTAGAGGCACCGAGTTCTGTAATTTGGTTAGATGGTTGCCACCTCCGATGTAGCGGTGCACCCCGCGGCCCGACCTTGCCGTCCAACTCACCTTCATAAGCCCTTTCCAGCGGTTTGTGAATGGCCGGCTGCCTCAGAATCCTCAGGTCTACAAAGTGCTGCTTTGGTGAAGTCAGCACAATAGTTGAAGTCGGCTCCTCAACTTCTGCCGGGTAGCGTCGAATCCATCTACGTAGCGAAATGGTGGCCATGGTGGAAGCGGTGGCACGTAAATGGCAGTGCTGTCTGGGTTGAGTTCTAATACTCCGTCCGGACAAGCTGTACAATTCTCGATAGGAAGGGGCAATCTGACCTTCTCATGCGTGAAATGAACATTTTAACTTCTCGCTACATCACGTGATGGTTTGTATTCATTGCGACGTTGAGGCTTTCAACGACGAAATCTCCAAGCATCTCTGATGCCACCACGGAAACCACAGAGGGGATTTGTTGCCAGTTAACTGCCTACCTTGGTAACCGTCCACTAATTTTTCGTGTCCAGCGTACAGCGTTCCGCTCCAGCATCGATAACTGAGACAACTTAGCGCACTAGTACTAGTCACATGGCCCAATGCAACCAGGTACGTCAGTTCCCCCGCAGGGGTTTTTCTGCCTCCAGAGTCCAGACTATGCATGGAGTAATCACATTGAATCTCTCCTTTACATAAGGCTGGGCTGCAAACCTAGTCCTAAGCGGAATCTTGACGGCGGGATCTCGATTCAACCTGCCAGTCGCTCACGAGAAGGACCATCCCCGGTCCAGCGGGAAAGGCAATCATTCAGTCCTACATCCGTTCCCATCTCATCTAGATCGAGCCCCACGAAACAAGGATGTCAAAGGCAAATGGCCGCACCCCCGAGGCAATCATGGTTGAATATTGACCGGGCGACTCTCCCGGAGTTTTTGAAACGCCAGCCTCTCAAGCCGCAAGAACCACCCGTGATTAAGGATATAAAACCGTCTTCTTCCGGTGGCCACGGCACACTCGAAGCACAGCGAGTGTCTCAGATTTTGGAAGACCACGGCATTCCCTGCTGCTTCTGTGGCGTATCAGCGTTGATATACTACGGAGCAGGGCGGGTGAGAGATGTGAGGATCTCCGAGCTTCGCACCTCGTCGCTCTGCATTCAGTAGACTGACTTGTTCTTCAGGACTGGGAGATATGCGTGCCGTCTGAGCGGATGCACGATGCTGAACAACTGTTCAAGTCCGAGCGATATTCACAAGATTTCATCGCAGTCCCATCTTGGAATTCCTTCCAACCTGGGTCATTGATACACACATATCCTCGATTTCAAGGTCACGGTGTCGACTTCTACTTTATTTTGGTGCCGTCACACGATATTCATCTTAGCCCCGAACGGTCGAATCTCCAACGGAGCCACAACGACCTTCCATACCCAAAGTTGCAGGTTTTGATTGAGAGCTTTCTCGATACAAATGATACCGTATCCCTATGCGATGTCGTCGATGGCAGTGATGTATCAGAGCAATGGGGCAACGAAAATCTGAACCTGGAAGGCACCAGTGACCTGGAATGGGCGATCCGGAAAAACAAGGCGATAAAGGATAGCAATGCCGGACACCCGATCTTGAGCGGCCTTGTGCCAACTCAAAGAGTTGCGAAACGAGACTCGTGGAAGTGGGTGGTTTCTACTAAACAGGGCAGATTAGGCTGGACCACTCCTCAGCATCTCTTTTCCACCCGGTTTCGCCTGCATGGGTCACAGGATCCTTGGCTGACAGAAAGGGTTTCTTGTTAGCTATTACGGCAGTGCCAATCTCTCTTCTCCCTCCCTCTCCCTCTCTCTCTCTCTCTCTGTCTGTCTCTCTCCGCTCTCCACTCTCCACTCTCCACTCTCCTTTACCAATTGCTTGTATAGCTACATGGTGCCGAGTGGCTACATTGCCTTTTCCACCTCACAGCCACGCCTCAAGATGCGGTGGCGTCTTCAAATATGCCCAGAAGTTGAGCGAGGTATTCAGTTTGCTCTTGTTCATTCTTGGATGCAAAGTCATGGTATAAGGCTTGCCGGTGCCCCATATTGAGATAGTGGCGAAAATGCCAGATCTCGGTCGCATACTGGCCGATGAGAAACTCGAGATCTGTATAGTCATTCGTGCCCCCACCGGTTCGCCGGTCGTAATGCGCCTGCAGCTTACCTGTGAACTGGTAGTATATATCAATGACAGGCACTGCTCCCCTACCTTGAGTAGTGCTTGGAATAGGCTGCAACAACTCTGTGCCGTCCGGGATGTTCGGGGGCGTGCCTAAATTGCCTTGGCCAGATTGTTAATACTCGCCTTATTGTGCACAGTGGAATAGCTATGGCCCTAACCGTTGATGATGATGTCGATACTGATTGCGTATTCATTTGTGCCCGGGAATTTCGAGTCCCACCGCCCCCCAGTCCAAACAAAGACTTGGATACACGTTGTGCCGTGTGTTTGGGGGATACATATACTGTTAAACATATGAGCACCCGCCTAATACTTCATTCAGCGGTGACTATGCGACAAACCGTTGTTTCGATGCCAGAACGGACTTCAAGTCCTCCATCGAGCAAGCAACCGTGAAATCGACATCTTCGGTTCGTCGCCGTCCGCCTCGGAGATAGATGGCCCAGCCACCGAGGAACGCAAACGGGACTAACGAATTCTTGAAGAGAGAAATGATGTATCGAGCTGCAAGACCAAGGTTCTGAATAGGCGGGTTTCGCGAGCCATGGTAGAGCTCGGCGAATCGGTCGGTATTATAAAACTCAGCCATCACTACTGTGATGTTGTTGGACCACCTCGTCCTTACTATCAAAATGCAAGGCCAGTAAACTGTACACGGATAGGTTGCGCCTTAAGATCGCATTGAACGCATTCGGGAATTAGGTCGGCTTCTGTCCCGACAGCGAAGTTGCCACAGCCAAGATGCGATTGAGAGAACTGACGAGCAGTTACCCGCCTTGAAGAAGCCTTGGAGACAATGAAGAGAAGGCCCCCATGTGTCGCCATGGATTGATCCCGTGCAGCTGAGCCTCCGAAATTTCTCTGTTGGATTGATACGTGGTTCCTTGATGACAGTCGCATCAGCAACTGTCAAGAGAAATGAGAGGCTAGATATGCCTTCAGAGAGAGCCCGAAAGAAGACGGGATGGGGATGCGGGGTCTGTTTGATCTTGTGTGTTGCCGCGCAAACGCCTCAACTCCATTGTCTTCCAATCATACGGCTCTACGTGGAATTCGAGACTTGTGCTATCCTGCGTCCAACAGCATGCCAGCCTGATCCGCGGCGCGGCCCGTTCGACTCTGTCGCGCGGTGCGCTCGCTGTTGTATGGGATGCAATCCCGAAACTATTACCGCCCGAAGGAACGAAACAGACGGCATGGTGGTATAGGGCTACGTGATGGTGCTCTTCCTGCAACATCCCTTGCATATGTGCATCTTTCTAAGCGGTCGATTTGCCGCCGGGGCCTGACAAAAGGGGATACCAGAGCACCTGGAGCGAACGACGCCGCGCTGCATGCCCAGGTGAGTAAGTGGTGCAGATCGGGGTCGCCGAAGGCAACACCATTATCCATCCTACAGTCACTGTCGGCGTCGCTCGAGTTCAAGACGTTCAGCCGTGCAGAGGAGAATAAACAAAACATATGGGCTGGCCGATATCACATGTGCCCAAGCTATCCGCGGAAACACGCGTGATTCTTCATATAGGAGAGCACCGCTGCCCGGCGAGTCATCTCATTTCCAATGCATGCTCGACATGCAAATAACGCAATCGCGCATTCGCCAAGCCGAGCCCTGACGAGCGGCAGGGGTCCGGCCGTCCGGCGTGCTTGGCCGCGTCAACTGGCGCCGAAAATGCCCAGAAATCTCCAAACCTGGCCGATAACAAACCCCAGCTGTCTGGCTGGCTCCTCCTCGGATAACAGAAACGTCCATACTATCCGCTTTATCCATAGCCCCCAGACTACCCGGCCATTACATCGACTCGTAGGACTATGGCCGGGGATGCTAGGGATGATGTAAGGGATGATGCAAGTATTTTTTAGGTAGACGCCGTCGTCTTACGTCCTACCGGGCATTGCTTGGAATGTGGCGGCGGCCTGCGGACCTGGCGAGACGACGGTCGCACATTTTGGCGTTTTCGGGATTTGCTCTCTAATGGCTCCGATGGCTCCGCCACACGAATCTTCGACACTTAAATTGGCAGCCGGTTGAATGGTGATCTGCCACTGTCGACGGTTGATGGCCCGCATGAAAGCTGACAACTGTCGCCGATAGTACGAAGCAAGCCACATTAGCGGATTGTTCACCGGAGCACGGCACGACTCTGCAATTAGGCCACGCATCTCCAACAACTCCGCAAGGAAGCTGCATTAGGGGAGGCGCTTGAAGATGACTGTCAACAGCCCCCAGAGGACAGGCGCCGCCGCACCCAAGTCTTACCCTGCCGTTGACCTGATACCCTGGGATCCGCGGAATGAGGCGCACACCAAGCGAATGTACGACCAGCGAGTCGCGTGCACTTGGGACTCTGATGAGGTGGACAGCTGGAAGGAAAAGATGCTTGGCGGACAGAAGACTCTTTACTGGATCGTAAGTACTACTGACTATTCCTTGGCTACTTGGGCGGAGGAATCACCAGAGCTGAGATTGAATGGCAGGCTATTCGGGAAGATGCTCCTGGCTTCGACGAGTTGATCAATAAGCACGCTGAGGCGTTCCCTGAGGTATAGTATACGACCCTGACTGGGAAGATGCTTGCGAAAATGAACTAACCAAGCCTCCAAGGAGTTCGACGCTCTCGTCGACACAGCTACAAATGTGGGCCGTTTGACGCGAGAGGCATCCAATGCCGTCTTTCACCCAGTTGGCCACGTCGGCGTGGAAGAGTTTCCCGATCGCAATACCGAGTTCAAGTTGCCTGCCAATACGCTATGGGTGAAATCTCTATACATATCGTGGTATGTATTCCCGTCTTGTCTCGAGCCCGAACCGTCACTCACCACGCAACCTGGGCGTAATCTTGGACTGACCACATCTTCTTGTAGGGCCTTGCAGTCCACCGGCCTCGGCCGCAGTGCCATGGCTCAGCTTGAAAAGACCGTTGCGGCCCCACCGTTTAGCAGCGAGTTCCTCGCGCTCGATACGGTGACCAAAGACTTTGCGCTTTTGGAGGCAAACCTCGTCGCGTTTTACGATGATCGCGGGGTGTCGCGGCCTGATCCGGTGCGCTCTAATGAGGAGTGGTATATCCGGCAGGGCTTATACCGTCATTGGAAGGAATGAGGAAGGGTTGATTAGTTGGACGAATCCGGTGACGGGGGAGAGTGCGAGGATACCGTTGGTGTTTCTAAAGAAGGCGTTGGCTTAGGGTTCGTGTAGAAGCGTCGCCGTTGTGCCGCACCCAAAGAGGCCGGGTTTTCTGGGTGTGCATAGATAGTACTTTATAGAGTTAATAAAACTACCATCCATCAGGGTGGTAAATGATCTGAGCAACCTTGACTCGAACATGCATGCCGTACAGGGTCGGCATTCCCTCATTGCAGCAATTGACAAAGGCGACAACTGGTGAATGAAGAGCCGCCGATAACAAAAATATAACGGACTCAATACACAACGCGATATACGACTGGATTTGCAACGAAAAATATCACGCAAGGTTTTTTCTTCTTCTTCTTCTTTCTTCTTTTTAACTGAGCCAAAGCGGTAGTCTTTGGGCATCCAGGCAACATGGGAACAGTGGTGGATCAACGTGCTCACTGCGAGTCGGGCTTGATACTGGATTCGCGTCCGCCTGAAAACATCTTCCGATAGAACCAATTTCGGCGCGAAACAGGAATCAGCAGTCACCTCTCCATGCCATCCGATCTGAACTGAAGCAGTATCCCACTTGTGCATCCCGCGTACGCCGACGACTCCTTCTCAGGTCCTAGAATGCAGTACTTGTCCACAATCTCGGTTCTGGCCGGTTTGCCTAATATATGCATCAGTTATGGCGCCCAAGGATATCTGATCGTGCATTCACGATGCTCTGACCGTTGGAAGCGAGGGCTCCCTTACTGCTCTGACTTGAGCATGCCATTAAGCTCGATGGGCTTGAAGAAAGCGATTGTTCCCAATGCGCTTCACAAGATAATTGGGTTTACCTTATTTTGATGACGTTAACAGCCTCATGCTAGAGAACACGGATCTGGCCAACTGCCTCCTGACGCGATTATACTTGTGCACTTGCAGTACAACAATGGTGTCTCACCGTAGAGAGAGCTCGGACTAGACGTGAGCTGCGAGGCGCTTGGGTAGCGATGAGGCCGTACGCGATATTGTCGAGACCAATTAATATGGAGTCCGCCAAAAGCATCGTTTGACGCATGTCAATGCTTGAAACTACGGAGGGGACCAGCTCCGTTGATCCGCATGCGTAGCTGTAAGGAGATAGGTTTTCTTAACATCCCGGGCAAGCGAGTAGGCACGTTCACAACATATGTAAAGAGGTCAGATTGCCGCGCCGGCCTTGAGTTCCTGCCGACTTGCTCGATGCTGTGGAGATTAAGCATGGAATCCTGTACCATCGGGCCGCTCGCTTCCAACTGTATTGAGTTGAGCACCTAGAAGTGAGTATAATCGGGAGGGGGCTCAGCTGGAAAGTGGTTAGCAGGGGCGGTTCGTCACCCTTCTACTTGAAGCTAACGAGAATAGGTTTGAGGTGCCCTGGCAGCTACTTCGTCAACACGACAGCGCCACGTATGGAATCAGCTCGGCATTGTCGTCACGAAGCAGCCCCCTACACCTAGGTGCGTACAAGAGCTAGCTCGACGTCGTGAAGCCTGGCCAAATAGACAAGGTGCCGGCCAAGGTTAGCGCAGCAACACCGAAGCGTTGGCGTGCTATCCAAGTGAGCCGGAAGATTTGGTGCCTTTGAATAGCTGATGGGAAAGGCTTGCCTTTATGGCATGCTAGAATGGCATGCAAAAATAAATGACTTCCGGACGGAAGCCTTTGCCTTTATACTCGTGGTCGACGCTTGGGCAGGGGATGCTCTACTAACGATAGGAGGTGCAGCCAAACGAGCATCTACACAGCATATTGGTGTGAAGTGCAGTGATGATTGCTAGACGCAAGCCATTTGATAAACTTACTGGACTAATGCTTGATTGTGTCTGAATGCCATGGGTATTGCAGCATAACAAATTCAAGTCTTACAAGGCTCCTTGTGTTAAGTAATTACATCACAGTAAACGGCGATGCCAGTTACCGTAGGCCCAGAGATACAAGCCACATGCGCACACCACGCACTGTTCCACTCTACTTGTCGGTCGTTTGTTACAAGACGCGCAGTATTCGTGAGTAGGACTTTAGATGGTGACAATTTCTGTTTAATTGTTGCTTGCAAACAGTGTGGACTAGGGGTGTAAAGTATCCGTGGGTAACCCAAATAAACCACACCTTTGGGTACCCATTTGAAGATTTGGGTTAATAAAATTACCCACGGGTAACCATTAAATCTAACAGGCAACCAATTGATAGCATGGGTACCCGTGGGTTATTTTATTAACCTAAATCTTCAAATGGGTACTTATAAATATTGGCTCATACAGGTAGGAAAGTACTACAGTCTTATTTTCTCTATAAAATTATATTTATATATTACCCAAGGGTACCCAATTTTACGCCCTAGTGTGGACCGTGAAATGAACATACCCATGTGCTCACGTACAAGCTGTTGAGAGTGGTTGATCAAGTAGAATCAACAGAGGCAAGGGAAGAGAAGCAGATGCACCAGAGAGAGAGATGAACTAGCACTGCAAGCTGGTGAGCTTCCAAGAGCTAAAATGACGAGATGGTAAGAGTGCTTCGTGGCGGCACTCGGACCCTCCTCAGCAATAGCCCGCTACATGGCAAGGCGCGTCAGCCGTGGCATAATCGAAAAGTACAGACAACTCAGGGCAATTTAAATGGTGCGATTAAATGTATTGAAGTAGCAGATAACTTGGCTCATAACGGCCTCGGTGTGACCGTACTCTTATTGACCGGCGCCCACGGCCCCACTTCGGACGCTAACGCGGTGTGCCATGGCAATCGGTGACTGACGGCATGCACGCGGACCTGAGCACTAGAACGTCGCCAGTTGAACGTGTGGATTGTAGAGTGTCACGGAGCAGATGAGCTGGAAAGACTCCTTCTCGTCGATGATACACACATTTGCTGGTTACCTGACGTGGCATATATATATGATGAGTTTCGTCGGAAATGGGATGCGATACAGGATCCCTACGTGGTGGACCAAGTTTGCGGGAGTGAATGGGTTTTGAAGGGTAATTGAACACCTGGATGAAAACGAAGGTGGACGAGGGATGAACAAGAGAAGAGGTCGGATATAAAAGCGGTTTATTGCCAACAAATGCATCTTCCAGTCACCGAAACAGCACCCCACTCCAACGCTCTCCTCAACCAAGCCCCTTCTAAACCAAGCTCTTCCACCGATCCAAGTCCCAACAAAACCGACATGCCCGAGCAGGTCAACGACGTACGCGGCGGAGACTGGTACTGTTGCGCATGTAAGTAGGCTGCCCGTCCCGCGACAAGCAGAGACTAAGGGGTCGACAGGCAACGCAACGCCTGGCGGCAAAACCAAGAACTCCGGGGGCAGCACCCGCTGCGTGTCCTGCAACCATAGAAAGTGCTCGGGCTGCAACTAGGCGGCGCCTTGCTGTTGCGGCGATGTCTCGGCATGGGTGGACTGGTGGCATTTGAAAACGCGCCCTTGTGTAGCTCATAGTAAATTCATTTGGGCGTCAGTGCCGTGTGTCCTCATCGCTCTCGTTCACTTATACGGACTGCTCCCGTGAATGGGACGCGCGTAGTGCACTGTGCTCCCGGGTGGAGAGTAACAAATCGCCCTGCTACCAGAATACGTCTGAAAATGGGGGTCCTCGGAATATCCTCAACAGTAGAAGAGTAGAACCCTGCGGGCTGGCTTGTCTGCCTCCGCGCTCGCTGCTCGACAGTCTCGACGATCGAGCGTTCCGCCACTGGATCGCACATGCGAGTCCATCTATCCCAACCGAACCCAGATTTGGAGCGGGGAGAAGAGAGCATCCGCCCAACAAATAAACACACCGCAGCATGTGATGAACACGAATCCATCCTACGTACGCGGCAGCCTGGTCGACCCTCGACATCTCCAAGTCTCGACGGCATTTGCCTGTGAGACAGACCGCCTCCCCTTGCCCGCAGCTACGGAAGCGTCCCGCAGTCCTGGCTGGAGCCAGAGCGTCACGAGTCCAAGCGTGCTTCTCCCTCGTTTCCAACGTAGCTGAGTTTGTTAGTCTGCCGGTACCCCATACTTGGCAAGAACTCAACATTGCTTGCCAAATCGCAAGTATGACTCGAATAGGCAAAGCGGACGGGCGCCGGACCAGTCATATCGCACCATCTGCAAATACCACGTCTCCCCACCTTTAGTTTGTGATCCTACACGTTGGGGTTAGCCGCTCCATGGTCAGCGCTGTCATGAGTGAACACTCGGATGATAATAAATTGCTGCAACGAGACGAGAGAAGATGCTTCCAAAATGGAAAATAAGAGCGTCGTATTACTGTTCGTCGAAGATGGCAAAATTCGCATATTCTAGAGAGACTCAACGACCCTCACATCCTCGAGAGTCGTGAGTCCCGCTACCCTAGCCCTAACCCTGACAAACCCTTACCCTCCGACGGCAGAACGGTGTTGTCCCGTCCCCGGAACCAGCATGCAGTCCCCACAACGTCCGCAGATGATCGAGGATTGCCTTTCACACGGACGACGCATTGCGTCAGTGGGTCGATTACCGCGTCCAAAACGTGCTAGATGAACAGAGTCTGGGGCGAGCACATGCTAATTGGGGGCGCGTTTAGGACACAGAGGCTGGTTAGGAGGATCTTCCCCGTGCAAACTAATAAAATGATGAGGGGGGAGCACACGTTTGCAATGACGCCTCCGTCCTTCACATGTTTATATCCACTCCCTCGTCCAGCCGTATAAGTCGGGCTCTTTGCCCGTCCCCATCTCTCGTCCCTGGCTAGACCTCACACACATCACACACTCACATTACTCACATTACTCACATCACCCACATCATCCACAGCCCTCAACACAGTCTGGCTTATGCCGAGTCCCATGGTTGTCCAACACTAGTTCGTCAAAGAGGAGACTCTACCAGCAAAATCCTTGGCAGACCAAACCCAAATACATCCCGCGTCATGGCTGAGATGCGCAACCCCAAAGACTCGATGAAGTCCACCTGGCGCCGCAAGGACCGCTCGGAATGGACAATCTTCCACTGGTTCTACGAGATCCTCGGCGTCCATCCCTCGGAACTCGACACGCCAGTCCCCGTCCACCAGAAGACCGACAAGGTCCCATTCCTGCCCGACTGGCACGGCCACCGATGGGTGCTCGTCCACGCCTGCGTGCCCCTGCTCATCCACCACCTCTACGCCACGTACACGGGCCGCAACTTCACTGCCTTCCAGGCCTTCCTCTTCTACAGCGTCTTCTTCAAGCTCAACGCCATCCACGAGATGAGCGCGCTCCGGCGCCTCGGCCACGTCATCGGCTTCTTCGACGGCGATGTCCACGAGCGAGATGGCGTCCCAGACGTCGCCGTCGGCAAGGTCGTGCAGTCGCTTATCACGACGTCGACGTTTCGACCCGTGTTTACCATCCTGCTCAGCTACCGCTTCGCTCAGGCCCCCGCGCAGATGAGCTGGCTCTGGCTGCCCCTGGAGGCTGGGCTATACGGCATCATCCTGGACTTTTGGTTCTACTGGTACCATCGCCTAATGCACGAGGTCGAGGGCCTGTGGAAGTACCACCGCACCCACCACCTAACCAAACACCCCAAACCCGCTGCTGACGCTCTACGCGGACCTCGAGCAGGAATTCTTCGACATTGCCGGCATCCCTCTCCTCACCTACTTCTCCATGAAGCTCATGGGATTCCCGATGGGCTTCTACGAGTGGTGGATCTGCCACCAGTACGTCGTCTTTGCCGAGATAGCAGGTCACAGCGGCCTGCGGCTGCATTCCCACCCCTCCAAACCTTTTCTCCCCCCTCTTGCGTCTGGTCGGTGGAGACCTCACCATTGAGGATCACGACCTGCATCACCGCAAGGGGTGGAAGTCGAGTGGGAACTATGGGAAGCAGACACTGTTGTGGGATGTTGTGTTCGGGACATGCAAGGACCGCATCGAGTGTGGGAAGGACAACATTGACTGGGTCAACACTGCCGAACTCCCGCTGTTTTAGGTAGCAATGTTGCTTGGTCAGGGATGTAGTTGGGACCGGAGAAGGGTGTGGGGACAGCACATCTTCCGTAGAGCGTGGTGGTAGAGCCATCTATTGTATCAGTCGAAGTGACGTCCTTTATATTAATCTGACGAATATACGCCTTTGAGAATCCGAACTATATGTTTGTTATGTGAATGGAATATACAACACATGGGGGGATGATATCGACCTTCACCATGTTACCTGTCGCCCACATCACGCCTCCATTGCTCTCGTATCTCCTCCAACAGACCTGGCGTTGAGCATACGTCAACAGCTGACCCAGCCATGGCCTTGGCAACCCGCAAGGCCCTGTCAAACGCCCCCCTAGTCCTGGATGCCCTCTCGAAATCAGGACTGTGCGGCTGTCCGGCTGCCGCACCGGGGGGGATGGCGAAACTGACATTCATACTCGGTAGAGCATAACTTAGGTTCCCCTGATCCGTACTCGCCTTGACCCATGTGACCTGCCCCGGCAGCGGCAGGGGCGGGTCGGGCGCGTCCGGCATGGCCTCCCAGTACCTCGTGTATGCTGCCGCGAGCACGCGATTGGGGACGTGGTCTAGATACCCCGGTACAGCCTCAATCTCGACCCTCGCACCCGTGGCCTCGGCCCCGGCGCGGAAGCACGCCTCGACCTTTTGCTGCAGCTCTTTCAGGCGAGATGCGCTGGCGGCGCGGAGCACGGCAACGCCCGCAGCGTGCTCGTGGATGCGATTGGGCTTGTTCCCGCCGTCCGTGATTTGCAAACCTATGATGTCGTCGGGCCGCGTCTGCTGACGTAGTGCCGAGATGGCGTTGTACGCCATGACTAGGGCGTCCAGAGCGTTGATGCCCAGCCAAGGGCTGTTGGCTGCATGGGCTGCGCGGCCGTGATAGGCGACGTTGAGGTGCACAAAGGCCGTCGTGCGGACCATGGGGCTATTGTTCAGAATTCCTGGGTGGGAGATGATCGAGACGTCGACGTCTGAGTAGGCGCCCGCCTCGAGGCATCTGATCTTGCCGCCGCCGCCTTCCTCGGCTGGCGTGCCGATGATGGTGACCTTGCCGGGGAGGTCGTGGCGACGCAGCACCTCGGCTGTGGCGAGGCCAGCGGCCAGGGAAGCCATCGCGATAAGGTTGTGCCCACATGCGTGGCCTAGTCCCGGGAGCGCGTCTGGTTGCTCACTTAGTACATGCAATTGGGGTGTTCTGGAGGGAGGCGTACCCATTTCTGCGTTGAATGAGACGACGGGACCTGGCCGGCCGCTGTCAAAGGCCGCCACCCACGCGGTTTCCATCCCATAGGCTGAGCGTCTGACCTGCCAGCCCTTTCGGGACTGCATGAAGCTGGTCAATGCATCATGGGCCTTGTGCTCCTTGTACCCGAGCTCGGGATTGTCGTGGATGAAGTTGTTCAGGGGCCATAGCGAAGGCTCCAAGTCATGGATGAACTGGTCAATGTCGGGGAGGTACTCGGGTGTGGCTTCGGACCCTTGCTCGTCGCCAGGCCTGGGGACGATGACAAACCCGTCTTCCATCTTCATCGTGAGGCACGAGTCGTATCGTTTACGACTCGATGATTCTGCTACACGGGATCCTTGGTGGAAATCGATTGCCCCTCCTGGCCCCCTCGTTTCTTTCGTACAGGGGAGCATGCAGACGTGGCCGAGTATATAAATAGGCGGGAATAACGCAGTCTACAAGGGTGCGCTGAAATCCCGTTCGTTTTAGCGGGCTGAGTCAGCAGTCCAAATGCTATTTATTCGCTGAACAGGGCGGCCCAGTCTGCTTCATCCACTGTAAGGCAAGGCCAAACAAAGCACGAAGAAACCATGTCCGTCAGCAAACACGACGTGGCGACCACGTTGAACTATTGGGACGACCCGGGCGATGGCTCGAAGCCGACGCCCATCTTCATCGGCAAGGGGAGAATCAGCAACAAGCGGCCCCATAGAGCCTGGGACTTTGTGGTCTCTGACGTCGCCGGCGACGAGGACCAGTACACGCTCGACAGCCATGGGTTCCAGTACTGCCGCCACAAGAGCCGCGAGCAGGAGTTCACCGACGAGCAGCAGATCCAGACGGCATACTACGAGGAGTGCAAGCAGATCATAAAGACCGCCACGGGTGCCCGGGCCGTGCACATCTTCAACCACAAGGTGCGCCGCGGCCCGACCCAGTGGCACCACCTGGGCATACAGAACCTCGCCAACCGCGGACCGGTCACCAGGACGCACGTCGACCAGTCGTACGAGGGCGCCGAGCGGCGGCTGCGCTGGGAGTTCCCCGCCGAGGCCGACGAGATGGTCAAGCGGCGGTACCAGATCATCAACGTGTGGCGGCCCATCCAGCCCATCCTCAAGGACCCCATTGCCGTGGCCGACTCCAGCTCCGTCGCCGACTCTGACCTCGTCGGGGCGGAGATGACCGAGGACGACTTCGTGGGCGAGTCGTGGGTCGTCCGCCACAACCCCAACCACCGGTGGCATTACAAGCACGGCATGACGCCCGAGGACGTGCTACTCATCAAGTGCTTCGACTCGGACGAGACTGTGGCGCGGCGGGCACTGCACTCAGCGTTTGAGGATCCCGCGTACCGCGAGCGCGAGTCTCGGCAGAGCATCGAAGTCAGGTGTCTGGTGTCGTACTAGGCTCTAGAGTAGATCATGGTGGGAGGGGGGGAAGCTCCCACCATCGCCCCTCTCCCAATGCAGCAATACCTTCTGAGCTCGTTCCGACTGGTGGATACTCTTCCGCCTAGATATATTAACTGCCCATTCCTGTTGCAGTAAGGCCTTATCTCGGTGGAAGAGAGCTGGCACATTACGGAGCACAGGACCAGGCGTGTACTTGTGATATCCCAAAGAATAGCGCTGTGTAGCACACGCCAGCCCCACAACTTGCAGAATGGAGAGTGCTAGTTCCTTGTTGAGTCGAATAGCTCTGTCTCTACCGTATCCACCGCTCGGAATGAGGTGAATGAGCTATTATCTGTGGTAGATTTGTAGGTACGGAGAATGAGGGCGGCCGTGGTTGGCTTGGAATTTTGGACACCTGGGCGTCTGGGACCCATTATGCTCATTACGGTACTCTTTGGGAAGGAGCAATGGGCGGACTAATAGCCTTGGCACTGACCTACCACACCCACCACCCCGCTTCCAACACACCCCGCTTCTAGTGCTTCCAGTTGCACCACCAAATTCCAGCAGCGAAGCTACCAAACTTGAAGTCGTTCTACGACGTATCCGTACATGCCACAAAGCAGGCAGGAATCGCTCGAGGCACAGTTCTTCAGATTATGCGGCCTCTCACGTGATGACCATGTGACACCCATCGTAGCATTGCGTCGTCACAATGCGTAATAGATCCGGCACACGTAGCGTAGCGTTTCTAGCGTCCCTATATAACATAACGCTTACCTCGTATTCTCTGGCTCCCGAGTCTTGACCCGTCAACTCTCTCCCTCCTTACACTCAACCCTTGGCACTGCCATCTACTACTACACAGCGAACGCAGATCATCATGGCCCCCGTTCTTGACCCCCCGCAGACCGTCGAGTGGATGGGCACCCAGGTGCCTGTCTACTCGATGCAGACCATCAACTACGGGCTCTTGCTCTCCCAGGACCCCAGCGAGGTCGACAAGGTGGTCAACGCCTGCTTGGAGGACGGCTACTTTTACCTCGACCTCCAGGGCATCGACGGCCGCCGGATGCTGGCCGACCAGCAGGAGACGCTCAAGCTGATGAAGCGCTTCTTTGACGCCCCCATCGAGGCCAAGAACGAGTTTGGCCTCATCTCATCCCATCTGGGGTATGTTGCCCCTCCCCTCCCCCCCCCTCCACCTCGAGATGGACGCAGTACATACATGAATGACGCTGACACGTCTCTCATCAATCCAGCTACGAGCCCGTGGGCAGCCGCACAGGAGTTGGTGCCGGCACCAAGGACGGATACGAGATGCTCAAGGTGTCCCGAGACGAGATCCAGCGCGACAGCCCCAAGATCCCTGCGCCGGTCAAGAACAGCGGCGACCTGCAGATCCTCGAGAACGCCATCGGCAGCTGCAACACCGTCACCAAGGTCATCCTGTCGGCCCTGTCTACCGGCCTGCACCTGACCGGCGCCGGACGCTTCGAGAACTCGCACCGCAATGAGCGGCCCTCCACCACCACGGTCAGTCATTTTTATCATGCTGCCTCTTCCTCTTCCCGTCTTTACCGCTTCTCCCACCACTAACACAGCTTGCCCGCTAGCTGTCCATGATGCACTACCTCCCCTCTGAGCTGGCCGGCGAGAACCGCATCGGGCACCAGAAGCACACCGACATCAGCACACTCACCCTTCTCTTCAGTGAGCAGTGGGGCCTCCAGATCCGCCCACCCGGCACGTGTGGCGCGCAGAAGATGGGCTTCGTAGCGCCCAAGCCTGGGTGCGCCTTTGTGCACGTGGGCGACTCGCTGCGCTTCGCGAGCGGCATTGAAGTTCCAGAGCTGCATCCACCGCGTCGTGCCATTCGACCCCACCGAGCACCGCTACTCGATCGCCTACTTCCTGCGCGCCGAGGACGACACCATGTTTGTCGACTCGGAGGGCCGCGCCATCACCGCGGGCCAGTGGCACGACGAGAAGTTCAAGGCCTTTACCGACCCGGAGCTGTGGCAGGCCATGGCGCCCAAGTCGATGATCCTGGGCGGGATGAAGGAGGATGGGGAGGATGAGCCCATTACCGCGCCGGTTGTGGATGTTCGCGCCCAGAGTGCTGTGCCGACCGAGGCTTGATTAGTGGCGGTTTTCTGTTGGATAAAGCTGTAGTTTCGAGGCCTATCCATGTTTCAGTCTGGTATAATTAAGCCTCAATAACAATTGTTTTTCGAGGCCTTTTGTGAAATTCTGGCAACTGCCCACACAGCAAGGCCAGCCTCACCAGGACGTCCTACAGGAGGGGTAAACCCGCTAAACCCCTCCTGGCGGGGGGTAGAGGCGCAGGGGCACAGGGGTAGTGGCGGGTGTGGCGCCTGCCGCACTACGAAACCGATAGTATGATTGGCCGTTGGACGAGCTGGCAGATTAATTCAGGCGTTTCTCGTACCTTGCATCCTCCCAATTGCTTGAAGCCCGCCAACCACGTGGACCTGATGATCTGATCAGGGTTCGTTAGGCCACCTTGCCTCAGCATAAAGGCTAGGAGTCCCTCCATGCCCCGGCCAATGTCCACCGTCTGGACACGTCTGACCGTGTTGTCGGCCCGCGCCACCTTCGCTCGAGCTCATCCCACATCCGGCGCCAAAGGACCCATCTCACACAGGTCAATCTCGACCGGGACGAGGCGCGCGCCGATACGACATTGCCATCATGACGGCCATGATACAGTGTCGCGAGACACGTGGATGTGGAAAGCCTGGAAAGAACCTGACCACGGGGACGAGTGGGCCGAGGGGCCATCCCTGGGCATGCTAGACTGTGAACGGGTCCAGATATTTACGTGGGACTGACCAGCCGCTCTATCAAGATCATGCTGCCTATTCTGAAGGGCAGTTGAGGAGCAAACTTTACTCAGGGTTAGGTGGAGCCTCGGAAGCTGAGAGGTCTCGGGGTTCATCGCGCCCATGGCTTTGGCCAGGGATTTGAAATGTTGCAGGGCATTGTCAAGCTCCTGATGTCATCGGCGGTAAGCTAGCAGTTCCAGTTATAGACGCCTCTAACCGTCTTTGCATCCCAAACCAGCTCTCCTGTCAACTTTGAAGGGAAACCTTCTGGCATTTGCTTACCGAGCTGCTCAGGCTCATATATGCGCTTGCCACGAGCTAGGTAGGCGGCGTGGCCTGGAGTGTATGGTAAGCTGACGCTACTTGTGATAGCCATAACGAAGGCTTTGTTTGAACAAGGGACAAGAATTAGGAGACTAGGTATAAATACCAGTCAAGGCGGTTCTTTGGTTCTTCAGGGTTGAAATCACTGCTTCATGAGCCACCCAGACTCCACTGCTGGACTCTGTTACGTTTTATAGTACCACGATGTGCCATATACCATGATAGGAAGGCCTTCACAGCAAATGCCACAACCATTGGGAAGGCCTATAGATGGTGCAATTCTTGCTCGGCAACAAACCATATGTAGCAAACTACGATAACCATTAAGAAAGCCCGGAGATGGCGCAATTAAAGCCCACCAGATTAATTGACGCATCTGCCTCTGCGATGAATTTTCACAGAAGATGAATTAAATGCTGGCTCGGAGTGGCTTGTCCAGCCACCCGTTCCCCATAGTCGGGGTCGGCGCCAGTCTCGGTTCGGCCTTTCTTGCAACTCGGCGAGTCTTCCGAGTCGCCGTCTCTCCCCCGGTGTCGAAATCTCCACGCCCAGACCGGAGCTATGTCCGCTTACAAGAAGCCCTCACTATGCATATATTCCCAAGTGCGAATGTGCTCGCCTCCCTGGCCTGGATGGGGGAAAATGTGAGGATAGAACCACCTACGCCAACATATCTTCCACCATCCACCATCATCCATGATTTAACTAACAACACAACACGCAAGTACAACAATATCACTACGTGTGAAATGAATCGAAGCTTTTACGTGATTCTCAAGGCGCCAGGGCATTGATATGAGGATTTACAATTTATGGGATTCATCTTCAGCCGAGGTCTGATATTTGTGTGTTATATAGCTTGGATTTTATGCGTGTGACAATCTCGAGACTGTATTAGTGATTCTTTGTGTTATATAATGTGATATGTGAAATTAGTCGTATCAATAGTCGTAGAAGCCAGGTTTTATTAGCAATGTTGTCTACTCCCCCTTCCCTGGATCCCAGCCCTTATCTACCCCCTTACCTCTTTATCGAATTTACACGATCCAGAATGCCTCTGACATTTGTTCTAGCAGAGTTTAGAACTGACGCAATCTGTCACCTCAATTGTGAATGTGCCGGCTACCGTTGAGTCCTGGCGACATTCCACATCTTCAATGCGAGAGAAAGCTCGATCGCTAAGGATGGCTGCTTGGTACAAACGGCATCGTTGCATTATGTACGAGACACTGTCCCACGGGAGACAGAAAGGTGTTATAGCCAATCAAGTCATGGCCGTCGAGCCATCTACGTCGAGGCGGCTATGGCGGAGCAGGGCAGAATAGCTGACATGCCACTTTGTGTCCTCTTTTTAAGCAGCCGCTTCCACAAACTCCTTTTGAGTGTTTACCAAGTACCGTTGCTCCCTTGTAACACTTTCATTATGTTCAAACATCAGCAGTTTCCTACTTGATAAAATTATATTATTGTAAAGAACCTCTATATATGTCTGTGTATTCAATATCAAAACTTGTCTATATCTCGTTTTGCAAGGTAAAGCACTATTCCGCCCCCTAAAATTGCCAAAAAGGCCACTGCATTATTAGCTACCTATATAACGGCGAATTCGGTCTCAGAAAACACATACGTATGGAAAAGGTCCAACCAACGCCGACAGCATTGATCAAAGGGACAATGGCGGCTGTGCTAGCAGCTCCGAAAATGTACTGCATAAAATACTTGCTAGAGACCACAGCGGATCTCTGGTCTGGAATGACTTCTATGGATTCACGTATCAGGTCAGTCCTAGAGCCTGTGTCAATAGAGCTTGACAACTCACCAGCCGTGTAGGTATTGAGGCCATTATAAGCCCCCATCAAACCAACCCCTACCCAAAACGCCATAATGGTTGCCAGCGCAATTCCTCCAAAGTCCTTATCCAAGCCCCATCCGTAGACAAGTGTTGATACGGGCAAGATGAAAAAGAGATAGACGATGCCACTGTTCAAACGGTCTCTTGGGAGGCGCAGACCATTTCGTCTTGCAATCCAATGTTTGACTGTTCGATCGGACAACTGGCCCCCAATCAGACTTCCGGCTATGAACCCAGCTCCGGGCGAGATGTAGAATGTGCCACTGATCAGAGGCGTCGTAAGGCGAAATCGCGGATTGATGACATGTCGAACTGATGTGAGTAAGGCGTACTGCGTCACCGCCAGTAATCCGCAGCTGATGTCTGCAAGAAGGACCTTGCGCCGGAAGAACATCTTGAAGACTACCATTGGGTTAAAGGTCTGGATCAACTTGATGGGCGTACGCGGGGCGCCTGAGTTCTTCTCTGAGAGCTGTTGAACACTGCTACGGATTGAAGGAATGAAGACCAGGGATAAGAGCAGACCGAGCCCGGCCTGCCCTACCTGTAGCCAGTAGATAGTTCGCCAGTTGCTGTACGTTACTATTACACCTGCGATGCAAGGCCCTGAATTCCAAATGTTAGCAAGCTGATTTGGGGGGTGGAGGCTTTCTCATCGTCTTCAACGCACCCACTGCTGTTCCTGCTACGGCGCCAACCATCAGGCAGCCAACGGCTCTACCGCGAAAAAGGGGTGGGAAAATATCAGCTATAAATGTTTGCCCTGCAACCATGAAGTATGTTCCTGTCGATCCAGTGAGAATTCGCATAGTCGTAAAGACAGCCATGGTTGGAGCGAGAGCCGTCCCGATGGACATCAGAAACATGACAATGAGGGCGGCATTGTAGCTACTTCTCCGGCCAAATATTTCTGCCATCGGTATCCATATCAAGGAGGAGCTGCCCATAACAAGTAAGACCCCAGCATTGGTGATATTGAGGATTTCGGCCGTGGTGTGAAGAGTAGCTGCGATTTCTGGAGTGGCTATCAGTAGAGAGGTGCTGGTGGATGTCACGACCAAGCAGTTCCAGCTGACAATGAACAATATGAGATATCTACGCCACGGCCTGATTCCAGAGTTCTCATTGTCGCCGTCGTCGCCATCTCGTGCGCGATCCATACCGGAGGATTGTAAACCGCCTTCTAGCAAGTCACTCATCGTGGAACGTTATGAAGGTCTAACAGGCCAAATGTGCGACATCAAGTGGAAAACGTCAACTACAGCCCGGCCAAAACAAAATGCAGCACCAAAAAATCGTGTAGCTTTATTATATATGATGCTAGTTTTGACCAAAAAAATTGAGCTCGCCTTGGGTAGCAAGTAGCCGACTTGAAGTGTTATGGACCAGCTCCATTTTATTATTAGCCGACATGTCAGTCGGCCGTTGCTCCCACATTGGATGTAACCACCCGGCACCTCTATGTAAGCCAGATTACTAGAATGAAATGCTGCAGCTTGGCCATCGTGTGATTTTCTCAGTCGCTTCTTGGACATAATCCTTCAAATTTGCAGAGCCATGCTGCAACGGACAGCACTGGTTCACTCACAGCCCGTAAGAGAAAACTGAGAAATAGTTGCGTTACACACATTCATAGATTGGGATGCTTTCGCCCGTCGCCGGTTCAGGCGCAACACAGCCCACAATAATAATCATCATAATGAAAGGTGCGTCCGACAGCGGCGACTCAATGAAGTAAAGCAGTCTATCTTGGCGCCCTCTGTTGTGGATTGTCACGGCTCCACCATCTTCACCCCTGCAACCCTAAGCTGCTGCGAACTTCGAAGTAAGTTGGCTCGTATGAGTGACACGTTACGACATATCTCACTATATGGGGATCAATAGAGAATAAGACTTTGCCCCTGCAAGGCCGGAAGCTGCCCGTCGAGAATGATGACGGCCAAACATGCTGAAAGAGGAAGGGAAAGTGCTAGACAGCATTTGGCAAGGCGAATCTTTGCATCATAGGAATACAGAACGCGAGTGATCAGTCACTTTTTTAGTGAAGATTATACAAAGCGTACAAATACTCCACGCTGATGATGTGTCTCCCACCAATATGGTAGTCAAGACTTTGGACTCCATTAATGCCCACTACACAAGAGACGCGAACAAGGTCAAGAACGGGCATCGAAAAAGACAGCTCAGCAGGAGGATAACGTTAGAAACTGACTACGTAGTCTAGGCTATAAGATACCATAGGGAAGGGACATTTACAAAGTAGGATTGGAAGTCTTGGACAATAGGATCTACAGGGTAATGCAAAATCTGTTCCATTGTGTGTTTGTCCAACTTCGAGTATAATCAATTCATCGCTAAAACACAACTCAAAGTACCAACCCGCATAGCTTAAGCTGTATTATAATCCAAAGCAGACTAAGTCCAGACAATGTGGCTCAAGTCTCCTTTGCTCCAAAAACCCCTTCCGCCTTTTCGCCAAATGTCATATCTCTCACCCCAAGATTCCTGCATAGCCTCGTAGGCTTGATAGTCCAGAACGGCTGGTGCACCCGAGTATGTTTGAATGAATTCGTTATACATTTGTACAAAGCTATCGCTCATGCGCGACCTATCCCACATCACATAGGCAATAGCACGGTGAGCTTCAAACTCTGCTGCATAGACTAATTCTGAGTCAAAGTGGTTTCGGTAAGCCCGCCGCCATGCCTTGTAGGGGCCTTTGTCGACATCGCACTTGTCCGAAGATGTGAACAGCGCGCCAAAATCTGGTCCCTCCCAGTGTTTGAGGGGTGTAGTGATAATCTTTTGGTGGATTCCTGTTCTCTCCTCCAGATCTCTTTTTAGACCTCTTGATGCCCTCTTAGTGTTTGAAGAGTCTGTGAGAAGGCTACGTCTTTCTTCGTATGACAAAGCTCGCGAGAGTTTGCCAATAAAGCGGAGACCCTTGGATGTCAAGTCTTGCTTTTGGCTGTGATCTCTAACTGATCCCGACCAATCGATCTGGGATTTGCCAAAGGCGATGTCGTGTTGAGCGACTTCGTCAAATGCTTTTCCAACCTTGCGGCCGAGAAAGTCTTGGAGGCAGCCAAGTTGCTCGTTGACCCATGGAGACTGCCAGCTAAAGAATTGGCTTCTTCTCAGACTCCGGAGCGCAAGAGACTGAGAGGGAATTTGTCGCCGTCCAAAAAGTTCAATGTGCATCTCCGCTCTATAGAATGCTCTATAGAAGCGGAACTTCTCAGACGCTGAGAGAGTGGTGGGCGAATTGCTGCCGTCCTTTTTCAATGATAGTAATGCCTCCTTGGCAAACTCCACGGTAAGTGCTTCAATCAAGCGGTGGAGTTTGATTCCCTTGGCAAATGCAGATGAGCTTGCATTTCCCATGAGTGTAAGGGGCTTGCGAGGGTTTGTATGCAACGTCTCCACAAGCGCCCATGCTGCGTCAAAGTCATGATACTCTGGCTCAGTGATCAAGACAGTCGCGATGACGTGAGGGGCAATATCCTTTGGCACAGCTTGTCTCCAGATGCGCCTCATGACTTCTGAGCTCCGTCTAATTCCATTATGGAACGACTTGTAGGCTTGCACTGCAAAGTGCACGGAACGCAGGTCCCCGAGGTCGGGGAAGGCCTGTTGGATGGCCTCCAAGTTGAGACTATTGATCATGGTGCTGTCCATTTCGCAGGATATTGCTCTTTGCACGAGAATTTAATCAAATTTGGTGAGAAATAGTGGTTATTAGATATAGCTCCTGATAAGAGAGCCGTGGTTGAATCGATCTAGGAGAGAATTTTTGTATGTAGATCGTACCCAGTAAGAGAATTGTATTTGAGTAGACTCAGAAAGAATTATTGTATGTAGATATTGCTCTATTAGAGACTTTAGACTGCTATAATTCAGTGAAGATTATTGTATGTAGATATTGCTCTGAGAGATTTGTATACGAGTAAACTCGGAGAGGTGTTGTAGACACTGCTCTAGAAGAAACTGATAGATGAGCGAACTCAGAGAGGAATTATGTGTAGGTAGTGCTCTGTAAAAAGAGACGTAAAATTGGATTGAATTAGTGACAACAGATTAGTTGTAATGTCAAGAAAAACCCTGAATTTAGACAAAGTCAAGTGGAAAACAGTGGTTGGGGAATATTAAGAGGAAAGGTTCGGGGAGGAGAGCCAGGAAAGAGTCGGGGGATAGAGTGCATTATATAGACGATCCCAGACTTTCTTAAAGGCATTTCTGAAAGACTGGGGAGGGAACAAATCGTCCGGGGAAGGTTTTCCAAAGTTTCACGAAAGTTTAATAAATGGTGGCGTCTGTAGATGCTCCCAAAAGCATATGTAAAGTTTCACGAGGTTGACGAATGTGAATTTTCCCATAGGCAACCTAAATGTCAGTAGGGACGGGTCTCTTTACAGAAAGGGGAACAGATGCTCCGCGACAACAATATGATCATGGGCATTTACAAACCTCCATAGCAAGCGCCGATTTGTAAACAGAAACTGCTGGTACGCGTAGATTGACTGCCATTGTCGCCTACGAGTGCTAGAGGTCAGGGGCATGCTGAAGCGGGCAAAGCCGGCCAGCCCCTGCATAGACTCTCCTTGATCGCTCCCCAATTATTCTATTCTTGTTAGACTTTTTGTACTAACCCTGACTTTGACTCTCTATAACTTGTGGCCTGCCCGTTGGTAGCTGGAAAGGGGTACGTTCATAGACCAAGGTCGGAGCATGAGAAACGATATTGAGTAGTACAGATGGCTTGAAGATGGCATGCGAAGAAAATACGATAGGGGACTCCAAGTCCGGTCATTCAAGGCATCTGATACCTCACCTCGAACTGAAAAAGAAGACGGAAGACTTCCTAGACACCTTGAGTGAAGGGGAATGTAACAAGACTTGATACACCACCAAAAGACAACGGGGAAAGACATTCGCTTTTTCGAGAAAATATAAGAATGCTACGGGTGAGTATCACCCATTGACACGGTGCTGAATGGTTCGAGGGCCTCCTGCTCACCTTGAAGGGTGCACGCATGAGCTCCAGTGGAATATCCTCCTAACATGATGTGTCAACATTGTCATAAAACAGCATGCCACTCAAGTCGGCGATAAGATGTCAAGAAAGCCGCCGTCTCGTCGCCGGCAAGTCTTGTATTTAGGACTTTCAACGCATTCATTCATATCACTCTTTCTTTCTGCTTTCTCCAATATCACAGCCAACGTCCGCTGCCCTAAGCTCGAAGAGGCTGTCGTCGGAGAGCTGCCTGTTATCCTGAAGACAGTCTGGGAGCGGTACTCAGTCCAAGAAACTTCACTGGCTCGAAAGGCTGCAAAGGTAGGAAAGTTTGGATTCGACTGAAATGCATTTCTTTATTGAGTTGAATCACCAGGATAAGCTAAGCGGTCATTTGGATGCAGTCGTCGATTTGACATGAAGGGTAGACTTCAAGGAAAGCCTTAGTATGATTGGAATGCATGCTCTAACATTTCGAAATTTGAAAGGGCTGTGGCTTCTGTGATGAGTTTCAACCAAGAGAACAAGGGCGAAATAGCTGGATGATCTCGGGTCGACTGGAATCGCATCTATGCCTCTGGTGGGGTCCAAAACATAGCCTACCCATGCGCTTCGTCACCCACCTCGTTTCGATGACGATGTTTACGCATATCTACGGCAAATTCAGACACAGTAGCTGCTTGCCAGGGCTTTCCGGGCTGAGTATACGGTCTCTGATAATCCCCTGGCGGCTACGTGGGCCAGTGAGGAGACATGTAGAACCACTTCACACGGCATTGCTATACGAGCTAGCCAAATTTACTAACCAGTCAGCATCTGCCCCATTGTGAATAAATAAAGTAACATGATACTATCACAATGGATCAAAGGCAGAACGAAAAGACAGTCACAATAGGCAGCAGTGTCAGTGAGCTAGACAAGTACCACCTCCTTGAGCCACAGGATACACAGGAACCAGTTCAATGCTGGGGAGACCATACGCCTTCATTCCCGGCATGAAGTAGCTTTGCCTCGGATAGCTCTGCCCTTCCATCGATTGCGACTGACTGCGACAGACAGTTTCAGCCTGACCAAGCTGACGCTGAAATCTCGAAAGGGTTGCAACGCAGCTCGCGCTTGTGAAGAGTTAGACCAACATGATACTCGGAGTCGATGGGTCGCTCAGAAACTTGTCCCATTGCATGTCTTCCTGGCCAGCAACTTTGCGTTGTGCCCAAAATGAACGGAATAGGGGTTTCGCCCTTTGCCATACCGAGAGCGTAGACCGTTCGATGATGAAATCAAGCCAGACTATGGCCCTCTCCTGTAAAATGGTGTCCTGGGCCTCCAAGAACGTAATGGCGACGGGCCATACAAAAGGGGAGAATGGCCGCGAAGTGCAGTGTTTCAGAGCCTCAATATGATCTAATGACTGCTCCACCAGTGGCTGCACCTCCTCAGGTGGCGAATTCCTCACATTCCGCTTGAAGTAGATTAGGGAAGCAAAGTAGAAAATCCAAGAGTAGTGGCGGACTAAGTCGCCGTTTGCCTGTTTCGTCTCCGTGGTTATCAAACCCTGCGGCATGGCGAGGTACAACTCCATCTCCATTCGATCAAAATGTGACGGCGACTCCCAAGATGAATGATCTGACTCATCGTACCGATGGTCACGAAGTTTTACTGCAGTTGCGATTACGTCACTAACCGCTTCCAGGGTCGTCTTGCGCAGTCCGATAATTTGGTGCAGATAATAGGGATCCAACATTGCCTTGATGTGAAAATGAAGACTTTCGTTCTGCGCAAGATCCTGGGGCAGTATCTGCGACCGAAGAAAAACTGCAGTGCCTGCTAGTGTCTGATACAGGATGGCTGCTGATTCGGTCCTCGTTAAATCATCAATGCTACTCCTCTGGAGCCATTGCACGGCCCCTCGTAGGTGCGTCAGCCAGAAACTCGGCTCAACCGTAACTGGCTCATATGTCAGGCACATGAGAAGCGACGCCATCACAGACTCTCGTTGGCACGGGTCATCCTTTGCCAGGTTGTGCTGGAGATGGCGGATGCCTTGGTTGTGATGGGACAGGGCTAGGGTCATGAAGTCGGACTGTTGCTTGCCATGGTGTGCGTTGGCTGAGAGATGGAAAGCGGCGGCCGAGCACACGAGGTAGAATAGTGCCACAGACCCCGAAGACTCCGTCGCAGAGCTCATGGCACCTGCGTTGGCTATGGGCACGATTATGCTTTTCAAGGGGTTTGAGGGCCCTGGAATCGGCATCAACGCATCGCTCAAGTGGTTGACCCAGTGCTCGATCAACCGGCGTTGATGATGCAAGCTACCTAGCAAGTCAATGTGGCTGTGGCCGAGGATGGCTCTCCGATCTTCATAGTCGTGGCTGATGCGGAAGGGCTCTGCAAGCGGGCTCTGGACGGAGCAGGTTGAGGCATTCAGGATATCTCCCTCTGCACAGTCCGAATCAATATGCCTCGGCGTATCTTGATTTCCCGTCGCTGGCCGCAGAGATGGCAGAGGGGAGTGTGGTGGCAAGGGAGAGAGTGACGGCAGAGGGACATTCGAGGTTGAGTCGCTTTGCTGTCCACAAGGGACAATGCTTGCATCGACTTGCTGGCTTACCGAGGCCGGGCAAGGTGATTCGGCCCTCGAGGACAATGACTGAGACCGATGGCTTTGCGCAGGCGACGGCGGTTGTCTGCAGACGGCCGCCGAGTCTGCAGATGCTCTCCTCGTCTCGCTGCAGGGTGTTTGGCCAATGTCTGTGCCAGACAAACGCGACGTGGCCTCAAAGTCGGAGAGTGTGAGGGGCTTCCACTGTAGCCTCGCACGGTAACCTGGATACCCGGAGCACTCAACCCGCGAGTTCAAGCACCTTCGGCATGAGGGTCGTTCTTCGTCACACTTCAAGTGTCTAGATCGGCAGGTCATGCAGCCAGAGAATGTCTTGACCCGCCCGGCAGGCCGACGTTGCTTCTTCTGGGGCTTTGACCGCGTGCGTCTCGGCATATCATCCATGTTGGAGGGCATGCCTTGCGTGGTAGTATGCATCTATGGTTTGGGGTGTGGGATCCCGTCGTTGATTTCATGCCCAGAACGGAGTGAAGCTCAGGATGATTGACGCACGTGATGTTGTAAGTTGGGTCCGTAGAACCTCGACTGGGTCCCAAAACGGTACATCGGGATGAATGGCCAAATTGGGTAATATGTTGATTAGCGCCCCCCCTGGCGGCTTTCAAAGATGCGAATGATGGCCCTTTGATTCTCAGCAACCGAGCCTTGAGGGTCTGCTCTTCTTGGCATGGGAAACGCATCTAGGTGCATCCGTATGGGCAGTCTGTTTGTCGTGGAAGCAAGTTGATTTGGTCATTTCTGTCACAGGCCCACTTGAAGTTTTACAGATGGAACACGCCTTGGGCATTCCCTTTCTTCTCCCATTCTCCCCCTTTTCTCTTGCCCATTAACTTAGTTTAGCTTTCTATAATCCGTCTCGGACTATTAGGATCATGCAAGGGGCAGAAATACCACAAAGAGTGGGTGAATTTGCATGCACCATGGCAATGCGCGCGTTTCCCTGAAATGTAGCCATCGACAAAGGGACAGCTAACTTGTCGCCATGACAACAGATGAACGTAGAACGACTGCAGAGCTACACGATGAACGTAGAACGACTGCAGAGCTACACGGGCCTCTCTGGGCGCGATATAAGTACTTGTATTGCCTAAATACTTGAAAAATCTATCCGTCATAAACCACCTGATCATTCCCATTGCCAGATCCCTTCGAGAAGAGCGCCCCTGCACCTCCCGGGTGTCGCTCGCTCAAGGTGCCGGCTTGTCCAAAATGGCCTCCAAAGTGCGGACGAGCTCCCGCACTTCATCAACGGTATTGTAGTGAAGAAAAGAGCACCGAACCACACCGTTTTTGGCATCGGTTCCTAGCACGCTGTCAAACAACCTTTCGGCATAGAAGGTTCTGTCGGCTACTGGTCTACATTTAGAAGTGTCATATATCTCTTGAATCAGTTCCGCGGGAGTGCGGCCCGACACAGTGAAACTGATGACGGGAACTCTGAGGCTTCGATCGCCCTTGGGCTCTCCATACAGCTGGATTTCCGGCCGGGTGCGAATGAAGCGCAACAGCTCTTCCTGAAGAACACCCTCCTGATGGGCGATCCAACCCCAGCCAACGCTGCGCAGGTACGTCACGATCGGGGGGATGCTCTGGATCAATTCATAATTCCCGCCGGCCAGGTTGAGAAGGTTGTACGCACCCGTCTTGGGCAGGAAATAATGGCCCAGGCTATCGAGCTCGGCCTGCGCCGACTTCTTGACAAAGGCCATGGCCATGTGCGGGCCGTACACCTTGTACCAGCTGAAAAAGTAAAAGTCGACGCCGAATGCCTTGACGTCGATGGGGGCATGCGGGGCGTATGCCACGCCATCCACGCTGACCAGCGTCTTGGGGTTGATCCTCTTGATGGTCTTGCTGATGGCCGCTACGTCCGCGATGGATCCCAGCACATTACTGGTATGCGTGAAGCAGACGAGCCGGGTGTTCTCGTTTACGAGCCCCTGAGCTTCCAGGTCGCCCGCCTCCAGCTTCGGGTTGGTCTGGGTGTTTTGGGACGGGATCCACCATCTGATCTTGAGGCCTTTCCATTTCGCCACCTGGACCCAGGCGGCTAGGTGGGCTTCGTGGTCGATACTGCTGAGGACGATCTCGTCGCTGGGTTGGAAGGTGAGCGCCGTGCTCACATTGCGGACCAGTTGGGTCGTCGCGGACCCGAAGACGATTTCGTCAACCGAAGCATTGATGTAATCAGCACCGGCCTCGTAGCCGGCGTCTTGTCGAGCGGTGGCCTGCTCTGACAGCTTATACTTGGAAGCCGGCTGCACATTCATCTTGGAGAAGTACTCGTGGATGGATTCGATGCAGGTCTTGACCACTTGGGCTCCGGCGGCATTGTCCATGAAGATTTGATCCTGGGCCAGCGCCGGAAACTGGGACCTGATGCGTTGAATATCCATGGTGAATGAGTGGTTCTAGGAAATAGTGGTTGTGGATGAAAGAAACAGATGTGCCTGAACGACGGGGGATATTGCCCCCAGCTCATAAAAGCGGGCTATTCCATGCGCTTTTATATTCTCGTTGGGAGGCCCTGGAAAGCTGTGAACAGTTGCAGGGTCAGCGTGAGCAATAGACAAAGTCTGGATACTGTCCCAGGAGCCTGTCTACGCACGCTCGGCATGCAAGACCAGAAACGGCTCTAGTCCCCGAGCCCTCCCCGGAATCCTATAGATCTCAGCCTCTTTGGCACAGACGTTCTCCAAAGTAAACTTGCAACCGTCAACTAGCGTACTCCACTCTCAATGGGGTTTTGACAGGATGATGCTAGCTCCAATAGGAAAATCGTATGTCCTCCTTGTAGCTTGAGTGCCAGATGCTGGGGATCCAGGCAATCCTCTTGCTCAACGCGGCAATACATACCGACCATGTAAACTTAGCCTATAGCGCCCATCTGACTCGAGTCCCCAGACATAAATATGCTAGATGAGTGATGAATGACGGCGATCCGGTCAAGGGGCCCGACGCCATCTTCTGTCCCAAACAGCCGCCTATCCAGCCGATCCACAAGAATACGCCCTCGAACCAACCTCCTTTCGTGGCAAATCTCGCCATCAACCCCTGCTGATGTGGGAGCTTTAATCTATGAGCAAACCGTTTTCGTATCGGAGTATAACTTTGCGGCAATGACGCCGATTGAAGACCAAATATCGCTTACGGGGCAGGGGAGCAACTTTGCCCCGACTGGACCGTCCCGAGCGTTCCTGGGGAAGTAATTAAATCTCTCTCCCGCTGAGTGGACCCCAGGTTCACGAGAGTGGATTGAATTTGGCAGTGCGAATGAGTAGGCGCATGCTCGGCATACAATACTGTAAACGAATATGGCGCTACCAGCCACGCCATTGAAGCCCACCGACCAATATTTCAGCCACCATCGGTCTCTCCAGCTTTTGTCTCTGACAGGTTGCCTGCAGAAATTCAAACACGTCCGTTAATCCCCGCCAAACAAGAGGTGTGTAGACTTGGGGACCGTCAGGGGCAGTGCCGCTCAGTTGAGTCTGGCCAGTTCGGTTCCAACGGCTTCGTCAGTGTGGCAATATATATATCCCGAGATCTGTGCCAAAGCCATTCCTGGAACCCGATCTATACCTGCTCACGTTGTTCACGACTAGCAACCCAGCGAATTGTATATTTTGCGCGTCATCCCACTTACCCATCGCCTTTCTCCTTTCAATATTATGCTCTGAGAAGACACTTGAAAGGAGAGGAAATGATGAAGCCGTCTCTGTCCAACACGGGGTCGTCCCACAACCACGTCGAAGACATCGATATGCCGTACAACGAAGGTCTAGTGAGAAATGTTCTCAACAGCTTCAAAAGAGGCCCTGTTTCTTTACATACGGGCGATTCTGTTTCAGTGCACGAATCATCCGTCAACGATATCGAGAGTGCGGCGCGCAATGTCGCCACCTCTCCGCTACATCGTCGCCTGAAGAGCCGTCATATCCAGATGATCGCGATTGGCGGCTCCATCGGTAAGCGGTCACCTTGAGAGTGCGTCGCCCGCCATTACCACCCACTAATGCGGCAAGGCACCGGATTGTTTGTTGGCTCTGGGGCTGTTCTGGCAACAGGCGGCCCGGCATCTGTCCTCATTGCGTACGCCTTGATTGGCTGCATGATATATTGCACCGTGCATGCCCTAGGAGAAATGGCTGTTCTGTTTCCAGTCGCCGGCTCCTTCGCCCACTACGCCACCCGTTTCATGGATCCTGCTTGGGGGTTTGCCATGGGATGGAACTACGCTCTCCAGTGGCTCATTACGCTGCCGTTGGAGATCGTCGCCGCGTCTATAACCGTCGACTTTTGGAGCCCGGGCGTATCCAACGCAGTGTGGGCAGCCATATTTTGGGTGTTGATTGTCTCGATCAATCTGTTTGGGGTGAAGGGGTATGGCGAGGCCGAGTTTCTGTTCTCGCTGATCAAGGTCATCGCCGTCGTTGGCTTCATGTGAGTCTGGCCTGCCACGTCAAACAGGGGACATCGCTGACTCGACCGCCAGCATTCTCGGCATCGTTCTTGATTGCGGCGGCGGCCCTCGCGGCGGCTATATTGGCGGGAAGTACTGGCAAGACCCGGGAGCCTTCCATAACGGCTTCAAAGGGCTCTGCAGCGTCTTTGTCAATGCCGCGTTCGCTTTCGGTGGCACCGAGCTCGTGGGTCTGGCCGCTGCCGAGACGGCAAACCCGCGAAAGTCTCTCCCTACCGCCATCAAGCAGGTGTTCTGGCGCATCACCCTCTTCTACATCGTCTCCCTCACGCTCGTTGGCCTGCTGGTCCAGTACACAGACGAGAGACTTCTTGGGGGGCAATCCTCCGCCGACGCACACGCGTCTCCATTCGTCATCGCCATCGAAAACGCCGGCATCTCTGGCCTACCCTCAGTCATGAATGTCGTCATCTTGATTTCCGTCTTGTCCGTAGGTAACTCTTCCGTGTATGCTTCGTCTCGGACCTTGGCTGCTCTCGCAGACCAGGGTCAGGCGCCCGCGTTCCTGTCCTACATTGATCGCAAGGGCCGACCCATCTGGGCCATTTGCGTCGCCTCCCTCTTGGGCTTGCTCTGTTTCTTGGCGGCATCCGATAGGCAAACAGAGGCCTTTACGTGGATGATTGCGATTTCCGGACTGTCGTGCATCTTGACGTGGGGCTCGGTGTGCCTCTGCCACGTTCGCTTCCGCCGCGCGTGGAAGGTTCAGGGCCACAGCCTGGACGAGCTGTCGTTCCGTTCGCAACCTGGTGTTATCGGCTCCTGGTTCGGGTTCCTCTTCATATGCCTTGTGCTGATCGCCCAGTTCTGGATTGGGCTCGCACCTATCGGCTACGAGACGATGAGTTCTTCGGAGATAGCGAAGTCCTTCTTCTCCAACTACCTCGCCGCCCCGATAGTCATTCTCTTCTACATCCCATACAAGCTGTTCTTCCGAACCAAATTCATACGCTCGAAAGATATGGATCTGGTCACTGGTCGCCGGGATTTGGACATTCAGACCGTAGTTGAGCAGGAAAGGGCTGAGAAGGCACAATGGGCCGCTTGGAAACGGGTGTACAAATGGTTCTGCTAGAGGCCAAACTAGAGCCGGGAAGAGGCTCCCAATTCACTGCTGTTTCGCTATGTGTGCAACTTGGGTCCATGTAAGGGCCCATGTAATTCGGTTAAATTTGAAGTTGTACAAAATGCCCTGACCCTCTGACCAGTGCCAGTGAAGTTGTGAATGGATGGGACTCTTGCCTACATGTGAAGCTCGCTTGATCCTCGACGCATTGGCTAAAAGTTCGTTATACAGCGGTCATCAGCAATTTCCTCGAGTCAGTCAACGACGGTTGCGACTTGGTTGTTTTGATCCACCATCTAGCCCGTTGAAGACGTTGAGCTGCCGACAATGGACGATCCAGAACATTAACCCACCCATGACGGAGTTTGCATGAAAGACAGATGGGGAGTTACGCCGCCCGAACTCCCGTTCCCAGGAGCCATCAGCCGCAAAACTCTCGGAGGCGCAAGTCATGCAAGACGTGGTGGAGCAGCGGACTGCGTGTGGTGTTCAGCTGGACTTGACCATGGTGGAAATAGTCGAAAACACCAAGTCGCCGGGATAAAGCGCCAAATTAGGAAAGTCTCGGGGGTGAGCTCCGATCTCGACTACGTATGAGTACCAAGGCGAGAGAAGGGAACGCTCCCACAAGGCGACTTCTATTTAAAACATTAGCACACGTAAGTGAAATATTCTTCTTCCCGCCGCCATGCCATTATCATTCCATCGCTGGAAAACATTTGGTTCCGTAGATTATTCACCGATACGTCTCACACAATGGCACTCTTTCAAGACTTGGAAACGCCAAATGGCCACAAATACCGACAGCCACTTGGCCTGTTCATAAACAACGAGTTCGTCAAGAGTACCACCGGAGCAGAAATTGCATCCATTGACCCCGCGTACGAAACTTCTTCTGCTCTGTTCACAGTGAAGCGTTGCCCAGCTGATACATTACAGAACCGAAGCGTTGATTGCATCTGTGCAGGCCGCCTCAAAGCAGGATGTCGACGCCGCAGTCGGCGCCGCGCGACAAGCATTGTTACACCCCTCGTGGAAGCTCCTTTCCGGCACTGACCGTGGGAAACTCTTGGCGAGCTTGGCCGACCTCGTTGAAGAACAGACGGAGCTGCTCGCCTCCATTGACGCATGGGACTCCGGTCAGCATCCCAGATAGACGGCATGCAAACGGCGGCAGATGTGCTAAGTGATACTAGGCAAAACGTATAAGGTGGCCGTGGGCGAAGATATCCCGGAGGTAGTCAGCGTGATACGATACTACGCGGGCTGGTGCGACAAGATGCACGGCAAGACCATCCCCACACACCAAGACAAGTTTGCCTACACAATACGGCAGCCCGTGGGTGTCGTGGGCCAGATCATCCCCTGGAACTATCCTCTGTCAACGGCTGCCTGGAAGCTTGCTCCCGCCCTCGCCTGCGGAAACACCGTGGTGTTGAAGGCATCGGAGCTGACGCCGTTGAGCATACTGATGCTCGGCCAGCTCACTAGACAGGCGGGCTTCCCGCCCGGCGTGGTGAACCTGCTGAATGGTTTCGGGCATGAGGCCGGCTCCGAGCTTGTCGGACATTCTCTGGTTGATAAGATATCCTTCACGGGGTCGACCGCGACGGCAAAGGCCATCATGTCCGCTGCCGCGGGGAACCTCAAGAAGATCACGCTCGAGGCCGGAGGCAAGTCCCCAATGCTCGTCTTCAGTGACGCCGACCTTGACCAGGCCGTGAAATGGTCGCACTTCGGAGTCATGTCCAACCAAGGCCAAATATGCTCGGCAACATCCCGGATACTCGTTCAGAGCGACGTGTACGAGGCATTCATCGAAAGGTTCACCAAGACTGTGCGGGAGGTTTCAAAGATCGGCACACAGTGGGACGATGCTACCTACCAAGGACCACAAGTATCGAAGACCCAGTATGATAGAGTCATGTCATACATCGCGCTTGGCCAAGCGGAAGGGGCAAGACTCGTTCTAGGGGGGCAAGAGCGTCCGGTTGAAGGGAAGGGGTTCTTCATCTCTCCCACGGTCTTCGCGGATGTCAAGGATAGCATGCGCATTTACCAGGAGGAGATATTCGGCCCAGTGGTCGTGATTTCGGCATTCGACAGCGAGGAGGAGGCCATTGCCCGGGCAAACGCCACGACGTATGGCCTAGGTGCGGCCATCTTCACGAGTGACCTCAAACGGGCCCACCGCCTGGCCGCCGAGGTCGAGGCGGGAACCGTTTGGGTAAACAGCAGCCAAGACACTGATTTCCGGGTTCCGTTCGGCGGAGTCAAACAGAGCGGGTTTGGTAGGGAGCTCGGAGAGGCCGCCCTTGAGGCGTACAGTCAGATCAAGAGTGTCCACATCAACATGGGAGCCGATCTATAACGCAGGAACAGCAAGACGTGATATCACAAGACTAGATGCCCATGGTCAGACAGGGCATCTGTCTTGTTGAAACGTGTGGGCTTCCTCATACGTCTGCGATTGCTCTGCAGTTAAAGCGTCCCAACCATATTCCATGTAATAATTACCCACCATTCGTTAAACTTGCAGCTAATGCTTAAGACGGACTTCAACACTACGCTCGGTCCTTGGCTATTAACATGATCCGCTTACGAGCTCTGATCAACGTAGACACACCACAGCCACCTTTAAGCCCTCCCTAGGGTGCACGCTCGAAACCGAACGGTCCAGCTGGTTAGGCAACTTGAGGGATATGAAAGTATATGCAGAACAAGGAAATAGTGACAAAGCTAGTAGGCGGTCTCTCTTATCCTAACCTAGCTAGTCTTTCACACAAATCCAAGAATCGAATCCCTTCGTAAGCAACCAGACAATGCTGCTGATGGCTAGGCACGGGGTGACCTCGCGGCATCGGCGTGCGTGTTTCGGATACTCCGGTGAATGGCAAGGTGCGTACGACGCTGGCATATCCATCTACTCATTCGATTCGGCCTACTACTTACGCCGGCTGCCAAGTCAGAAGGGCCTAGGCGAATTACATGCTCCCTCCCAAGCCGTGTCTGCCTCCCGCCGAGCCATAGCAGCATAGCCGGGGGGCGAAGCTGGATAATCCCAATCCAGCTTCGTCCCAGAGGCTACTGGAACCGTCAGCATAGGATATAACTCGTTTCATCTCTAGCTATGATGATCAAGGTCAGCACAGTCCTGCGTCACAGTGAAATCCCAGCACCTTAAGAAAAGGGGGTAACAAACTTGGCAATCTCAACTGCTTCGGCGCAAAGTCTACAGGAACCTTCAGCACAGGATATATGCTCCATTTCAACTTTAACTATAACGGCCAGATTCGCACAGTCCCCGTCAGGTAACATCTCAGCACCCATCGTCATCAGGTAGCAAACGTCGCAATCTCAACTCAGCTTCTCATTTGCAAGAGTCGACAAACTGGCTAGACGTACCATGTCCGCGGAGCTCACATTGGGGAAATCGAGGCCGAGGACGGCTCCTCAGCAGAGCGTAACAACAAGGCGACTCTACTGCTTACGGGACCGTTTCGCACAGCTACGTCGTCTGCAAAGGATTACCACAGCGTGATATTTCCAAGATTAGCTGATGTGTAATCTCTCATAATACGTCACATGGGGCTTCACTGTTCCGTGTCTAGAAGAGTGCTAGCTTACATTTGAATTCTTACACTTGAAGGTGTTGATCGAGAGAGCCACTCCTCACGCCTCCGCTCTACCCGATTAACATTGTATGCCTCGGGGCACTATACGATGCGGTTACTACGCTGTGATTATATCGCAGTGGAACGCACATGTAAGTCCAGCTCGTTCGCGGTCCAGGATGCCATCCATCGTTTCCTCTGCGACTTCGATCAACAACCCGCGGCACTTGCGAGACGGCGCCGGCGTTTCTTCCCGTCGTGGATTTCTCTCATGATGATACGGCCATCAGTCGGGATCAACTAGCCACAAGAAAAAGCATACCAACAGAGGAAAACGCCGGCTGGATCATCATCATACTTCGCCGCATCGTACTTCTCGCGATAGCTCATACACTAGCCGTCCTCCTTGTTGCTGTCTCTCTGTTTCCACCAATGATAAACCTAACCTCCCACGATACCCCAACCTCAGACACGAAACCAGCCATCCCCGCCTCACCTACCCCAAAAGCCACAATATCCCAAGCCCATCCATATCCAGGGATCACCAACATGACGTCCCTCGGCTCACAAATCCACCGCCGACCAACGCCTCGCCAACGCATCAAGGCGCAAGTGACTCCCCCTCACGCACAAGTATCTCTACAACACGCACCCCAGCCTCCCAGGACGCCTTCCCGGGATCCAATCATGCCGCTCACTCCCCCTCACCACTATATCACATATGCCAAAACTACCGCCGCGCCGGAACACACTGACAGCCCTCCGCGCCACGCCGCATCCCCCGACTAACCTAACCCTCGAGCTGTTTAGCCGTTGCCTCCCCCAACTCCGAACTTCGTCCGGGCGTGCGCACTAGATGCGGCCCAGGGCTGGACGCCATCAGCACTTGCTGTATCGGTGGCCGTTGCGGATTATCAGTCGTGAGATGCGGTTGGTTGGCCGCGTTCCAGGCGAGTCTACTCCGCACTAGTGGGATGGGCGTCCAAAGGGGGTGTCATGGCCATATCGGTTGGGGGCGGCAGTTTCGAGGCTGCAGTACGTGGGAGGCAGGTGACTTACACGTTGGTCCAGGGCGCAACCAAGCTCCTAGATCCAAAGAGATTCTTCGTAGAGAAGTTTACAGAGAGGCCTGAGTAGCCCTTGCTAGCAGTAGGTATCTGCCCGACATGCTTGCCGGTCCAGCGAAGAGTACGACGAAAATCACCTGGATATGATATTGGACCGTGTTGAAGAGCGTTTTGATTTTTCACACGCATTAAGTGGCTTGTCCATCGTAAAAAATACTATTCGTCGCTTCAATGAGTGTGGTATAGTAAAAGCGTAGCCATCAGACCTTCGTACAAGCGCTAGAACACAAAACTCCTGCCCCTCGAGTGAATGTCATCGCAGCCCAAGTAACTCCCAAAATCAAATCGCCGTATTCACACAATTCCTAAACGTCAATGGTCTTCTCCTTCAGAAGCTCAATCTTCTCGTCCCCCTCCCGATGAAGCAGCGCAGTCTGGAGGGACGAGTAAATCACATCAGACTCATCGCTCCGAGCCTCGCCCTCCTGCGCAAACTCCCACTGGGAACGAGCGAACCTCTCGCGCACCGCCTCCGAGAGCCCCACAAACCTAAACTGCAAATCCTTACCGATATAGCGACGCAGCAACATCTTGAGCTCGACCAGCGACAGGACCCCCGTCACGTCAATGAAGCCCACCATGGTGAGGTCCAGGACAACGAGCTGTAGGGACACCACGTCTCCGGAGAGAGGCTGGATTCCCTTGCGGCGGCGGATCTGGGCGATGCGTTTGTTGCCTGAGACGTTCCAGTTTCGGTCCTTGCTGTTGGCATCCTGGACCGAGTCTGAACGCGGCTCAAACCGCACTTTGACGTCTTCGACGATGGCATTCTTGACGCGTTCAGCGTTGGGGAATAGAATGTCATCCGTGAAGCGAGCGAGGTACACTTCGGCGGGGACGTCGATGGGTCCGGACGTAGAATGCATAGTGCCCGACCAATGCTGGTTCTCCGTGTCGACGTGCGACAGGCCGATCCAGCGGGGGAATGCAAGCCGAAGCAAGGTGTAGACGATGCTGAACCCGACAGAGACGGCTAGTCCGATTTCGGTTGATGTGAACAGCGTCACCCAGAAACCAAGCATCGAGGCAATAAAATCAATAAACGACATGCGCCAGTACCGGTAGAAGAGACGAGGGGAAGAGATGAGATGAGCAACGGCCATGATCTGTTGAATAAATCGTCAGTACAGAGTGCTCTCCAAAATGAAAAGGAATAAAAAAAAAATTAAAAAAAAAAACCAAAAGGCAAAAGGCAAAATGGTCCCAACTTACAATAATAGCAGACAGCGTAGCCTTGGGAATCCAGAAAAGAGCCGGCGCGAGTTCGTAAAGCGTCAGAACAATAAATCCAGCAGTCAACAAAAAGTTGAGCGGGCTGCGGACACCACACTCCGAGTTGACGGCAGTGCGGGACATGGCACCCCCAGTCGTCATGGCGCCAAACAGACTATTGACCATGTTGTTCACGCCCAAGAAGACTAGCTCCTGGCTCTTGTCGATGTTGTAGTTGTTCCTCAAGCCAAAGGCCTTTCCGACGCCGAGGTGCTCGACAGCCATGGCGATAAAGGGGGCGAAGCTGCGCGCGACAACCTTGCTGAGGAGCTTGTTGTCATGCCTACGAGGCGGCTCCAGCCCATGAGTGTCGACCTTGGTGATTGCCCACGCGTAGTCGTCCTCGCTGCGGTGCCTGTTGACGAGATAGGAGATGATGGTGAACACGACCAGCACGACCACTGCCCTGCTGGTGATGAATAGCTTGAGCCACTTGTTCCTGGCGCCCCATCTCTTGCCGACCTGCTCCATGACGACAAGAACGGCAATGCCTGTGAAGCCGATGCACAGCGTCAGGGGCTTGATCTCGTCGAGATGGCCCAGAACTCCTCGAATGATCTGGGCGGTCCCGCTTCCGGGGTCCAGGCCCACGAGGGAGCCAACCTGGCCCAACCCAATGACCAGCGCAACGGCAGAAATCCACCCCGTCAAGACGGGTCCGGACACAAAGTCGAGAAGAAAACCCAGCTTCAGCATGCCGACGACGAGGGAGTAGACGCCAACCATGAAGGCAATGGCCGACGCAATGTCTGCCGGCGCATAGCCTTCCTTGGACAGGGCAGAAACAGCCTCGGCTGTGAGGAGACCCAGAATCGAAGTTGGCCCGGTGGAAACCTCTGGAAGATGCAAGTCAGTCTCTCGACAGGGTAGTAGGCCTGGGTCTAGAACACAATCTCACCCTTCGAGGATCCCAAAAAGAAGTAGAACGCGGATGGGATCCAGCTGGAGTAGAGCCCGTGCTCAACCGGAATCGTAGCAATCTTGGCATATGCCAGACCCTGAGGAATGAGCATGACCCCAATGGTGATTCCCGCGATGACATCCTGGAAGAGCCATCTGTAGTCGTAGTGAGGCAGCCATTGCGCTACAGGAAATTTCTCGGCAACGTACTCGGCGGTGGCGGATGGAAGACGCCGAGTAACGGGATCTACCCAAGACTTGAGTCTGTTGATATTCGCGTCTGTTCTATATGCCCGCCGCCACATTCTCCTTGGCCTTTGTGAAATACTTCATGTTTGCTACCGATCAAGATCAGAGTGAGATGGCAGTGGGGCCGGGCGACTGACGCCGGGGCAAGCTGGGGATGTTCGGGAAGATGGATCCCGAATCGACTGGGCTGGAAGACGATGGAGTCTTCTCGGTATTGAGGGATATACTATGGAGTGGCGTTGGTACCAACAGGTCTCGTCGAACTATTAGTAGAAGGCCGATTCCACCCGTATTGTGATGAAGCGTGGATGGGAGCGACTCAGCTCCTCAAGCGACTCGCCGTGATGAGAGATGGACGGTCAAGAAGGATAGCGTCTTCGTGGGCTGACATCGTCTTTTATTCTCAGTACAGCCGAGATCCAACCAATTGCCACCGTTTATACGTGGGCACAAGGAGTGTGGTGGGCGTAAGCTACCTCCTCGGAAGAGGCGTGCACCTCTGTGCGTGGCATGGCAATGAAGGTGCCTCAGACAGTCGCGGTATAAGAGCCAGCGAGGTCCTGATCAACACCCAAGCAAGTATCGGTACTTGATACGCAGTCTATCTCCGCCACTTGTCCGTGTGGGTCATGAATCTATATCAGTTCTTGGGGTGTAGGACACTGGGCTGCCCCGGCTGCAGTCCAGAGGCTGCCACTAGTCAAGTATGCGGTGGTTGGTTGGTCCATGAGATCAGCCGGTAATCATCTAATGCAACAGCTTCCAGATGATCTTCTAGAGATGAATGGAAAAGTAGCGGCTCAATAGCTCTGGCGCGTCTGCAGACGATGCTGTGAGGGACTGCTATTCCTTGACAGAGGAACGTGCCTTGGAGCTAAGCATCTGGAACTGGTTTAAGGGGCGGAACATGATGATTCAGGGAGAGGGGACGGCCCCAGCAGTCCAACTAAAGAAGGGCCTGAAGCTACCCGATCTAAAGCCAGTGAAATCGAGTAGACCCCTCGTCAGTGGGTAATCTGATTCCAAGCGTGTGACTGTTGTGACATGTTTGCCGCTTGTCGTGGTACAAACAGCATGTCCAAAAGACCAGCACGCCGGGGCTTGCCTGTAGATTGGTGCCAAGAAGAAGGCTGGCAAGCTACTCGCATGCCGCAGTCAACCCACAGGTCAGAACGTCACGAAAACAATGGCCATGTCCTGGCATATGCAAGCCGTGAACTCCGTACGTCCTCCCCCTCCAGCCTTATGACCAGTACCAGATAGGGTAGGCAGGGCAGGCAGCACGCTGCGCAGCGTACATGCTCCTACGGCGACGTATACGGCACCACCCCAGAATGCTCCAGGTTGGTGGTGCCTTGCTGACCGACCATGCTTCTGGCTTCTCCGGCTAGGAGGGGGTGGGCGGCGAAGGCGCATTAAACTTCCCGTGCCTCTGGCCATTGATGAGGCAGTGTGACGATGGACGAGCAAGGTCGCCTGTGCCGGTTTTCCGGGCCAGACGGTGTCGAGGTAGCACTGGGCCTTGAAATAGAAACCAAAGATAGCAGGCAGAGACAGGCGTGCTGCGAGGCTACTGGTCGGCTTCCGTGGACGAGCATCGCCATTGGGCGTTTGATGGCTGGCTCTAGTTGCAGAGTAGTATTGGTTCGCAGACCCGTTGCATCACACAACCACCACCACCACCACACCCCATGCACGCGAGTCGGGGGGGCTGCAGCACGCCGTGCGAGGTCAATCCAGGCCCACGTCGCACGCTGTTGGTCCGCTAGTGCGTCGAATTGGAAGCACAGTAAGCCAATCCGTAAGCCTCACTTGCCGCCATGCGTGTTGTTTCCTCCGCGGTACATGTCACGGCGGCGGCGCTCGCGCAAATGAGGGTGGCACCGGCGAGGGATGGGGTCTCGGATCGGCCATGTCGCCATGTCGCGTTCCACTGACGACTCAGGCAGTCGGCACATGCCCTTGATGGATCCGCCTCGGGGTGGCAGTCAATGGCAGCCCGCGAGTGGGCTTCGATGCTCGATGTGATGTTGGCTGACGCGGGTGGGTTCTGACGGGGGATGGTTTGATGATTGATGGAGCAAGTCAGAGGCAAATCGCCAACCGACTGCTGAGACAAGGTACCCCGCAAAGAGGCGTCCTGTTAGGGCAGCCACGGCCCCCATTCGTGCTGGACGCTGATGGGCTTAAGCCTGACGGCCCTAGGACCCCTCTATAATTATTGCCTGGTCACTGTGGTCAGTCAGTGCGTGGCCACGAGCCCCTCAGAATTCGCATTCGCCTTCGGTAGCTTGGTCTGCAGGTCAGGTACTTTTGATTATTCCGTCCATGCCAGAGGGCGCTGCAATCGCCTGCGAACATCGTCTTCGCTCTAGACTGATTCCTTCCACCTCGTTCATGCGGCGCCCCCCTAAAATTCAAGGTTAAATCACAGCCTGCCAGCCCGGTCCAAGACCCGAGGCAGCGTTACGAGGCGGGCCATGGCTCCTGGCAGGGCGCCCGTCAACAGGCACCGCCAGCGCGGGCGGGCGTGCTGCTGGATCGAGCACGGCGTCCTGGGCGTCTCGGGGGGTCGAGGCGTAGGTGATGAATTCCCAGAACTGTGGAATGGGCGAGCCGTGGGCGAGCCGTGAGCGAGCAGTGTTGGGTTAGGCGGTGTCTTGAAGTGGGCACGGCCGCGATACAAGCGTGCAGGTCCGCAGCTCCGCTCCTATCATCTATGGAGTACGTACTCTTTATACTCCGTATTATGTCTTGTGTCTATGGATCTGTCTCGGGTGGGATGCTCGCGGTGCCTGTAATTGCAAGCCTTAATTTCAATATCAGGGCTATCTATGTCGACATCCTGTTGTCTCACTGCGAATTCGCAGGCAGATGAGCCTCTCAACGCACCCTTCCTGCCGCTTTCCCACTCACTTTGCCGTTATTTCCTGCGGGCCAGTGGGCCAGGTCGAACGGATACACAATAACTGCAAACTCCTCTTCCCTCCCCTTTTCTTCTCCCGCCGAGATTGTAAGTCAGCACTGGCGGGTGTCGACCGAAATCGAATAGCAAACCGGATTTTACCCAGCCCAGGAGCTAGACTAGTCCGACTGCTACACGCCTCGGTGACATCGTATTCGTGCTCTGAAATCCTCAGATGCCTGCTCGCTCCCTGGTTACCCAGCAAGCAAGCCATGCTAGGACTAGCTATCGAAGACGAGCTTACCTCCAGACAGGCACAGTCTCTCATCTGAGGCACCTCCCCCTCCCAAGCCCCTTGAACCAGTTGACCACTTAGACGCTTGTGCGCACATGCACCCATGGACACACAGGGATCCCGCGAGATGCGACGCCATTCTCGCATCGGTACCGTCGTCGTCGCCCGTACGTATCCAGGCCACAGCCTGTTTTCCATCGTCGTCTACTCGGTGACCTGTCGGCAACTCCAAAGCCGATCTTCGACCGGTTCCAGTCCGCAACGGGCAGCCGGCTTCGTTAAACGGGCGTGGGTGAGCGTTCGTGGTGAGGATGCGCCGTGAAGTGGCCGCGCAGACTGCTCACGACGCTCGACGTGCGATGCACGATGCACGATGGATGCACCGCGTCACCCGCGGCATACGACCTACTCATTCGAGTCAAGGGCATGGCAATGCGATAGGGAAAATCATATGATGAAATAACTGATAGTTTCTGCGGGCAGTTTGTTATCGTCGTTGACGCGTGGTCGGCGGGCTGCAGCGGTGTCGTTGCTGACGCTGTATTGGCTGTGCTGGCGTTTGCCTCTCCTCAACATCCCGGCCACCTGCATCAATAAACCGCAGGAAATACTACCCATTCCGTTGCCTGTAGTGCGTCTGATAAACGACCCGCGTTAGGCAATTGCCAAGATTTGGGTCGCCAAGAGGCCAGCAACCCACGCAGCCAAGAGCAAAGAGCCAAGAGCCAAGCAAACGGCGAAATGGTCGCCTGTCACCGTCTCCGCGGCGTCGGAACTAGACGTTTTGATGGAATACCGAGCGAGCCCATTGTGTCTCAACTCCAGGCTGAGACGAGAGCCACCAGCGACAGCCCAGGCTAGATGGCCTCAACTCATCGCTGGCGAGAAGACGGAGAGTGGGAGCACTGCGACACCAGCGCCAGTGACGGGAGCGACAGAGAGCGACACTGGGGACGATTAGGCGGGAACAAGCTTTGATTTGAAATAAATTAAATAATAACTTGATTGTTTTTATTGTGTTTCAACGGCGTCTAGATGAAGTAAAACTGCAGTGAAATACTCCCGCCCTGGAAGATTGTCATCTCCCAGACGCACAACACCATCCATTCGCAAAAGGATGGGAGGGAATAGTATAGCAATCTCGTAATAAGCCCGAGCACAGCCCAAAAAACACCAGAATGGCAGAACTACTTCCTCAGCTCCCCAACGTCCAACACATCGTCCTCCCGCACGTCTTCGTACTTGGTAATGTCGTCCTTCTGTGCGTCCTTGATCTGGTTCCAGAACTTCTCCCCGCCCTCCTTGTCGTCAGCAAACAGGTGATCCAGCACCATCTTGCGCGGCGTCTCGCCCAGCCACTGGAACAGCGAGAAGTCGCGGAACTGGTCGCTGCGGAAGATCTCCAGCATCTCGAGCGGCTCGTCGCCGATGTTCTCGACGAAGTGGCCCATGTTCTTGGGCACGATGCCCACGTCGCCGGCCTGGTAGTTGAAGGTGCGCGCGCTGCCCTCGGCGCCAAAGATGGTGACGCGCGCCGCGGCCGCTGATGAAGAAGGACCACTCGTCGGCGACGGGGTGCCAGTGCATCTCGCGCAGGGCGCCGGGCTCGATGATCGCGTGGGCGGCGGCGACCGTCTTGGAGAGCGGGAAGTTGGTCGAGTCGGTGATGCGCACCTCGCCGCCGGTGGTCTTCTTGGGCTTCTGGTCCAGCATCTTGTGCGTGAACTGGTACTGCGACTTCTTGACGCCCTTGCCCTTGGGCCGCTCCTCCTCGATGGACCCGGGCTTGGCGCCCTGGAAGATGTACTTCTCGCCCTTGGGGAGGTGGTCAAAGACCTCGGGCGCGAGGTGGAAGTTTTGCGAGATGACCGACTTGGGGGTGTGGGCTAGATGGGATGTCTGGTCAGCCAAAGCCAGCTCGTTTCACGCACAGGGCACGTCGGTTAGTCTCACCCAGCCAGTCCGTCAGGATAAAGGTCGACTCCTCGGAAAAGTTGCCGTCGTCGAAGATGAGCAGGAACTCAGTCCCGTTCTCGCCGAGGCCCTGCAGCGAGTGCGGCACCCCACTGGGGAAGTACCACAGGTCGCCCTTCTTCAGGTCGTCGAAGAAGCTGCCGCCCTCGTAATCGAGCGCCGTGACGCGGACCTCGCCGTCGAGAACGTACGCCCACTCGGCCTCTTTGTGCCAGTGCAGCTCACGGATGACGCCGGAGTCGAGGCGCATGTTGACGCCGGCGAGCTCGACACTCGAGGGGAGCTCGCGCACCGTCGTCTGTCTCGTCCAGCCGCCTTCCTGCAGAGGGTGTCAGTTTTACAGACGTGAAAAGGGTGGGTTGAACTGGATTCTCAAGCGTGGTGAGTCGTCAATCGGCTCGTATTGGAGCCGCTGAGACGGGCAGTAGTTGCAACACGACATACCTCGATGCGCGTATGAGAATCCGTAAAGCTCCACTTCATATTCTTCATGTTGCCGTGATCCGTCCCGGGCGGGCGAATCATGTCCGGGCTCTGGCGCGAGCGGTCCTTGTTATACGGCCCCAGAACAGAGGCGCCTTGTCCATTGCGCCACGGCCGGGGGTCAACGTCCTCGCGAACGGGGTCGACGGCGCGATCGTAGGGGTCGCGGTGCTCTGGCGTGTACGGCTTCTTGTTGGTGAACTTCTGGGGCAGGTCGAGGCCTTTGAGCAGGCGCTGGCGGGGGCTGTCGTAGTGAGGGAGGGCGGCGCAGAGCTCGGTGAGGCCTGCGCCGGCGAGGAGGAGGCTCGCTGCGAGCTTCATGGTGAGCGCTGGGTGAGACGGGGGGCAATTGGATGACTGGACGTGTGTAACGCTCTCACGACGGATGAGGGGAGATGAGAGACTGGAGTCAGAGGAGCGGCCTGGGGAGAGAGGGAGAGGGAGAGAAGGGGAAGGCAGGCAGCGAGCGCTTATAACGTCGGATCACATCTCACTCAATTGCTGCCAAACACCTCACTCACGCAGCCCCAATGGCACGACTGCTCCGCGAACCCATTGCGCTGGCCCGAGTCATAGCAGGCGTAACTGACGAGCTCGGCTTCCGGGATCCTAGACACACGCCCTGCCCACCTCGCAATGGCAATCCGGTCATTGGCGCGATTCGCCCAGTCCGCCCCCAGCACCCACCCCATCGCCCATGCCCCATGGACCAGGTGGGCCGCTGGACACTGGGCACACTGGCACTGCATGGTTGACATGGGGATCAAACAGTAATTACTCGGGGGGGCCAGAAGAGGCAGAGCTTCATACACCACAGGCCCCAGCCAACTTGCCGAGTCAAGTCCGGATCCGGTTCGGCCGCAAGAACAATCCCCGGTGGCGCTGGGAGGGGGGTTTCTTCTGGCCTGCTCGACGTGCGCCTTTTGCGTGCCGCTGTTCGTGATTACCTGCTTGTCCAGGCCGGGGATGGAGCCGGCTCGCTGACCGTCCGAGACGCATGTGTCGATGCGTCGTTTGACGGCATCGCTGCTCTGCGCGGAGGGTGCCCCAGAGCCTACCCTGCCCGGGTCGACCAACCTTGCCAGCCTCTATCTAGCCCGGCAATTCGTGCTGCTTACTGCGGGCCAAGAGCTAGCTAGCCAAAGTCTCGTACATGCGTGTAGACGTCGTAATCGCGGCGCCATGCCTCCGCCAATTGCATTATTGATTCGTCCTGCGAGAGATGGATTCACGAACTCGCTCGCAGTCACGCACATTCATGCCCCCCCCCCCCCCAAGCGCTGTACCTTCCCAGCGGCAGCCTCGGCAGGTGCCAACGGTGATGCCTCCCTCCTGCCACCCCCCAGCAACGGAAGCTGCTCCCCCACGGCGACTGCCCCAAGGACCTCTCCGTCATTTGGCGCTTGCCACCAGCGACCTGCAGCCCTGTTTGCTCCTACCCCAGGCCTTCTGCAGCAGCTGTGCCTAGACTACAGACGCCCCAGTGCGACGCTGCGCTGCTGGGTCCCCCGCCTCGCACCGCCGTAGTGGGCCAAGTCGCCCGTCTCCACGAACCAGGCGAGGCCAGGATCCACCAACTATATCCGGCGCACGCCCACAGGCACTAGCTCCGCCCCATGAAGTGAAGTCACTAGCCTAGAGGTGCCGCGCCAAGGGAGTTCTAGCCTCCGAGCACAAAAGGCAGCCAGCTGGCTCGCCTCGATTGACGCAATCCCTGGTATTGTGCGTGACTGACGAGCGCTTTATCTCACCTCGCGCGCTGTCGAAGCTCACTCACTCACTCACCGACTTCGCCATACTCCCTTCCTCTGCAGATTCTCCTCCCTACGACGCATCAATTGGCGAGGCATCACCACCGACTGACCAGCCGGGTGTCTCACGCCCGCTGCCCCGAAACCTCACAATGAGCGGCTACGGAACGACACCGAGCTCGGCGCCCCTCAATGGCCACTCCAGCGACGAGCAGCAGCCTCTCCTCGGCAGCAAGCCTGCAGTCACCCTCGTCGCCAAATGGCGCAGGCAAATGAAGGCTGAGGTCTCCCGCTCCTGGGCCGACCTCGTCCTCCTGCTCTGCTACGTCGTCACCGGCCTGCTCGACAGCGCCTCGACCCAGGTCTGGGGCGCCTTCGTCTCCATGCAGACGGGTGAGACTTGTGTTCGCCACGAATGGCTTCTACGAGAGATAGCTGGGACGGCATCGCTAACATCTCCCCCCAGGAAACACCGTCTACGTCGGCCTCGGCCTCGCCTCCCTCATATACCCGCCCACGACGGTCCGCCTCTTCCGCTCCGGCATCTCCCTCGTGTCGTTCTGCGTCGGGTCCTTCTTCTTCGCCCGCTTCCACCGCTACTTCTCCCCCAAGCGCCGCTGGGTCCTCTGCGTGTCCTTTGGCGCGCAGACGCTCTTCACCGTCGCCGCAGCCGTCATCGTCACCGTCATGCCCCCCGCCGACGCCGACGCCGTCGACTGGACGGTCCTCGTGCCGCTGGCCCTCGTCGCGTTCCAGAGCTGTGGGCAGGCCGTCACGAGCCGCGCTCTAAAGTACAACGCGCTCACGAGCGTTGTGCTGACGAGCATCTACTGCGACCTGTTCTCGGACCAGGAGCTGTTCGCGCTGGACAATGTGGAGCGGAACAGGCGCGCCGGAGCGCCGCTGCTGCTGCTCGCGGGCGCCGTCATGGGCGGGGTGTTTGCTCACAGCAGCATCGGTATCATGGGGGCGCTTTGGACCGCCGCGGGGATCAAGGCCTTGATGGTCGTCATGTGGTTCTTCTGGCCGGCTGAGCCCGAGGACGATGAGCAGGTGTAAGCGCACGTCCGGTAATCCGTTCGTGTTTGTTAGCCAAATCAGCACCGTAGAATATAGAACAGACATGGTAAAAGGCAGCCTTCTTGAAGTCTTCTCGACATCTCAGCACAATTGCCACTAGTGCTCCGACCCGGAGCCGAGCCAGCCCCGCTTCCTCCGGAACGCCGTCCGGATGCCGCAAGCCACCGATCTCGGCTGCATCCACCGGACAGCGGCTCGCCGATGCTGGGCTCGGACGACAAAACATGCTCAATGACGACGTGCAGGTATACAGCGAGTTCATTGCATGCCATGGCATCTCCGCATCAGGAATTACTCTGCATGTATCAACTCTGGAGAAATCCCGTGCGCCTATCGACTTTACAATTAATTAGCAGGTGGTGAGCCATCCTCCTGTTACCCACGGTCCGTTTCACAGTCCCCACGATGCCCTCCATCACTTGCGCGACAAGCTATGTCTTCAGAGTACAGCAACATACCTGGGGTCCCTCGCCCTGTGCCATCGAATGACCTACTGCCTATTTCTAGAAAGACAACCGCACGCTACATTCCGCGCTCCACGCTCTCCGAACTTTGATCCGCAACCCGGTGTGACCTGATAGACCCAGGACAGACGAAGAATCCCAACGTTCTCACGTAGCCTGGGCGGTTAGAGCTTTTCCCACAGTAGCAGCATCGCTAGAGCCAAAAGGCAAAGAACCCGATGCAGAAAAACCTCGGCTTTTCTTATGCTGCTCTGCATCCTCCTGGCTCAGCGTCACCGCGAGTGGCAACAGAATCAGAGGTCGTTGAGTCGCAGCCTGTCTCTCCCTGTCACGACGTATGACCACTCCCTCTCGTCTTTGCAATCACCTCCCCAGCGCAAACATGTACGGGGGAGCTACCCGTCCAAGCGTCCTCACCGACCCAGACCCCGAAGCCACCAACCCCAAAGACGCAAATGCATCCCACGTCCGACTTCCTCCCGTCCTCCCTCTCAGTATACTCGTCCAAGGCTCGCATCGCACAGCTCACACCCCATGATGTCTCCCTCCCTAAATCCTCCCAGGAAAGAGCACTCGTCTGCAACAGGACGCGCCGTTCTCCCCCTCTACGCAACAATCCACTTCCTCTGCTTCCTGGACCACGCCAACATCGGAAGTGCCAAAGTCTTCAACCCGTCCTCCGGCGACGGCATTCAACACACCACGCGCATGTCTGACTACCAGTTCACTCGCCCTCATGGTCTTCCTCGTTGCCTACGCCATCTCCGACGTCCCCAGTATCCTGCTCAAGAAGCTCCGCCCGCGTTGCTAGCTTGCGTTCCCATATTTTGCTGGGGCACGATGAGCATGTATCTGGGGGCGACGGGCAGCCTTGGGATTGTCGCTGCCGTGCGGTTCTTGTTGGGCATGTTTGAGACAGGATTGTTTCCGGGCCTGGTATATTTCTGACGTTTTGGTATAAACACGACGAGCGCAGCCTGAGGTAGGCTGTCCCCTGCTTCTGCCTCTTGATACAACCCGCCATATTCTAACGACGAAGCGAGTCGCCTTCACTCCTGCATCAGCGACCCTCCTCCCCTCCATCCCGCCATCCACTGACGCCCTCAGTTTGGCGGCGCAATCGCCTACGGCATCAGCCACATGAACGGGGCCGCCACCTCGCAGGTTAGCGATGGTTCTTCATAATCGGTGGCATTTTTCTCAATCATCTGCTCCTCTTCGTCTTCTTCTCCTTTCCCAACTACCCCGAGGACGCAGTCTGTCTCTCCAAGGGCGAGAAGACCGCGCCATCCACTATTCCACGAGGGCAGCAAGGACCATCACCCGTCGATAACCAGGGCCAATGCCAGGCTTGCGCTCACCGGCCGACGGCTGTACACTCACTACGCCCTCTACTTTGCGTTTAGCCCGTCGTTTGCTAGCCTGGGTCTGTTTGCGCCGACTATTGCCCTAGGGTATGTAGACCGGAATGAGCCACGAGAAGAGGCCGTTGATGAATCATGGTTGCATCAATTAGCGAGTTATCTCGGCAAAATCCTTGCTCTCAAAGGGGGGCCAGGTAATCCGCATGCACGTCAACCAGACATGTTCTTGCGGGAAAGTAATGACAAACAAGCTTTGACGTCAAGATCCCAGTCCAGCTACCACGAGATGTGGTGGCCAGCATCAGGATACCACCACCATCACCTGTGGAAGTATTGCGCAACCGGCGATCATCTACAGGCTTGGAAACGACAAAAATATCCAGTAGCTATGCAACATTGCATCGTCGGAGGAAATACCCCTCCCTCTTCCCCGGTAGATAGCGCTTCATCATTTCTGGGAGTAGTCCTTGCAGGCATCAACAGCATCGTCGTTGGGTTCGAGGCCGCATCGTAGACGAGCAGATTCTATTCTACACTGTAGTTGACACTGTCCTCTGCCGTCCGCTGTACCGGCGGGCGCTCTCAGTTGTAGATGGGGGCATCCATCGTCGAGAGCATCAATTCAGCACACCGGTTCATGATCAACCCACCTCTGTCACACCCTCCAACGGGACGTCACCTCCGGTACTCGACGCCACAGAGGCAACGCCGGAGGAATGCCACCGGCATCCCACACACTTACTTGCCTTGCGCCTCCTCTCCTCTCCTGTCCAGCTCCCGCGGAAACAGGAAATACTCTGATCCAAATGCGGCATAGGGGTCGATGACATACTTAAACGGGCTGCTTTCTTGCCAGCTTACCTACCGATTCATTGACAGGCAGCGGGGCCTTCAAGCAGGGGCCCAGATGAGTAGATGTTTGAAGTCGCGGCATGACATCACGGTCCCGTAGTGGGTTGCGGGTGGCGATGACCCAGACGTCACTGGAAACGTAAATGAGCAGCTGGGGCGATACAGCCAGATGAACTCCTCATCGCAGAGTCTCATCGAGATTGTGGCTGTCACAACTGTTCCTCTGTGAGGCCAAGGACGGAAAGAATTCAATCCAGCGTATCACCTACCCTGTAGGGCAAATCATACCGCTGCTCATTCTCCCCATGTCATCCGCGTGCAGCTGCCCCTCGGTGGCTTCGGCCGCAAGCACGAGATGTACTGTGCCAAGATGTCTCATACTTTGCCTGACTTCGAGCGTTTACATCATCTTGCTTTGCCCAGGACGTCCACAGGCCGGCGCGGTCCAGGGTAGGCAAGGTGCGAGACGATCCTTCACACGTCGGCGATGGGGATAGGATAAATGCAGCTAGCAAGTGCCGAGCAGCGGCTGCGCTTAGGTTGCCTCACGGACCTTGTCTCTATCCTGCCTGCATGTTATATATGACATCCTCGCAGCCCTCCAAGGTGCCAAGGGTCCAATGCGGCATGGCTCAATGCCTGCATCTATCTGAAGCTGTGCGCCGCTGTCAGCCGCTGTCTGCCTGTAGCCTGTAGCCTGTAGGGCAAGGCGATAGCATGGTGGAGCAGCTACCACTAGCACCAGCTGGGCCGCTCAGCCTCATGCCAAAAGGAACTGGCCAGTCGCTGTGTAGCGGAGCGGCTCGCGATGGGAGATTGGAACCAACAGGACTGGCCGAGCCGGGTGCAGCAGGCCAGAAGGCGTAAGTAATGGCAATTTGGAAGTCCCGGGTAGTAAGCAATGACGGAGGCTGAAACACATGACGGCGACACGAGTTATGCGAGGCCACCTTGCTGCCGCCGTTGAGCATAGAAGAGGCATTTCGGACGACGCCCGCAGCTTACATGGCGGCGTGGCAGCATGGCTGGCTGCACCTATCCCGGTCCGTCTAGCACGGCCTAGTGCCTATGCAGTGGCCGCAGAGTCTAGCCACGGGCTGTCACAGCACGTCATTGGCTGCGATGCGGGGTGCGAGATTGACGAGGTCCCCTGGAAGAGCGCTGTTGGAGGGGGACAATGACGTCGCCGGCTCCGTCATAAACGGTGGCCTGCAGGGTCTAGACTCGACACCAAGCGCAATGCGGCCTTGTTTGATAGAGTCACTGGGCCTCGCAAATGAGCTGCCCGGAAATCCTGCCTCGATGGACGCGTCCTTTCTCGGCGCTGCCAGACAACCAACGGCTTGCACGAGGCCCGACACGCCCGTGGATAGGGTGCTTCGCAGGTGCGGCAAAAGCACTCCCATCGCGCCATGTCGTCCGGTCGAGGGGATCAATGCAGATGGACGGCCAATAAAGTCAAGCGAACGAGGCGACCAAGCACCCATCCATCGACGAGGCAGGGCTTCTGTTCCTTGCCGTGCACCGCAGTCGCGGCTCCTCGTCATTGGAACCCACTTGGAATCCTTACCGGTGACTGGCGACGATTCCACTCCGTCACCCTCCTGGAAACCGAGACACCGTGCCCTGGCACCTGGCCTGGAGCGAAGAGCTTCGTCTCCTACAGCGATCGTCCCATGCCCGGCTGCCGCTGGTGCAGGGGAGGAGGTGCTCGCAATCGTCGCCGTCGTCGCCGTCGTCACCATCGTCACCCTCCAGGCCTCAAGGCCTCAAGCCCTCTAGCCACCCATGAAGCGACGCGGGAGCGTTGATAAGGTGAAGCACATTCTGGGCATTCGGCTGAGTCCAGATGAATCCATATGCTCTAGTGGCCTGGTACTCCCAGGTGGGAGGCTCCGACTCCCTGGGCGATTGTTACAGGCCACTAACGGGCGGTACGCTGCACGCCCCGCCAGAGCTGCATTACGTAGTTGCGCAGAGTCGCGAGTCCAGACGGAGTCAGGAAAAGCCACGGCGCCCCTCCTGCCGAGTGCGCCGCAGTCTATTCAATTTGGTACATGCGGCCACAGCGGCGCCTGCAGCGGAAATGGAAGTACTAGCGTCAATAGTTTTGTTTCGTAGACTGGTGATTAGGTACCTGGCCCGACAATTACCAAGCCGGCGGGTCCCCATCGCCCAAGTTACTGCTCCCACTGCTCCCGCTGCTGCTGGCCGCCCACTCCGCTAACTATCTACCGCCTGCTCCTCTGACGTGATCTCCCGCCGCACACAACCTTGTTTCGTTCACCCAAAAAACAGCGGTGCCTCGCGAGCTTCATTTGCGCTTCCACCACCTGCATCATCAATCCCCCGTCAAACGATCCTCCTGGCATTTGCACCGTCCTTTTCAAGCCCTCGTCCCCATCCACGTCGTCGCATTCCTGTGACAACATCTCGCGCAGCAGGCAACCGCAACAAGCAAGGCTTAACCCCGCAAGCATTCGGGCCAAGATACGTCGACGCTGCGGATAACTTTTTTTCTTCTCCTCCTCCTCCTCCTCCGTCTGACGATTTTCTCTGCTCTCCTAGCACGGTCGTCGTATCCGCCGGACAATCTTTGCTCTTCCCGGCGACGTTGAAATAAGCAATAGAGCATCTTTCTGCGGCGAGCAAAATCAAACCTGGTTTGTCTGGTTTCCACCTCTGTGCACAGTTGCTCGTCAGCGGCGTTTCTCGGGCACCATGTCGACAATACAGCAACTCAAAAACTTTATCCGTCACGGTAAGTCTGCGCTCAGCGACCGTTCTGCAAAGCATTCCCCAAGGCCAGAGGCCAGACTTGGCAAGCCTGCAAATTCATTCATACGGCCAATTCTTTCTCTTCGCAGTCTAGCTTCTTTGTCACTGACTCGAACCCGACCCTTCAGGCAAGCAAGCGCGCGTTGTCAATGACGATTCACAACGGAAGAACGAGCCCTCCCCTCCCCTAGCACCACAGCCGGTTCAACAGAAGGATATGCCTGCCACTGGCCCTGTAGGAGGCCAGCAACCGCAGCACCGAGAGCTCTTGGATGCCTACTCCGATGCACCTGGCGATGGCCGTAATCGTGGTGCCCAGGCTGCCAACGCGGCTGCTTATAGGGCTGAGCAGCACGCCGACAGCGCCCAGCCGCCCAAGCAGAAGCGTCTTGACGATGCGAACCTGGCTAGACTTGTGGCTGAGGAAAACGCTAGCAAGTCCAAGTTTCCGCGATACCCGGGACTCGAGCGCTGGGAAATTGTCGAAAAGATGGGCGACGGCGCATTCAGCAACGTGTATCGCGCCCGCGACCTGCAGGGTCAGCATGGCGAGGTTGGTATAAAGGTTGTGCGCAAGTACGAAATGAATAGTATGCAAGTAAGTCGACTTGGGCTCAATCCTGTTTCGTTAGCCCCCTTTCCTCCTCTTCATGTCGTTCTCATCAGTTCCCCTCGTTTTGCTCTTCAATCTTCTTCATCTTTACCAACCTTGGGGGACCCCCCCCCTAGCAGGGAAACAAACATTTACATCCGGACTTCAAGAAGGTCCCGAAAGCTGCAGAGGTGCGAGAATTTCTCTTCTTTCTTTCCCAGGTCTTCTAACAAACACACATTCGCCGCCCCTGTCTTGTGCTTCTACCGTCATGTGTTCGCTTGGAGGGGCCGTCACACCCTGACACCAATGTTGAGTAGACGGCCAAGAGATGCTGACAAACCTCCCAGCGCTCCAATATTTTGAAGGAGGTTCAGATCATGCGCCAGCTCGATCACCCGAATATTATTAAGCTTGTCGATTTCTCCGAGTCAAAGCAGTACTACTACATCGTGCTTGAGTTGGCCCCCGGTGGCGAGCTGTTCCACCAGATTGTTCGCCTGACATACTTCAGCGAAGAGCTTTCGCGTCATGTCATCGTTCAGGTAGCAAAAGCGCTCGAATATTTGCATGAAGAAAAGGGCGTAGTCCATCGGTAAGTGCCGTCCACTGTCGTCCACTGTCGTCCACTGTCGTCCACGGTCGTCCCTTGTGAGACCATTTTCTATCTCAACCATGCCCCCCTCCTTGACGTCATCTGCACCTCCACCCCAATTATAGTCAAGCTAATGCCGTGGCAGAGATATCAAGCCGGAAAACATTCTCTTTAGCCCCATTCCGCTTGTCCCCTCCAAGAACCCCAAGCCCAAGCAACCTGGGGATGAGGACAAGGTTGACGAGGGAGAGTTCCTCCCCGGCCAAGGTGCTGGCGGCATCGGCACCATCAAGATTGCTGATTTTGGTCTCTCCAAGATTGTATGGGAGGATTCAACCATGACGCCTTGTGGCACCGTCGGGTACACGGCGCCCGAAATTGTCAAGGATGAGCGATACTCCAAGTCAGTCGACATGTGGGCGCTCGGTTGCGTTTTGTACACCTTATTATGCGGCTTCCCGCCCTTCTACGACGAGAGCATAGAAGTGCTCACCGAGAAGGTCGCCAAGGGCCAATACACGTTCCTGTCTCCGTGGTGGGACGAAATTCCCGAACAGGCCAAGGACCTCATCACCCATCTCCTCACGGTAGATCCCGAGAAGCGTTTCACTATAAGAGAGTTCTTGGCACACCCCTGGATCCAAGCCAGCGGCCCGACCCCGCGCAAGGAGAAGAAACCAGACGGAGTCATCCGTGCGTTCGACGCAAGCAAGTTGGAAGACGGTGGCAGACGCATCGACTTCCGTTCACCCGGTGCCGTTAACCTCCGTGAGGTATTCGACGTCAGTTACGCTGTTCATCGCCAGGGCGAAGAAGGCAAGAGGAGGGCCCAGATTGGAGCCAAGGGCGGTAGCAAACTGGTCGGCTTGAGCGAAGAAGACGAGGACACGGACGACATGCAGGTCGACGAACAGGATGCCGCTGATGTCAACGAAAAGTCCCACACAGGCACGCAAGCTCTGGAGCAGGGCATGAAGAACACCAACATCAGAGACCAGGATACCCAGACAAGAGGCCGCGAACGCGACCGGGCTGGCGACAGGGGATATGGGCAGCACTCTGCTGCCATCACCCACGCCGCTCGTCAACAAGTTAGGGACCGCAACCGCCAGAGAGGCGCATTTGAGCTGAATCTCGACAACGCTACACTGCTGGGCAAGAGGGGCAAAAAGGTGCCGGCCATGGGGGCGTAGGGGTCCATCATGTACGAAGACTCACGTCGCGTAGTATTGGGTGGTAGAGACGTCAACCAAAAATCACATGCCACCGCCAGCCTTCATTGACCCGCTGTCAAAAAGGCTCTTTCAACCCCTGGATATGCCCATAGGACAAGGCGGCTCTACTACGCACTCTGGTTATGCTTCTATGAAGCCACGATAATGTACGTGTCTAGGGGTGGTTACTATTTTTCACAAATGTGTTGTTCTATTTTTGAAGTCATTATGACGGCGCTCGGAGTACTGGGCAATAGCAAACGAGCTGGATTTGGCGGAAGAACCTTCTGTAGCTGGAAAGCCTTTGTTTCTTTTCCTTGCCATTTCATGAGATTGAAGATAGGGTTACCAACTTAGCATGGGATCGACCGGACCAATTGCAATGCATTGCAACCGACCCGTCCCAGGAGTTTTCAGGAATCTGTGCGCTGTGGAACGGCAGCATTACGGCAAGCAATTATGGATATATTCTTCTCATCATTGTCAGGCGAGTTGGGGCTGAGTTGAATGTGCGTGTTGATGAACGTAACTTTGTCTTGGAAAGGACGAAGATTGTTGCATTCAACGCCGGATGTGCCCTTGGCGCACAAAAGCGCCAAAGGAAATAGTTGCGAGACTTGCGCAACACTTCGCGGTGTCAGGGCTCGTGCACTCATACTCGAGACCAAGAACGAAGCGAGCGATATATGTAGCTGACGCCAAGAAATCGCTTAGACAAGAAAGGTGTGGTCAGTCGCCAGTTGCTTGCCAGTCCCACGCGAGGAAGTACGAAACGGAGGCGACAGTCTTGCCTGCCCCCGTTACTGACGGCCGCCGTTTCTCCCCCGGCTGGCTGCCTTTGCATTTTCGCACTCACGGGGTCCTTTCCCCATGAATCCGATCTCGCAAGGCTTCATTTTCATTATCGTCACGTTCATGGATCTTCCCCCAATCTATCAGACCACGAATCCACGAAAAGTTCCATCATTGCACACTTGACATACGGAAACCACTGCCGTGATGTCTTTGAAGACTGTCGTCGCCGTCAGCACCAGCCTACTGCTGGGCTGGTCGGCTGTCGTGGCCGAGCTTGGGACCAGGATCAAGGCTCCACTATCAAATCACCTGGTTTCGACGTTTGTTGAGACCAAGACCGTCACGCAGAGTATAATTGTTTCTAGCACGCAGCCTGCACAGTCTGCGGGAGGCACCGGAAAGAATGGCACCTGCGCTGGTGTTGCTTTTGATCCTGACAGCGTATGTTTTCCTGTATATCTTTTATGGCCATTACTCAGGAAGAGTTGACGCCTCTAACTGACGCGCTTTTGGACAGTATATCTGCCATGACGACGTTCTCTGCCCAGTCATCAACGGCGAGCCTATGTCTGCCTGCGGCCGCGGTTGCTACTCCACGTTCATGTATACCTGTAACGGCACGCATCTGCATCTCCTACCTGAGCAACAGGGGCAAATGGCGCTGGTCGCGAGTAACCCGCAGAAGCAAGACGTTGACAATGTGCGAGTAACGACCTGCGCACACGAGTGGCGTATCGGTGGAATAACCTGTTCGTCCTGTCCAGAGGCAATCCTACGCGCTTGCCCAAAAGGTGACATCATGGTCGTGAGCGGCGCTCATTCCATGGCTGTCATTGTGCCTGGTGGGCAAGCAGTTCTTCTTACAGAAGACTGGACGTAGGTGTGTCGACGCCTCATTCAGCCCGCATCCCCCCTGGCTCAGATGTCGCTGGTTTCATTGGCTTTTTGGGAGGTGGCTTTTACTACAATGTTGAGGACAAGAACAGCCTCGGCTGGGTTGCCTGTGGGAAAGGGCCGCCTTTCGAGTTGAGGGCAGTCAACTCCTCCAGTAAGAGGCTGCTGAGGGACTGCGTTGGTGTGAACTTGAGGGTTGAGGTGTTTGATGGGATAGGGGCTTGGCAGTACAATTAAGATGAGCCTGTCTTGCATGACATACATCTCTGTCATTATTTTGGTATTGGTATTACGCTCGATCGAAGCAGTGTCGTCCATCCGAGTTCCGCTGTCGCGTGTATGGAACGGGAGAAGAAAAGATCTTTGACATCTCTCATCAACGCCGTGTGACCATATTTGAAGAAAAGGGTCCTGAAAACGCCTAGCATGAACAGGCAAACACCCTTGTCACTCTACTTTTAGAGCCTCACAACCGTAGTAGCATTGAGTAGCTGTCGTGCTTTCATAACCTACTCCACTTCCCAAGCCAACTCATCCAAACTGGCGCTGTCGTAGATGCCCTTTGCGATTGCCCAGCAGCGGATTGTGTCCATGGCGTCCTGCGGGCAGAGCACGGTTATGTACTCTGGGGAGAACATGTCCCAGCCGTAGGACATGAGGGCGGCGGGGCCGCAGATGGCGTGGGGGTTGTGACTGAAGATGGCGCCGATGGATTGCGTTACGGCGGAGACGGTCCCGCGGGACATGGGCTGTCTTGGTTTTGGGGTGTTGAGGACGGGCGGAAGGGATCGTGAAGGCCGTGGACGATGTGGATGGGGGGGGACGAGCAGCAGGAAGAGGCGGGGGCCCGTTAAGCAACCCTTGTGTCCGCTGCGTCCAGTCGTCTGCTGGCTCGGCGACGTGGAGGCTGAGTCTGAAGGGCGTCTCGCTCCCATGTTCACAGCGACGGCCCTTGCGCAGGAGGTTTCCTCGCTGGCGCGGTCTCGGTTCGGAGAGACGGAGGAGAGGGCGGAGCCACGCTGCGAAGCGCATCGCGGACCTAATGACTTGGGAACTAGGTGTGGCGAATCGATACGTCTGACTCTAGTATGTTGGTTCCTAAATGGGCAGCTCAGCAGTTAGCCTTTGAGAATATCTTTGTTTTCGTTTCAACGATATGCATCACATCTGGAATCATTCGACAAGTCCTTTCCATACCTACCAGCAGCCATCCTACCTGTTCTCGCGTGAACAACTTGTCGCTCAGCAAACCTGCGTGCACGCGCCTTCTTCTCTCGGCAGTGCCTGTCAAACACTCACTCGTTGTTCAAGGCTATTAGCAGTCACCGCGGTCAGAACAGCACTCGGTCGCACACCTGGCGATAAATCAAGAAAGAAACGGAAACAAAGCAATTGTGCGACCCCGATGCAAGAGTTTGGTATACATGGCTGGGTCACTAAATCGTCTCATCTCGACCGACTCCGACGCCTAGTAATCTTACATTGCCCTGTCTGAGACTACGGGATATCACCCTCACCCAAAATTGTCGTTAAGAAAAAGCTATTATAATTCCTCTTCCGTCTCCATCTTGTCCCCGCCATTTGCCGCCCCGCCGGACCCTGTGCCGCTGTCCTTTTTGGGGGGTGCTGTGGCTTCCTTGTCGATCATTTGCCTGGACACTGACACAATGTTGTCTTCGATGAGCTCCTGGCCAACGTCCTCCAAATGCTTCTTGGGGTCTAGCTTTCCGACATATCGGGTCTTGAGTTGATCCTTAGTCAGCTCTGTCTCCTCCTTGACGCGCTTCTCGTAACCATCTGCAAGAGTGACGAGCCGCTGTAACCTCTCCTTGTTCTTGTCGCCCTCCGTTCGGAAGTCGTCCATCTGTAGCGCTTCGGTCCAGACGTGCTTGTGGAGGTTCATCAGCATGTTCTCTTCGAGGGCCGTCTTGCGGTAGTTGATAGCGATGGAGTAGTAGTGTCGGTTGAGTCCGTGGATGAGCGCCTGGATGGACGGCTTATTCAGGTGCCCCAAGTTACTCGTACTCTGGCGAGGCTCTTGGCCCATCATCAGGAGTTGCGGGTTAATGAGGCGGAAGGCATCGATGACGACCTTTCCCTTGACGGATTGGATGGGGTCGACCACTACGGCGACGGCACGAGGGTTCAGCTGCTCAAAGGACTGTTGCGTGTTGATATCGACGGAAGACAGCCAGCAGCCGAAACCCGGGTGAGAGTGGTACCATCCTACTACTGATTCAGGCCTGTACGCCCCGTTAGCCTTGGGTTGACAGTCATCCATTCACCACCAAAGGCAGTTCTTACCTGCCAGTTTGCCTCAGCATATCCATCATTCTGGTCTGAAACACCGGGTCGACAGCCTCGACACTAACTCCCGTACCGCTTTGGGGCATGGCAAACACATCCATGACTTTGACGGTAAAGTCATCGACAAATTCGCCCAGCATGAGACCCATGACTTCCATGGGAACACCCGCGCGACCGTGCCGCAGCATCTTGAGGAGCGCCAGCGATGAGATGTAAACCGTCTCCGAGTTGTCGATGAGATTGGTGTTGTCCTGGTAAGATTCCACGTTAGCCATCGTTCAACAAGTCAGGGCAAGCTGAACACCCAAGGATGTGCTTGGAGCCTCGAGAGCTTACCGTTCCATGTGCAGCACCTCCCAGGTTCATTCCACTGCCGCCCAGCAGGCTCCTGAAGCGCTCCATTGTCAAAGAAGAGTGAAATGTGTCTGTAGTAAATCTAGATGATGCTGTGAACCAACAGGTACCAAAAATTGAACAGTAACAGTGGCGATGTGGTCACTGAAGAATTGGCTGATGGTTGGAGGGACGAGCTTCCCTGCCCTTCCATTGAGTGTTGACGCCAGCCCGGCAGCCTACAATGGCTAGGTACATACAAGCTGAGTAATGTCACGTGCCGCAGTGCTGTGGCTAGTAGCTTCTGCGGCCCAGCCTCATAGTTAGCATTTACACAGAGAGTTGGCTGTGGGCCTGTGGCTGAAATTCATGTTTGGAGAAACCTACATAGAATTGTGGCTGCTGATGTCCCTCAGCGCGCGACAACCTTTATCCGGCTAAACTTAGGTTCTCAATGATAGCAGTGCCGTGTAATTAGAGACGTCCCTGTCTTTCGCAAGCCACCCTATTTCTATACTTGGTGCACATCCCTCCGTCACTGAAAGTGGTTTCTGAATTCCCTGTATCCCCAAGACGATGGTGTCGGACCTTGTTTGAAACCACCTACGCCGGACCTCTCGTATCGATTTTCTCACTTGGACGCGGTGAATTATTCAGTCATCCATTTGTCCAGTCGCACTCAGTTCCAAAAACCCGTCGCAGCAGAAATGGGCGATTCCACGATGGCCCAGCTGGGCTCAACAGCCTTGAGCAACTCTTCCAATAAGAAGGTTGCGTATTTTTACGATTCTGATATTGGAAACTATGCCTACGTTACCGGGCATCCCATGAAGCCTCACCGCATTCGTTTGGCGCACAGCCTAATCATGCAATATAACCTTTACCAGAAAATGGAGATATATGTAGGTCATTTCGGAGACAATGCATACTTTGTTGCCTGAGAAGTCGCCTGCTAATCTTTTCCCAGCGCGCCAAACCAGCGACACGAGGCGAAATGACCCAATTCCACACAGACGATTACATCGATTTTCTTCAGAAGGTGACCCCGGACAACATGGACAGCTATATGCGAGAACAGGGCAAATACAATGTCGGCGACGACTGCCCTGTATTTGACGGACTTTTCGAGTTCTGCGGTATCAGTGCTGGGGGCAGCATGGAGGGCGCTGCGCGTCTCAACCGACAGAAATGTGATATCGCAGTCAATTGGGCTGGAGGACTTCACCACGCCAAGAAATGTGAAGCCAGTGGCTTTTGCTACGTCAACGGTGAGGATTTTCGGTTCCTCCTTATTTGAAATCGGAATTCTAATTTTGTAGATATCGTTCTCGGCATCCTCGAACTCCTGCGATTCATGAAGCGCGTTCTCTACATTGACATTGATGTCCACCATGGCGACGGCGTCGAAGAAGCGTTCTACACTACCGATCGCGTCATGACCGTCTCATTTCACAAATACGGCGAATACTTCCCGGGAACCGGCGAACTTCGAGATATTGGTATTGGCCAGGGAAAGAACTACTCTGTCAACTTTCCGCTCCGAGACGGCATCACAGATGACTCTTACAAATCTATCTTTGAGCCGGTTATCGAAAACGTCATGAAGTTTTACCAACCCGAGGCTGTTGTTCTGCAGTGTGGTGGAGACAGTCTGTCCGGCGATCGATTAGGCTGCTTCAACTTGAGCATGGACGGTCATGCCAATTGCGTCAACTTTGTCAAGAGCTTCAACCTGCCCACGCTGGTCCTAGGCGGTGGCGGATATACCATGAGGAATGTTGCTCGCACTTGGGCTTTCGAAACTGGCGTTCTCGTTGGTCAAGAGATGGACCGGACGCTGCCTTACAATGAATACTATGAAGTCAGTAGGCCCCAAACCTACCTAATATGCCATCACCTGCTAACCTGAGCAGTACTATGCACCCGATTTTGAGCTAAACGTGAGGTCGTCAAACATGGAAAACTCCAACAGCCGAGAATACCTCGAAAAGATTACCTCTGCCGTCATCGACAACCTCCGTCACACGGGACCAGTGCCATCTGTGCAAATGCAAGATGTGCCGCGGAAGCCTTTCGGAGGTATGACTGAAGAGGAGGAAGCTGAGCTTGACGATCTTGACGAAGACGAGAACAAGGACGTCCGAATGACAGAACATCGGTGGGACAAGCACACATCGAGAACGACGCCGAATTAGAGCCAAGTGATGACGAAGATATGAGTCGCGCAAATGGAGCTACGCGGGTCAATGGAAACAAACGATCATTCAACGACTATAGCAATGGAGAGAAGGAGGCTGATACTGCCGACGCCAAATCCCCGAAAGAAACGAACGGCACTGCACCTGAGGAGAACAAGGTAGATGACACACATGACATTAACGACGATACTATCGAAGACGTCACCGTCACAGAGCAGCCCGAGAAAGAAGCCGCCTACAGTAACTGCAGCTTCAGAGCCCGTCAAGGAGAAGGTTGACGAGGATGGTGATGTCGGCATGGCAGATTCTGCGCCAGCAGCAGAACCGACGATTAAGGAAGAAGAGATTGAGCCTTCGTCTACAACCGAAGCAGACACAAAACCGCAAAGAGAGGCTAGCGAAGAGAAGACAGCCAAGCCAGCAGAAGATGCCGCGCCTTCTCCGACTACTGAGGAAAAGGAAGAAGCGAAGCCCGTGGTAGCAGAGGCAGAGAAGCAGGCAGAGAAATCTGCCGAGTCAGCCGATGCCACAGCACAGGACAAGCCAGATCCGCCCGCCGACGCAATGGAAGTTGACGAGGACAAGGAGAAAGATAAGCCAGCAGAGACCAAAGAGCCCCACGCCTACGAGCTAGGGGTATCGAAGCATCTGGGTCTAAGTCTCAACTTTGCGTGCGGTCTCGAGGCTTTGAACTTGTAGCAATTGTCTTGTTCAAGCTGCCTTGCACGGGATGTAGCGCACTGTGTACTCTAGTTTGCGAGAGTGAGGATCTCATTCAGGCGTTTTCGGCGCATGGTCTAGCGAGTGATACGGGAAGGGGAAGAGCCGATTGATTATTCGGACAGAGGTGATAATATGGAGTCGGACCTACAATTTGGCATCTTTGATTTTGTTTTCTGTAGGATTTGCTTTGGTCATGACTGCACTAGTCAAGACATATACAATGGACTTGTTTGGCACAATTTTCTCCCATTTGGCACCAACCCGGTTGTGTGACGCTGTGATACGCACGTACTGGGTAGACTTGTCCTGGGCGCGTGCATATGTAAACAAAATCAAACGTTTAGCAGATCAACATATAACTCGCCCCAAGCAGTAGAAACAAACCGTGACGATGATACATTACGTTTCTTTTTTTTGTTAGTCTCGGCGACCCTCGGCAATTCCCGACGTGCGATGCTGCGCATGCAGGGAAGAGCTTATCCATTGGAGAAGCTAATTTTTTTCAAGGCGGGGGACGTGAAGGCAAAATAAGTTCTCCAAAAGCTACTGCCACCCACCCCTCCATCTACACCAACATCCCCTCGCATTCTTCGACCACTAAGCAATTTCAAACAATTGAGCCTCAGGACGGCGAAATTTTAGCTGTTGATGTTACGCTACCCTCACGGCTATACTTGAGCCTCACCCAGAGGCCCTAGACGACCCTTTGACAACCGTCCACCTGCTCCAGGCGGCAGCCGCCGCCTTGACTCACACTCACAAACCACGATGCCAACAACCACAACAGCCGCTGCCCCGGCGGGCAACGTGAACGGCAGCGATGCCGAGGCCGCCAAGTTTGCAGTATTAAAGGAAGCACTATACGAGCGATGTAGGGAGCTGGGTAGTCTGGGGAACGACAAGTTCACCCAAGATGAACTGATGCGACTGGATGTCATTCCTAACCGCAACCTGCTGCTGCTGGCGCGGGTGGTGCAGTCGCTGAGCGACGACAAGCTCTTCATTACTTTCAGAGATTCCTCTGGCCAGGTGATGTGGAAGTGGCGTGATGCGCAGGAAGCGCACAAGTATGGTGTATCCCCATTCGTCTTGCGCGGCACCGCGAGAAATGCGAAGGAAAATGGCTAAACGGCGTGGTTGTTGCAGGTACAAGCAGTGCTCTACAGGACGAGCAAATGAGGTCTACTCCTTGATTGACGACTAGGGCGGCGACGGCATATGGTCCCAGACGCTACAGAAGCGCCTCAACATGCACGACTCGGTGCTCAAAAACGCGATCAAGCACCTCCAGACAAAGGGTCTTATAGCACCCTTCAAGAATGTCGAGCACCCCAATAAAAAAATGTACATCAAGGCATCCATACGACCGAGCGATCGAGCCACAGGTGGGCCGTGGTACACCGACCAGAACCTGGACGAGGCGTTTATCGAGGAGCTACAGCGTGTGATATTCGATTTCGTCAAGAGGCAGAGCTCATATCACAGCACACACACAGGGAGGAGCCAGGTTCCGAAGAAGGGTGTTCTCAAGGGGCAGTGTGGAGAGGGGGAAGAAGCGGGAATGCAGGGGAGATGGGTGGTGGAACCGGCTGCGAAATCCCGTCAAGGTGGCTGCGACAGCGGCACCCCGACGAGAACCCGCTCTACTCCCTCTCCCGGCTGGATATACCGGCTACCCAACCGTACGCGATGTGGCTCGCCTGCTGTCTACCAGCGGCATCACAAACAACAACCATTTCTATCGGAAGACGATGTCAAGAAGCTCATCGACGTGCTTGTTTGGGATAACCTTTTAGACCCTGTCAGAGTCGCAGGGAAAGTGGGCTACCGCGTCTCCAGGGTCGCCAAACAGTCGACTGAGAGCTGGGCCGGACGAGAAGATCCACAGGTCGGGATGGAGGACCGGAGCCGTACCTGAGCCCCTATACGGAGGCTTCCCTGCGGGCGGTGTCCCGTTTTTGAGGTGTGCGAGGAAGGCGGGCCTGTTGGCCCTAGTAACTGCGAGTATTTCAAGCGCTGGCTTGGGACTGATTGAGTCAATACCGTTATGGATACAGAATTGATTGACGGTCTTGTCATGGGCCCAGGAGGAAACACAGGGAGGCATATCCTGCCCCCATTGCATGGTTTGGAGTTTAGGAATAGCAATCATGTATGATTCTGATTTTGTTCCAACAGGGATAGCACTGGCGTAGGCACGAGGGGATACTTTGGCGGATGGACGATTCTAGCTACCCGTGAAAACAGTCATACAGTACGACAATAGATATACTGGCTACTATCTTGCCATCAGACGGTGACATGGTCTTTTATATCAATTGAAAAGCTAGCTAACTCCATGCCAACCAAACTCAGGTGCAGTCGAAAGATTCACAAGCCATCCTCTGCGGCTGCCCATCAGCCTGTTTATTTGTGGGGGTCCCAGATCCGAAAACAAAATGCGTAAGGTACATGAGCTTTATGCAGGTAGAGAGTTTACAATTCACCAGAGTCGACAATGGTGGGGCGCTTGTTGTACTGAATAGCGCCGCTGCCAGAGCCGGTGGCTTCCAGGGCCTTGACGACGTCGAGGGACTGCTGTCGGCGACCTCGCCGAAGACAACGTGGCGGCCATCGAGCAAGAGGTGACGACGGTGGTGACAAAGAATTGAGAACCGTTGCTGTTGACACAATATTAGCTTCATGTGTAGCTCAAGGCGAGCAAGTCAAAAACTTACGTGTTGGGGCCAGCGTTAGCCATGGACAGCAGACCAGGCTTGTCGTGCTTTAGCTTGAAATTCTCATCGGCAAACTTGTCTCCGTAGATGGACTTGCCACCAGTGCCCTGAGACCATTGTCAGTTTGTATTCGCAGGGGTAGGTAGGTCAGCTCTCGACGTACGTTACCACGGGTGAAGTCTCCGCCCTGAAGCATGAACTGAGGGATGATGCGGTGGAAAGAAGAGCCTTTGTAGCCGAAGCCCTTCTCACCGGTGCAGAGAGCACGGAAGTTCTCAGCGGTCTTGGGAACAGCGTCGCTAAAGAGGTTGAAGCTGATGCGGCCCTTCTGAGCTACAGGGACAAGATTCGTCAGCGTCTGTATTGTGAAGAAAGCGCCAGAAGTCATTGATCAGGGGGCCAACAAGAAGGGCCAACAGCGTGGTGAGGCACGTGGCAGCTGTTTCCCGGAAGCGGGGATATGCCTTGATGACTATTCGAGCTATTCCATTGCTTGCCCCCAGTACGGATGTACAGATCATGAAATCGGAACTATGCGAGTATGTGAAGGAGTGGCTTACCTGCAACGTTGGAGGTAGGCTTGCCACCCTGCATGACAGGGCCCTCCCATTCGATATCGAAGAAACTATACAATTGTCAGCCACGGAATCATGGTTAGGTGTCGTAGCTCCAGAATACTAACACCTTGGAGTTTCCCATGGTTGCTGATGCTGAAAAGAATCGCGCAGCTTGAAAAGTATTGGAAGAAGACGCGAGTCTAGGGAGGATAGAAGACCTCGACCCAAGCGAGCAAAGGTTTTGGCGGGGTAGGAGGGGTTGAAGCAGGATTGATCTCATTTTGAAGCAGCTAGAGGGGCACATGGTTAGTGGCTGAGCTGCAGACCAATGGCGGCGCGCAAGAAACATATAACGGGGCAGAATTGCGCTGGAAATCACGTGTAGAGCAGCTTTGGAGGGGATTGTCCAGTGGGATTGGAGCTTCCACAACGTCCCTGAAGTCACTGTGGGTCAGAGCTGCTGCCCTGGAGACGGAGGCTCGGGTGCCACGTTGGCGCTGTCTGCTGTTGCTTCCAGGTGCATGGGCTGCCGAGGATAACTTGCGATGTCGATACTGGTGGACATTGATCCAATAGGCTAGAGCAAAAGAGAAGAGGCTCAATTGCTTTCGATGACGATAAGTATCCAATGCCTGGTTTGGTTTTGGCGGCCAACGAGTTCCGTGTGTGGTGTTCCGATTCACGCTCGGCCAAAGTCGAATTCTCCCGATCCTGGACCTGACCCGGAGCCGCTCAGCTGCAGCGTGGCCCAGTTCAGGCGAGCGCCCTATTGGTGAATAGGAGCATGCAGGAAGACTTTGCAAAATTCTTTCGTTTCCAATTGGCTTGGTCCCGCTGTCTCTGGTGTTTTGATATCCGGGTCGTGTGGCTTGCTCTCTGGATGACTTTGGTCCCGAGGTGGATTGCAGCTCACAGCATGCTAGCTCACGCTGGCTGGCTGCCTCTCGAGTGGAAGGCCACTGTGAGCATGTCTTCGGGACGATAATTCATCGCTGCCAGAATACTTCCTCCAGTAAGGTCGATCATGGATGTGATGCTCTCTCCGGCTTCGCTCCTCAGGTGTAACCGGGGTAGAAAGGAAAGAAATAGCTTAATGCGATGACATACCTGAAGGAATAAAATTATATATGTTGTACAGAAAAGGGGTAAAATGTTACAAAAGATGGATCTGTCCTTGAGGCAAATGTGTAAGGGAAAAGCCGTAACTTGGTTACTGAAATTGAGGTTCTCGAGGCAACCACAGAAAGGGGAAAAGCTAGGTCAGCAAGTTGGCCAGTAGTGGAATTCTGGCCTGAAGTCTAAGGTACTATCAATTATCAGTGTGCTACTTTGAAGTACTATCTGTGAATACTAATCCCAGTGATCCAGGTTAAAAAATATACAAATGGTAAACTACAAAATGCCATTTCTTTCTCCAGCACTGATCATCTTTCGCAAATTTTTGTCCTTTATCAAATGCAGCATGTTCTCCAACAACGCTGGTAAGCTGCTCTTGCCTACTGCCCTTTGATCTGTCACCAGGTTACTCCGTACAGAAGTCACTCAATGACATACAAGGGAATCACGTGATGCTTCACTGATCCCACCCACCGCTGGCATTGATGCCCATGGTCAGAAGGTCAAGGTGTTCGTTCAACTCTGGGAGTGTCACTTGGCGGCACATTTTACCCTTTCCACATCCAAATTCTTGCATCTACGTCCCTCAATCGCGCTCCTTCGCTGGATACCGCAAAATGGATTTAAACGACTTGAAGTCGACGGTTGCGAACCTGTCCTTGTATGATATCAAGGCAGGATTCAGGAAAGCCCAAAATGGTATGCACTGGCAGTCGCGATATCAATGGCCATTGCTAATTCCCTATAGCTGTGATGAACTACACCGAGATGGAGGCAAAGGTAAACCGTCGCTTTTCGTCTTCTGCATGAGTGTGGCTGACCAGCGTCAAGGTGCGCGAGGCTACAAATAACGAGCCTTGGGGTTCATCATCAACATTGATGCAAGAGATTGCCAATGGAACATTCCACTAGTATGTTGAGTCGTCTGCTTTTCTCTCCCTCATAGGCTAACTATATCAGTCAACCCTCAACGAAATTATGCCCATGATCTACCCGCCGATTTACAGAGAAAGCTGCTGAGGAATGGCCGTCAAATCTACAGGCACTGCAGCTACTAGAGTTTCTCATCAAGCACGGTTCCGAGCGGGGTTGTCGACGACGCGCGCGGCCACATCACGTTACTCAAGATGCTGCGTCAGTTCCACTTTATCGACGACAACGGCAAGGATCAAGGCATCAACGTGCGGAATCGTGCCAAGGAGCTTGCAGAACTTCTCGGCGACGTGGAACGAATTCGCGCAGAGCGCAAAAAGGCACGGAGCTCCAAGAACAAGTACACTGGTGTTGAGGGAGGCGGCGGTGGAGGCTTTTCGAGCTCGAGCTCCGGTCGATATGGAGGCTTCGGCAGCGAATCTGCGGGGTATGGCGGCGGCGGCGGTGGCGGTGGAGGATCTGCCAGTTATGGAGGATACTCTGGGGGCGTGTATGGCGATGGTGGAGGTTTCGGTGGACAAACAGACGACTTCAGAGAATCAGCTGGCAGGTCGGATAGGTTCGAAGAGTACGATGAGTTTGACGAAGACGACCGGCCATCAGGAAGCGCTTCAAGAGCAACAAGGAAACCCGAACGCGCCAGCGCGAAGAAGGCTGCAGTTGCAGAACCACCCAAAAAGAAGGAGCCCGAGGTGGACCTTTTCTCTTTCGACGAACCCGAGCAGAGCTCTTCATCTGGGGCCCCTGCGGCGTTCGGTGGCTCCGGTCTTGTTGGACCGGCTGGCTCTAGCAACAGCGCGGCTGCCAACCGACGATGATGAATTCGATGATTTTGTATCAGCTACGCCAGCACCAGCATCATCGGGTGCTGCGTTCCCCCAGCCAGTATATCCTCCAATAACTTCAAATGCGCCGTCAACAGCTCAGTTTGCTGCACCACAGCCTCTGTCTGCACCGCAAAAGGCGGGCCTCAGCCAAATGGTCAACCTGTCGTCTATTTCGCCCGCTCCCAGCGCAGGTGCCACACCTGGTGCCAAGTATTCTGCCTTTGGTGCTCCCGCGCCCGCGATTCCCCAGGCTCAGCCGGTGAAACCGACCAATTATCAACCTGCTGGGCCAAACTACTTTGGCACCGTGCAGACGCAGAGCTCAGGAGCGTCTACACCCGCCATGTCTGCTATGTCTAGCACATCCAACGTGCCCACCACTATGGGCAACATGAAACCCGTTACCAGTCCCACTACCAAGGCACCAGCTGCTGCTGCTGGAGGTGATGCATTCGGCGCGCTCTGGGGCAAGGCCAGCGCCGGAATCAAAAAGTCCAACACCACGACACCTTCGCCGGCCATGGGGCAACTAGCCAAGGAAAAGAGTAGCGCTGGTATCTGGGGAGCCCCGGCGGCGGGTTCCTCTGGTGCTGCACCGAGTGGTGGCTCAGCCTCAAACGATCTTTTAGGGTAATTGGACAGTGACGGCCACATGGATTTGTTTATAGCTCAAGATATCCTGCCAAGGCAGGAATCTTGGTGGCAAAGAGGAGGTTCCACATGTTCTGAAGCATCCGACTACACAGCAATACTCACACGTGTTTTTGGTGATGGGAATCTAGATAGGCGTTGGCGGCTTCAAGTAAAATTGACAGGTGGTGCCGCTTAATGCACGTTTCAAGCAGGTCTAGATGCATAGGCCTAAAGTATCATCGTTCCATCAACAAACAACCCAGAAGGAGTCCCAGCCTGAACTTTTGGGCAGGTGCGTTAATTGAACATTGTCAGCAACCACGAAATAAGTGAGTCGGCAGCTGCACGGAACGGTCCTCCAATGTGGGAGTCGGCTCCAAAGCTGTTTCTGCTTACACACAATGCATTGAGTAAACAAGACTTTCATCTCGCCTTTTCTGCGACCAGGTTTCAAACGCGCATAGTATGCATCCAGGGTCCGGAAGCAAGCAGATCCAATCACGCGGTAGTAACGGTTGACATATCCGACCAGAGCCCTGCATTGTCGCCCTGTGAGTCCAACATTGCCTCCGCTCATGTAGATAGATGGACGGCGCTTAATATTAATAGCAATCGTATTCCGTCTTCCAGGTTGTGGAATCCCTGGAAGTCTCTTTCGAGCCGCGTTGGTTTAGCGCCTGTCCAATGGCAGGGCAGAACAGGGGTATCGTGGGAGGGTGTCAGCGGCTGCGTGTCATTGGCCAGACTGGGCGGCTGCCGATACGGCAATGCAGAGCGGGTGTCTCATGTTTGGCCCAGGACGAGGAGCCCCAAGGCCCTAAACGGAAAGGAAGCGTGGCAGTGACAAGTACCAGGGTGTAGGACAAGCCCTTTCGCGATAGCTGCAGGTGCGGGTGTTGTGGTAAACGGCTGGCTAAGAGCAGATGTCAAGTCTAGGGTCACTCAAGGATCATGGGCACCGTCGGCAATCAAGGTTCAGCCTGAAACAGGGCGGATATGTGCCCATTGGCCGTGGCGGTTTGCATCTTGCTGGCTTGTTTGTCTGGTGTTGCTTCGCCATGGAGCCTGGACTGCCGAGTTCCCTGCTGTCTGGATTCTGTGGTGGGAAGCCTGTTTTCTGTAGCGCTGAGGCATCGGGTCAGCTCTCAGATGTCAGTTCTCAGGTTCCTCTTCCTGTTTCCCGTCCGAGACGCGTAATACGGGATATTGTTTGTATAAAGGGGACTCATCCTTCCTGTTGGTTGCCTTCTCCCTCTCCTCCTCAAGCAAACGCACTGAACAAGACAAACATTCTCGTTTATCTCTTCCCTCTTTCCTTTTCCTTTTATTTCCTTTGGCTTTCCTTTGTCTCTGGGTTCGGTTCTGGGTCTTGGGTTTTTTCTTTCTCTCAAAAACTATTTACAGCTTCGCTCTCTTTCGCTTTGCCCATTTCTCTTACTGGATACCTATCCATTCACTACGACAAGCACTCACTTTATCTCACCTATATAAAACACTGCTTCTTCATAGAGTCCCGTTCTATCGACCAGCTACGGTCGACATTTGACAGCACAATTCCGTCGTTTTCTTCTTCTCCCACTGCACGGCTACCGTTCTACGCAAAGCGCCTACCCCTCCGAACCGCTTCGACTTCTCGTCCGCGACTCTCGCTCATCACATCTACTCCTCGAGACAAGATGGCGGCCGGTCCAGCGCTCGGTGCCTTGGGCATGACCTTTACTGCCATGCGGGCCATGCAGTTCGTTGCTCTCATTACCATCATTGGTCTGACCAGCAACTTTGTGGCCGAGACGGTAACTTCCAACTATGCTGCGCCGTCTGCTCTCGTCGGCACTCTCGTTGTTGTAAGTGTCTGCTCCAAGCTCTCCCAGGCTCTCACAATTGACTTATGCCTTGCTTTCAGGCTTGCATCTCCATGGTGTACATCATCATCACATTCATTCTCTACTGGGACTCCATGCTCCCACTCCTCGTCTCCAGCGGCGCCGACGCAGTCTGCCTCATCGCGGTCATCGTCGTGGCCTGTGTCGTCGGCCGACCCGTCAGCTACCTCAACTGTTCGGCTTTCCCGGACAAGGGTAATACGGCCACCTTCATCACCTCGGTGTTCCACAACATCAACTTCAAAAAGTCCAACACCTTCGTCTGGGTCGACGCCACCAAGGCATCATGCTTCGAAGTCAAGGCCATATGGGGTCTGTCCATTGCCCTGTGCGTGCTGTTCAGCTTCTCGGCCGTCACAACCGCCTGCCTCTGGAAGCGCATGCGCGCGGTCAAGGACTTGCCCAAGGACTTCGAGTGAAGGTGCGCCCGTGGGAGCCCCGCAGTGGAGGCACGACGTCCTAACGTTTTGAAAAAGGACCGGAGCCTGGGGACCATGGCAATGGGGTCATTGGAGAAGCCATACGATAGCGACTCGTCTGACGCAGTTAGCATGAATGTGCCTATTGCGCTGCCCAGGCGTGAGCCTTATCCGAGCTTCCCTCCGCCTCCCACGGCACCGATACGAGAGAATCGTGAGCGCATCAGGCGAGCCCCTCCTGTGCCACTGAGGGAGATGCCGCCTCTGCCGCCTTTGCCTTCATCAGAGCCAGTATCACCTCCGCTTGCGCAGCAGGGGATGCTGCCGGCGCCAGTTGTAGCGACCAAGTCTAGGCGCAAGACGGTGATGGAGCGGCTTGAAGGATGGTGGGATCTGGGGTTGTTGGAGAAGAGGCAGACACTCTTTGGAGCTGGGAATCCGGGGTCTGCTTCGCGGAAGAGGAGTGTGAAAGGTTTGGGTATCACTTAAGGGTTTGGGCTACGGATTGTTGTTTTGGACTGGGATTAATGGGCAGTGTTATTTTGGGCGGCTCGGGATTTGGTAATTATCATTAGAGTGACAAAACTACTGGGGTTGTTAGTCTTAGCAAATTGCATACGCATTTTCATGCACTCAAGATATTTAAAGCCATCAGTCCCACCAAACGGTCATAATAAATTAGGCACTTCCCTCGAAAGGGCAGTGTAGAAATAGAGCTGGTGCTTGTCAATAAATGCATTTCCTTGCATCAGAGTAAACGCGCAACTGCTGTCACGTTGGATTTCAACCTTGGGACCCGGAGTATAGGGTAGGGTACGCAGAATGCATAATGGAGACTTCTGATTTCGGTACGTATCACGGGACTTGGTACTTCCTAAGGATTTCAACGGGTGATTGGCGTCGGTACTGATGACAAATGAGTCTAGTCTGCCTTGTTCGGTACTTCTGAAGCTATCTCTACTAGCACTGAACTATACTTACTGCACTCGGACCAGTAGCTACGCCACCCCTCAACGTGAAACCAGATCTTCATCACCTTTCTTCGACTCTCGCCCCGCATCATCACTGTATGCCGGCTGACATCGCACAGAGGCAATTGCAAAAAAGTGCCATATAAGGATCCCGGAATACAGAACGACACGCGGAACTGGCGCCCAGAATGTTGCGTCGCCTCCTGCGGTCTAATTCAGGGTGCTACACGTGCCGCCTCAGGCGCAAGAAGTGCTCTGAAGAACGCCCTGTATGCCTGGAATGCAGCACCCTGGAGATTACCTGCTATTACCTCGAGGAGAAGCCAGAATGGATGGATGGAGGCCCGCGTCAGAAGGAAATGGCGGACAGGATCAAAGCCCAGGTCAAGAAGCAGGCAAGCCAGCGGCGCGATCGCAAGTACCTGGAGGTGCTCGAATCCGGCTCCAAGATGACCCTAGGCGACGATGACGAGTTGTCGGTTGGAGGCCATTCGGGTCGCGTCCAGACCTTTGTGCTCCCGACAAATGGCAATGATGTGGACACGCATACGTCGCCGGAGTCTTACATCTCCAATTACTCCGGCAACACAGGCAACAAGGGTACCAGCGCTGAGAGCCATAGCAGCGTCAACTCCCCGCCTGAAGTGCCGTGGCACGAGCAACTCTTGGCAAGGAAAGAAGACGGCAGGACCGCCCCGGACTTGCATCTCCAGATTGTGTACCTCGATTTTATCTTCCCTTACCTGTTCCCTCATTACAAACCTCCCTTGCTGCAAGGCGGTCGCGGATGGATCTTTGACGCTATTCAGAGTAATAGGTCCATTTATTTCACGTCGATATCGCTGGCGTCCTATTACTTTGGTCTCTGCCTTGCCAACGGCGAAGAGATACATCAGTCCTGCACTGATGTGCTCAACAACAGGCTGGAGACGCAGTTGGAACGGGGACTCCAGGAACTGCAAAAAGAAGTCTGCCGCCTCAACGACCTCAAGAGTGCGTTCGATCCACAGTCTGGAGTTCTTGTTTTGCAAAGCATTCTACAGCTGCTGGTATTTGAGATTGCAACTTCCAAAAGCGATAACTGGAAACTCCACCTGAATGCCGCCATCGCTCTATTTCGCCAAATCCTGCCGGATCCGGACAAATGGACTGAGACACTTCACAGCTTCTACACACCACGCTGGCCGCCGCCGTCAATGGGTATGAGGCGTCCGTGGAGCACCAACCAAGCAGCACTGCGATTCTTCTCGGCCCATCTCCTCTTCATGGATGTCGTCTCCAGCATAACGCTAGGCAACCCGCCTCGGCTATATGCATACCAAGCCAGCATCTTCCCGTCTTGTAGCGTGACAGATCCCAATGCCAACCTCACTCAGCCTGCTGGGCCGTTGTACATGCAGGAATTTCTTGGGCTAAGGAACTGGGTTGTCCAAGCCCTCGGTGATGTCGCGAGCCTTGATGCATGGAAGAAGGCTCAAAAGCGAGCGGGGTCGCTGTCGATGAATGACCTTGTGTCGCGTGGGTCTGTATTATCAGACGTGTTGAAGACCGGCATGGCGAACTCGGAAGCGCATTATGTACACGTGGATGGCTCCTATTCCGAAAACCCTTCACAATCCCCTTTCGGACTACCTGTAGGCGAGACCGAGGAGCGTCATCTTGCAGAGCGAATTTGGCTGCTCGCTATCTTTAGCTACCTCAATGTTGTCATTTCAGGGTGGCAGCCCTCTAGCTCAGATATTCGCTGGTCTGTCGCTAAAACAACCGAAATCCTATATAACCTCCCACCAAACTTCCCTCTACAGTCTCTGACATGGCCCATCTGTATCTCAGGATGCCTGTCGCCTGCCGAGGACGAATACAAATACCGCGAGATGATACAGCGACTAGGCCCATTGAAGGTATTCGGGACGTCGAACCTGGCCATGGAGGTTATGGAGCGAGTGTGGGTCAACAGGGAGTTAATTGATGAGACCTGGGATGTGACCAAGTGTCTGAACATTCTTGGACATGGAGTTTTACTGATATGATACCCTTTGAGACGCGGTCGGTTTATGACTGCGGGATGAGTGTAATGATACTTTTTTTGGACTGTGGGATTTAGGGCTATTCTCGTTTGTAAGGTAAAGTCAGTCGCTCACATGCATCTTTAACGGTGCATTTTCTGTAGGACAGCCGGTGTTTTATGATGGCAAGCTGTCTTTTTGTTGGATACCTCTTACTGCAAGGATTTCTTGGAAGATTGATCTTTATAATTTAATTATGTAAGCGTCATAAAAATGTTTTGCGATTGATAATTCACAGTTACTACGTAATCGAGACAAGACTTGGAAGTTTGTCGATAATATCGTTTACACTGTAAAGAGCAGTTGTCTCCTGTTCGTACGGTCCAAAGAGTATTTGCACGACTGCTCACCTTCCCCTTCCCCATCCCCAAGAACCGGAGAAAACATGGTCAATGGAGCTAGATGAAACAATTGCCCTCGGGGTTTATCCACAACAAACAGTGGCTTCTTGAGCAGCTCTACTCTGCTGTCCTCTACCTACAGCTAGCATGGCCAATCAAATCGAGGATGTGACATTTACCCAACAGCTAGTCACTCGCGGTGGAAATGTGCCTTTGTGGCAATATCAGTTCAATACTTTTGACCCTCGGCGACTGCGTTGCCGACTTGGCAGCATCTGTTCTCGTGTCTTGGACGTCTGAGGAACAAGCCCCGCGGCTAGTCTCGAGGACGTTGTAATCAACCCAAGTTTTCCAGACATCTCCGGCTCAGATACTTCATACCGATACTCAAACTGGCGTGAGAGCGGCCCTAGCGATATTTTCCCTCAATTAAAGGCGGGTATGGAATCTGGCGCAATAGAGCTAGTGCATAAGATGAACAATCCACAGCTTTTCAGGATCATGTCGCATACGTTTCCTGGTGTCTGGATATGCATTCGTTGATGCCCCAACTTGGCACTGAATGATACTTGCGTCTGGCGCGTTGTGGGATGTAGATGGCGAAGAGGTGCAAGAGAGAGCCACGGCCCAAAGCCTTTCCGACTCTGACTTTTCATCTAAAGGGGTCTTGATATAGAGACTTGGAGTGGGATTTATACGATGAAGTAGACAATACATTGGTCTAAAGAGTACATGGGCGCATGTCAATGTACCCAAAGCGACTCACAGAACAGAGTGCCACTGATTCTATTATTGTGGCCAAGTTAATAAAGTTTAACTGTTGCATACCCGGCACAAGTTGCTCTCACAACACATGAGCTCTATATAAGGCAAAATTTGAGAGAAATCACTTATTAAAGGCACAAACAAACCAAAAAAGTAAGTGCCAGCAGAGACGAAGGCCAGAAGTGAAGTCATAGTGAGAGAAGTGTCTAGTGATCCCACATAGGTGTATTAAAAGGAAGTAGGGGAGACAGGAGACTTATTAACGATTGAGATAGTGAGCCTTGGAGTCGTGTCAATATAAATATCGACTTTGGCAAAAGCTTGGCCTTCTGAAACAGATACGCGAAAGAGACTTATACGACAAGCTTCTTTTGCATGTGTAGTGCCTGTGACGTTGATGCCGGAAGCCGGTGGTCATCTCTGACGTGCAGCCGACGACAAATGGGCGCGGCGGGGCGTACCAAAACCGGATAGCAGCCGAATCGACCTGGGGATGATGGCGTGGGAATATCTTGGACGTCGCGGCTAACACTGGGCCTGATACTGTTAGTTCTGGTCTATCAAACACGGCCCGTACAGAGCGTGCCGTAGATATCTGCAAGGGGCCTCAAAAGATGTCGTTTGAGGGACGCGCGCTACTACCCGCGATAGAAAGAGGCAAGACTTGGCTCATCCCAAGCAGGAAGGAGCAAGCAACAACACGTGAGCCTTAGCTTGTCTAAGCACTCTCCTCCCTCTCTCCTCGCCCCCTCACCATCTCTCACACGACCAGAAACACTCCTCATCCATCTAACTACCTACTAGATGGCATGAAGGGAAGCAGGCAACCTTCTTGTCTTGGCATCCACGGCGTCTGTCGTATGGGTGTCAGCGACGTCTCCTGATCAGGGCAATTTGTGGTGGGCCGTGTGAAGAATGATGCACATGTGCTTCGGCACGGCGGCCAAACAGAGAAGCCCATTGAAGAACATGGACCAGGGCATCGTCCATGCTCTTCAAAGGCACAGCAGTACAACCAAGAGTCGACGCCTAAACCACCAGACTTATCATATCACGTAGCAGAACAAGTTCGGCACAGAGATGCCAACGAGATTCGAGCCAAGATAGATCTTTGTGGCGCATTTTCGAGAAAGTAACCAAGAGAACTGAAGGAGACGGCATCATTATTCTTCTAGATGCTTTGGATGAAATCGAGCCTGATTATAGAAAAGACTGTTCACCAAGTTAAGTGGGGTTTCAAGCAAGCAGTCAAATTCCTTTTCACTGCGCGACCAGTTAGCGATATCGTGGATGACTTTCGCTCCGTGACAGATACATGCCTGAACCTAGATGAGGATAAGCACTGCCGAGTCACTCGCCAAAGACATTGAATTGGTGGTGGAAGATTGCTTAGAGACGCTCGCTGGCAGACGCCGCGTCCGGCCTAGGATGGGTCATCATGGTCTTTGGAAGTACTCAAAGAACAGGTCGGAAGACACCAGACGTATCTTTTCATAAAGCTGCTTTCGATGTATTAAATTTGTACTTGGGATGCCCTGATTGAGATTGAATTAATGACGGTTTTTTTTTTTAAAAACAAAAAAAACAAAAACAACAGACATGCCTGTGCCTCGTCGAGAACTCGGCGGAGATAGCCAAATATTACGAGGATGGCACCACCACTCTCGCAGAGGCTTGTCAGGGCATTCCTGAAGCCATGCGCTTCATGCGGATTTCATTTCAGAAAGAGAACGTCTGAGAACAGCCTCGAAGTTTGAAGGTCGAATAAGTCGAAGTTGACCAGCCAGCCTCAACTCGGGATGACAGTGACGAAGCAGAACAGCTCTGGGCGTATTCTGCTTGGAGTCGAAAGGCTTTGCTCCGAAATTAGCGAGTGAGTCGAGGTCAGTGGATGGATATGGAATTTGAAAGAAATGGCCAAGACGTGCTCCGGATTCTTCGCCAGAAGCGGCATTACAGAACTGTCCCGGTGGTTGCCAGCTGGTGTTTAGAGGGGAGCTGGTTCTCACAGGCCCAAAACTCCATAATAGGGATGAATCGCACTTCTTTTTGCCTGTCACAACCCGCCGTCACGGACACGGCCCCACGGCGACTTTCCACATGATGCGCCTCCACATTGAGATCGACCATCGTAGATCATCTCCAGTTGTCATTTACACCTTATACTACGAACCAGTCGGTGGCTGGATTAAAGACATTACGCAAGAGCATTACTTGAAGGAAGTCTGTCCTGCAGGGAAGCCGTCCGTTGTGCTACAAGCAAACGAACACGTGACAGGGCCCCCCAGTGATGGTTCCTACAGGCCATAGGCCCCTGCCAAGTCTGGGGATACGAGCCTAAAGGTCCTAAAACCATGGCAGCTACGGTCACCATTCATTACCATCATTCATTACCATGCCACGCCTGACGCCTGCTCGCACTCGTCGACAATCTCATAGACCTGCTTGGCTGTGAGCTCCATCTCATGCATAGCTGACACCTCTCATTCAATTCTACCGTTGTCTGGCCATCGTGTCGTCCTGCCAGCCATGTGGAAGCCTTCTCCGGCGCCGAGGGGCGCCCTGCATGCCTCGCCGCGCACTCGCTCCCTGAGGCGGAGAGTCGTGTTTGGCGTCGTCGCCATCCTCGTGCTCTGGTTTCTCCTGCCCTCACGCCGGCATGACCCCAAGCCTGGTCCAGACTTTGGCCGTCTGAAGACGACGTCTGAGAAGTCGCGGTTCGCCATTGCCACGTTCCTCACCGGGGGCAACAGCAAGGATCCCACGGACAGTGACCTCGACTCCAACCCCTATCACATCGCCACTCGCGTCCTGGGCTACCAGCTGCTGCACGCCGAGGAGACGCGCTGCAACAGCTCGGTGGATTTCGTCGTGCTCGTCACCCCCAACGTGCCGGAGAACGCACGCAGCCAGCTCAGGGCCGACGGCGCCGTGGTGGTCGAGGCAGAGGACGTGCCCCTCAGCTGGTGGGTGAAGACGGGCGTCACGCGCTGGAAGGACCAGTTCTCCAAGCTGCGTCTCTTCCAGATGACGCAGTACGAGCGTGTGCTGTTCATCGACGCGGACACTCTCATCCGTGGTAAGGTAGACGAGCTCTTCAACGAGCTCGAGGTCCAGCGACCCGCGCAGACTCTCACCAAGAGACAGAGGCAGGCGGATGAGGCGCCGCTGCCGGCAGAGTTCATGTTCGGCGCCCGCTCCGACAATCAGCTTACGGGCGAGAGAGACCACCCCTTCCCGCCGCTCAACACGCCCGTCTTCAGCGCGGGTTTCTGGGTCGCCGCGCCGTCGCAGGAGCTGTTTGACTATTTCCTGTCGGTGCTGCAGCACTACCGCCGCTTCGACCCGCACACCATGGAGCAAAGCCTGCTCAACTACGCATTCCGGCGGGATGGGCCGATGCCCTGGCGGGAGATTCACTATAAGTGGAGCGCGACGTGGCCTAGTGCGAGGGATGTAGAGGGGGGTGTGGTGACGCTGCATGAGAAGTTCTGGGCCACGGGGCCGAGGGATCTGCAGATGCTGTGGTTCAAGCAGAAGGAGAATATGATGAAGTACTATGGGCGGCGGTGATGATGTAGCATGTATTTGTTGTATTGTATTATAAGAGAAGAATCACGATACCCAAACTTTGATGTCCTGCCCAAGGATACGAGGCTCAGGGCTGCCTGCATGAACCCGCTCGCCGACTGATCTCCTGTCGAATGCTCTAGCGCCGAGGTTCGCTCGGTCTTGGCTATGCCTTGAATTCCCGTCACAGCTATTCTGTGGAGATTGAGCTCACGGCTGGGCTTCCAGAGTTTCTGGACGCCCCGTGTTGGCGGGGGTGGCTGTTGAGGCTTCGGGGATCGCTTGCGCTGGAAGGGGGTGTCGTCGAGGCCGTGTCTCTACCATTTGGGGCAGTCGCCGGGGCTGTAGACGATCCATCCCCGTTTGAGGCTTCGGCGGCAGATTATACTGGAGAGTTTGCAAGAGTTAGCAGGATCATGACGATCTAGGCGGGCATTGTTCACGTACGGCTGGACATGGGGCCGGCCTGGTCGAGCCATGTCTCGGAAGCCATTGTACTCGCTCGACATGAAGCAGCCCATTTCGTCTTGGCGTATTGCGGCTCATGCGTCTTCAGAGGGGGCTTCTGAAGTGTGAGCTGTGCAGAATCCTGAGCATTTGGAGCAGTTGAACTTTGAGATGGGTTCTGTGACGAGGGCAGAGCTGAATAGACGACGGTTCACGGATCTGGCAAGCACACCAAACAGACTGTTTGCTCGTCACTATCTGACGAGGCTAGCTGTTCCTTGTTTAGCAGCGGCTTCAGCTTGACACGTTGAGTTGCGTGCTTGTGCGTGCGAGCGACTCTCTGGTATCACGGTGCTGACCAAACACGCAAATCCCACGTTTCATTCCACGGCACTGCTGCTATGATATTTACCCTAGAAACCACTATTCTTGCATCGATGTTTCATTGACTGCCGCAGCACCAGCGTATTCCACGGCCGCGCTGCTCATGTCCTGCGACGTGCCGCCAACAACCGTACCGCCGGACAGAGACCCGGAACCGCCTCCGCCAGACCCATTTGCAGCAGATACACCCTCGATCCACTCCATCACCCTGCCAGCACGCGCGGTCGAGCTCTCCGACTCGGGGGGGACAAAGCGGCGCCACCCCGAACCTAGGCCGGCTCTGCGGAGTCGCTCGGCAAGGCTCAGACCAGCATGGAAGCGTCGCGTGGAAACATCCGAGTCCTCGCTGGCAGAGTATGAATCCCCACAGGTGTACCGCTCCGTGACGTGGATCCCGTCCCGTCCCCGACTAACGTGCCTCTCGTAATGACCGCCAGGCCGGGGGAACGCCCCCCTCCCCTGACGTCAACTGGTGCGAGAGCCACAGCGACATCTGCCGCTCGAGACGCTGCGGCTCGGCTGAGAGATCGAGGAGAAGAAACCGGCGATTGCTCCAAGGAAGCTCATGTGGCGGCGGCCGTGTTTGGAGCTGGATCGCTTTTCCTTGCGCTCGGATTTCTCGGCATGGCGGGCGGCTAGGTCTGACCGGACTATAGAGGGTGCTGCGTTTGCCCTGTCTTGTGTTAGTCTTTACTCTTTTGTCCTTTTTGATTTTATTTTCTTCAAAGAACAACAGCAACAGCAGCGGCGACAGCAACAGCAACAGCAACAGCAACAACAGGATGTTTCCCTCTTTATTGTTCTTTGATTGCTCCCTATCCGTCTTCTCACTTGACCCCTTTCCAGTTCGTGCTGTAGACGCGGGGATGCCGCACGGCGGGCTTACAGATATTTCAGCCAAGGCGACGGCTTCTTCGTTATGTGCTTCTCACCAGCCATCCCGAAACGCTTTCCTGAAACTCGTTTTGGGCGACCTGAGGGGGCTTGAGACGCAAGATGCTATCGAGGGGAGCATGCTGGTGGTAGTTTTACGGAGGAATCGCCCGAACGTGTTAAATAGGAATGCTGCGTTCTTATTCAGTGTAGATACGATGAGATGAGAGCGCTGATTCGCAGTCATGCTCTTATATTCCACCTCTTCACCCACGGAGTTGTAGATTAACGGTGCTGCGCGCAGGGCATCAGATACACATCGGAGGATTCGCCCACTCAATCACCCCATCACTCAACCACTGACTCACTCATCTGTATTTCGTACGGGCTTTCGTTGTAGACCGAATAGAGTGTTTGGCACACAATTCCGAATTGTCCCGACATGCTCGACCGCTCACACTGAATGACCCTTCAATCTGCCAAAGTGCCTCCACGCTGAACAACAATCGGGCGATCCCAGCTCAGCCCAATTTCATTCACCCTTGGCCCAGCCCCTAATACCCGAACCTTTGGGATCTCTCCTTCGTTCTCTGAAGCTGCGTCCTAAGCGACAGCTGCGACTCCCCAGCCGGGAGGTTTGCGTCCATGTTTCTATTCCGCCTGGTCTCCGAATCCATGAGCTCGTACTCTCTGTCGCGCCTCTTCTGCTCTGCCCGCTTGCTCCGGGCCTTCCTGTCCTCGTCTCTGCGGCTAGACTCCGTGCTGAGACACGAGCCCATTTCGCTGGTGTTGCGTGGGAGGCAACGAGGTGGTGTAGGTGTATTGTGTTTGTGTTGCTCAGGTTCCGGATGGGATTGTTATTGGGTTGTTCAATCGGGGAAGGCTATTCGTGCGGTAGATATATACTTGGCATGGACTGTCTGTCCTTCATTCTGTTCAGTCCAACTGCTTCATCTTGACGCCGGGACAAGAACCATTCGCAAGCAATGTCACGTTCAGAACAAACACCTCATCCTCGAACAATGCCCGCTTCATTAACAGGCGCCAACACAGCCGCCCACACTCCCCATGTTCAGCTTCATCAAGATGTGAATACCTTTGACGCCCAAAATAGTTTACAACGTGTCTCGTTCACCCTGTCAAAGGACCAACGCCTGTTCCTCCCACAATTTGCATCTCACACTCCAGACGCAAAGACTCAAAGACGCAAAGATGCAAAGATGCACATCACCGATTCGCACACGCCTCACAGCTCCGCCTTGAAATGCCCCTTCTTCGCCTCCTGCTCATTCTTGATGGCCAGCTTCTCCGCATCAGCCCTATCCAGCTCCGCCGTCTGCAGCGAATACAACTCGGCCGGGTTCCCCTGCGAATCGCAGCTCGCAAACTTCCACCACCGCCCGTGCCAGGTCCCAGCCAGGTTCACCAGCCCCCACTTCACCGGCTTCGGCATCGCCGGCCAGTTGGCCCACAGCCCGTCTTCGGCCGTGCGGTCCAGGTTCAGCATGAAGAAGGGGACCACGTCTACGATGCCCGCCTTTGTCACCGTCTTCTTGCCCCAGGATTTGAGCAAGTGCGCCACGTCAGCAGCGTGAAGACTGCCTTCGACGGGAGCTGCGGGGTGGTTCGCCAGGTTGGCGATGGTCGCGACCTCGCTGTGCATGTGGTGCTCAAAGGACTCGCGGAAGGAGTCCATGATTTTCAGCAGGGTCACAGACGACAGGGAGGTGTCCTTGGACAGGCCGGTAAGATAGGACTCGAATGCCTCCAGCCCGGGAAGAAACGACTCTGCATCCCGTTAGTACCCAAGCCACACGTGCGCATGAAGGGAGTTCATCGAGCCGTCGTACCATGCTCTTCCTTGGCCCCCTTCCATATCGTGTCATCTTTGAGGACACTCTCCACCAAGCCGAAGAGGTTATCCTCCTCATCGTCAGAATGCGACTTGACAAACTTCAGCCAAGTGAGAGAATATCCCCGAAAGTCCGCCTTGTCATCGCTGCGCACATGCGGTGCCTGGAGATAGATGGAGTTGAAGCCGCGAATCATGGCATTGTGCACGAGTGCCATGTGCGTCGCTCCAGAAGTGAAGACGTCGGTCTGCACTTCACGTCAGCCTCGGTGTCTCACAGCTTCGTTCCAGTTCCCACCAGGCATCTCATTATGAAGCAGCTACACGTGGCAAATCTCACCTTGTTCGTCAGGTACTGGGGCGTGGAAACGAGCTTCACCGGCCCATCCACCCATTCATATGTCGGCGGCTGATACGGAATCATCCACGGCGAGTGGTTGACGAACAGGCTGGCCAGGTACACTGGCAGCCCGATGAAGATCATGGAGAGCGACGACATGGCGGCGGTGCAACAGGCTGAGCCAGAATAAAACGCAGATGCGGCGACACGGCGACACAGCGGTGCAGTGGCTATTCAGAGAACCAACAGAGCGCACTGCCAAGACGGGAGAGGAGAGAGAACAAGCAGAATGAAGCTGTCTCGGATGCTGTCTTCTCACACGTGGCGAATAATAATCCGCTGCAGGTGATTCGTCGCCGCACCTTCCCGCCGCTAACCTGAGCGCAGGGGTCTCGAAACAGCGACACTGAGATGTGCATACGAAGGACTCGCACCAAAACATACATGATTGCGCAATTCTTCGATCAATGCAGATTTTTTTTAATTATTTATTTTTAATTCTGCGACAGGAGATTTCTGCCAATGCAGAGACAATCTTGATTGAACACGGGCACGCTGCAATGCCGACTATACCCAAGCTTAAACCTAAGCAATCGGCGTCAAGAAGGCTGGTTTGGTGAGTAAGTAGTCCTATTCTTTCTTCAGTATTAAACGAGGAGTTACAAATGGAGATGATGAGGTTTACCTACGTATCAGCGGATATAGAGCAGTTCGGGACGGGTACACTTTGAAGAGCTGGCTGCCACGAAAGGCTCCCTTGCACTCTCGGCCTCCCTCGCAACATGCCTGAACAGGAAAGCAATTGCCAAACATGACCCTATCTCACTGCTAGCAACTCGTCTCTCTCATCATTTGGGGCGTATACTACGAATCAATCTAGTGAGCGGCACAGAAATCCCGACTAGACTCGCGATAGCGTCCTCGCTACACCGGAGGCAACACTAGCATTCAGTATAGTTTATCAAGAGCGTCGCAATCGGTCGTTTCGTAGTCTAGTCTATGCCATATATACAGTAAGATCGAGCCTATTATTATTACCATGACCATACAGAGCGGACCATTTCTCCCAACGCCAAAATTGACTAGCCCAGCTCTTGAGGACCTACTCAGTAGTGCTGTACAAAACTTGGTCACACTACATGTATGCATCCCTCACGCAAATGCTCCCACGAGCGCCATCAAGACGGCGCCGCCCACCACGGCAATATACGCATGTAGGCGCTTCTTCCCCTTGAGAACCTTGTAGCTCTTCTCCGTCAAGAAGTCCTCCGCCAGGAGCTGCACCAGCCCCGCATATAACAACAGGCCGGATGACACAGCATTCATGAAGCCAACCACGAGGAGGCCGCCCATGCTCTGCGGATCGTAGAGCTTGTGCACCACCAGCCCAATCGCCTGGCCCATGGGCGTGGTGAGTCCGTACGCCAGCACCATGAGCCATGGCCTGATCGACTTGCGCGGGAATTGAATGGCGGCGATGCGGCTCCCCAGCGCCAGTCCTTCAAAGGATTGGTGGAAGCTGATGGCCACCAGAAACACCACAAATGCTGGCCCCGTAGCTACCGAGATGGCCATGCCGATAAACACACTGTGGAATAGGATGCCAGCCTCGAGCAGCAGACACTGTAGAAGCTGCCGGTGCTGCTCCTCCGGTGTCTGCGCCTGGGAAGATGTAGACGGGTTGCGCTTGTGGCCACGGCTCTTCAGCGTCGCGTACTGCCCGTTGCGACTATCCTCTGCGCCAACCGGGGCAGGGTCCAGCTCGTCCATGTCAAGGTCCAGATCCGAGTCGCCGTCCTCAAAGTCTTGTCCAGACGATCGACCCTTTGCATGCGACGCCGTCGGCGTCGACGACGGCAAAGGCGCCACACCGGAAACAAGGCCCTCGCTAGCCTCTGCATCTTCGAGCGGAATATCCGACATGTGCTCACTCCTCATCCTCCTGTCCGCCGATCGATCGTCGTGCACATGCCCGCCATCTTCGCTCTCGTCGTCGAAATAGTGCCCGTGCGAATGCGAGTGGCCGGCGCCCCGGGCAGTGAGGTATGACTCAACGCCAACAACGATGATGGCAGAGGTCATGGCCACAAGGCCCGGTAACGGGGTGTACCCCTTGCTGAAAAAGTGCGGAAGGCATGGGTCGGTGAGAGACTCGAACGCAGTCGGAAGCAGGTGGACAAACGCCGTAGCCAGCAAAACGCCCGTACCAACATGCTGGCAGTAGAATATAATCGTCTTTTGTCGCTGTCCCGTCGTGGTCCGTCGTGATATCAGAGGAAACCCGCAAGCTTTACCGCCGAGGGTCCGTCAGTGCATGCATGAAGGGGTGGCAGAATTCGAGAGAGCTGGGCAAGTCACGTACCCAATGTGCTCAGCAACAGTATCAGGAACAACGCAAAGATATGTGCGGGAGTATCGTAGCGCCCCGTCTTCACAGAACCACACTTTGGCTTCTCGCCCTCGTCCTGCCGCCGCTTCAGCTCAGCAAGGAGCACGTTCGACGGAACGGACGCCCAAGAGTCGCCCATGGTGACCCCAGAGCCAACGGTCGGAGGTATCACAGCCCCGAACAGAATAATGCTCTATCCTTTCTCGTCTGCTACGCAGCCGTCATGAATGTCGTGTCTCTCGGATGACCTGGATGGATGAGGGGGAAAACTTACTCATGACGGCTTAGAATAATTGTACCTGCGCAGCTAGTGGTTCATACGTAACCAGCTAATCCACCACTGGTCGAAGTAGCCCGTCAACTGTGGAGGCTGCTGGTGTAGGGGTCTCTCTTCCAATTCAGGAGTGCCATGTCCAGAAGGGCTGCGGGTGGCCAATTAGAGTGCGCGATTCTCGGCACCTGGAGGCTGTGTACGTGTTCTGTCACCCTTGTGGCTGCGCATCGCACCTCTACTAATACGGGCTTGGTCTCGGGACTTCGAGGCCGACGAGTCAAAGGAAGAGTGAGTGGAGGAAAAAGCAATCAAATATGGAATTTTTAAGATTGCAGTCTTGACCAACTGGTCGGATGTCATGTGAGTCAGTAGACCTCTACAGTAGTGGCCCGTTGAATCATGTCAAAGAGACATGTAGGTCTGGAACACCCCTGACAGACAGCATTCCGTACTTGACATGCACATACTTCAACACCTTATTTGCACAAGGCCCTCTTACGCATGACATGTCAGCAGATTCATATTATCATTAACTGCAACCTCAAATCCATAACCTGTACAATGCAGGGACTTCTCCCTTCTCATTTTCACGCTTATCGACCGCCTACCCGGATCACGCCCGCAGCCATCAACTTTTGAATCTTGGACCGTACACCAGGGTTGCGCATGTGCTCCTGTAGAGCCGCCGGGTCTGACTGGGCCTGCTGGAGAATGGACTGCATGACAGGGTCCTGCATGATTGCCATGATCTAGAACGACGTCAGTTGCGAATTCACAGTCTCTCAAAGTATACAATAACATCACTGCACTTACATCTGGGTCGTTGGCGAGCCTCTGGCGAGTCTGCTCCTCCGTCTCGTTATCCCGAGCAGAGTACATGGCAGAGAAGGCCTTCTGCTGCTGCTGATCAATCTCGCGCGCATTGGCACCACTGTGTTGCGCCACATCAACTTCCTGTGCCTCAGCACAAGCGTCTACGCACTCAGAGTACTTGCGCATGCCGAAGTAGGCCTGTGCCTTGCGGATGTAAGCTCGGATAAAGTTAGGGTCCTTCTTGATGGCAAGGCTGCAGTCTTCCAGAGCACTGGGGAACTCAAACAGCTTGATAAAGGCGGCTGCACGGTTGCTGTAGCCTCTCGGATCCTCGGGAGCTCGCTTGACCATCTCGCTGTACGCGGCCACGGCGGCGGGGAAATCGTTCTCCTTGAACTTCTTGTTGCCCTCTTCTCGCGCCTCCTCAGCCTTGGCAGGGTCGATGTATGCCTGCTTAGCAGCCTCGGTCTTGGTGCGCTCAGCGGCACGGAGCTTGTTGAGCACTTCTGGTGTTCGGTGCTCTGTCAGCGACCGGTTGTAGTTCTCAACAGCCTTCTCCCAGTCTCCCTGCTTCTCATGAGCAGTACCAATGCGAGCGTAGCTCTTGGCAATGACCTTGAAGTCGGCGTAGATTATGCGACCTTCGTCAATGGCCTTCTGGCATGACTCGATACACTTCTCGTAGTCACCCTTTTCGAAGTAGGCGGCACCGAGATTGTTGAGGTAGGTAATGTCGTTGAAGATCTCCCAAGCATTGCTGTAGTGCTTGATAGCCTCGTCAAAGTTGCGCTTCTTGTAGTTCTCTGTGCCGAGGGCCTTCTCCTTATCAGCCTCGGCCTTCTTCTGTTTCTTTTCGAGGGCCTCCTCGTCGACCTCCTCAGGTTCAGGCTCGGGCTCGGGTGCCTTCTTGGCCGGCTCGGGCTTATTCGCCGGGGGTGCATCAGTCATCTTCTCGTCTCGTTGTTCACGGGGATCGGTGTCGCGCATCTCCATATCGACACCCATCATAACTCCGAGAACTTGCAACATCCTGGGATCGCTAAAGAGGTCTTGGGAGTTTCCGGGGTTTTTCTGGATCGACTGGAGCTTGGCCATGAAGGCAGGGTCGCCGAGGAAAGCGCTCGTCTTGGGGTTGGCAGCGAGCTTTTGTATCAGGTTGGGGTCGTTGAACATCTGGCCCAATCCACCCATGGGGTCTGCGCCCATACCGCCTGATATGGAGTCGTCGAGTTAGAAACAGATGGTTTGACACGAGGGTCCCCTTCGACGCTGGCATGCTTACCTGCTTCCTGCTGCATGGCCTTTTCGACAGAGGCGAGGCCGCTCTTGAGCTGAGCGTTGTTGCTGTCGAGCTTCAGTCCCTCCTCGTATGCGTCGTTGGCGCCGACCAGGTCACCCTTGCCGTGAAGGGCGGCGCCTTTGCGGCCCCAACCCTTGGCCCAGTCAGGTTTGATTGTGGTGGTCTTTTCGGCATCTTGCAGAGCGCCGTCCCAGTCCTTCTTGGAGGCGTAGGCGGCAGATCGGTTGCTGTAGAGAATGTGGTTTTCGGGCTGGAGGGCAATGGCCTGGGTGAAGTTGTCACTGAAAGCGATGGTCAGTCAACCGTCTACAAGCCAGAACATTCTAAAAGGTCCGCGGGGGGGGTTCTATCGGGAGGCGTACATTGCGGCATCGAAGTTCTTCTCGGCAATGGCCTTGTTGCCCAGAGCTTTGAGCTCGTCTGCGGAAGCCATTTTGGGGGGTCTCGAGGGTGTGGGATCAAAGAAAAGTGTTGGGTGGTATTGGGGTTTGAGGGGGTAAGCACGCTTCGTCACTAGGGAGTGAGAAAGATTGGTCTGATTATTGGATATAAAGTTGAAGATAATGACACAAAGAAGTCGATGCACACAGCCAGGCCTCTTTTTTCAGGCCGTTGGTGGGGAAGGTTGGACGAAAGAGCCTCTTTCCTTCAGTGGCTTCTAGCTGTTTCGACGGCATACGGGCCACTTCCTGCCACTAGAATCTCATTGGCCACAGCTGGTGTGGGGCTCTGTTCTCCGCCTGAGTACCTAGCCTGGCCTGGCATCCAGGTAATTTTAGCTAGGTCGCTCACCCTTCTGGACTGCTAGCGGGGGGGAGAAAACACAGTTGATGGAGCTGCTTGACACCACCGGCCACTCAGTTTCTTACGCTCATCTAGGCTACATGAACAACATATGAATAAATAAAAATTAGTAGTATGGAAATGACCCGAGTCTAATGTTTCATTTTATGATCTCTTTCCGTGAAGCTTCTTGTGAATTTCCAGATTAAAAGCACAGGTAAAGCAAAGTAGCTTGAAAAATAGGCAGTTTTCATCAGCCGTGTTTTGCTCCCCTCTAGGGCGGGACTTCTTCACTGGGCGGCGTCGTGCTCTAGATGACTTTTCTGCTGTGTGCGGATTTTTCTTCTTGCTTGCGGCAGAATTCAAACTTCACCAACATATGCAGCTGAAGAGCAAATTACATGCCACGCCCTCACGTGTCACTTAATTCGCATCTCGTCTCATCATTATAACTGCAAAAATGACCGGCCGGCAGGAGTCCCCATGCCGCATCCTGGTCATGGCTTCTGGCTTCGGCTCAAACTTCCAGGCGCTCATAGACGCCGTCGCTACGGGACGGATCCCAAACAGCCAGATTATCCGTCTCATCACGAATAGAAGAAACGTACACGCAACTGCTCGAGCAGAAAGCGCGGGTATGACCTCCCTCGGAATCGGGTTTAATGCGGTTCTGACTGGACACTAGATATTCCTTGGGATTACTTCAACCTCATCAGCAACGGATTCATATCCAAGGGAGAAAAGGACGATCAGAAAGTCGCTGAAGCTCGTCAGAGATACGACGCTGCGTTGGCCGAGAAGGTGTTATCGGCGAATAAGGAAAAGCCAGAGCTGATTGTCCTCGCTGGATGGATGCACATATTCTCGGGTGCCTTCTTGGAGCCTATGGAAAGGGCAGGAGTGAAACTCATCAATCTCCATCCTGCGTTGCCTGGTAAGTCCCGAGATGTAGTCTCGAAGTTTGTCTGCTCACAGCCTGAATAGGGGAGTTTGATGGAGCCAATGCGATTGAGCGGGCCTTTGAAGAGCTCAAGGCCGGACGATTAACACGCACTGGTATCATGGCCCACTACGTGATCCAAGAGGTAGATAGGGGTGCTCCTATTATGGTTCAAGAGATTGAGTGGAAGGGAGAAGAGCTGGACGAGCTGAAGGAGAAGATACATTCCTTCGAGCATGAGCTGATTGTGAAGGCAACGGCGAAGGTGGTTGGAGAGATACTAGAGGGCAGGGCAAAGCAAGCCTAAATATATCCACACCCTCAACCTGTAAAGGTGTATTCCTGTAGCACTTTTACTTGTAGGGTAAATATACCCTCTCATAACATTGGCATCGTCTAAGATGGTTGTCTGCGGTTATTGCGGAAGGTGTGGGATCTCTGCCTGCCTGTAGGACTGTCATCCGACTCTGATGGATCCCATACAGACGCATTGTCATCATATGCGTTTTTTTTTTTCGAGTTGTTCATTTCTGGGTATATAGGCCGCCAGAGCTCAATCTCGTAACATGTACTACTCATTTGTCTACAAACCCTGAACCCCTCTCGTCTCATCGGATAGATTTATTGGCCCTGCGGTTTACGGTGTTGCAAATATTGCTGGGCGACGACGCTGTGTGAGCCTTCTTACGGTGCTTCCTCTTATCTCTATATATCTGTGTTCATGATGGTTATAGAAATTTCTCCTTTAGATACATGGAAGTGAGTTGAAAGGTTTCTTGGCAGTGTCCTTGCCTTGGTGAAGGTAGTTGCTACTGCCGTGATTCTAGGATCATGGGTGCGGATGTTTGTCCAACCAGCATGAAGCCGGCCTTGTCGCGAAGGAGTCGCTTCACCGCCGGGATTTCTAGCGAAGCATTATCAACAAGTATGGAGGTGCGGTGGGCTCAGAATCTCAAGTTGGTCTTGGTCAGAAGGAATTGGGTTAATTATTGACATTGTTCTCACCTACAGACACTGCCATCAAAGCACATAACGGAGCAGAGTTTACGACAATACCACCTCTCGCCACGGCAATGAGAGGATCGCTATTTACAGAACAGAAGCCATCAATAGTGACGAGCTCCAGCACGCCTTCATCATCCACGGAAAGCTGCGTAACGGGGCCATTACTGGAAGATTATGGATAATAATATCAAGACTGCCAAAGAAGATGAAGTAATCGGAGCAGGCCGAGGTGGAATAGTGGTCGCACCACAGTTTCGAAAAGTACCACTCGAGCCAATGCTCTGCGGCTATGTCGCACGGTGAGGCTTGAATACCTGGTAGTCAAGTGAAGATACAACGTATCCAGAAGCATTAAGCAGAACGCTTTCAACGCGATAGACAGTCTGGTGGATGCATTTTCCAGTGCGAAAGCCTCCTCAATTGAAGCACATCAGTGGTTGGCCATGACGGCAGAATTCGACTTCAACTTGCCGGCGTTACCTCACCGTTGCGTCGGGACTAGCATCGTATGTAGGTGTTCGATATATCCACGCGACCCAACATTATGAGTGTACTTCACCGAGGATCAACAAACGCTCGAAGGTTAGAATGGCCTGACCACAAAGAAATCTGCAAATATTACAATACCTGGCGTGGTGGGTTTCGGGACTACCCCATCAACAACAATCCAAGCACACCCAAACACGCCCAAACACTGCCTCAAGAAATAAATCTCAAGGAACGTCATCTCGTTGTTGGATACCAAGACAAGAATGACGAAAGGATACCAAAGTACATGGCCAGGCTGTAGGGTGGTAACGATAGGCGAAGCCAAAATATCTTTGGGTATCGATACATTCACATCATGGCGAGGACTAACGAGGGGCTGGACGGTTTCCTAGCACCGTCCACTCAGATACACTGGTTGGGTGACGTCTCCAGCATCTCAGTGGCTCCGGCCTCTCAGTCGTCAGGGACGCATCGCCCAACGCCTCTACCACGTTGCAGAGCGAGGCTGGTCGGTCGGCGTTATCTAGCGATGGTGAGGCCGAGAAGGGGGCCGAATTGGGAACATGGTGCAACTCTCCCATGCTAAACTTTCTGTCTGTAGATTGTTGCTCGGCTCATGGCCAAGACGGTGTTAGTGAAGGGGTCGATGATGATTGGAAGAAATCGAGAGGGGAGAGGGGGAAGCTGCCTCGGTTAACATGGCAGGCAGCGCCTAGATACGCACGGCAGCCGACCCGCTAATTACCAAATGCAGCCAGCCAAAATACAGCGACTGGACAGCCCTGTAATTAGCTGGTACTACTCCGTAACTCCGTCTCGGTGGTTCTGGGCTGGGTCATTCCCAGCATGGAGAACCGGGCATGGGAATGTGTATTCCTCCGTCCAGAGCCCAGAGCCCAGTGCCCAGAGCCCAGAGTCTCAATACGCCCGTAATGGTGGAGCTGGGCCCAGTCAATGCGCCGAGATTGTCTAGCGGGAAACACCCGACGCTCCCTACATCTGAGCAGCGAACTGCCGTATCGTTAGCGGTTAGATAGGCCGGTTATTACATGGGCTCTTTAGCTGCAACCAGGTTGCTCATCATCAGCGACGCTTTGCATCTGCATGTGTGGCCGGTAGGCAGATATCATACGTACGTTTCACTCGTCATGTTCCATCGTCCCCCCGTGCCACCGCCGTATTTAGTCCTCAGGTCCCCCTCGTTGAGTCCATCCTCTCGCCCTTCGCCCGTATCCCCCGAGGCCCTCCAGACACACTGCTGAAGACGAATGAGGCGGACAAGATGCCTTCTGCTACCGCCTCCACGCCGGGCGATGCCCCGGTAGAAGATCGAGACATTCTCATCATTGGCGCCGGCCTCTCTGGCATCAACACTGCCCATCTCTTCAAGGAGAAGCTCCCCCATCGATCCGTTGAGATCCTCGAGTCTCGCGACGTCATCGGCGGCACTTGGAGCTTCTTCAAGTACCCTGGTTTCCGCAGCGATTCCTACATCACCACGTTTGGCCTCAAGTGGTTCCCCTACAGGAACTATGACACCAAGATCATCTCGGCTCCGAGCATCGTCAAGTACCTCCAGGATGCCGCTGAGGTAGATGGCACGACAGAAAAGATTCGCTTCCGACACAAGGTCGAGGGACTCACTTGGAAGAGCGATGAACAGAAGTGGACGCTCGACGTCGATGCTGATGGCACACGAAAGGTGTTCAAGGCCAACTTCATCGTGGCCTGCACTGGCTACTACTCCTATGAGAAGGCCATGGAGACCACCATTCCTGGCATCGACAGGTTCTCCGGGAAAGTCGTGCACCCGCAATGGTGGCCGCAGGATCTCGATTACTCGGGGAAGCGTGTTGTCATCGTCGGTTCTGGCGCCACCGCCGTGACAATTCTCCCCGTGCTGGCAAAAGACGCCAGCCATGTCACCATGCTTCAGCGAAGCCCTTCCTTTGTCATATCCCAGCCGACCAAGGATGCAGTCGATAGTTTGCTGCGAATGCTTCTTCCGGAGAGCTGGGCGCATACTCTAACCTGGTACAAGGACACGGTTCTCGAGTCCATCGTGACCCAGGTTGCCGTCAGGTGTCCTTCGTTTGCGAGGTGGTTCATCACCAGGGAGATCAAGAGCAGTCTGCCGGCAGGTATTGACGCCGACGTCCACTTCAATCCGAGGTATCAACCCTTTGAACAGCGACTGGGCATCTGCCCCGACGGTGATTTCTTCAACGCCCTTCACCAAGACAACACCGAGGTTGTTACCGACGTCATCGAGACGGTGACTCCAGGCGGCATCCAGCTCCAATCCGGCCGTGAGTTGCCGGCAGACATCATCGTCACCGCGACGGGCCTTTACTTCCAAACCCTTGGCGGTCTGAAGCCCGTTTGCGATGGCGAGACCATCCTGGCCGGTAGCAAGTATACATGGCGCGGATGCATGCTAGAGTCGCTGCCCAACATGGGCTTCGTCATGGGCTATGTCACACAATCTTGGACCCCCGGCGCGGATGCCATGGCGAGGATGCTCATCCGAGTGATTACGGAATTGGAGAGGAAGGGAGAAGCCAAGGTGGTGCCTGTGATTGAGCGGACAGAGGACATGCCATGCAAGATGGCGGTCAATGCGAGCAGCAATTACTTCGTCAAGGCAGCCGACCGGGTCCCGAAGGTGACGGGCCAGGCTCCGTGGTTAGGACGAGACAATCTGTTTGTGGACGTCCGGCAGAACTTGTTCGGTAGCCTGGAGGACGGGCTGGAATATAGTGGAGGGCCGGGCGGAGATAAGAAGACGAATTGATCATGGTAATAGGGCAAAGGGGTGTCGTGATATTTTTAATGCATGGTTGAACTGTATATTCTCGCAACGTTGAAATAGGCAACTGGAACGCGCCCAACAGGCCATGTTCTAGCGCTGACGTGCTTACATAGTATGGTAGGTACTACTTCGTAGCAACTAGAAATGTCGGCCATTCGGGATCTCACCAAGTCTTATAGCTGTCCACATGTTTGGCGTAGGACTAAAACACGTTTGTTGTCTATCAAGGTTACCCATCTGACGGCTGATTAACCACGGGTGTACCCGCTTGGCTATCACGCGGATCCTACGGAACATGAAACACCTCTCACTTAGTGAGCGCCTTAGTCGACGAACTACGACGCCTCCCTGGTCGTAGCATTGCTGTCTTGGTGCGGTTGTAATGCGATGCAGGACAAAGAGCAATCTTGGCCAACCCGACAGAGTCCGCACGCGCATCAGGACCGGGGCCTATATTGATTGACTTCTGTGGCACGTTTGACATGCAGCGCGGCGCAACCATTGTTCTGCATCGACTACTTCGGACATGTCTGAAGTAAGCCTGGAGTTTGGAAACCCGGAAAAAAGAAAAAAAGAAAAAAAGAAAAAGAAAAGAAACAAAAAAACCTATTTACATCGCAAATGCTCCGCCTGTTGGCGCTGGCACCACTCCTAGCCCCGCTGACCTCTCAGCCATCCCCATCAACAAGCATCACCTCCACACTACCCATACTGACGTTTCTGACGCTGCGCAACCCGGAAAGTATATGCATGGTATCGTCTACGGCATATACCAGGTCCTCCGGTTGCGGCGTGGACCATGGGACGGCAAATCGCCGGAGCGTTGAGCGGGCGGTATCACGACTGGCTCGCGGATGCAGCTGATATATACGGTAGGCTATTGTTGAAAATCCTCTCCAAGTTCTGGGATGTACGATTTCATTATCACCTTGACAAGGCGATACTGTACGGAATCTGGCGTCAAGCCCCCCTCGTTCGCATAGGAGCAAACCAACTTGTCACCTCCGACCCAGCACTCCTGCGAAGAATGTCCGCTGTCCGCAGCAGATACGCCGAGGCCCTATTCTACGAGAGTGGAAGAATCGTGCTGGGCGTCGACAACATTGTGTCCATGAGGGACGAGGACGGACATAAAGCCATGAGGGTAAGATGATGCCCTCTCTCCCAGTCATGAACCTTGTTTCTGTTCTCCCTTGTTTGGGCTGTCTGGTTCACCAGTGGCCGTTACGTTTAGTTCTCCCAAGGGAGGGTGATCGAATAGCTTTCGGTAAACACGTGGGGTCAGTGCCGAAAAGCTTTTGCTGTATTTCCGTGAGAGGGCCATTGACCAGACGGAAGACTCGCTCGAGAATTCGTCCGTAGGCTAGATCCAGACACGCTGCCAGTCAAGGATATGATGCAGGCGCATATCAACAATGGCATGACTGAAGGACAGCTTATTCAACAGGTCTTTATTTCCATGTGAGTTCGGGGACGGCAAATATGCCCGCTTGGGCAAGCCCATTGCGCTCATGGAGGTGCACAAGGCGGTTTTCGAAGTATTTCTCTTGTTCCATATTTCAAAAGATGATCGTCAGGCTAATGCTGGCTTTGCTTCAAGCTCATGAGGCGACATGACTTCTCCGTTATAAACTCTGAGCGGCCTATTAGAATAACATCGTCCGTCTTTTTATTCGCTTCTGATTTCTGGGTAAAGATAACACGAGGGACAGAGTTGTGTGAGCGCGATATGCTTGAACGGCGCGCAAGAGCTAGCGTTGCTTCAATTTAGCCTCCTTGGCGGACAACCGGAAAACGGCCAACTAGCGTAGATGTCGTAGGTCGACAAGTGTGAAGACAATATTGAAAGTAGCAGGCTTTCACCTCATCCCTGTAACGGTACACTTTGGAGGGCATTACCCTGGAGCGTCAACATGACTGTCGGCGACGTTGCATCATCTCGATAATCATACAACAGTCATCTTATATGACTTCCTCGTGTTGCATAGCTCTTATTGGCGTCGCTCCCAAACTTTCCAACCCACGCTCCGTAGCCAATTCAGCAATGGGCCCTGATGCATTGATCATACCGTCCCCCACAGCTTGTCCCATGGCTTCCTGGTATTTCTTTCCTGTCTCGTTCAGTAACGCCTGTACCTCGCTTTCCCTTTTGAGAATGTCATCCTTCTCGGCCTTCAACTGATCCAATTTGGCTTGTTTCGCTTTGAGTTCATCACCCATACCCTTAAGCGTTACCTGCAATCGACCTAGGCACTCGGACAAATCTGGCAATGGTGTGATCTTTGGGGGTACTTGAAGAAGCTGCTCGGTGGCGTCTTTACGTGGCTTCTGCAGGCCATCCATACCTGCGCGTGTCTGCGCAGATTCGTACGCAATACGGCGCTCAGCGTCGCTGTCTGAAGACGAGTCTGACGTGTGGCCTTCTGCCGCGGTAATAAGCTCGGCCATCTGCTGTCGCTCACGTTTGCGACGCTCCTTTTCTGCACGTCTACCAAGAGAGAGTCCTCCATCATCAACGTAATCGTCGAATCCTTCTCCTAGTTCTTCATCTTCCGCTATTAACCTCGTCTCATCCTTCTTCTTTTTCCGTCCATACGGATCATCGTCATCATCCACAGAGAGAAATGTCTCCTCTTGGGCTAGTCGAACTCGGCGCTCCTTCTTCTCCCGAATCTCGGCCTCCGAGAGGATATAAGGCGCTGATGGCCGAGATGTCACCTCGGGTAAATCAACGATAAGAGCACCCTCAAGCTCCGACTCATCAATGTCCATCTCGTCCCCAAGATCGACGTGTATCGTGGAGAGGTCGCGTGGGGTATTCGGTGTCGATGACTGTAGTTCGTTCAAATATTCCTTGCTGTATTTGGGTCGGTCTTCGTCATCTTGAAATGGTCGAACGGGCAGCCCTCTCGTCGGTGCGCTTCGTTTAGCGGCGCTATTCTCGACAGCACGCTGTCCCAATCCCACCTTCTTCGGTGTGGACACTTCGGCATCACCACCCCCAGTATCTCCAGTATCTCCTCCAAAAGAGAGCTTTGACTTTGTAGGACGCTTCTTCTGTTTTAATGAGCCAGATCGGCTCACATTAGGTCGGACTACGACTGGTCCATCATCTTCCTCCTCAGTTGCCTTAGAGGTATCATCCCCACCACTTAGGCCAGCATCGTCTCCCGGGTTGAAGCTCTTTCGCAGCCCAGATTGTCGAAAAGGCTTTCGTCCTGATTTTGAGCCAAACAATGGTTTTGCAGGTTCTGTCCAGTGCCAAGGTTAGCCTGGACTCATCAGCAAATGTCAGAAGCTCTGGAAGGGGACCCACCTTCTAAGTTGCCTCCACCGCCCGCAGCAGGGGATGTTTGGGCATCGTCTGCTTCATCATCCGCGACGTTGATTACGCGCGCCTTACGCCTCGCTCCAAATGAGCTCATCTTATTCTACACGGTATGAGGTACGTAGAAGTGAGCTTGAGGTTGAAAGCTAGCGCTGGATGATGGGACATTTCAAGGCCTTATCTTATCTCCACGTGACACAAATTTTGGGGGTGACAAGCTATGGTAGCCTCGCTGAATTGTGATGCCTTCACACCTCCAAGGCTGGCCAACGACTTAAATTAATTACTGTTCAAGATGCCGCCCGCCCAACCCGAGCTCAAGAAGGTACGTGGAATGGCTTTTTACCTTTTCAACGAAGCTGCGCCCGCAAATAACCAGAGCTTTCAACGTGCAAGCGACTGAACACGAGCTGACAGTTTTGCCCAGTACCTCGACAAGAGACTTTTCGTTCAGTTGAACGGCAGTCGCAAAGTTCTTGGAGTTTTGCGCGGATACGATGTAAGCTCTGCAATTGCACACAAAATATCTGGGTAGGGTATTGACGCGCATAGGTCTACCTAAACATCGTTCTAGATGAGGCGGTGGAGGAGAAGGACAACGGAGAGAAAGTCAGACTTGGCATGGTGGTATGTGGCTTCTTACATCCCTTGTCCCTTAACTATGGCAATTCCATGTGTGTGTGTGTGTGTGTGCTAATAGATATGCGCAGGTCATCCGCGGAAACTCAGTGGTAATGCTGGAAGCCTTGGAGAAAATTGGCGGCGACGACCGACAACGGCAACAACAGCACCACTGATACGACTACTCTTGCTCATGAAGTTTGAACAATGAATTTTGGGTTGGGCGTTTACGGAAGAAAAGGGGACGCGGAACTCTCTTTGGTATTTTGTCCTGGACGCCATCTTTTGCTAGATATCAGGAAGAACAAAATCAAATAGGCATTTCAAAGACTTGTGCTTGCTTTCTGTGTCGGTCTCTTTTAGGGAGTCCACTCTTTCTCGTCGTACCAGTCCATTAGTTTTCCCCCATACGCCCTCTGCCAGCCCTTGATGCCGCCGGTCATGATGTAGGCTTTGGTCTCCTTATCGCCTACTTGGTCGAGGTAGTCCTGCATCCAGTTGGCGGATCGAGGCCCGCGCCCATTTGAGCTCCCTGATGGACGTCTCTTATGAGTACGCCCCTAATTACATCAGGACGGATACAGTATTGACTCACCACAGTAAAAGATTATCTTCTTCACGCCAGCTTGCTTACAAAGCCTATACACCACCGGCCTGGTAGGATAAAACGTCTGCGAAGGAAGGTTGATCGACGTAGCTACAGTGCCTCCTCTCCAGTCTGTCTGACGCACATCAACAAGCAGAAAATCTTTAGGACTTTCCGAGCCCTCTGCTAGTGCATCATCCAAGAAGCGCTTCACTTCTGTTGCCTCGATTCGTTCGGCCGATGCCTGCGGCTTTGGAAACGCTTCCCACCATGGCGGGGTCTCGATGCTCTGCGGGGCAGGGTCTGCCGATGCCATATCTGTCGTATTTGACAGTGAGGCTATTCACTTGGTCGTTTTTCTCCTTGAGATACAGTATTGAGCCTGATGGAATCAATATTCGGGTATTTCGGTAGTCTCGTGTTGTTGCGTGTCACGAGTAGAAATTAAGTCATTTTCAACGGCAGTGCGGATACAGTAGTTAACCAAGTAACCCCGCCCAGAATGACCACCGTATTAAGAATCCTGAGGACCGAGATGTCGAATCTTCTTCATACAAATGCGCAACTTTTTTTTTTCTTTTTACAATGATGATTGCTTAAACTCAGAACGGGTCTGATATGTTTCTCAGTGGAAGGGATCCTTCGTTGGATTTACATTCTTGCGTTCTAAAATTGTGGCACGGGAAATGTTGACGAGACAACATATGTAAACCCGTCGTCAGCTTTCACGAATCGTGTCGTACCCAAGGCCCGCGCGTAAGACACATTAATAAAAAGGTATTTCATCACACGGCCAAGCCCTTCTCTGGTAGTAAGTTTCTAGAGAGTCCCGTTCAGTAATTCAAGACCAACCAATATCAAAGCTTCTCAAATGAGCCAATGGGAACTAAATGTACACGCCATGTAAACCAACTCTCTATCATACATGGGTAAGAAAATAACGCCTCGTCATCATATCATTTCGTGTACCAGCCGCTGGACCTCTTTATTATTGCTCCATCGTGCCCATTGAGTTCATGATTACCGCGCCCCAATCCAGATATCCATCGAACCATATGGTAGGATCGACCCCAGCTAAAAGGTCGCTTGTCCACGGCGTGCTCCCCTGAAAATTATTCGCACCCATCATCTGGCCTATGTTACCATTGAGTGCATTGACAGACCCGTCAAATCCGGGGGCAGCATTAGGTTGTGGATATGTATTGTTGCCCCCCTTCCACTCCGTCATATTACTATCTTCATCTGACCTGCTCTCTAAGCTGAGAGCTTGCGCGCCTGCAGACACAAGCTCCGCCCACCGTTCCAATTTGGCGCGTGTGACGCGAATCTTAAACGCCGTCATGGTCCAGACATTGTTGTCTAGCTTCCCAGACTCAGTGGATGCTATTTGGAAGGTAGCATTTGCTTGCTCGAAGCGTGTTCCAATGGCTTTGAGGATTTCGGGAATATCGACTGTTAGTCCTGGCTGTGTTGCCAACTGCTCTCGTAGGGACGCTACTGCGGCGGGCAGGTTTGGGTCTATATCATCACTGGAGATGCAATGGTTTCTTCCGTCGGGGCTTGCGAGAGTTCCTTCCGGTATAGACTCATTGGCAAATGACTCCTGGTGGATGTCGACTGCGGAATCCTGGGCTGGCATCTTTTCGCCTTTGTACATAGTCTTTGGTGTGGCAAATCTAGCCCATCGCCCTAGTATGGTAAGGGCGTATACGAGATGAGCAGCTATCGGGGTCGTCTGGTAGTAATACATGGTAACGGGCACGGAAAGCCAATTATCAAACCAGGCTGTGAGTGCTGAACTTGTCTGGTAGATTTTATCGAGGTGAGTGGCCGACCCGACAGACTTCGATGTCAGGGATTCGGATATCGAAGTGATGAACGCGGTGTCAGCGAGGGGTGGTTCATATAGTCGGAGTGTAGCGCTAGTCAAGTAAACCTGGATGATTTCTGCCGAAACAAGGTTAGCTACAGTACGGCAATTTCTACTGGGAAAAACAGACTGTCTTCTTGTAGCTTTGGCGACAAATTGTTGCGAAGCCGGTTGATTTCACTTTGAAAGGCTGATACATATGCCGAGGTAGGCGCCTTGGGGAACCCAGGGATTTCTTCTGCCGCCTTGTCTTTAGAGTTGAGTTCGGCGATTCGCTCAGTCAAGTGTTGTATTCGAATGAGAAATACCAGTGTGGCATCTGTCTCATACTGCATATCCGCCTCGAGGTCTTTTACGCATTGTTGTATGTAGCTTGTATACTTCATAGGTTCAATCTTGTAGAAAAGATGATACATGCTACAGTTTTGTTAGCATACGCAGGGTCTCTTGTAATTAGGACACGCCTCAAGCTTACGAGGATGATAGGAACCAGACTCCTAGAAGAGCCCGTCTCTCTTCGTTTGTCCGAACCGTTGGCTCGGTTGGTTTCGCAACCATCAGATGTACCCGTTCCGGCGTGACAGGAATGCGATGTAAACCCAGCTCGCCAACCAACGTAACAGCCAATGCTAAAAGGATGTTCAATTGTGTGTGCATGAGACAGTGATATTGATACCATCCAACCATAAGAATAATGCCTTGCAACAGATCAAGCGATTTCTCTGACTGAATGAGCAGGTGATCTCCGAGGTGCCGCATGAGATAGTACATTTGGGCTCGCATAGACCTAAGACTTCTAAACGAGGTTACCATTCGAATGGATGACATGACGAACGGTCTCGTTGACTGTAGTTGCGCCGCTGTGACGTGCGGAGGAATAATGACGAAAGGGTAGAAGCACTGTAGTTCTGTCCGATAAATATCCAGTGAGACATCGTCAGTCTCTGGCGGTGGAGGTGCATCACCGGTTTCTGGTCGGCAAACACAGGCGCTGGGGGCATAAGCGTTGTATGTCTCCGGGATCGCCCAAACATTTGAATGAGGTTTCGCTGATGAAGACACGCTGGCTGATGGCGTGGGTTCCGTCGGTGGAGTTGGCTCACTTTCTGTGGAGTCATACGTGCCATCCCGAGTCGACTGAGAGTTGGGAAGTTCTCCTGATGCTTGGAGAAGGCTGACCAAGCCATTGAGTCTCTCCTCGATCTGTGCAGTTCTTCTGTTCGTATGCATTAGTCAAAATCCAAGTAGGTTTAGTCGAGTAGAGAAAACGCAGATGTCAACCAGCATATCCGTGTCTCTGATTTACCCCCGGTCTTTGCGATCCCGGTTACGGGCTGTGGATGACTGAGTGCGACCCTGTTCAGTATCGAGATCTCACTCACGATGGTTTTGCTTGCCTCTTCTTCCGGGGTCGATGAATTTGCGAAGTACAGTCCTTGAGCAGTCTTTCGCATCTACGTCACCAATATTCCTCATTAGCAGCCGTCTTCCCTAGCTCTTCCACAAGCAATGACGAGATAAAACAAGGCTCACCTGTCGCATTTCGCCTCCGGATCTTCATTAGACCGGATGCATTTCGCTTTGGCGTTCGAACACGCAGCACAAGCAGCACCCCATTTGGCAGTCGGCACCTTGGGCCGCTCAGATTTCCTCACCTTGTCCTCACCTACGACGTCCATGGAATACCAGTGCAGCAACCCTGGCCAGTTGCCACTCGTTGACGGGGAATATAATCGCACTCAACACAGAGTGACAGGAACGCAAATTGTGAACAAGTCCGACGGGGCTTTTTCTTCTCTGTGGTGATGCTTACACCTCGCTTACTCTTGATGGCTTTAATGGGAAGTTGTTGGAAGATAGTTTGGGCCTCTCAGTCGACGAGCAGGGTTCACGGCATTTTGCAAAACTCCGTTCCATCGTCAGAGTGGGGCGCGTCTGTTTCTTTCGCCTGTCTCATTGGCTGGTATGCAAGAACAAGATCGAATCACATTGATCAAGCCAACAATGGTGACGACGCCTGTAGGACAGTAGTGTCGAGTATAGTTATGCTCCGCTAGTCTCAATTGGAAAGCATGTGCATGTAAAAAGTACCAGGTACTCAATACTTCCTAACACCACCATACGTGCTATCAAGAACGTGCTAGTTTAACCGTTACACTGTCAAGAGATAACGCTTTTAGATTGCAGAACATCAATAGTAGAGGCAATGATACCTAAACTCCAACAGCTGAGTTAGCCATGTGCAGACGGGACTAAGAAGATGAGTCCTATGTGAAACGACTTGCGATCTCAGCCAGAATGGCGAGAAGCTGCATGATATGTACGAACACTTGCGCTCTATTGAATACTAACTGAATTAACGATCTCTTTACCTACAGCCCCTTCGCCATCGGTACATAATGGTACACTCCCATCATTGGGAGGTTATCTGGATAAATTTCCCAACCTCCTGTCTGTTTTTATCCCTCTCAGTTTACTCATCCGCCTCTCTCATAACATTGCTCCCGCCAAGGCACTCTGCAGGGCTTTACTTTGTTCGTGAAACGCCTGCACCAATGACTCCTGGCAGTTTCTCTTCACCCACACTGTACAGCAAAGAGATAGCCATCGATACAACGCCAACCATGACGATGGTGAAGCCTGCAAAGAGCCAGAAAGGAACACTCACGTCCTGCTTCGCGCATGTGGCCCCACCCCAGTGCTGAACACTGCCCGAATCAAGCTTCGTACTCAAACAAGTGCAAGTCCAGCACTTATCTCCGCCCTTATTCTTACCGCTGTCGTCCTCATCCTCGTCGGAATTAGGTGCATACTTGTTATAGCAGAGTCCATGATGGGAACAGTTCCCAGTTGCGGCAATGCAACTATCTTGGGAATCATAGCAGGATTGAATCGTTTTGACAGAAGCTAAGGAAGCCCCCTTCTTAGCTGACGATGTTGGTGTCGCCGGCTTGTCAGACTTATCAAAGGCAGAGATGACCTGCTCTGCTTCTTGGCGGCGGCGGAGTTCCTTTGTTTTGTCGGACCAGCTCTTCTGCTTGGAGCCATTTTGAGATTCGGGGAGCAGAACGATCGTAGTCTCCATCTCGTGGGATTTGGAAAGCTTTTGCAGTCGCGACGCTGCGTTGATAAGACTTTTGATAACATCGGGGTTCTGGCAATCTGTTAACTCCAGCCTCGTAGCTAAACGTACTCTCCCAACACATACCTTCTTCACATTATACTTAGCAACAGTTGACTTTCCACTCCAGCACTCCTCCTCTAGTGGATTCGCAACTTGGTCAATAGTGCATTGATGCTGATTCGTCACTCCTGCGTTGTAGAAGTCGAGCTCGAGTAGGTCATTGTGGGCGCTTGTAGGAGGTGGGTCCTGGATTGCGAACGCCGGTGTCATCTTCAGAGCTTTCCCAACTTCCTTTAACTGCTTTGGAGTCATATCCTCCAACATCACAACCAGCTGGCTAGGCTCACCCGCCTTCCTCTCAACCCCCGATGCGAACAATGGTTGGACAGTCTTTCCGAACTTGGTCAGCGCTTCGATTGCCTCCTCTAATTTGGTGCCCTCCGGAAGATCGCTGAGTGAAGGGCCATTTTGAGGGGAAGCTAGACGCTGAAGGAGGACCAGACGGGCGAGAGTGGGCGATAGGGATGAGGTCGAGGTTGATTGTTGTGATGTAATCTGGTACACGTTGGCCACTTGCGAAGCTGCTGCCACACCACCAACCAGGGCTGCAATCAGCCCAGATGTGAGCTTCATGATTCTTGTTGATTTCTAGAGCCGTCAAAAGTTACAGGCAGATGGAGTAGCGATGAATCGTCTCCAGCCTTTACTAGTCGAAGCTCTCCAGGGATGTTTGAGAGTGGTGCAGGTGGGTGCATTGCGCGTGTCGGAACCGCGGCGCCAAAATACTCCGATGCGCTTGCCGCCACCACCAAGACCAGTCAGCAGCCATCCGCCCGCCGCCATTGACCAGCACCATTCTAACCAGTTACTTGTCATTCAGCAACATGCATTTTCCTTTCTAATGAATATTTTTTTTCCGTGTCGATAGCTGGAACTTTAGCTGCGGCAAACGAGACCCGCCAGGTGGCAAACAGCCGGGATGCTGCGTCGTTTAGCATTGCCTCCGCGCACGACTTCTGTCTTCGCGACCGCTCGTCGCTTACCCAAACACCAGCTCGCCTCCATCAAACGCCAAATCTCCTTTCTACCATGGAGAAAGCAGCCAGTTTCAGAGGGCCTTCCTGTCTTTTTTCCTAAAGTTGCAGCTCAGCCTCGCGCCAAACCCTTTCGGCGGCGAGCAGGGTACGTGGACGGCGGCACAAGCCAGGTAGCTTTTTTTTTTTTTTTTTTAGATAAGCTAATTTGGAATAGACGGGTGGTCTTTACAAGTCTCGTCATGTATATGTGCTGGCAAATATTTGCCACGGTCGTTTTCGATCCCCTACTCGACTGGGCTGATGCTGAATATGAGGCGTTATCGGAAAAGGAAAAGGATGAAATGGACGAACTGACCGACGAGGACGAACCGATACTATTCTTGCCATTCCCTTTCACAACGAAGGAGGTGAAGCAGCCGCCATACAAGGGAACAGATCCAGAATGGGAAATGTTCTTGACGGTGAACAAGGACAAGAAGCTTCAAAATGACATCAAGCGTATGTACCTGATATGAGCATCAAAGGGCTCTCCCGTGCTAACTGCATTACTCCAGTTGGCCTTGCGGAAGTTATACGGCGAGGGGTCGAATCAAACCCGGCCTACGTTATGCTACTGGGTGGGAAAGACGTCAAAGTCCAGAAACTGTGGCTTGACATCATATACCCTCCCGTTCCACCTCCCAAGCACTATGTCTCAGGGTAATTAAGCCCAATCGTTGCGCAAGTCTACTGAGCTAACATGAAAGCAGCATTATAATCGACGACGACGGGTTATTTTGGGGAGACCGGCCAATAGACTCTACGGCTGTCAGTAACTTGGATCTAGCCATCTATCCAACAGCCGTGGCGTGGACGGCTTGGACGTTTGTTAGCGTTCTACTTGGTCTGACTGCACAAGATATTGGGAAAGCTCTGGGCTTTGGAGGACCCTCGCCTTCGGAAACGTCATGGCAATCTGTCACCATGGATAGGATCGAGCAAGGAGGAATGGGGTACTCCGTCAAGCCGTCCCAGGTGCCCGGCGTACAAGGACGGCCTTCACTAAATCTCCCGGGTTTACAGAATGATATCTTTGGGCTTCCTAGCCCTGATAGCCAAACGCACCCCCGCATCCAGGCTGCCCTGAAAGCTGCGACAATTACATTTGCCAAAAACTGGCATCCTGCAAAGCCGCCTCCGAATCGAGGATGTATCAGAGTTGATGGGTTGGTGGAACTACAGGGCAAATCGGCAATCATGGCTGTGTATGTCTTGGGATGGTATGATCCCAAGGAACGCAAATACACAAGTATCGAAACAGGTCTAAAGCACTTAATACAGCTAAAGCAGAAACCTGCGGTGGGCTGAGATGGATGGAGGAAATTATTGGGGATCTCGCCTCAGGCTCGATCAAACGATATGGGCGAAAAGGTATCACTGAGTGAGTGTATTAATGGCATAGACTAGGCGCTTAGGACACAGGAGGGTTATTTTGACGATACCATAGATCTTTAAGCGTTTTTCATATACACGAACAAGTAGGGAACTTTATTAACTTGTCACGAAGTGAACTTGATTTTGTTCCGAGTAAAACAGCACGAGAGCCCCTCTCGCAGCCCCAAAACATTCAGAGTAATTTTCAACTTTCAAATTCAACATAGAAGCAACGGTTGCGTCTACACATCGTATTTCATCCCATTTTACGCAAGTTCCCTTTCGCCCCCTCCGTATCCCGCGGCCAAGTATAGTAGCCAAGCCTACTCAATCTGCATATCCGGTAACATTTTGCCCAGGCCAAGACCAAATGAAGAAGGAAAGCTAATCTGACATAAAATGAGAAATGCAACTCCTAGACACAAGAGATATAACCGTCGAAATTATGACATGTGAAACACAATGTCTTAAAAAAACAGTAAAAAGAAGTCGTTCTTGTTAATAGTCCTCGTTGGGTGGGTCCCCAACGGCCTCAACCTTTCATAACATTCGCGTACACCGTAAACACCTCGAGCTCAACCTCTTGTCCGCCCGGTTCTCTTTCACTGCGTGGTATAGCAGCGATAAGATGCGTCTCAATGACATTGAGTCCCGGGTGAAGAATCACCTCAAAAGGGCGGTCTTGCTGCACCTGATACGGGATAGTCTGGGGGAAAGGCTTGAGAGGCTGCTTGTTCAACAAGGCCCAGAGGCTGTATTGACGTTCGTGGAGGAAGCTGGGGAGCCGTGGCACAATGAAGACGCGGTTGTGGGTGGCGGGGAGATGGACTGTGGCAGACTGTTGGGTTTCGTTGGGGTGCGGTTGGACAGTTAGTAGTACCGGCTGCTCGACGTGGAGTGAGGGGTGTGCTTGGATGCGTAACAGGGAAATGAGGGCATCATCGCTGGCTAGAGGTCAAGTTAGCATCAAAGTACAGGCCTAGTAGAGAATGAAGGGTAACGGTTCGTACATTTTCCCTTGAGTCGAAGTGGTCTAGGCTGAAGAGGAGTGAGCGCAGGTGCGGGAATATGCTGCTGTGGATGAGACAGCATAGCAGGAATTGGTGGCCGCCCAGTTCCGGGTGTTAATGCCCCAGGGGTGCCAGCTTGGAGTGCGGGAGAGGGATGAGCACTGCCCTCAAGCTTGAGACCAGCCGGCACCGAAGGACTTGGTGAAGCTACGGCAGCCGATACACCACGAACCGCCTCCACTGGTCCTGCAGAAACCCGCGTCACACCGTTGGCGGACTGCCCCGGCGCGGGTGATGCCGAAGAGTGTCCCGTCCGAGGAGCTGGCGAGTCTACAGAGTCGCCCCGGCCTCCAACGTGGATGGTAATCTTCTTTGAGCTCGCCGGCTCGGCTGCCTGCCCGACCTTCAATTTGATCTTAGGCTGGGAAGGTTCTGACACGGCAGCCTTGGCCTGCTTCAATTGAGCCTTGAACGCTTTCTGTGTTCAAGGTTAGCATGCAACACGGTTTATCGCCAGTGTGGTCCAACAGTCACTAACCTGAAGGTCTTGGGCCAGCTCGTAAATCTCGCTGCCTTCTTCATTGTAGTAGAAGGCATTGTCCCATAAAAGCTTTGATTTCTCCTCAAAGGCGCTCCAACTCTTGAAGTCGCTTGTCCCCGTGACGTCGTTACGCCCATGCACACCTCTGACAATCTTTTGCAGCTTCTTGAGAGAGAGTGGGTCGGTTATTGTCCTGTAGTAGTCCTTTAAAGAACGGGGAGGGAGATTAATGAAGGGCTCAAAGTATGCGTCCTCGTAGCTGTGGAAATGTTAGTCTTAAATTGTCTTTATACATACTCTCCTTTTCAGCTTACTCAGGCTCTTGGTGCCGGATTAGTTCCTCCACAACTTTTTCCTGCGCTTCCTGAAAACTGAGGCCCTTGTACGGCACATCCTCGTATTGATGGTCGGGTTTCGCAGGCGGTGCTGATACGCGTGGACTAGCCTGAACGTATGAGACTGAATTCCGTGAACTGCGAACTGGTCCTCTCCGTTTCAGTATGATCGATTTTCTTCTTGAGTTTGGCTCTTCAGTATCCTCCTCGCCTTCGACGTCCTCGGCTTTTGCATCTCCATCATCCTCTTCTTGCTTTTCCTCAGCATCTTCCCCCTCAGCATCTTCATCGTCCTCTTTTTCCTCTACTTCGTCGTCTTCGTCCCCCTTGTCCTCAACCTCAGCCTCCTCTCCTTCGGCATCTTCATCCTCTTCCACTTCCTCAGTCTCCGGTGGCAGGGGGGTAGGGAGCGCTTGGTATGAGCGGTTGCTATAGGCTGGGTTGGTCTTGGTCATGTAGTTGCTCAAAGCCTTTCGTACCCGTTCGGCGTCGTCGAAGGTTGACGAGGATCGCGGGTAGAATTCCTTGGCGTTTGCAATCATCCTCTTGACGTAGCTCTCGAGTTCAGCAAGTGAATTGAATTCGCCTTTGCCAAGCTTTTCCTCGATGGTCTGGAGAGAGATGGGCAGTCTTGTTCGTTTGTAATACTCAGCGTTCCCCTGCCTAGGGAGAAGCTTCTCAAAATAGGTGGCAACAGGGCGTCCACTGCAGGGAATCGTCAGCTCTTGTCAATTCTGGGTGAATGCCTAGAGTTTAATTCTCAAGTTTCTTACTTCTTATCCGAGGTCCGACGAATCAGGTCGAGGAAATTCAGCCCATACGCGGTTGTTGATTCTGCCGATTCACCTTTCGAGAGGTCAAAGTCCTGGATGAAGAACGCCAGTTAATAGTTGCCAAGACTGGTAAATGAAGAATTCCACCAATGCAAGCGGGATGAAGATGCGACGCGGCGTAACCTAAGCGCAGGGATGTCTTGGTACGAGTCTAGCGGTGGTGTATGCCCCGCGAACGAAGGCATTCGAGGCAATGCACGGAATACAGAGAGTACATATTTGGGGGGGTTGTGACCTACGGCAGTTTTGCGACGCTTCACAGATCGATCGCCGGACTCTGAGGACGCGCCTCTGTCGGCCTTGCGCTTGCTGTCCATTTCTGAGAGGTGGCCTGCAGTCGCCTGGATACGCGCTAGCTAGACCGTCAGAAAAAAGATCTGCGGGAAAGTTGCGGAGGCGCAATGCCTCTTGGATGATGCAAGCTTCTGTGGTCGATGGGTGCTAGCTGCGGGCGGGCTGACGCGTGATTGAATAGCTCGTCGCGTTGTTTGTGGTGCAAGGTCTCGTCGTGAGCGAAAGTTGACGGTGCAAACTGCGGCGTCCTTGCAGCGAGTCGACAAAACGAAAATTTGATGATCTTGCGCAGGGGTGAGTGGCTGCAGCCGTCAGTGCGCCAAGGCAGGATGAAGGTCTTGACCTGAGATGCACTCAGGATTTTGGCCACGGCAGCTTTGCGATGGTTGGTTTGGCTTTTTCGAACGAGGTCGCACGCCCTGTCCGGGAGGTACGTACCCGGAATTGGGGAAATACGGAGCGGTTGGTACGTCTGTCATGTACCTAATCAGGCACCAAGGCAGCCAAATGTAATTACAAGAAGTACCAAGTTGACGACCACCGTGCGTAAAACTGAGAATGAATAATGATGCTTCTTAATTAATTCTCTTATGCTTGTCATCATCCTAGGAAAAGACAAATGGTAGCAATTGGTTAGAGCAGCCATCATGCAAAGAAAGATGGCCTTGGCATCAGCTACGGATACAGCTAATTTGATACTGACATAGGAAGGCCCACTAGTTACTCACCTCTACTATCCAAGCTTCTGATACTGGCGACAGGTATTACCATGTAGATGGATATTGCTTTGTACCAAGGACAGGAGCCTGACAACCATTGGTGTTTCCAATAACAAAACTCGCTGTCAATTAGGCAGACTACCGCTGAAAATTCACGACCCCTCTTGCAGCAACTCGCAGTATTGTCAAGTCCTAAATAAGGCGTCCAGTAGCAACATTGCATGTAGTATCAAAATTAGTAAACTTCCAGGGTCATCGACATGATGCGCGGAAACAGCGGGACATCCATCCACCCCACCATTCTAGAGTTTCAACATCTACAAAGCACAACATTTCTCTCCTTCGTCCATCTCTCTCGGCTTCCTCCTCGACGTCAATTCCCAATCACATCCCCACCATGGCAGATCCCAAGACTCCCGGTGATGCCCCTCCCGAATACGAGAAAGCTGTCGCAGAGCAAGGCGCTGGTCCACGACCCAAAGGTCCTATCCGCAGGCCGATCCTTCCCCTAGACCTTCCCATTCTCAAACACCTGAACTCCAAGCGCGTGATTCTCGCATCTGCGTCGCCTCGCCGCAAGGCTCTTCTGCAACAAGTATGTCTCAATACTCCAATGCCTTGGGAGACTCCCTCGGTATTCTATAACCATGCAAAAATCGGTTATTAATGCTGTGTACAGATCGGTCTCACCAATCTAGAAATTACCCCGTCGACGTTCGCAGAAGACCTCGACAAGACAACGCACGACCCTTGGGAATATGTATCCGCTACTGCACGAGAGAAATGCCTCGATGTCTACCAGACCAGCCTCAAAACACGCCTCGCCTCGATTCCGGACCCCGACCTTGTCATCGCCGCCGATACCATCATTGTCACTCGCGATGGTCGCATCCTTGAGAAACCTCGCAACGAGGCCGAACATGTTCGCATGTTGAAACATTTGCGTGATACCCGCATGCACCGGGTATTAACTGGAATTTCCGTCTTGGCACCCAGAGAAGATGCCCGCCATCCGGGGTATGAATTGGCAAACCATGTGGAGGAAACAAAGGTCTACTTCTGGGGCGAGGAGCACGGTCTTCCGGACGACGTCATTGAATCTTATGTCAAAACTCGTGAGGGGCGTTGACAAGGCGGGTGGCTACGCAGTTCAGGGCATAGGCGGCATGGTCCTGGTCGAGAGAATAGACGGAAGTGTGGACAATGTCGTTGGGTTACCTGTGCGGACATGTTTGACCATGTCCGAAAAGGTCATTTTCCTCCAGCACGTCGATGACGAAGACGAGGAAGCAGGACCAGATCTGCTGTGAGACGCAATGGACAGACATACCACCGCCGCACATGAAGATTTCGTCTCAACATAGCGGTAAGCAGGACATGAAAATCAGGGGAGTCTGGCGTATTTGATCTTGAACAAAGGGGCACAGTTTGGCTACATTTGAACCAGGTTAAAAGGTCTTTGAACGAACGATAGATTGTTCGTACCAATTAATCATCTACGTAGACGTACTAGGTCAAGCGGACAATTTGCCTCTAAGAGCTACATTGCACCTGTACACGGCGATGCAGGTATCTGATCCGGAGACACTATCTGAAAGCGTTAGCAGCAAAGTCAGCTGTAAAATTGATATACAAAGCGCTCGGCATGAGTTCTGGTTTAATTACCAATTCCCATATAAGGTCATCGGAGCTCACGTCATTGGAGCCAGTCTAGCGCTTCTTCGGGTACAATTTATAGAGACGGACCACCTGCAATTCGCAGGTACCTGAGCGGCAGAGATTGGCTAACGCAGTGCTCGAAAATCCGGGGCAAGATCCTGGTCCGCCACCATGAGTCCCACACCCAGCGAGCATGTGACAGCACCTTTGTCCAGCTTACATCAATGTCAAGCCCATTTCGCGATATCCCTCTATCTCCCTTCTCATCACCCGACATCCTTTACACTTCATTTTACAGGAATCCCATACTCTATCAAAATGGCTTCAGAGAATACCAATAGAAGCACCTCTCCCCAAAGAGACGGCGCGGGGGCGGATGAGAAGCCCCGCCTCACTGAGGAAGAGAAGAAGCAGAACCATATCGCATCAGGTGAGTAAATCGACTTATCACCCGTGTCGCAGTCAGATGAAACCCTCTTTTCTTTTCAACTTCATCACGTTATTTGCTAATGCGCCTTTGAATAATAATAGAACAGAAACGTAGACAGGCTATCCGCGAGGGCTTCGACCGCCTGACCGAACTCGTGCCAGGGCTCGAGGGGCAGGGCCGCTCTGAAGGTCTCGTGCTCAAGCGCACGGTTGACTACATGCGCGAGCAACTGAGCGAGCGGGAGGCTATTGTTCAGAGGATTGAGCAAGCTGGTGGAAGTGTCGATGAGAAACTCAAATTGTAAGGATATCCCCCACCCGAAACCGATGGGTTTTGAGACGAGCCATGAGCTGATGCAGTGGCCAACAATAGGACATCGGCGCAGAGCCGCGGGCGCGGGTGATGCGATATAGCACCGTTGCAGGCAATCACACAAAACGTTGTGACGGTCGTCTGGTGGTGTGACCCTATGCTACCGCTACGCTTCAAATGGCCTGACTCACGACGGCACAACGTAACTCGCCGTGTAGAGAGGGGGAGCCGACACAAGTCCATGCCCTCCTATTGCATAGACGGATGATACCCTATACAGCTATTGGGGCGTCGTATTATTGAGCTACATGGGTCAGTACAGGATAAAAGAATGCCCGACCACAGTATTGGTCGAACGAATGGCCAGAAGTGCTCAGATTAGCTACAGCCTCCCGACATAAGCCTAGTTTAAACATACAAGAGCGCTATAAATTGACTATTGATAGCTGTCTGCTGCACTGCGCATCCTATCGCGCAATTGTTCTGGTGCCAGTCTCTCTTTGCCTACGCTGACCTGCTTGTTCTGGACTTCCTCCTCTCCGACAACCAGAATCTGACTGTAGCCATTCAAGCGTGCCTCGCGAATCTTGGAGGCCAACGGTCTTGCCGTTATATCCATGTCCACAGCTAGTCCAGTAGGGTTCGTCAAAGGCTCATTGATACTTACTTGTTGGTCAATACCAACCAGGACATCCCGAACTTTCTCAGCCCAACCCAAGACAGGTTCTGAGGTATTGATTGTCAGGACGATGGCTTGCCTAGGATTCAGCCAGAAGGGCCATTTGCCATCGTAGCTTTCTATAAGGAGAGCCATGAGCCGTTCCACGGATCCTAGCACCGCTCGGTGAATCATAACCGGCCGAACAGGCCCGTATTCTGCCAATAGAGCTGGATCTTCCGTTGACTCGCCTCGAGCCTCGTATTCTGGTGCGGGGGCTTGATACTCAAGCTCGAACCGCTTTGGCATCTGGAAGTCTAGTTGAATTGTAGCTGTCTGGTGCTCCTTGCCATCAGAATCCTTCAAGACAATGTCGATTTTAGGTCCGTAAAACGCCCCATCACCTTCGTTGACGGACCAATCCATGCCTGAGGCATCAAGCGCTCGCTTCAAACGGTCTTCTGCCCTATTCCACTCCTCTTCGGTGCCGATAAAGTGATCCTTTGGTCGCGTAGACAGAGCTAGCCTGTAGCTCACCCCTAGCTGAAGCACGCTGTATACCACCTTGACAAAGTCCAATGTCTTCTTGATCTCGTCCTCCACTTGACTTGGTCGGCAAAAGATATGACCGTCGTCTTGATGGAACCTCCGCACCCTAGTCAGCCCAGACAAAGCGCCAGATATTTCGTTTCGGTGCAGCGGACTAAAGTCGGCGTATCGAACCGGCAACTCGCGGTAGCTGTGAACCCTGGAGGCGAAGATGAGGCAATGCCCTGGGCAGTTCATCGGCTTGAGCCCGAATTCGCTATCGTCTTCTTCCTCCGGCGTAAGCGTGTGGCCATCGCCGCAGCAGCCTACAGTTTTCGTCTTGTTGGCTTTGGTATTCCCTGTGACCGCATACATATCGTCGGCGTAGTTTTCTAAATGGCCTGACTTTGCCCACAGCGACTTCTTGTAGATGGTGGGCGTGATGACTTCTTGAAAGCCATACCGCACGTATTGCTTGCGCAGAAAGTCGACGAGGCGATTGAATATGCGAGTGCCATTGGGGAGGAATAGAGGCGAGCCGGGGCTGTAGGGAGATGTGATGAAGAGCTGTTGTTGGAGACCTAGTTTGCGGTGATCAGGTGGTTCGCGTCTGTCGTGTTTTTTGGAGTATTGGCGCCGCGACAGACACGCTGTGCATGTCCATTGCGCGCGCGACAAGGCAGAGGCCGCCGATCGAATAGTTCGAGGGCGTAGCATCGTGTTGTTTGCTATCAGCTGTGGGCCATGCTTCCTTGAGTCGGGTTATTGTTACGGAAGAGTTGACATTGCGATGTGTTGTACAAAAAAGCAAAGCTCCTGGACGAAGAAGTACTCCGTACCTGGCTCTGGCGACGAAGGTGCAGGGACAAGCCACTAACTATATCCTGCCCGTAGACGCTAGTGTATAGGTGCGCTGATCTCCATGATGTCAATATGAAAATATATATAAAAAAAAAATCAAATGATGCAGTGAACTTGATTGGAGCATAATAATATTTTGCAGTCTTGGAGTATGCTAACCACACAGGAATATGCATATACAAGAGAGTTGTTACACGATATTGAGGTATTCCCGAACCCTTACTTATCAACGCCAAACACTTGGTACGAACAGCTTGCTGTAGTAATACTCTTCTGCAGGCTTCAGTCTCTCGCACGCTACCTTCCCTTGATACTGAATGATGCGCTTCGGTATTAGTGCATACAAGAGCGCCACCTTTTTATTCCTCGCCTATTGGTACATACAAATAGGTGCCAGGAGCGTTTCCTCCGGGCTCGACTACCGTTTGCTATCCCTTCATTTGCACCTACTTATACACCCCATCTTACTAGTTTCACTCGGAAAGTTAGCAGCCGCCGTCAGGGCAGTGCGACGTCCCATGGAATAAATATGCCATCGAATGCTCCCAGCTCAGAGTTGACGGGTGGAACGATCAGCCTCGTCTTCTACATAACCCGAAAGCTGCGTTCCTAGAGTCGCACATTCTTATCAAAAGCCCCCCATTTCGTTAATCCTGGTTCGTTGGTGTCAGTTCATTCGTCACCTCGATCTTCATACTCTCTCATTTCTCTACCCATCGTCCGCCAGCTAGACCGATGCAACATGGCCAATAACGGTCCCCCCAGTCCTTTCCAACCCAGGCAGCGACGTGCCACACAGAGGGAGCATGAATCTTCGGAGATGTGGTCAAGCTACTTCAAGGTAGACGAGAATCTGGCCAAGGTAAGCGTCGACATCCTCCGCCCCTGCACCCGCTGCTGCTCTCTATCCTCTTTCACCTCGCGCCGTATGTTGACACTGGCCGCTTTAGATTTCGTCGAGTTCTAGAGAACTTCTACGTCTGACTAGGCGACTACGCGGCGCCTTGGATAATACCTCCAACAATGGTGCATCTACTTTGCAGGTTTTCCCAGATGAGGCCAGCCTAGGTGCCATGTCCCAAATGTCCGATCGTATAGCCGCAAGTATACTGGAGCTGTCATCCCAGAGAAAATTTGGCGACGCCGAAGGCAGGCCCAAGTTCAAGGGTCAGCAAGAGGACATTTCCATGGACGGATCCTGGTCCTACAACAAACTGGTATGCGTCTACGCCTTCCCTTTCTGAGAATCTTCAATCGCCTGGCGCCAAGACAATTCGGCTGCTAATATCATCGACAGCCACGTACAGCTCAAGTCTACTGTCGCAAATGTTATACGTCGAAGAGTCCCAAATGGCGACTCGGACCAAACGGACATTCCCCCCTCTGCAATGTATGTGGCTTGATATACGCGAGACGGAAGCGGAGAGGGTAAGTTGCATACAAGGATTCAGATATTTCCTCTCAGCCCAACCACGGACTATTAATATTTGAAACAGCCAGGTATATTTCTCTCCACAACAAAAGCACAACCGACAAGCGTCAAGTCATGAAATTAAGCGAAAAGGAGGAGATGTTGGTACCAGATTATTTAATGTAGACACCTAGGTAACGGGTGCTTGCAGGCAAGAGGATATCCCCGTACCGCCACTTCCCTCCCCTCTCAGTGGCCCATTGACATGAGCGATTAATGAATAATGATAATTGAATCCTATTTTTAACATACAATTGCCGAGGCACCTTAGTATGTTTCGTGTTGTAGCTTGAGTGTATGTTAGTATCACTACACGGGCAAATGCTCTGTTAAGTAGATTGACTGCCTGATCTTGTTACCCCTCCATTCACACACACCCCCACCAATAGTGGGATACCAGCAACAGCGCGCCTTCGGAGGGCAAATTCTAGACGCTGCCAAAGAGATCCCTCTGACAACTCAGCAAACTACCCTCTTCCAGGCAGCAGCAGCGCAGTACCGCTGCAGACGAGACTCGTGGCCTCTCAGACGGCGAGCAGCAACAATGAGCTTCGCCATAGAGGTCCCCGGCGACGCCAATCCGCTGAGTCTCCAGGAGCTTTGTCGCACTCTGCAGGCGGCCACCGGCACTGACTATGCCCAACGACAAGCGGCAGGTCAGCAACTTACTTCGTGGGAACAACAGCAGGGATACTATTCTTCACTCCAGGTTTGTTATCTAGCTTCCACAGAATGTTGTGTTGTGAAAGGCATTGCAGCTGACAGGTTCCCTCTGGCTAGGCTGTCTATCTCGATCGTTCCCTCCCCATCGATATTCGATTTCTCGCCGTCATTCAGCTCAAGAACGGCATCGACAAGTATTGGCGGATCTACGCGCAGACGAAAAAGGGAATAGGGGCGGAGGAGAAGAATTTGATACGCTCCCGGCTATTTCAGGGAACCATCGAGGAGGAGGAGAAAAACTTGGCGCTGCATAATGCCCTCGTCATCGCTAAAGTAGTCAGGATAGACTATCCGGCCGACTGGCCTGAGGCTCTCTCAGCCATCATTGGCCTTCTACGGTCGTCTAAAAATGGCAACCAGAGTCATCTTAGTGGCACCCTACAGGTCCTCCTCCGCGTTGTTAAGGAACTCGGAACAGCAAGATTACGGAAATCACAAACGGCTCTACAGTCTGTCACCCCGGAAATAGTATATGTCCTGGGGGAAATCTACGCTGAAAAGTCTTCGCTTTGGGTATCGTACCTCAGCGGTGGGCAAGGGTCTGGTGATGAATCCAATCTGGCAATGCTCAATAGTCTTTTCGCTCTCAAGATTCTCCGCCGCCTCGTCATCATGGGCTACAACCGCCCTCACAGCGACAAGTCAGTGGAGCAGTTCTGGACCATGTCACAGAACCATTTCGGGCAGCTCCTTGGCTTCATTGCTCACGACTCAACCGTATCCGCCCAGCACCAAGACATTGTTGGAAAGCATCTACTTCAGTTTACAAAGATGCATATAGACATGTCAGAACAGCACGCAGCGAGCTTTGCATTTCTCCCCAACTCTTTGTCATTGGTTCATGCGTACTGGGACCTGGTGGCCAAGTTCGCCGAGGTATTTGACAAGTCGGGAGGTATCCGTCAGGGATCTGGGGAGGCTGGCACTGCCAAGGCAAAGGTCGAGGGTCCATTGCTGGAAAGGCTTGCATTAAAGGGTCTTCTTCTGCTTCGTGCTTGTGTGAGGATTGCCTTTCATCCTGTGCAGAGTTTCAAGTATCGGACGCCAGAGACCAAGGCCGAACAGGAGCAAGCAAAGAGTAACATCAAGACTGAACTCCTCAAAGACGAGCTTGTCGTACAGATTGTTAATACAATTATCACTCATCTCTTCGTCTTCCGTAGATCGGATCTCGAGGCCTGGGAAGAAGACCCGGAAGAGTGGGAGCAACAAGAACAGAGCGAAGGTAATGCGTATGAGTGGGAGGTGCGACCGTGTGCGGAGAAGCTATTTCTCGATCTATTAACACACTACAAACAACTCCTGGTTCCGCCTCTTTTGTCCTACTTTCAGACAGCGCAGGCCCCCGAGGCCGATATTGCCACAAAGGAAGCAGTATACACGGCCATGGGGTTATCGGCCGCTCATGTCGTCGGTGTTTTTGATTTCGATGCCGTCCTAGCGTCGACTTTAGTCAACGATGCGCAGCAACAGGGCGGATTGTACAAGGTTCTGCGCCGCAGGATTGCAATTCTCGTCAGCCAGTGGGCTCCCGTCAAGTTGGCCGATAACAGTCGTCCCCTGGTGTACCAGATCTTTCAACACTTCTTGAGCCCTCACGATGAGACAAATGACCTCGTGGTTAGAATCACCGCTGCGAGACAGCTTCGATGGATTGCGGACGAGCTGGACTTTAGCCCCGAGGCATTCCTACCTTATTCGTCCGACGTGTTTACCCAGCTCATTGAGCTTATACGCAATGTCGTGGTCGATGAGACGAAACTGGCGATTTTAGAGTCGATACGACTGCTGGTACAGCGTATGGAGGAGGAAGTGTCGCAATTCGGAGATCAGCTAATGTCAGCGCTCCCGTCAATATGGGAAAACTCAGGGACGGAAGAATACATGATCAAGCAGGCTGTCATTGCGATTTTCTCCGCGTTGGTTATGAGCATGGGCAGCAATTCGCAACGATATCATAACATCATGTTACCGCTGCTGACCGAAGCCACCCGGCCGGGCTCTGACCTGCATGTACACCTCATTGACGAGTCGCTAGAGCTATGGAATTCCATCCTCATGCAGAGCCATGCACCACTGGCACCGGAGATCATCGATTTGGCTGAGATGGCGCTCCCGCTATTGGAGTACCAGTCAGAGACAGCATCGCAAGCTCTAAGCGCTATCGAGTCGTACCTCCTGATTGTACCAGCCGCCATGCTCGAAGACAGGTTTCGACAAAAGACCCTGGCGGCACTTTCGGGCACATTGGACTCGAAGAGTCGAGAGCAAGTCCGTCTAGGTACCGTATGCATCGAATATCTCATCCGGACTGCCGCCGAGCTTGGGGGCACAAGCGGCGTGTCGGTGGTGATGCAGGACATGGTATCTACCGGTTTCATGAACAAGATCATGGCAAATCTACAAGACGCGTGGGAGGCCCATCAGACGACAGGACCAAACAGGAAAGTAAGCAAGTTGAACACGGTGACAGAGGGTGACTATTTCGCTATTCTTGCGCGTCTAGTGCTTGCTGAGCCGGGTCTCTTCACGGAAATGCTGAGCACCTTTGGGGGACTCGAACAGGTCTGGGGTTGGCTATCATCCGAGTGGTTCTCGTATCTGTCCAGCATGGATGACCCCGAAAGACAGAAGCTGTTTCTGCTAGGTCTCAGTCGCCTACTAGAACTCCCGTCGCCCGTGCAGGAACTCGTACTAGGCAGGCTCCAAGACTACTTCGACATGTGGACCAGTGTCGTGGCGGAGCTGCAGGACGGCGTCGACAACGGGGCAGACACGCTCATCTGGGGAGAGGAGAACCTGGAAGCGACCGAGTATGATACCCCGAAGATTATAGCGGAGCGGCAAGTCAAGGCCAAGGATCCCGTACACTCGGTACATGCACTTCCGTTTGCGACAGCAAGACTGCAGGATCTAGTGGCGCGCGTGGGGGGTGAGGCGGCGTTTCACGAAGCTTGGGCGGCGAACGTGGATAAAGAGGTATTGGAGAGGTTTCAAAGGATGGTGAGGAGTTCTCACCAGTGAAGTGAACGGCTCGAGAGGATAAACAACAAGATTGAAAGATGGGAGGTTTAATGATTAGACGATAGATACGTCACGATGCCCCTTGAATACGAACGTTGAATGAGGAACCGATTCCACGGATTACACTGGGTCCGATTCTTAACCAAGTTGTACAATAAACGAGGCGTTTGTTCCATGCTGATGTTGTGATGGCATCACATCATATTTGGCTGACTCTTTTTATCAAATATGCCATCCTGGAGAGATATGGGTCTCGAAGACTGCCGATAAAATAGGTACTAGCTACCTTCTTACATGATGGGCACTGCGTATCAGTCAATGTACAGGTACATTGTCCAGCAACCCCGTACCCCAGAAACAGCCTCGGCTCCCGTGGCGGGGATTGGACGTCAGAGCCGAGCTTGGTGCATATTACTGCTTACTCCAGGCCATCTCATCCAAGGAAACAATCTGACCTGAGTTCTATCTTCTCTCTCAATTGGACCAATTGATATCTCGTCCGTCCTTGCCACCCCAGCAGCCGGCTAGAATAAACACACTCGCTCTTTGATCGCAGCGGCCACCATGCGGGGAATCCAGATCAAGGAATACGTCAAGGTAAAGCAACCCCTCGCAACAAACTCACCTAACAAGGCGGAACGTGAAGTCGCGATACATGGCGCTACGATGCCACGGGAACTCGTGCTGATTGCTGCGTGGACAGGGCCCTGGTGAGCTCAAGGTGTCTGAGCTGCCTGATCCGACGCCCAAGGACGACGAGTACCTCATCGAGGTGCACTCTGCCGCCACCAACTTCTTCGATGTCCTCCAGATTGCTGTGGGTTTCCTTGCTCTCCCCTGCCAAAGCTATTCTCTAGCTTCTATCGAAATGGCCGTATCTGACATGTCTCTAGGGCAAATACCAGACCCAACCTCGTAAGAGCATTTTCCTTCTCACCACATCCCAGTATCTTCGCATCATGGCCTCATGTTTCGCCCCAGCTACTACACACATCAACCACATGGTCTCAAAGAACAGGTGCTAACTCAACCAAGCCTTCCCCTGGGTCGCAGGCGCCGAGTTCGCAGGCGTAGTCCTGTCCACCCCCCGCACTCCCAACCCCAAGTTCCCCGTCGGCAGCCGCGTCTTCGGCGCCGGCCAGGGCGCCTTCGCCACCAGGCTCTGCTGCAAGGAGGCCGCGCTGCTGCCCGTCCCCAAGGGCTGGTCCTACCAGGAGGCCGCGGGACTTTTCGTCACGGCGCCGACCAGCTATGGTGCTCTGGTGGTGAGGGCCCAGGTCAAGAAGGGCGATTACGTGCTCGTTCATGCTGCTGCTGGGGGTGTCGGGTTGGCCGCTGTTCAAGGTGAGTGGAACATATCGTCCCCGGTATCGCACATATCCCCATGCGAGATACACCCCCATTGTCCCACTATATGTTAACGAGCTATTCTCCGGGGGAAAACAGTCGCCAAAGCCTTCGGCGCAATAGTCATCGCCACAGCCTCCACCCCTCGCAAGCTCGAAATCGCCAAGTCGTTCGGCGCAGACCACGTCCTCTCCTACAACGACGAGGACTGGCCCGCAAAGGTAAAAGCCCTCACCCCCTCCAAGCGCGGCGTCGACATCGTCTACGACCCCGTAGGCCTGGTCGACAAGTCGACAAAATGCACTGCCTGGAACGGCCGCATCCTCATCGTCGGCTTCGCGGCCGGCAAGATTGAAAAGGTCGCCATGAACAAGGTCCTCCTAAAGAACATCTCGCTCGTGGGCATCTTCTGGGGCGCGTACGCCATTAATGAGCGCGAGACTGTCCCCCTCGTTTGGGAGGGCATCATGCGTCTTGTTGAGCAGGGGAAGTTGAGGGGCACCGAGTATACGGATCAAGAGTTTGTAGGGTTGGACCGCGTCAAGGATGCGTTGGTTGCGCTGGGCGGGAGAGAGACATGGGGCAAGGTCGTGGTGAAGATTCCACAGGAGGGTGGAAGCCGGCTGTAAGGCTATATGGGTCTTCGTGTGACTGCCCTTTTTGCATGCTAGATGTAACTAAAAGTCCCCGTGTATCAAAAATTCCCAAGAATCAAAACGTGGGTCAATCATGGACCCGACGGAACACGGTATGGCGCAGCTTGATTTTTATGCACGTCGATGATTGTAGCATCAGTAATGTCCTTCACCCAACGTCACGGTATTGCTCTCTTTGGTACCTAGCCACCAGCTGCTCGTAATCCCTATTCATATGTAGAGTTGTATCTCATAGTAAGACTCTGGGATTTTGTCCTTCGGCGAGACAAGGACCGTTGACACGGGATCCGAGCCCATACCATACATGTCAGCAGGCTGTTCACAATCTTCTGCTATGCTTTTTCCCCTGTTCAGTGCCGTCTAGTTACAACCATGGAGCTCCGATATCCTCGCTGAGTCTGTCACTTGCGTATCCTCCGTGCCTGTGAGCCCATTCAAACTGTCGCTGCAAAGGTCCAAAATATACACGCCCTGTCACCAACCAACACTTGTCAGGTCAGTGGCCGCGGTTCGTCATCAGTCTGTCGCACTCAAGAGGTGCTCAACAGCCCCCTGCACGCTACCGCCACTCCGTCTCAGCGCCGCCACGTTGCGATCAAAGTCGTAGAACCCCATGTCGTTGAGCTGGCGTAGCTGGTCCGCATACCGTTCCTCCGGGGGTCGATTATCCACGGGTGCAGCAGGCGAGGACCCAGCGCCACCGCCTAGCAGCTGCATCATCTGCTGCATCATCTCTGGGTTCATGCCAAACGGGTTGGCCTGTGAACCTGTCAGCGGTGGGAACAGGGCAGAAAAGGGGTTGGGTGCCTGGCTCTGCGTGCTTCCGGTATTCTGTGTTCCCTCCGTGCCCTGCCCCGGCGCCCGGGTTTCCGTCGACTCCTGCCCTCCCGTCGCCGTAGTGGTAGCGCCAGCCTGCCCACCGCCTGGTTGGCCACCGAATGCGGCAAATGGGTTTCTGCCAGCTTGGCTCAGGCTCTGCAGCATTTGACTGAAGCTCGCCTCGCCCATGCCGCCACCGCCCGTCATGCCGGGTATCATGAAGGGGTTCATAAACGGGTTCGGCGGCTGGCTGTTGTCGCCGGCCTGGTTGGTGCCCTGGCTTGCCTGCGCACCATCGGGTGTCGTATCGGTGGCTCCCGGAGCTGGAAATGCCGAGTCCCCGCCACGCATATTTCGCTGCATGCGCATGGCTTGGCCCATCATCTGGGGGTTGCTCATCATCTGCCTCATAAACGGCGAGGTAATTATCTCTCGCGCGTTAGGCATGTTGCGGAGCATGGGGTTTGAGTCGATCAGCATGTTCACGAATTCGGGGTTGTTGAGGGCTTCGTTCATGGACTGTTGAACGTTGGGGTCGGACATCATGCGTTGCATCCGCTCTTCGTCCATGGGGGGTCCCATCTGTTCAGAACAGCGTCAGCGTCGGGCCGTGGTCACCATGTGCGGAGCTGTTGTAGAGGAGATTCTCTGCAGTCTTGGGATAGATGCACTTACCCCACCGTCTGGACCGAACATGTCCATCCCAGGCAGATTGACCTGGTGGCCTGCGTAGCGGGCTCCTGTCAGACCAGCCAGGGGGTTGTTGGCAGTTCCCGAAGCCATGTTGGTGGGAATGGCTTGTGGCGTCTGGGTGGACGAGGCTGGCGGTTGGGTGGGATTGCTCGCGGCGCTCTTGACCATGTGAATAGTGTTGTTGGGCTTGATCTTGTAGGTGCCCAGCGTGTCGTCATTCTTCATGACTCGCCCGGAGTAGATGAGGCGCTGTCGCTCGACGGGGATGTTCTCAAAGTCTTCGCCCGACAGCTTCGTCTTGAGGTCTAGCACCGTGGCTGACTCTGCCATTGTGATTGAGTGCGAGCTGTCAGACGACGTCTTGACCTTGAAGGTGACTTGGGCATCGCCAGCGGATTCGGCGTTGTCGGCCATGTTGGAGAGCCAGGCAAGAGAGGGTCGAGCAACGGTGCAGTTCAGCGCTTTAGTTCGAGGGTCCGTTCGAAGGGTAGCTCCAGGGAAGAGCTTGTCGTGCGCTGTGCGGCGGAAGTATGCGGCTGCCTCTGAGGTGTGCTCGCTCGGAACCTGGCGGAGAGGGTGGGAGGCGGGGGGGGGTGCAGTAAAGAGATGCAGCGGCCAGTAGAAACGTCTACAAGAAGAAGCTGCCTCCCGTAGGAAATGGTCCCTTGGACCGAGGTGTGCGGTGTGCGGAAGAGGGTATCCAGGGACAGGAAGGCGAAGGAGGAAGAGCCGTTGCGCAGCGAGGCTAGAGGCAAACACCTTGGTACGGTTGGATGATGTATGAGGTGGAAGCGGAAGGACGAACAAAGCACGAGGTGGGATTGGAACTGGTGGAGGCCGTGGAGGGGAACGCAACAATGCAGGGTTCTTGATTAGTGGTTGCAGCAGAGGTGGGCCGTGCCATAGCGGCTCGCCTGTACCTAGCCTGCTGGTCCAGGCTGCTGTAGGGGCTACGTAGTTGCGCGAGGATGCCGAAAGACGCACTATCGGCGCTTGGCCCGTGGTCCATTTTAGCGCCTAGTGTTGCGGGTATTGGCGTCGTTGGTTCGACGTGTGTCTACGGGCTTCTGTGGCCACACAAGTGTGGCAGTGGCCGGCTCATGGGTACCAACAACGTCAACAAAGACATTACTTACATCTGGACGACAATTGGGAACCCCAGCCGATGCCCCGAATGATTTGTGAGCACTGCACACAGCCAATTAGCAGACATGGCCATGCCAATATCACAATTCTGCCCAACCAGCTATCGTGGGCGTCAGGCGGGGCCATTTCGAGGCGCATGAATGTGCAAAACAATATGTAAGAAAAGAAAAGAAAAGAAAGGGAAAAAAAAAAAACATCTCCAGGGTAGCTCGCTCTCAACCAACTCCCGTTCTAGGCACACTGCGGGGCAGCCAGTCCAGCACATCTACGCAGTTCATGAAAACCATCAATTGTCATCTAGTACCTCAGACAGCTGTCACTGTCTCTCAACAAAACCCGAAGCCTTTCAAGGGATTTTTCAAATGACAGGTGGCTCACATAATATAAGACCGGTTGCTCATGGCTAAGGCTTCGCGTGAGTCTCCATGACGACATCTCCGACGTGATTGATAGAAACCACGTCCTCGAACCTTCAGCTACCATCGCCAATCGACAAACATGCAAACTTCATCATGATTCAAGGGATCTTTTACGCAAGATTCTTCCCTCAAGAAGGTATAATCCAAACCTTGCCCCCCCCCGCCCCCAGCCTTAGCCAACCACATCTAGAACCTCACTGCTTCTTTCTTCCTCCCCTCAGGACCCCCCCTCCCACCCACTCACTCACTGACTTCCTCTCCAGGACCCAAAATCGTCGCTCAATCACCCCCTGGCTGCACCACCCCAGCCGACAGTAGCGCACGCCCTTCGCTCATCGACTTCGATGTCCTTCGCGAATACATCATCCCGCGCCAGGCCTTCTGCAATCGCTATGTCACCGTCAACTCCCCCGACGGCAAGTACGCCATCCTGGGTTACCCGGTCGTCATCGCGCATACTAAGTATTTGCGCAATGAGTTCATCTTCAACTTTGGCCTCATCGTCGACGCCGATGTTGACCAGATCCCCTATGAGCGCGTCGTGAGGTGCCTCGCCTCCACCTTTGACGAGATGGAAAAGCAGAATGAGTACCTGAGTCAGGGCGAGGGCAGTGGCGCGGCGCGCAGGCCCATTGAGAGCTTGTTGGAGATTGTCAAGGAGGATCTTAATAACTATGGCGAATGCATGATTCCAGTCGGTAAGTTGAAGAAAAGGCGGGGAATCTTTCCGGTTCGACTTCATTCGTCTGGCAGACGCAACACTTCGGCGCGCGCTTCCCAGGCTAATGCGCAAGAATATAGACGAAGCCAACACAATCAACATGAAGCTCTTTCCTCACTACGACACCCCCCGCATAGTCAAGGGCTGGCATGTCCCCGTCGCCAAAACCAAATTCTCCGACATCGTCGACCCAACCTGGGACCTCACGCTCCAAAAGGTAATCTCAAAAATCGACGGCGTCTCCGACGTCCGTCGCATAGCTCACACCGCCTCCGTCTCCCTTGACCTCGCCAAGACGGCTCTCCGCCACCTCCTCTACTACGACACCATCCTCCTTCTCGACATATTCTTCTTCAGCTCCTGCTACGCGCCCCGGCCCGGAATCCACGACTTTGTGCGCAACGTCGACGGCATGGTGGACGAATGTGCGGGCTACGTCTCTCACGGCCGGGCGAGGGTCAGCAACTTCCACCTCATCAAGCTCATGACGTCGTTTTCAACCGGGCAAGAGTATCAAGGAGTGGCTCATGGCGAGCCAGGAGGCTGGCTTCGACGTGATGAATTATGTCGATGTGAGACGCTTCGTACAGTTTGGCGTTATTAAGGGATGCCTGTACCGTGTCCACAAGTTCGTCGTCTCGAAGCAGTACCTCGCTGCTCTGTCAACGGGCCAGAGCCGTCCGGTGGAGGGGGGAGACCCGTTGCAAAAGTATACAGATGGATGCCATCACTTTGACCAAATCATTACGGAACAGAATTTAACGAATGATCAGATTATAGATCGGCTCAAGGTCTTGCCAGTTCCAAAGGGGGATCTCACGATATTTTATCGGTGATGCCCAGTGTCTTATTGGAGATGAAGATAGGGACGGACGATGATGCTATGATGTATGTAGTCCATGGTGGCTCTATAGTATTATACATGATTATAATAGTGTACAGTAATGTTACATTCAACCTACAACAGTAAACGTCAACGCCTATTCCCACGCTTTTTGTTTAAAACCGAGACTTGGAAGTGTCTCTCCTTTCCCTCGCCCTCTGCCGCACCTCCTGCTTGTTCGGCAGTTCGATATCGGGATTATTCGCCACCTTGAGTGTCTGCTGCGTCTTTTCCTTGAGCACCTTATTCAGTTCGGCCGGCGTCAGCTTCTCCCCCTTCTTCTCAGCCTCCTTGATCAGCTCCTCCTTCATCCGCCTGACCGTGCCTGTAAACGGCTGTCCAGGGTAAAACTTGCCGCTAGCCTCCCACTCCTCTTCGCTGACAAGCTCGACGATTCGGACGTTGTGCTTGCCTTTGCGAAGAATCAGGATGCGGTCGTCGATGAGGAACTTTGCGGTCTCTTCTGGGAACCACATCTTCATCGGCGTCCAGGCTAGGTTGCCTGGAACTAGGCCCCGCGACTGGCCAGGCTGGGCGGCGACATAGGCTCCTTGTTGTGTCACGAGGCGCTGTCCTTCACTGCTGCTGCTGGCGAGCCCAGTCGCAAAGAGCAGTTTCGCGGGCGATATCTTCATGACTGACCGGGGGAGTTGGATGTCGCTCCTCGGCGCGTTATTGGGTGTGATAATGCCCGACTCCGGGGCTGGTTCCTTCATGATCTGTGGCAAGTCTCCGCCAAATCGGAACTTGTGTTGCTGAGCCTCCTGCAGCGCCTTTTCAGACCCGTGTACCAGACACAGAACCTCAAAGGCCAAGGTGTGCTGTGCGACTCTCTTCGAAGGATCAGCGAGGTGTTCCGTCATGACCTGTTGGATCATCTCAAGCGGCATGAACGTGAAGAGCTTCAACAGCCGCTCGACCTCCTCATCGGACCGTCGCATAAAGTAGCCATAGAGATCGAAGGCTGATGTCTTGAACTCATCGAGCCATACCGCATTGCCAGCGCTTTTGCCAAACTTGACGCCCGCCGAATCCATGAGGAGCGGGACTGTGAAGCCCATGGGTTCATGCTGCCATCCCGTGCCCATCTTGGCATATGGTGCCTCCTCGGTATCCCGTATGGTCTTGAGAGCGTCAATACCTGCCACAATGTTGCCGTACTGGTCGGAGCCGCCAATCTGCATCTGGATACCGAGCTTGTTGTACATGTGCCAGAAATCCCAACCCTGGAAAAGGGGGTACATGAACTCGCCAAGTGACATGCCGTCGCCTTCGGTCATTTTCCGCTTAACACTTGAAGCTAGTTAGAACAGCATAGTGAATCACCAAAGGAGACGAGGCGGCTTACGTTTCCCGACTTAGCATGGGGCCTATCCTGGTATGCCTTGCTATCCTCTTCGTGAACTCATATATGGAGAGACCCTGAAGCCACATGTTGTTGTTTAGAAGATGGTGCTTCGCTGCCCAGTCCTTCTCATAACCGTATCGTTCCCTCATTGTGATAACATTCCGCCATAGCCTCGAAAGCTGGAAATGAAGCTTTGTGATGTTCTTGGAGATGTCAGAGTTGGACATGACCTCGCGACTCTGAAGGCGACCTGTGGGATCACCGATTCGAGCAGTCGCACCGCCAAGGAGTGTCACGGCGGGATATCCGTGGAACCACATCCAAAAGAGCGGCATAAAGGGGAGAAGGTGTCCAATGTGCATCGAGTCAGCCGTGGGGTCAACGCCGACGTAGGCGCCGATTCGCTTGATTCGCATGACCTCCTTGATCTTCTCTGGCGTCCTAGGAGCTCGTTAGTCCACGTGGCTCAAAAGGGTTGAACGATGGTAGGCGGCGCATACCCAGCAACATCTTTGATGTAGCCTCGTTCGTCGAGAACATCCCAAACATGGCGGGCCTCTCCATTTTGAATCTTCTCCGACTTCTCCTTCCAACGTTCCTCACCTTCAGCCACCTTTTTCAGATACGACTGGGCAATTCCTCGAGTGTTGACACTGAATATCGATCCTGTTCGGGAGGCGCATCGTGCAGCGGTGCATGGCCTAGTCGAGGATAGGCTCGATATCGAAATGCGATAAGTCATTGCGCCTGGCGGAAGCCCCTAGGACCAATCCGAGTACGTATGCAATGTTCAGACCACCAGGAACTGACAAAGGAGGCCTTGAGGTGTCAGAAAGCTAATACTTCCTAAACAAACCCCAGCGTGGTCGGTTCAAAAGGCCTGACCTATACCCTAACTATGCTCAGCGTTAGTGAAGCTCTCCCCTAGAAAAATTCACATCCATGATCCCACTCTTTCATTCCCCAGCCAATCGAGTCGGCCACCTATACTGAAGCCCGAATATCAATGTACGTGCCGACAACCCGCTCAATGGAGGATTTTTCGGAACCTAGCCACCCATCACAGAGCTCCTATTTTCCAGGATCCCTCGGCATACCAACTTTGAGCCTCACTCAGTTTCCACGTTGAATCTTAACCTCGCACTCGCCTCAATCCCACCAAAACCCCCACAAACGCTTCGACGCACCGCGCTTCACGACTCCATCAAGCTGGGATTAGGGAAAATCTTCGGACTTCCGAATCCATCAATACCATGGCGTCGATCGTGCGTCCTCTCTGCTTCTGCTGCGCAGACGCCCTGGCCTAACCCTAGCGCAGCCCCTTCCTCGCGACCCGAACTGGCGTGATGCATAGCAACGTCTCAAGGGCTTCTGCTTTCACAACTCGAGCAGGCGGACTGCTTTTCTGCCGGCTGGACCTCGTGAGACTCCCCCAGTTCCATGCGCTGCCCTGGCAGTGCTCCATTGGCTCTCCCTATTGTGTTGCACGTGCTAACATATATTTGCAGAGAGGATTGAAGGTGGAGGTACGACTACATGCCCGCGATTGTACCTCGAATTGAACAGTTGGATCAACTAAAATTGATCCACACTGCTTCTGATGACATTCTGTTAATGCATTGTGATAACTAACGCGATATCCCTCAGTCAACGACCCGGCTCCCATCCCCGAACCCAACGCAGCCCACGGCTCTTACCACTGGAGCTTTGAGCGCCTCCTCGCCGCCGGTCTTGTCCCCCTTACGATTGCGCCCTTCGCCTCTGGATCCCTCAACCCAACTCTGGACGCCATCCTCTGCTCCACAGTCCTCCTCCACTCGCATATTGGTTTCCAGGCCGTCCTCATCGACTACATCCCAAGAAGAAATACCCCGGCCTCCGCAAGACGTTCTGGTGGGCACTGAACCTGGCGACTGTGACGGTCGGCGTTGGGCTGTACGAGTTTGAGACCAACGACGTTGGCGTCACAGAGGCCATCAAGCGCATTTGGAAGGCATAGAAGGTGCAAGGAAGGAGCAAGATTATGAACAGCTGGGGGTTAGATGTGTGGGCTGATTGAGCCCGCAAAGCATATGGCATGCGATTGGAGATGCCGTGTATAGAAATACTGTCTGCAGGACGCAATGTACTCGTTTGTTAGATGTCAAATGCTGTGTGACTGTTCCAACGTTGATGGGCTAGTGCGGAATGCGTAAGACACGGGTCTCCGTCACGCCAGTGCTGATATTTAGAACCCACTACGGGATCGATTAGAAGGCCATGGACGGCGGCATTGATGATCAAGGTTGAGCAGGACTGATTTCCAATCATGTTGCACTGCTGGCAAGCTGCCTTCTACACCATTCTTCTGCCGCCACGCCACGATTCATCGACCAGCCCGACCAGCCCGACCAGCCCGACCAGCCCGACCAGCCCGACTCGTAGATGCTTCATTTCGTCAGCCTCCGCCCCAACGGAAGCATCCTCCCGCGTGTGCTGAAAGTCAAACAATTTAATACCTTCGGCCGCAACGAAAAAATTTATACTGGTCCACATCTCCGTGTGGCCGAGGAAGCACGGCGTATTTCCCGGCTCCTCCCTTCCTAGCAACTCGTAAGCTTGCGTCTCTCGAACTGGAGGACGTTCTAGTCGAAATGTGTGATTATGCCAATGGCGATGTGTGAGAGGAGCGGCTGGCCGGCCACCTCGACAGTACCCATCTTCAGCTGCCCTCACTTCTACAACTGTAGGCAGTCGACTGTGGTTGAATGCCATTGGTTTCAACACTTTCTATACTTAGCCGAGATATATATTTCCAACTCCCCTGTATTGATATTTGATCGTTTCTCATGTCAAAGAAGATGTGGGAATGAGCCAAGCGGTATAGAAAACGTGGATCTGTCGGACTTGGCTCCGATCTTGTAATCTACACTCGCTTTTGCATTCACCCGAGTCATTAACCTCCATAGAGACGACCCCTGATTCTCGTATTTGATCCGCCTAATCGGCAGACATGATGCTGTTACTGTAACGAGGGTAAATGGGATTTTTTTGAAGCAAAAGAGGATGTGGGACGGGTTCAGCAGAAGATGGGGATTCATGGAGGACCCAAGAACTTCCCAGTTCGTGACTACATCTAGTTCATACTTTTCCCCATACGCAATGCAGTCTCTTTAGGTCGAATATCATGGTCACCTCATAGACATCACAAACGCCAACATTGCCTCCTTGAGAAATATCTACCAGACTTGACACAACCAGGCAGCTCGCTTGGCTCAAGTTCCCTCGTTCACTAGTCACCTACAACAACTGCACCCGTGCAGACCACTCAAAGCATCGCAGAAACTCATACCGAGCAAACACCTTGTCGGGCGCTCTGAGCGCCCAATTCTCAGCCCATTTGCCAATTAATGGACTTTTCAATGGCAAGCTAGCATTCAGCACAGGAAACTCCCTGACCAGCCTTCCCGGATGTCCTATCGTAGTGGGCGAGGCTGGACGACGCCATGAAGGGGAATTTACCGTCCCACCCAGGGTCGTTGGACCGTTGCTTTGCCATATCTAGGGACTGGTTGCCAGTATCTAGTAGACCTTGGTGGACCAAGGGAATAATTATGAAGCGGGACTTATATGAGACCCTCTCCATTGTGTACATGCCTGGCAAAGTCTTGAAGCATATGACTTTACCTGTTGATACTCCCCCCCTCAACTGTAGCTGCCATCGAATAGACGCGAGCTCGTCGTCATCTGTGCCTCAGGCGCTTTCGCAAGGCACTCAGAGTAGCATGCTGGAACTATGGTGCCTTATGTTGGCTTGCACCGTCAGACGACACCACCAACATCCCCTGCGTATATCTCCTGAGGTGAAGCTGCTATAAGTGGCGTAGTATCATGGCGATGACGGCAAACTCTGAGAAGAAAGCAATGGAATAGTCTAGGTCGACGGCAGGGACACAAACGAAGCAGCCGAGTCATAGGGCCGCCAGGCTGCTCCCCCACGTCATGGAACGAGAAACTGGGTGCAGGATGCCCTTGCATTATTGCATGGCCGACATAGGGCCACCGATTGCCTGCTCCTACGTATTCAGCGTCGCTCATGCTGAGTCCAAAGCATCTTTGGCAGGCGGATTATCATGCGGAACGTACGCTTTACGTTTCACCAGCTCATTGGGTTCACATGGGGAGTCTCGCAGGATTTGGGTAGCATCATTGGCTTCTAAGTGATCAGAGTCGAGCACACTTCCACGGCTAGAAGCAGTCGTTATGAGAATAGGATTCACTCTCAAGCCAAGCATTCTTGTCACGGGCAATTACTTCAATAACCTTATTTTAGAAAATAGTTGCAATTATTTCGTGAAATGAAGAGCCTGCCAGCTTCTCCGTCTAGTAAGGACTGACCGAAGTTAATATAGCAAATTGGTTCACCGATCCATCTCCATTTCGTCCATCCAAGTACATCGCACCCGTTCGCTAAGAATGCCGAAGTGTGAAGCCAACCAGACATCGAAGATTCAAACCAATGCATGAGTCGGCTTGTGTAAACACCTCTTTAATAATCATTGGTCCCGGAACACCATTCCCACCTCACCGTGTAGGTCCTTTGAGGAAACGCCCTCAGGATATCATGAACCATAACACGACTTTTTTCTTAAGTACAAGCAAAAGGAAGGTGGAGTCGATACGTCTCGGACAACCCGAGGTTGCTATCTCTCGTTTTTTTTTTCGAACGCAAATCTTCGTTGGCGGACATTCAATGAGCCAGCCCTGTCAAATGGCGCCAATAGATTTCCGTTCGTCGTAAATTCGTCTCTTTATACATATAGTGGCCACGACCACTTCCCCATGACGCAATCCAATCCGAAACCACACATGGGGGAAGGGCGTACCGCATCAGTCGATGGTCATGCGGCTAGGAATCTGCGGTTTCACATCGTGCATGCCGTACGAACCGATATCGGGCTTCTCCTCAATCTTTCGAGAAGACTGCAAATGCGGCTTGAGACCAGCACCGAAATTGCGCATGCAAATGATGGCGTTGATAATGGTGAGAATGATGAGGAGGATCGTGATGACGGCAAATGCCGTGAGCGATTTTCGGACTGCCTCATAGAGCTCTTTGAAGCCTGGCTGGTAGATACGGACGAGTTTGAAAATGAAGTATGTAAGACCGCCCAGATAGAAGAGGATGATTACCACCATGCCCATCTTATTTTCTCTGCGTGTGAAAAAGGCGGCTGCCAACAAAATGACAATGGTGATGGGTATCGTAGCAATTGTCAGAGCAAACTCGGGATCGGCTTTCTGGGCGACGATAACAACGAACTGAATGATGAAGCCGAGGAAGAAGAAGAAATCGAACTTGAGAAGGGCGATGTAGATCTGGGGGCCACTGTTAGCATTTGCGGTTCACGCAGGTACCTGGATGCATGGGGTGACTAGAGACACTGACCTGGTAGTGTAGAAACCGCCTCTTCATGCGGTAGTCGGCACCAATATTCTTCAAAATATCCCAAGCAAATTCCTGGTAGAGTTTCCACGATATGAACACCATGCCGACGGTCGCGATGGCGATGATGGCAGGGGTTGCGACGAGATATGGCTTGATATCAGACCACAGCTCTACCGAGGTGACGCCCTTCGCGAGCGCATTGTGCTGGTAGAGCACTAGGACGGCCCTCTGAATCTGATCGATCTGGAGAGCGGCATAGACGAGCAAAGCCAGATTGGCGATGCAGACCCCAATGACCTGAATTGTGTTTTTCGCCCGGAGGGCGTCCCATACGACGACCATTTCGTAAAGGAAACCGAAAATGAAGAGTGTTAGGAAAGTAGGGATAGTCTTGTACTGAGATGATACTGTCGACTGGTTGACGTTACCAACGCTGAGCTGGAATTTACCGAAGACGAATCTGAAACGGGAAGAACGAGTCAGCAAATTTCGCGACCTGCGGCAAGAAAAACAGAGAACAGGCACTTTTGCAAACATACGCTTCAAATCCCAGACATATGAGAACCTGCAGACAAGTGACCACCATGAAGATGGCGGGCCACTTCGACTTGAGAAAGCCTATTGTGCCATTGAGGGTACTTGGGGTTGGGCCCGACGCAGTCAACCCTTCGCGGTCAGCATAACCCTGATTCCAGCTCGGGTTAAGATTGGCATTTTCGGCGTAGGCCGGCTGTGTGTATTCTGGCTGGGCCAACGAGGCCTGCGGATAGCCCATGTCGGAATGCTGCGAGTAGTCGCCGCTTCCTTGACCGTATGACGGATGGTAGGGTGTGTCTTGTTGAGCGAAGCCCGGGTCACTACCAAGCAGTGATTTGCGGGACTCAAGCCTGACAGCCAGGACGGGCAACCAGACGACTCCAACCGGGAGTCTGCGGGTGGTGGACGAGCAAACAGATAATTAGGCGTCGTCTACACAAGGCGCGTCGGTGTTGCAAGCGCTTGTAGTTCGTTCAGGAGAAGTATGCGTCGGGCAAATCCGTAGACCGGTACACCAGAGTAATTTGATATCGATGGCGACGGCGGCGAGTTCCTGGAACGAGCGGTAATGAAGCAGGTCGATGAAGGATTAGGCGTCGAAGGTTCAGCGATTGGCGACGAGAACTGAATAAAGAGGAATAAAATTGGCGGCGCGCAGGGTGAGAAAGGAAAATGACTCTACAAGGCGGGTCGTAACGAGAGACGAGGTCGAAGGAGAGATGAGGAGTCGGCGAAGACGTACGAGGATAGTTGGCTGGTGTCGAGAAGGAGTGCGTTGGGAGGAAATGAGATTGAGTTGAAGCAAGATAAAATTGCCCGCTGGGATTGCTGGGTGGATGGATGGGTTAATGAGTGGTTTTACCTGGGAGCAGCGGTCATCATCCGCCATACCTAATAATAGGCGGGCGAGCACCACTTACTGGCGCAGGGGAGAGACAGCCTCAAGCCTCCAGAGTCCAAGGCACTGAACGCTGAACTAGACCTCTGTACTCTGTAGGGTAAAATCAGTAGTAGTGGGTACGTTCCATTGTGCGCCAGCCACTGCAGATTCTGGGCCACCTCAGGTACTCGCTACCCGCTTGGACTAGTACCGCATTCGACCAGTGGGTCTACTGTCACTGCCACGCCTGCCGCCAGGGGATAAAAAGAAATGGGGGGGAGGGGCCACGGGTTCAACAATGTCTTTCTTTACGCGGTACGGAGTACAAAGCACCGGGCTCTTCTTTTGGTCGATGAACTTCCTCGAGCCGGGACAAGGAGGGGGAATGGATTGCCTCGAGCGACTGGCCCCCCCTTTCTGGTTGTCCAGTCGCTGCTAGCGGGAGTCTCAACCTCCAGCCTGTCAAGATGTAAGGCACAGGCTGAAACGAGGAGAGAGTCTGGAGTTGTGGGGCTATCACGCAGGGAGAAACGGGGCCTAGGCTGAGACCCGACAGAGAGCCTGAGAGGCTGACACGGGCTGGGGACACAATGGTAGCCACACGCCGGAAACACACACCAGCCCTCTACGGACTTGGTAATAATTGACACTGTTGACGTGGCACCGAGCACATCGCAGAGCCGACTGGGTGGATTCCCTGGCGGCTGTTGGGCCCTCAACCTCGCGTGTCTCAATTCCCGTCTCTGCGCACATTCCTTATAGAGGTCGCTCCCAGCCACTGTGGCGGGCTGCTAGGCGGGCCTCCAGGTGCACGCTTCAACCGTGGACAATGTCGAATGTTTGTCCTTCGTAGTGCGACATGCTATCGCAGAGGCTATTGAAGAATGAGAGTGCGGCGCTAAGGAGGATGACGGCGAATCTAGCCACCTGTGAACATTGTCTGGCCTTGGCTGGTATTTCGGTGGATGACGATGACATGTGCATTTGGCACGGATAACTCCGTCTATCTGCTGGTACTCCTGCTGCACTCATTCAAATTGCCCTGAGAAGAAGGAAGGATGGTGGAAAGCGTTCGTTCTCTCCCGTTCTAGATCTCGTGTTGACACGCTATACCTTTTCTTTTTCCAGTGCACCTACTTTGCATTCCGTATTGCCCAAAAGGAGAGTGCATGAGAGTGACCACGTTGTACGCACACGCAGGGACACCCTAATTAACACTCAAAACATGAGATAAGAAAGAGTGTTGACAACGAGATCGAGGCTAGAATGCATACAACCCGAATTCCTTCGTGCGTCTAATGACACGGCTCACCCTCGCCCATGGTCGAAGCCGGTCCGAGTTTCGCATCGATCCGCTACCACGCTGTCAGGCGTCGCAGGGGCTAGCGCATTGCATGGCCTTGAGCTTGGCACGCACGCAGGGACCCTACAGTGTGTCGTATGGGGGATTGACAGGGTTCGCTGACAGGCTCGATGAGAACGGCGGTGGATCGTCGAGGACAAAAGCATCAAAGACCAAGTCGCTGCCTATGGTTCTCTTCGGAAAGGAACCATCTCTCGCATCCGCATGTCGGGGTCCGTTTCGCGGCGTAAGACGACGAAGAAAATTCGGCCACGGCGATGGGAACCCTGCTGGGTAGACTCTGTTCACATGGGGCAATCACACCACCGCGCATGAATTTCCCCATTGCCGTCAATATACTTGCATAAAAGCGTTTTGAATAAGAATAAAATAAAACATCGAGAAGCGTTCTATCGACCGAGACGCAAATGGATGTCCTCAGCATATTGAACACGATTTATTCAAACCAGCTGCCAACGTCTTTTCCGCCATCCACCCTTCCGTTCTTCACGGGAAACATAACGGCCCAAGCAATGTATGTCTCGTTGGGCTCTGTAGTTCCTGAAACGCGCGACGATGCATGGAAGTCGTGTTTGTCTCACGGCGAGACAAACAGGCAAACACACGGTTTGATCCTCTGACAGTCAGGCGTGCTGAATGCGCACCATCTGCACACCGCCTGCGGCACAGTACAGCCAACACACGCACTTTACTCGTCGATCTTTGGCGGGGTGGCCGTGGGAGGAATGCGACATGGCCCCTGACGCTTGAGCATAACCGCCCAGATGGTCTCACAGGTGAATAAATAGTTCATGGCTACCTACCGCGCGCTTGCGGTTCCTCGCAGGAGGTTCTCCGTACGGAGCATCGGAAACACGACATGGCTGCCTGTCTGGCTGCTGTTCCTCGAGGATGCAGAGAACAACTGTGACTTCCCATTTCGCCACTCTCGTGCCACTCGTGCCACCTGTAAACCAGAGAAACGGGCCTCGTATTAATCTTGGAGAAGGCGTTGGCTTCGATTAATGACGTTTATCATTCGCCGACACGTGAGAAACCATGCTTACAAGTGCAGCAACTAGCACTGCATCTAAAAATACACTTGGTTAGCTGGTGCTTGAAGTCAATACTTGATTTTAAGAGACATGCTCTCTTTCAAGTCTGGGGCAATTCACCATCTCTTGTAGTGATCAGAAGTCCTCCAGTTGCAGATTTTGCGAGTTGATAGATGATTAAGGTCTTATCTCGAAGCCAAGTCTGTCAACGCTGCACAACTGGGTACTTTGTCGCACAAGTCCAGCCTAATTCATAGACCAGCTGCACAAGTCGTGAATAAACGCATTCCGCAATAGGTAGCCATTCAATTTGGCAACGCATATCCTCCATTGAAGAGCACCGTGGGACCCGCAAGCCGCTTGTTGAAGATAGCACTTTTCTCAAGATGTCTTCCCTTTCCCTGTCTCCGCCCTCTCAACAGTCGTGCGCTCCTTGCGCTCTGTGTGGAGAAATACAAAAGGATAAACGACCTCTGGAATGAAGGTCAGGGTCAGGAGAGCAAGACTCGGCCAAGACACCACATAAGCCCAGTTCCGCGGCACGTTTAAATACCGCCAGGTGAACACACAGAGGGCGGCGAGAGAGCGCCCAAGACTCGTGTGAACCTGGAACTGTTTAGCCGCCGGTGCTTGCGCATTAGAGCAATCGCGGACACTCACCATATTTTCAATGAATGCCCTTTAGTGCCGTGCTTCCGGAGATACATTATTGAGACCCAGCCAACCGGGAACTCCAGCATCCAGCCCGTCCAGTAGGCCGTGGCCTGCTCCCCCTCATCTGGGAAACACAGGCCCAACACGCGGAACACACCGACGAGCACTATGGTGTTGAGAAGAGAGCGGAGCGCCCATTTCCTGCGTCTCTCCGGCGGACACGCATATACAAAGCAGACGTACTGCCACCTCAGGTCCAGGAGGAACCATGCGAGCCCCCCTACAGCGTGGAGTTTGCAGCGTGTCACGACAAAGGGATAGTAGATCTCATAGGCTAGGTTGCCAAACCTGCCAATCGCTCTCGAGTAAGCTATTTTGCCATGTTTGGCCGATGATGCCCTTTACTTACGTGAGGTCGATCGGCCCGGCGAGGAACCGGTCGCGTTTCGTGTACTTTGTATAATAGAGATAGCAGAAGCAATAGGCGACGGCGCATAACAGGATCAGAAAATCCTGGACAAAGAGGTAGCTCTGTGGTGGATTTAGATCTAGATCAGGCGGATAGACAAACAGGTGCTTGTCTTCAAGCGCTTTGGCGAGTTCGAATGGCATCATGGCGGTCGGTGGCCGCGGGATGTTGGCGTTTCTCGAGCTGCCAGATTTCTTCCTTGAGAGGAATGACGGGCGTGAAGTGATATGGATAACTTAAAACTAGGTCTTCAGTTTGATCGTATTTACATTTACAGAGGCGGCGAGTGTGTCATTTAGTAGAAGGGAATGGGAGAGCATGCGGACAGTGGCAAGCGTGCCCGCAACCACGGTCAAGATGCACATGCAGACACTCCTTTGTAGCCAACAATGTCCGCGAACCAATTCCGGAATTCCCGGCGTCGTGTAATCAGCCCACAGTCAAGACCATCACCGGCTGCGCTGGGCGGCAGACGTACGGAGCATGGCTATGGCCAGCGAAGAAGAAAGAACGCCAAGTGCATCTCGTTCTGGCCGCTGTTTGGCCTGGCTGACCAGCTGCACCCGTTGCTTGGTCGGTTCAGTCAACAGGCGACGCTAAATCCGCCTTCACCGCAGCAGACTAATAAGCATTAATTAGTCAACGAACAAGCATCCATTCAGCTGAAGCGCCAAATGACAGCTTAGAAGAGCTCGTAACAGCCCTGAATAATTCGACATGGCCCCAACCTGGTTATTTCAACATCCTGTCAATGCTATCTATGCACGACGATATTTGACCGAGATAGGAGGCCGGCCTGCCGCGAATGAGCCGGTGCTGTTGGTCCTGGGATGCCGGACGACAAAGGTACCTCCACTTACGTGATGCTTCCGGTGTCCGCATTGTACCGGTCGTATCGGGCCAGCCATCTGCCAAACGGGCTTCCATTCTCCCTTGAATTTTTATCGAAATGTTTCTTGTTTTCTTTTTCGCTACGGTCCCATGCCCTCCCACAACCTCGTCGATATAGCCCTCCGCCTCGATTGAGCGCCTGGATGCGCCTTGTGCGGTCACCGCGACCAGCTTCCTCATCCACCCCCACTGCCACATCCTTCTCAGAATCTGCTTTGGCTCGGTCCAATATCCTCGCGATGACGCCCTCACATGCCTTCGCCGACTATCCCATTCCCGTCGAGAGCCCGTTGGCTGACCTCAACGAGGGATTGGAATCGCCGCCTCCGCCTCTGAGAGGAATTCCTCACGCCATTGTGGGAGAGCTGTATGTTGCGCCTGGTATCAGACTGACGCGAATGTGTATTTTCCTTGGCCCCATGAGCCAATGCTGACCGAAGCTGTCGATTTGTGCTTGTAAAGTGTCTCCAGATTTCCCTCTATACAACGCTACTTTTGGAATGCTGCCCAATTCGGAAGCATCACGGAGATGCCCGTCCTGGAGGATGTCCCATGTACATTTCATGTGCGTAGTCTCGTCTCAACAAGCAAGGCCTGAAAGCTTGCATGTAAAGTGGCAGCGCCCCCGAGAGAATACATTCTCGCAAACAGCGACCCCCGAACTAAGCTTGATTGTAAGTAGCTGATGAGCAGATAGCCATGCGTGACACCGCTCGGCGAGACAGGCCCCATGCTCGAGTTCGGCCCTGAACTCCTAACCCCCAAATACAAGAGAGTCCCTGGACGCTACTATACCGCCAGCGACTACCATGAAATGTTCAAGTCCGGCGAGCTTACCCCCCTACAGGTCGCCTTGGCCCTCCTCTCCGTGACATCCAGAGACCCCGGCAACAAGCCGAGCATATACCAAGATGCGTGGGCCGACTCCCACGGCAAGGACCATCTTGCGCTCGAAGCCGCAAAGGCGTCGACGAAGCGGTACGCCGCGGGCGAGCCTCTGGGCGTACTAGATGGCGTGCCCATCGGTGTCAAGGACGACGTCGAAGTGGAGGGCTATGCCAACCACTATGGACTGAGATACGACGCGTCTCTCCCCATCTTCAAGGAGCAAGACGCGACGTGCTGGCCGGTGAAGAAGCTGCAGGAAGCCGGGGCAGTGGTGCTAGGCAAGAACTGCATGCACGAGCTGGCTGCAGATTTAAACGGCGTGAACGTATGGCATGCCCGTTACCTTGGCTCTGTCTCATCGTCATCCCCAACCTAACATGCCATCAACAGATCACCCAAGGCACGCCCACAAATCATCTAAACACGAGCTACTACCCGGGCGGCTCCTCCTCCGGCGCCGGCTCAGCCCTAGGCGCCGGCGTGGTCCCTATCTGCGTCGGCACCGACACCGGCGGGAGCATTAGAATCCCAGCCACGTTCAACGGAGTATACGCCATCAAGCCGAGTCACCACCGCACGTTTGCCACGAACAGCACTCTCTGTGTCGTTGGCCCCATGGCATCGTCTGTAGCAGATCTCACCATCGCTTACCGCATCATGTCGCAGCCTAACCCTGACTGCCCCGTCCAGGGGAGGTTCGCCCTGTCTGTACCACCGTCGCCTTCCGCGCCCCGAGTGATGGGCGTCTTCCGCGACTGGTGGGCGATTTCCGAGCCAAGGGTGGCGGAGAAGTGCAATGAAGCGCTGGACCACTTCGTCTCCAAGTGTGGCTACGAGGTTGTGGATATATCTCTGCCGTGTCTTTCTGAAGCGCGCATAGCGCACTCGGGATTATGTCTCTCTGAGTGGTTCGACGGGAGACGCTGGCTCTACAAGTCCGGCAAGGGACTGTCCTTCATGGGCCCGGCTAATAAGATTCTCCTGAAAGTCGGCAGTAGTGGCTCCGCCTCCCAGTTCCTCAAATACTGCGCCTTACGTACCATCCTCATGCGGCATCTGGCGTTCCTATTCCAAAAACACCCCGGTCTGCTCATCGTGACGCCCTCGACACCGCTGCCAGGCTGGCCGTCCCACCCCGGCGATAGAACCCACGGCATGACAGACCTACCCCGTTCCATCCTCCACCTGAAATACGTCTTCCTCGCAAACATGACAGGGATACCAGCCCTAGCGGCGCCCGTGGGATATGTTGAGCCGGAGCAGGGTGATGGGGACATCCCCGTTGCCCTGATGGCGATGGGTGAATGGGGTAGGGAGGAGCAGCTTCTGGCGTGGGCAGGTGAAGCCGAGAGTTATTTGCATGAGATGTATGATGGGGGGCGGAGGCGGCCGAAGACTTGGCTGGACGTGATGGAGTTTGCTGCAGACAGGAGCTAGGCTGGCTGACTGTGTTCATAGCGCTTGAAATCAGCATTACATTGCGAGATATAGAAATGGTGGTTAGACAATTTGTAAAAGTTATTCATAAATTTGTGAATCGACGCCATCATTTCTTGGACAACCCGCCTCTGTTAGATCACTTCATTTACTTGAGGAATTTGGATGCCAGACCCATAAGACCACCCGACTGCTGCCCCTGACTCTGGACGTACAGCTTCAGGGCCATCTCGCCAGCCTGCTGGATGGCGGTCTGCTTGCTTGCACCGTCCTGGACCTTGCCTTCTGCAGCTTTGTTATCGAAGAGCTACGAGGCACTGTCAGTAACAAACTCATGCCTCGATAGCCAAGGGGGGGTTAATGATGGCGAGAAAGAGAAAACGGCATAAATCCTCCATCGCCATAGAAGCACAAGATTGACTCAGAAGTCGGGAGTTACGCACCTTGCTAGCCTCGGACATGGCCAGTCCCAAAAACGCTCCCTGGCCCTGCTTCTGGCCCGTCTCGCCCTGGTTGAACAGCTTGAAAGCCTGCATGGCAGCCGCGGTGCCGAGACTCTTTGCATCTTGGCTACCAGAGTTGTCGCTGTACGTCTTCTTGTGCTGGTTGATGGCGTCTAAATGCGACATCAAAGGTTAGCGATGCGCTTTCCATACGAATCAGATGGCTCCTCATCTCCCTCCCCCAGGGCGTATCTGGTCTTCCTTTATTTTTGAATACTTGCCTTCCTCGTCAATGTTTCCATTTGCAATTTGACCCTTGTTCTGGCCTATAGCACCGAGAATGCTGGAGAACAAGTCGCTGTTGCCCGAGGACCCAGCGCGGGCAGCAGCCCCTCCTCGTGGGCGATGCGGAGGTCATCGTCGTCGTGCTGGAATCCGCCACCGGCGGGGTAGTTGCCGCCCTGGGCCTCTGTGTGGTTAAAAGGTTAGTGTCGTACTTTAAAAGCCGAGAAGATGGATGATGAGATGCTGTCGTAATTGTCGTCGATTCGTGGTTTGGGAAGTGGCGTCGTGTGCTGCGACTAACACTGGCCATCGGCTTGGGAGAGTACTAACTGTTTCCACCAGGAAGAGGAGACTGGCCTAGAAAGATTGAATCAAATTGTCAGCTATTATTACTACGGAAGAAAAGTCGCGCACGCAACGCAAGCAATCAAACCTAAGATGCGTATCTTCCCCAACGGTCATCACCCATCGGTATAGCATACACATGCTAGGGACGCAAAACCATGACCATGACGGCGGGGCAATAGAGAGCTCTCTGTAGGTCGTAGAGGGGTAACTGACCCTGGTTCTGACCTTGGTTCTGGTTCTGGTTCTGGACCTGTTCCTCGAGGAACTGCTTCCCAGCGCTAAACAGCTTATCCATTTTGACGTCCTTGATCAATATAATGTTGAAATTTTGTGTGTAGATTGCCGCAAGAAGGTCAAGATAAAAGGAGAGTGACGAGGGGAGAAGAAAGAAGACACGTCAAAAGGGTCGCACTCGCAGGACCCCTAATAAGTGGCCATGCCATCAGAGAGGTACACAATAAACGACGCCAAAGTTGGAGCTCCTAAGCCGCGAGCTGTTCTGCCCCTCCTCTGCCCCGCACCAACCTGAGGATAGCTGACGAGGTGCGAGGGAAGGAAAGAGGGAACATGGGAACAGGGATAGTGCAACTTGTCCCGCTGTCCAAGTATCTAGGTGCCGATTCGAGCATCCCATCAAACAGTGACACGCATCGCGCATATATCCATAGTTGCAACCGAATGCCGTAGTTTGTAAAGAACCTTGACGCCGCTTTGATGCGTGCCACTCCATTCGCCATGCCATGTGCCGCATTGCCGTCGCTCGTAGACCCGGTCCGCTCACCAGCGGGCCGGGTCGGGAGGATGCACACATGACTCGTGGGTTGTGCTAGGAGCAGAGTTGGGAGAGAGGAAAAAGAAAACATCGTCCACGTCCAAATAGTGTTGCGCCTTAGCAACCATACCATATTTGTCATCTGGGTACACAGCTCATAGTTTGTTTCACTCCATATCTCGCAGCGAGCACAACAACAGCCCAGCACATTTCGCGTGAACTTGGCATTGTGGAAAGAGACGGAAGAATAAAATAGAATGGAGCCAATTTCGTATACTTTTGCCCCTGGTATCTTTGCTTGTAAACACATATTTGTTCGCCTTTGCCAAAAAGAAGAACAAGTCAAACCAAACCCGATCCCAATGCCTTTCGTGTCTCAAACTCATAAACCAATGTGCGTATACCTTCGCCGTCCATCTTATGTATCGTATGCAGAAAAAGAAGCAAACAAGAAAAATAACCTTGAAAAGTCGAATGGGCCAGCTCAAACTCCGCCGTGTAATCTCTGTTTCCTGGCAATCGTTGTATCCTCCCGCATTTCGCCCGAGTTTCGTCTTCATATACCAGCTCAGCCCCGTCATCCACCTGTGCAGGCCGCCTTGTTAGAGCCGTTGCTGGACTACTTCCGTCAAAACCTTCTGTCCACTGTTGGCGCCGTCGTTGTTATTCGCAATGCTGTTAGATCGCTTCTTTTCCTTCTTGGCCCATCGCAACCCACAGGCATTGCACAATGTTTTTGGTCCGCTGGGGCCTTTTCTCCACTCGGGCGAATCGAGAGTCCCTATAGTATGTTAGCCCACAGTCTGGCAGCTACTCCTGGCAAAAAGGAAAACCCCAGGCTTGAAGCTATACTTGAACGAGTGGAAGAACCTGAGATGCTGGGGAAGATTCTCCACAATAGAGAAGCCGCCCCAGCGTAAGACTTGGGGTTATAAACAATCTCCTTCAGCATCTCAGTTTTTTCGGAGGTCAGGGAAACAAGCACTTGACCAAGTATAACTTGAAGCCTGGTAGTGATAGGCAAGAAAGTGAGTTGCATACCGCAATCTGTGCAGACGAATTCCTCAGACGTCTTCAGTTTCTTCTTCTTATCCCCCGCCCGAGAGTCTCGATCCATGGGGATTGCTATGCCAGCATCTCCCTTGATGAGTGTCGGACTCCGGTTTCCAGTGGGTAATTCCGTGGCTGCGTTCACCCTCCATATACCGCAATCCCGTCAACATCTCAATCGTATCTGTGTGTGACGCTCCCTCGTACCGTTGCATCTTATCCTGTAGCGAGTCGGCTCGGTTGGCCACTGCTGCACCCTCTAGGTTTTCCCTTGTCAAAGCGACATTGAGCGGAGTCCGGCCTGATTGAGTGGGCGTGCTGTCACCTTTGCTGCCGCGGTGAAAAGACGTTCCAGACGAGCCACCGGCCAATTCGGACAGGGTAGCGTCTGACCGGCCCTCCTGGCTCACTGTCCACTGCTTTTGCACCTCGTCAGCATCATCCTCTTCTTCTCTTCGCAGCTCGGCGATGCGGCGCTTCAGTCGCTCATTTTCTATCTTGTGTTCGAGAAAGGAGTCGAGAAGACTGGCGTTCTTGGTCGGGTATGCGCGTGCCATCATAAAGACGGCTTGGCAGAAGGGTGACTGTTATTGGGGTTCGGCGCAAACTTGGCGCCTGCAATGTGCGCATGACCAATCGTCTCAAGGATAGCATATTCGCCGTCCTTCTTCTTGAATCGTAAAACATGCGCATTGGGCTCCCTGAAGCTATCGATTTCGTTGAGCTCGGAGACAAATACGCCCTGGTCGTCGGGGTGGATGAGGTCCTTTAGGAATCGTTCCTCGATTTCTTCGGGGGTGTAACCGGCGAGGCTAGTGACACTCGGAGATGCGTATTTGATGCGCCCATTGGCATCGAGAATATGCAGCATGGTCCTTCAACTCTTCTACCACCTTAGCGGGCCAATTCCTCCTCTTAGTAAATTCGGTCAGGGTGCTGTTGCCCGACAGGCTCATGTGGGCGAAAGACTCTGGTGGCCAATGGCCCCGCGCCGGGTACATTGTTGGCGGCGGTGTTGAACTGATTCTCCGCCCGGGCGATGGATGTCTCGGGGGCAGACATTTCGTTACTATCGTTATTATCGTTGTTATCGTTGTTGTTGCTATCGGTGGTAACATGGTCGGTGTTGCTATTGATATCGCTAGGCAGGGGAGCGAGGAGGGGGTTATTAAAAGCATCGTTCATGGAGTTTTCTTGAACAGACGACATGTTCATCGAGGGATCGCCAAAAGAGTCGAGCATACTATTATCGAGCATGGCCATCAATTCCGAATCGTCATGGCCGGAAATATTGATCTAGGGAGGTGGGAATACACCATCAGCCCGAAATCCCATAATTAGTCAGTGTCTGGATAGGAAAGCAAACCTCATTCCCCCGGGATGCGTCAGGCAGAGAACCTATGTCCAAGCTGCCATAGTCAAAGATGTCACCGCCAGGCTGAGGCGGCCCTTGAGAGGACATGGTCTAAGCGGGCGCATAGGGCAGTCTAGGTTTGGAAGATGGCATTTATGATTCGAGGCTGCATGTGGCGAGGGCCAGCAAAGGCGACAATACGAGGGCGTGAGTTGTGCGTGGCGTACTATGCTGCGCTTTGCGTGGTATTACTCGGTGGAGGCAAAAGAGAGAAGTATCGACGACGGAGAATGATGAGCAGTACCGAGACTTTGACAGTTGGACGATATCGAAAGAGCAACAGTATGAAAGGTGGCTTCGGTCAATTGGCTAGGCGGCAGGTAAATAGCGCGGACTGTGGTACCAAGTAATGTAGGGAATGCGCAACCCTAGCGAGGTTTGAACCAGCAAGCTTTGCACCAGAGTCGCAAGAGGAAGCTCCACAGAAAAGCGATGTGATGTGGAGGAGAGAGAAAGACAGAGAGAGAAAAGCATGCAAAACAGTTAAACCGCACAAACGGAAACTGCGAAGGCAAGAATGCAAAAGGGACAAACAGGGTACATAACTGGCAGCGCAGGCAAGGGAGCCGCGGGGGCAAATGAAAATCCCCGTTGCTATTTTCAAAGGGGAGAGAGGATTCGGGGGTGGCAACTTAGCATGGCAAATGGGAATTCATCTAAAAGTGCCACGAGCAGGATGTGAAAGTCCCATCATCTCCATGCTGGGGAACTTGCGACCGCCGGGTTTCAACGAGTGCTACATTGCGAGCGCTAATTCGGCGTTCTACAGGACCTCGGTGCTTAGGCTTAGTGCATCCAGAGCCCTTATCCATTCTGATTACCTATCCTAGGCTCTATGCAGCACTAGCAGTGCCTGTTTTACAGGGGTCAGTGCCCAACAAGAGGAGAGCTGCGGGATGTAGTGCAGATCAATTGAAGGAGTTGAGGGGTCCCCTAAAACAGCCACTCGACTACTACTCAACCACGACGAGAGGCGGCAATAACAGTGGCTGAAAGTTTGCCACTCAAGCGGAGGAGACGCTCCAGAAGAGTGGGTTGCTTGGAGCAGAAGGAACTCCCCTCGCGAATTCGACCTTGCCCTCTGTTGCCTCTCAACGTGTCTGCCGACATGGGGTGATAGGCAACTAGTTCATAGAGAATTATGAAATGCCAAGATTTCAAGCCCAACTTGACCCAAGAGAGTTTTGTATCGCAAATAATCGTTCAAGGGCGAATGAGGGCTACAGGTACCTAACCCCAAGCTTGTCCTGGCGTCGCGAACGTTGAGAATGGACAGGGGGGCAAGAATGGGCGGTTCTAGACGCTCTTGGCTCGGCCGCCACTGGATACCTGCCGCACCGAGCTCATCGAGTCTTTCAGCTTCACATCCCGCCGTATTTAAGGTGTCAGCACACATCTTAAAGCTACTTCAGAGAAATGCTTCTCCCCTTGTAAGGAGACAGAATCGGCGTTTTTTTAGGGGGGAGGTTTCAAACAACTGCCGCCTTTGCCTCTGCGTCGATCTCACCTAGCAATATCGAAAGGTGATGATGCTACTAGGTCTTGTCAGAGGCCGCTCACTACCTTGACATGGAAGAGGAATTGTCTATCTAGTGCCTATCTCATGATCTTTCGAATTCTACTAGAGCAGTTTGCGTTGCCTTACTGGTTCTGAAATGCTTGCCACTTTCTAATCCGGCGATGCCATGTCACAGTGTCTGAATGGCTAGTTGAGAATCTCATACAGCAGTCGGGGAAGTTTTCTCGACTGCTTGGTTGGTGTGGATTCGAAGTAGCTATAAAAATTGACCGCCGGGGCACATCACAGTACGTCCGCGGTTTCAGCCTCGGGTATAAATATCATGATGGCGGTCAGGGATGCTGAGGGTGAACCATTGAAGTACCTCCATCTTCCTCAGCTGCCTAAACCCGCTACTTAGGTGGTCATGGATGCAGAGTTGCATATTCTTCTTATCACCGACGGTGACGTCAAAGGATGCTCAGCGTTTTTGAGCCGTGTTTCGCATTCCGCATATCTTATGCCAGCCCCAATCCTGTCCCCAGGCTGTGATTCTGAATCAAATCGAACACAGCACAATATCCGTCTCAAGTATAGATTACAATGTAGTTATCCAAGTATCCTTGAGAGGGTTATTACTGAAGGGTACGGTGCTGGTGAGACGTTGCTGGACGCCAGTTTTTGATTTATACCTCCGAACGTTGTTCTGATCATAACACGCCTGAGGGACTTTGAGTTAACAAACGGAGAGAACAGAGACTTTCCACAGGCAAGTTGGCTTTCAAACCAGCCTTTAGTCGCAGCAGATAGTGCAAAGGGCTTGGAGCAGAAAGCAGTAATGATATTTATGAAAGAGAGTCGTGACACTCAATGAGATGATTCGACCACCGCTTGGGAGCCTACGCCGTCGCCCGCGCCAGGATATACAAATTCTACACTTATCTCAGGCCATGGTCAGTTGTCAAGGCTCTCTCCCCAAGCCGCAGTGAGATATCCAAGCTCGCTCCAACGCGAAATACCTTACAATATTTTGTGCTCGCTCCTACATGCAGCGCTGCTCAACACACTCGACGGGCTCTAATCCAGAGGACATTACCAAAACTAAATAGATGAACGCTGTAGCGATAAATGCTGCTTCATGCTGCACCGGCGAGAAAACGACGGCGCGGAAACAGGGGTTAGCGACGCAGAATCAAATGGATTCCCGGGAATATGCAAGATAGTGGCAACGTGGAACGACGTTTTCTTTGAGCCGCGGGGCACAAGTTTGGTGTCGTGGAGTTGGTTGAAGGATACGGTAGTCAGTCAACATACTTCGTGCCTCAGTATAGACAAGTTTTATTCATGATTGGACGTTCAATCAGGATGAAGGCCATGATGTGATCCGCCAGAATTCTCGCAAAATCTAGAAGACATTTTGACGCTGGTGATTCTCAGGCAGCTTATCCATAACCATCTATCTAGCGCTGTTTCTTCACGCTTAACTAACTAACTAATACTAATCATGTAGGTGTAGATGAGAGCACTTGGCGGGGAAGTGTCGCACGTGAGGACGCACCATCTACACCAGCCGCAAACGCGTGACCCAGGCCCCCATGCGCGTCTCCAGAATCGCCTCATCCAGCTTACCAGCTGCTGCCTACAGCAAGCACATCTCGTCCCGACCGATTCTCGCCATCCACTCCGAATTTCAATTTCCTTCATTCTGAGCTATTGCCTCGCAAGATTACCAACCTGATTGGGGGGCTTGGTCTACAAAGCTTTCTTCCATTCTACGTCTTCATGACCTAATCATTCACCATGTCGAGAATCGACAAGCTCTCCATTTCCGGTGTGCGGTCCTTCAGCCCCTCGGTCCGCGAGGCCATCCAGTTCAACACCCCCTTGACTCTCATCGTTGGATACAATGGATCAGGCAAAACCACCATCATCGAATGTCTCAAATATGCCACCACGGGCGAGCTACCCCCAAACAGCAAAGGCGGCGCCTTCATCCACGACCCAAAGGTATTGACTTGACTTCAAGCCCGTCCTTATCCTTCTGCCCTATCTATTACCTTGGATGCACGTTGACCGTGCACTGCAGCTATGCGGCGAAAAAGAGGTCATGGCCCAGGTCAAGCTTCAGTTCCGATCAATAAACGACCGCCAACATGTTGCCACCAGGAGCTTGCAACTTACTGTCAAAAAGACGACTCGGTCTCAGAAGACGCTCGACTGCTCGCTAGTCGTCGTCAACAACGGAGAGCGCACCACCACATCCACTAGGCAAGCTCAGCTCGACGAAATGATTCCCGAAAGACTCGGCGTCTCTCCCGCCATCCTCGACGCCGTCATATTTTGTCATCAAGACGAGTCTCTGTGGCCTCTCAGCGAACCATCTGTGCTCAAGAAGCGGTTTGATGAAATATTCGAGGCCCTCAAATATACGAAAGCAATTGAGAACCTCAAGATCCTCCGAAAGAAGCAAGTCGAGCAGCTCGGGAAGCTACAGAATGACGAGGCGCACAATAAGGTCAACAAGGACAGGGGTGAACGGGCGGAGAAACGTATGAGTGGACTGCAAGCTGAGATTGAAGCCGCTCGCGATAAATGCGAGGCAATCTCAGCTGAGATGCAGGAGACTCAAGAGAAAATCCGACAAAAGCACGAGCAGGCCAACAGCTTTCTACAAATCGTCCACAACCTCAGCAACAAACAAGAGCAGCTGGAATACCGCCAAGACGCTGTCAATGAGCTTAGACAGACCATCGAGGAGTTGAGCGAGGATGACGCAGCATTAGAGCAATCGTTAGCGCAGTACCAGGAGAGCATGCAGCGGTATCAAGATGCATCCGAGGAAAATAAATCCCAGTACAATGAGCTTCAAAAGGAGTTAACAAAGTCTCGCAAGGATCTGTCAGTCAAGTTGTCCGAGCAAGGAAAACACCAGTCGGACAAGGACAAGTACGAGCGTCAGCTGCAGTCTCGCATGACCATGATCCAAGAAGCGGCTCAGTCGCATGGCTTCAGAGGTTACGACGATGATTTGACTGATCAGCATGTCAAATCTTTCAATGAAAAGATCCAAAGGCTATTGACAGAAAAAAGGCGAGATCTGGAAAGGCTGCAGAAAGAAAACGCGGCTGAGCTCGACAAAGCCACAGGTGTCATTACTGATCTTGAAGGCCGGAAGTCCGCTTGTACACAAGATCGGGTGTCAGCAAAGCAAAGAATGGCCGCGATTGACAAGCGCGCCAACATTCTACAGAACGAATCCAGCCAGATAAACGTAGACGAGGGAGGCAAGGCAATTCTTGACGGTCAGTTAGAGGAGCTCGGGGGGAGATCTGCACGAACGCAACAGGAATTTGAGAACGCAAAGTGGGACCAGCAGATATCACAAGAAAACAGCAAGCTCTGGCAAACTGAGACCGAAAATGAGAAACTTGGTCGTGAGCTCGTTGAATGTACTCGTCTTGCGTCTGAGCGTGCACAGCTCGATTTCAGGAAAAAGGAAGCGGCAGACCGGAAGCGAAAGCTCGATGCTCTAACAGACACCTGGACGGCAAAACTATCCAATTTCTTGGGCAGCGACTGGCAGTCGGATACGGTAGAGGCAAAGTTTCAGTCTGCCATTACCCAGCAAAACAAGAAGTTACAGGATGCCAAGAAACGACTTGATGCCACAAGGCAGAAGCAGCAGAAGGTGGAATACAGGCTCAAGAATACCAAAGAAACGCTGGAAAAGACAACAAAGGATGCCTCAACAGCCAAAGAAGAAGTCGTCAAAACATTACAGTTAATACGAGACAACGCCGTAGTAGACGAATACCCAGAAGAGGTTGAAGCCCAAGAACAGGTTGTGGAGGAACTCAGAAACGAGTTGAGCCTGTTCGATGCACTTGTCGACTACTACAACAAATGCAAGCGGATGTTGGACACAAAGAAGAAGTGCCTGTTGTGTGAGCGTCACTTTGATGACAGCCAGAGCGCTAGCATCGACCGATTGAGCCAGAAAATCGACAAGTACCTAAATCCTAAAGGCAAAGTTGACGTCGAGGGGGACTTGAAGAAGGAGATATCTACTCTAGAGAAGCTTCGAGCTGTCCGCCCATCTTATGACACGTACAAGAGACTGTCTAATACGTTGCCTACACTCCGAGACGAACGCAAGGCCATTGAGAGTGAACACGATGTCTTGGAGCGACAGTCGGAGGAAGAAGAGGGGAGCGCGGCCGCTGAGGAAGAGAAGCATAGGGACATGGAAGATTTGTCCAAGACGGTGCAGAATATTTCACAAACTTTCAAGGATATCAAGGAATCCGAGGTTCAAATTGAGCGCATCATGTCACAGCAAGCGTCTGGTGGCGCTATTCGCAGCGCCGATGAAATTCACGAGCTCCAAGCCAGTCTATCAGAACAGATGAGAGGTCTCAAGACCAAGATTACAAACTTGACTACAGATAGGCAGCGCATGAAGGATCAGTTGAATTCCCTAGAGCTAGAAAGGAGCGAACTGAGAAACAAGATCAGCCTGGCAGCCGGACAGATCGAAAAGAAAACGAATCTTCAAAATCAGATCCAGGCTTTAAAGGAAGACCAATCCCACCAGCGAGAGATTATGCAGCGCGCCGATAAAGAACTCGAAAAGGTCGAACCAAGCATTGCTGAGGCACGGTCGGTCCGGGATGAGACGCTCCAACGTGGTCGGTCCAAGGAGCAAGCCGTCGCGGAGGAGAGAGATGCGATTGCCAGCTCGGTCAGCGAGATCAAGATGGTTGACAGCGAAATACAAGACTACATCGACCAAGGTGGCCCATCCAATCTTGCATCAAACCAGCGAGGGATCGCAATGCTGGAGAAGTCTATTGCATCTACGGAGACAGAAATCACCGACCTCACAGTCCGGACAAATAAGCTCAAGCAGGACATTGACAATGGAGATCGCAAGAAGAAGAACATCAGCGATAATCTCAACTATCGTAAGCACCTGCGCACGCTGGAAGTTTTGCGCCAGGACATTGAGGAGCTTGAAGATCGCAATGCCCACGAAGATTACGAGCGTCTTCAGGGTGAGGCCCGCACGCTGGAGAATCAGTCCAATCGTCTTTTCGCGGAGCGTGGCTCCGTTATGGGCACAATGAAGACCAAGGATGAGGAGCTTGACCGGCTTCTCAAGGAGTGGGAGATGGATTACAAAGACGCCAAGCACAAGTACCGCGAATCGCATATCCGAGTCGAAACGACCAAGGCAGCCATCGAAGATTTGGCGCAGTGCGGTGCCGCCGTCGACAAGGCGGTGATGCAGTTTCACTCGATGAAGATGTCCGAGGTGAACCGCATCGCCGGCGAGCTGTGGCAAAGCACGTATCAGGGCACCGACATTGACACAATCCTCATCCGGTCCGATAATGAATCGAGCACTGGAAAGCGCAACTACAACTACCGCCTGTGCATGGTGAAGCAAGACACCGAGATGGACATGCGAGGACGCTGCTCAGCAGGCCAGAAAGTCCTGGCGAGTATCATCATCCGCCTAGCCCTCGCGGAGTCATTCGGCGTCAACTGCGGACTCATCGCACTGGACGAGCCCACAACGAACCTGGATCGCGACAACATCAAGAGTCTAGCGGAGAGTCTGCATAACATCATCAAGGCACGCCAGGCACAGAGCAACTTCCAGCTCATTGTCATTACCCACGACGAGGAGTTCCTGCGGCACATGCGGTGCAGCGACTTTTGCGACAGCTTCTTCCGCGTGAAGCGCGATGAGAGGCAGAATAGCATCATCGCACGGGAGAGCATCACCAAGATCTTTTAAGCTGCGTTTGGTCTGCATTGCCTGCTGGGTAGAAGACTTGCTCAATGTAAAATAGGTATCTGGCGTTTTGGAGGCATGGCTGGAGTTTTCGGGTGCAATTTACGTTTGCCGTATGTAGTACTACACAAGAGAGAAGAGAAACCAACATACATTTAGAATTGGAACAAGATGGATCCCAGGCGTAAAGTCATCAAGTAAACATTGCGTATCTCCGTCCCTCAGCACCTCTACTGTACATTGAATATTCCCATTTCCTTCACCCAAAAAAAAAAAAAAAAAAAAGGAAAAAGAAAGAAAGACGAAGCCAAATCTTGTCGTGTCTTTGAACTCATGGTATCGTGCACGCAAACATAAACGCTCGGTATATCACCCCTGGTCTACCCCGTCGGTATCCTGTCTTTGGCTCGTCTGTCATGGCGCAGCGTAGACGAACGTGCTAACCGCGCCGCATCTAAGTTTCCATCTTATCTGCTGGTTCCTCCTTCGCAGCCCCCTCCACACCTTCGTCTGCCTTCTTCGCCCCATCAGGAGTCTCATCCATCCCCGTGGTCTGCAGGACGCTCGACGCGCTCTCCTCCCCTGGTGCTGCTCCCGTGGCCTCCTCCTTCGCCTTCTTGGCCGGCTCGCCCTCGAGGTCCTGCTCCGCGTCACGCTTGGAACCTACGCTCTCTGCACTAGGGCTTCTGCGCGACTCGTTTGCCTCATCATCTTTCTTGTCCTCTCCCTCAGCCGTTTGTCCCGCCGGCTCTTCGTCATCGTGCTTCCTGCCAACGGCGGCCTCTACATCAATATCCTGCGTGTTGACGCCACCATCGCCCGAGAAACTCGTCGTCGCAGGCTGCGGGCCCGTATCGCCAACGCCAATCTCCTCTGGTCCCCTCGCGTGCGGTATCTCCTCCTCTTCACCCTCATCACGCTGCCCGACCTCCTCATGCTCGCCCTCGTCTCTCTCTGCCGGGACATCGTGAGGCCGGTTCACCTGGTTGGCGGGTACGACTCCGGCGCGCTGCTCCTGCCGGAGAAGCTCGCCCTGCGTAATGCCCCTAGCGTGGCCCATGGATGGAACCCCATTCACGCTCACCGAAACAGTCTCTATACTACCCATGCCGTTGGGTCCATCTATCGTCTCGGTGCTCTCACTGTGAATCTGTGCCCCGGGTGTGGTGTTTCCATCGCTACTCTCGGGACTCCGCCTCGTCAACCAGGGGATAGGCGTCAGGAGCGCCCCCCCTAGCGCCTCGTCTGATCCCACGGACGGTACAGCAGGGTTACTCCACGCAACTGACATAGCTGGGTCGTCCGGCTCCTCGCCATTGACCCTCATAGACGACATGTCGGGGATCGTAAGAGGAAGAGGGTACACGTCCGTCGCGGACGTCACCTGCACGACTCGGTCAACAGCGTGCAGATATGACGCGAGAGCCTTGTAATGTGCGCGAGGGGAGAGAACCAGCTCGGCAAGGCGCTGGATGGTGTGAGGGGCCTCGTTGGAAAAGGTCGAGATGTGCGTTTTGATCTCTGCAAGCATGTCGGCAATCTGTTTGGGCAGCGCGCCGGGCTCGAGCTGCTGCGTCGCCGTGGTCGTGGAGTTTGTGGTTGTGGCGGTATCAGGCTTCTGTACAGGAGCGTTCTCCTTGTCGGCTTCCTGAGACGAACAGTGATCGAGCGGCGATGACGGCAGCGGAGAGAGCAGCCGGGTTTCGATCGGAACCGGAGGGGGCAGATTCGGTATCGGAAACGCTTCGTAGGCAATCTATGAGCAGTTAGCCAAGCTCCAAGCAGGCGGTCTCATCGCCCTTCACGGCATCAAGGTTGTCAGAACAGACCTTTTCTAACCGCGCGAGAATCTCGCTTCGTAATGCCAGCCAGTCGCCCCTTTGGAAGCCCGTTAGCACATATTCCATCACCTACGGGAATCGCGAGCCATTGGGATGAGCGTACTTCTCCACCGGTTCGCCGCCAGCGACTTTCCGCAGCAGCTCGTTTTCGCCGTCGATCTCCATGGCGGCACTTATGCAGTATGTATCGGTATAAACGTCTCAGGAGAAAAGTTTAGAGACGCACGGTTCTCTGGAGGACGACGTCCAAAATGGTTTCAATGGCGGAAGTGTGGATTGAGGCGAGCTCGATGGCGGGGTTGCACTAAAGCGGGCTTTGTGGACTTGATAGATGCATATCTGTAGTGTCACGCAATTAATTACACCTGAAGTTGACTGACTACAAGACATGACACCAAAACTAGGAAATTTATGTACTCAAGTGATGGGAGTGTAAGGCTTCTCATTTCTAGTTTGATTCAAAGAGGCTCAAGGTAAAGAAGTTTGCAAATAAATCAACACCCTTAGATAGACTGACGCCATCTGTTTCTGCCTCCATCACACAGCATGATATCCCCCCCCCCCCCCCCCCCCCCCAACGTACACGACCGATACGTCCACCCCCTACTTAGAAGGCCTATACATCCACCGCGATGCATCAAAAATAGCCTCAAAACTCACGCCATCATAAGTTCCTATAGCACAAGTCAAATCGTGGAACCCTTCCAACCCCGTGACAGGCAAATCCTGCTCCGCGTCCGTCTCCTCGTGCAGGTTCCACTCGCCAGACTTAACGCCGTTCCGGGTAAAGAAGATCTGAACCTCAGGCCTAGGACCCCCCGTCGGACTAAATGTCATGCCAATGCCGTACGTCTCACCGCGGCGGAACTCTTGTTGTGAACTCCTTACCGCCCCCAGCGATCGTTGATGTACTTGTTACCGTCATCTCCGTGGACGGCCAAGCTGCCTCGGTGCCAACCCGGCATGCGGAACGAAGGGTAGGGGAGGGCAGTGAATCCAATGCCGACAAATACATTGCGACTGTCCGGGCGTATTTTAACCTCGTAGTATATCGTCTTCGGCCGGCCTACTCTCGTCGGATCGTGGTCGTTTACGACGTAGAGAGGTGGATAGCCGATGATACAGCGATCAGGCGTGTTTTTGGCCGTCGAGGCCTCCCAGTGGCCAGTTCCAAGCCAGTTCAGCTTGCCATTGAAACCCGCAGGCTCGATGAGCCGGATATTTCCCGCATCCAGCGCGGCATGCGCAGGCTGGTCGAGAACCATGGGCCTCGAAATGGGATACTGCTCGCACCACTTTTCACCCGCAATGGCTTCCTCTTCAGTAGCATTGCTCGTTGGCGATCTATCGAGTCCACTGAAGAGTGCCGGGGGAGGAGGGAACAGGGATGTATCGGGCACCGCGACCTCCCAGTCGTGAGCCGCCTTTGAGTCTGACAGTGGAGGCCCGGGGGGAGGCTGCGCCCAGTCCTGAGATGGAGGAGGACCAGGAGGAGGAGCATAATCACCTCCCTTTCCTGGAGGCGGCCCTGGGGGAGGTCGCGCCCAGTCCTGCGACGGAGGAGGACCCGAAGGGGGTGCATAGTCGCCTCCCCTGCCTGGAGGCGGCCCCGGAGGAGGTTGCGCCCAATCCTGACTTGGTGGAGGGCCGGACGGGGGAGCATAGTTGCCATGCAGCTGTGACGGCGGAGGGCCTGAGGGAGGGGCAAAGTCGTCCGCCCGGCCAGGAGGGGGGCCAGACGGTGCAGAGTAGTCATCTCTCCGACCGGGTGGAGGTCCTGGCGGCGCAGAATAGTCATCCCGTCGTCCTGGAGGGGGGCCAGAAGGAGCCGAGTAGTCGTCTTGTCGCCCTGGGGGCGGACCCGAAGGGGCAGTAAAATCACCTTGCCGTCCTGGAGGCGGACCTAACGGAGCCTCATATTCACTGGGCTGCTGCCTCGGCGGAGGACCAGACGGCGGCGCAAACTCCTGCTGCCCGTAGTTCCCACCAGAAGATTGCCCTCCTGCGTGCGGTGCGCCCTGAGATGGATACCGGCTGGTCTTCAGGTCTTCAGGTCTCGAGTCGTGCGTCTGGGGGACGGGCTTTGGTGCCGGCTCGTTGCCGCCATCGTCCTTTGAGCCGAAACACATGGTGCTCGCTGTGTGGCAGCGGGATGTGTTTCTGTGTCGTTGGCCTGCTCAGCTGGTCAAAGTCTGTAGAAGCGTAGGTAGTTGGGAGCGTCCCCAATAGCCGTCGAGAGGCGTATTTAATTGCACGAGCTGCTTCGGCCGTCACCAAGCAATCGGCAGCTGCCGTGAGACGCAAAGACCAATCAAGTCAGTAGATGGTGGAACGATGACACAATACGCCTGGCGTATAAGCAGCCCGCAAGTAAGAGGATGCCTAGTGGGAGGCCTGCGGCGAAGACTAGGCTACACAGCGGTGTTTGCGAACAGGGAAGCTTGTTTGCCAACAGACGTGAGAATGGGGGAGCAAGCGAAGGCGACGAGATGACGTTGAGGCACTATGGCTGGGGTGGCTGTGCAGTGGATGAATGGATCCCGAATCCTCGGGCTAAACACTGCTGGGGAGGCTAAAAAGTGGTCCTGGGGTAGTCCACTGGGACGAGCGCATGTGTTTGTTCATTGGGTGCTTTTCTGCCGTGGTTCAAAATAAAAGATATTTCGCTATACCTAGTAGATATAAAGATCTAGAGCAACGGGTTTGCCAGTGTAGAGCAAGCAATCAATAAAAATAGGGGAAAGGCTGTGTATACAAACAGCCTACCTGGCCTACCCTGGATGCAGTATCCTCCCCAGCTCAGTTGCGCATGACACCCAGCAAGGCTTGCCTCCAGACAGCAAGTGCCATATGCCTAGATAGAGAAAAAATAGGTTTGCTCACTTCGGTTTGAGAATCATGAGCACCTCATTGATTCGAGATTTTACAGCCCCAACTGGAAAATGGGGAGGTCGTTGTGCTTCGTTCGAAGTCAAGACAGGCGTCGAGTTAGCGTGGGGATTCTCCTCGTCAACAATACCGCATGAAAACTCAACTTGTTGCCCTCGCAATTCCTGGTCATGGCTACGGTGGGTAACCATGCGAGTAGCTTCACGTAGTATGGATGTCATGATGAGGCAGAAAGAGCCAGTTGCTTCTCTCACTCATCCACGGTGTGGAAGGTGGTTACATAGATAGTCATGCTTCAACTCAACCACGTTGAGCCTGTCAGCCCACCGACAAACTCCGACATTGAACACGCGGGCATTGTCTCGGACTCTCGGCTACACGGTCTGCCTGCCCCAGTCAACTTCGTGGAATGCAATGTATTGATCAGCACTCTAAGGAGTAACATGCCCGGATCCACGGTTTTTAAGCTGTATTTTCTTCGCCACAAGGCACGCCAATCTCTCTCCACCGTCTCAGATGCTGCCCATCCCGGCCTCCGTTCTCACCAAGCCTCAGCACCCATCACCATCACCGCGTCTCACGCCTGCCGTCAATCTCCTCAGCTACCCCACGAACTGGCGTCTTGGGCATCCGGGTAGAAAAAGGCAACAACCGCAATGATGACATAAACTGCGCACAGAAGCGCACCCTCCAGGTAATTGCTGCGGCCGTCCAAGACCAGAAAGTTAACCATGAATGCCGACACAAAGAGACACACAGTCTCAAACAAGGTGAAATACAGCGTCATGTCGCGGCCGATGATCCATCCTAGTATCACAACAAGCGGCGTGACAAAAATGGCAATCTGGATCGAGCTACCCACAGCCACGCCAATGGCCAGGTCCATCTTGTTCTTCATAGCCACCGTGACAGCCGTAACATGCTCCGCCGCGTTGCCCACAATGGGTAGAATGATGAGGCCAATGAAGATTTCGCCAATGCTCGAGGTCTTGGTCACCTCCTCAATGGAACCGACGAGAAACTCCGCACAGACAGCCACGAGACCAGTGGTCAGGAGAAGCAGCACAACCGAGGCCGTCCGGGACAGATACTTATCGTCGTCCTCCGTGCCATCCAGAGCGCCGTTGGGACCAGACAATGCGGCACTGGGGACACGGGCAGGGAACAGGGCACCTGGAGGTCGAACCATGTGCTGTTGCTGTTGGTCGAGTCTGTCCGGCAGTGAGTTTGTGCGTCTGATACCGTAACGGACACGGGGGACTGGGCCTCCCGTCGTAGGTGGCGGCGGTCCTGGCTCGGGCGGCTGGACGAAGACTGTCGGTGCGAGGTTCTTAATGGACATGCCGCGCAGGTTAAAGGGCCGTTTGGGAGCCACACCAGTGGCCGCCTCATTCGCGCTGTCGCCAGCACCACCGTCAGCTTGAGCTTGTATGGCGAAATCGACACGACGTGGTTCTCCCTCGCCGCCAGTCTCAGGATGCGTTTCTGGGAGCTCGTTGTTGGCTCTCTGGTTCTCCTCTCCGGGGTCGTCGCCACGGTCCCGCTTCTTGTCCTTCTTGTTGCGCAAATGTCGACGGGCACGATACCTGCGTCCATGCCGGTACTTCCTCTCGTCATCAGTGGCCTCCTCGTTGGTCTCGATGGACGCAACACGTGGGGTTAGGCCAGGTCGCGCAGATGAAGACTCCGAGATGACCTCTTCGTTGTTGGTGCCGTTGATCGAGATGAAAGATGAGCTCCCAGCTGCCTTGGTATCGCTGGTCTCGATCGAGGCGAGAGACGACTTTCTCCGTCGACCACCACGAAGCACCTTCTTCATGCGCTTACGAACGGTATCCCTGGAAGCGTCCGAGTCCGAGCTTGACGAAGAGCTATCATCTGAGCTGGACGAATCCAGCCAACCGGCGGCGGGTCCAGGAGTCGACTCCGCATCCACAATATGCTGCGGAGTGGACTCGTACATGTAGGCATGCGACTTGAGTTGGAACAACAGATAGACGACATAGACTAGTAAGAGGATCTGCAGCACGTGTTAGCGGATTGGAGTTCTGATCATTCAAACTCGGGATACTCACCACGCTCGTGCCGCGGCTGATCTTGAGAGACTGCGCATCGGCGAGACGGCTATCGCTGAAAGAGGCATGGAATGCAGTCTGGACAAGATTAGTTACTACCCATGACGGGGTTTCTAGCCTCCATCACCAGAAACGTACCGGCAACACCAGGCTAATGACGCTCAGACTGAGGAGACAAGCACTCATCTGTGTCACGGTGCTGTTGTAGATCTAGCCGCTGTCAGTGAGGGTCTTCAATGTCGTTGGCTCGCCTGCTCTTGGAGTGCATACCTGTTCTCGATATCGGAGACCGCCGAAGAAGAAGCCCATGCCAAGGATGAGTAGTAGGTTTGCCAAGATAGATCCAAGAAGGGAGGCTTGGACAATTCGGATTTCGTTCTGCCAAGTCTTGTCAGCCCTATACTTTCCCGACTGGCACACTGCTTATGAACGTACCTTGACCAATGCAATTCTAAACCAGCAGATAACCACACGTCAGTAATCGGGACCAAAAGAGGAAGAATACACTAGGGGGTGCCATTGCTCATGGGAACTGAAAAAATGTCGCGGTGGGCACCGTGCAACAGGCACTGGTGTACGTACATGCTGTCGATACAAAGTTAGTTACATTGCGCAAAATTCACAATGGCTCGGAGTGCCTAGCGAGAGAGCTTACAATATGATGAGTTCCACGGCGTTACCGAAGGTCACGTTCAAGAGGGCTCCTAGAGCATCTCCCATCTTACGGGCCACGGACTCGGTGGCATGGCTAAGCAGACCGGCAAGAGGAATCACAGCGACACAGTTGATGGCGAAGACGACGCCGCCATGGATGCCGTGAACCTGGGAGACGATGATGCCGAGGGGCACGAAGACAAGGAGGACATTCAACCAGCTGTAGGTAATCACAAGTCTAGCGTTTCTACGGAACTCGTCAAGAAATGTGCGCCGCTTCCTGCCGGTGGTACCATTGCCGCCAGCGTCGCTGCCGTCACCGCTGGCAAGGGTATTGGTGTTTTCGTTTGTACTGATGGAGGCGCCCCGGCCTTCCTTGGTGTCTAGGACAGACCCCTGCCTCTCATCCTGCGATGATGCAGTATGCGCGAGTTGACGGGGGATATTGAGGGGCGAGCCGCCGGCATCTTGCTTCTCTTCGTTGGCGCCATTGCTATTGCTAGTGCCATTGTGCAAGTTGCGATTGTCAGTGTTGGTGTTGGTGTTGGTGTTGCGATTGCTGTTGCTGTTACCGTTGATGTCGGCTTCGATCTTGTTCTGTGCAACTACAGCTATAGAGTCAGTCCAGGGAGGCGAATCGCTGGGCTGCTGCTTTGGCGTGGCGCGTCGAAAGACTCCATATGCTTTGGATATTGCACCAGAGCGATTGTCTATGTCAGGAGGGTCGGCAGAGGATTCCTTCATCGAACAGGTTTGTACACTAGGGAGTGTGTTGGGGTTTCTTAGGAGAAAGAAAGACGGGGCGTAAGGACAGCGGATGTGTCTTTACAAGAGCAGAAGCTGATGGGAAGAGAGGAAGAAGGAAAAGAAGGGGGGGGAGAGGAAAGAAGAGGAGGGAGACGGGACGACGAGACGATGACCAAGAGGCAGGCGACGAGCTTAACTCTAGTCGGTGGAGTGGGCGGAGGCGCCACAAATGATCGCCTCTTGCAGGGGTGACGTGAGCGCTGGGGTCGTGCTCGTTTGTAGGTGCTGGCAGCCGGCGGCTGGGTGCTGATTGCTGACTGCTTCAGCATGTGTGGTGCTAGTTAGCTGCGAGCTTGGGGTGCTTTGGGGCGCTTTGGGGCGCTTGTTGGGGTGCCATCTGCCTGATTAGTGGGGATTGGCTGGCCGGGATCCAGCCGGAGATAATGCTGCGTCCCCTGTGTCCACTGTTGAGAGGGAGCCCAATGCGTCACAGACAGCAGGAGGATACGTACCTCGTGTGTAGGATACACCTGCAAACACACGAGGCATGAGTAGCTGGACCTTGCTCGCCCGTTTGACAGACACCTAGATTCGCCAATGCCTGATCCACGGCATGCTGTGGTACGACCAGCCTATCTACGAGGTGCTCCGTGCCCTGTTAATGTGCCCAATGGGGCTAATCAGCAAACAAGCTTACCCCGTGCCTTGGTGATGACGCTAGCCTGCAGCACGAGTGACGAGCGCACAATGTCAGCCAAGAGCAAAGCAACGCAGCAAACCAGATTCACGGCCTGTTGCGCTGCTTGTGAAACAATGCGTGTCGCTTTCCCATGAATCAAGACATCTCCGTGGGCTTGCGATAGTCAAGCACCCCGCCGATCGGAGGGTTTCTGCAATGGGGGAGTCTACAGCGGGCAAGCAGGCGTGCGTCTGCCTGATTCGTGTGTCTGTCAGGCTCAGTGATAAGCTTTCCGTTGCCACCACGAATAGGAAGCGCATTGCATGTCTATGACGATGGATGCAACTGCGTGCCTGCGTGGTACAATGACCAAGGCAGCTGCGCGCGTTGTATAACCTGTGATGCGATGCCCATTTTCCTCTTCGTTTTCTTGGGATCCCCTTCGTCCGTCTGTTCATTCGCGTTGCACAACGGACACGGACGCAGACACAGTCACAGCCATCGTGCTACCGTTGCTGATGCTGATGCTGATGCTGAATGGCGAATGGCGAATGCTAGGTGGCCAGATACCGATTTGTCCACCAAGGCAGCATTCCACCCACCATCGAAAGACTCCATTTCGAGTCCACAGTGTCGAGGGCCATCCGCCACCAACCGCGTCATTGTGGCTCATCATCTGGACGGATGCGCAATTCCACCGTCATCTTTGCAGGCACAACGCCTCAACTTGCTGCACACACTCGCGCAAAGCAACCCTTTACGGCCCGTAACTTGGACGTCGAGCTGCACCTCAGCGTCCACTGCTGCAGCTAGTGTGAATTGCCTATCCTGCGCTCGGCGGCTCACCAACCCACGGCTGCCCCGCGGGCTCGCACCGCGCTGTTTAGTGACGATGATCTAGCGTCTCGTCATCGCATGAATCCCTCTTCATCTCATTTACAACGTGGTTATATCCGACCGCGGCCATCTCGGCGATGCCAAAGGCTGGGGGTCTAGTCAGACACGGCCTGAAGTGCAATCAATCGACCTCAACCATCCAGCTGTACTACGCACCTCATGCGTCATTGGGGTTTGAGCGACACTCCCAACCGGTTAGGTGCTGGAAATGCACCTACTGCACCTGCCACACTGGGAATAGAGGACTTGTCGCGTCTTAAGAGTAGAAGATCGAGATGCGGCTTTGGCAAGCTAGACAGTCTGGCACCCCACCGAATGTCAGTCATAAACTACGGAGCAGAGTTCAGCTAAAATCTACGAAGCCGTTATGTGCTGGATGGACCAAAGTGCCTGTGTAGCAACAGAAGCGGCCTGAGAGTAAAACCGCTTTGGGAGATGCAAACTGCCCAATGAGGCAATTCCCAAAGGTCGCGCCACGTACCTGCATTGCCGGCAGCCTTTGATTCGCCATCGTGACGTAACTCTGCAGCAGGGTGGAAGGCGGGATGGCCAAGGTCAAATGCACCATCTGGGGCCCCCAATCCGAATCATTCGGGGAAAGATCCCCTTGTCACTCGATAATTCATCACTTGTACGTGACCTGCGATTTGCATATTTTGCATATGGAAAGTAATACGCAAAGTACCAGACTCCATCGCAAATAAAACCAAGCCCAGCATCTTGGCAGCGACGCTTCAGGCGGAAGCTCCTTGAAGCTTCCGGTAGAGGCAACACCGCCAATATGAGCACCAGACGGTATATCGCACGCCCAAAGGGAATTACTATCCGTGTCCGTTGCTACAACGCCCGCGTCCTGCTGTAAATAGCTGAGGGACAGGAGTCGGTCTCGTCGAGACCCGGCGACATAGAGGCATGCTCAAGGGAACCCGCCACTTTCTAGAGGACATTTATCTCTGGCGCCGTACCAGCGTTTGGCCATGCCCAGCGAGTTATGCGTTGTCGTTGATCTGGATGCCGCTGAATTTCCCGTTCTTGGAGACGTCGTTGTACCATGCTACGCTGTTGCCGGAGTCACCACTGCTTGGGAGTGGTCGAAGAAATGACAAGAAACGGCCTCACCACCCACCCTCGATGACATTGGTTTCTAAATCGCTCTATACCTTGAAGGCATCTACGGCAGGTTGTGTAGCCCGCAAGCGGTCACAAACAGTCCTTGTCCTTCATAGACTTGTCTATCCGCCTCGTATCATAATACACTTCAAGGGCGTCATAGTGCATTGAGAAGAAACCAGACTTATTGCACCATTATTCGAGCCAGGGGTCTTCACCGAGCCCAGCATCTCCGAAGCCATGCAAGCATGAACATAGTGTATGCTCTGGAGATGGATATTGAAAACTTGGCTCACCGAGTACCAAACAACCCTGGCTCCATACATGGCGTTCTTCCATCTCCGGCACCGTGCCGTCATGGATGCAGTCCGCTTAGGCCATCCTTCCTGTCTACACCCCCCTGCCCACCACGCAGTGTGTACGAATCTCTTATTCCGTCCAATCCATAAGCGTACAATAGACACGAGGCCAATAATAGAGAGGACGTACAAGTTGAAGGGATGGTTGTCGTAAAATATATATGCATATACATCCTAAACCCAGGGATGCCTCATTTGGCCGCCTCAAGCTTTCGACCTTGTGACAACAACCCGCATCGCTTCTCCCAGGTCGCCCCTAGCCACGCCACACAGCCTCAATGACAACATAAAACGTAAGCGGGTTCGCCTCCACCCTCGTAATCTCAAACCTCTCATCCGCGGCCCGGAAGATGTCCCTCCACGCCTCCACGGGCCTCTCCTCGGCGTTGAACAGCGCCAGCATCCTCAGGTTCCGTCGCCGTGCCCATCTGCTGGATCGACCTTGGCAGGTCACCCCGCGTTGCTCTGCTTGCCAACGTAGTCGATGAAGAGCACATTGGAGCCGGGCCGCATGGCGGGCACGAGGCCGCGCAGGATCTGCACCGACTCCCTGTCCGGCCAGTCGTGCAGGATGAGCTTGATCATGTAGATGTCGGCTTCCACGGGCTGCGGCTTGAAGAAGTCGTGCACCATGAAGGACACGCGGGGCCTGAGCTCCGCAGGGGTGTTCTCCTCGAACGCGGGGCCCCGCCTCCTGAGATCCTGGACGTGATGTTCAGGTTGGGGAAGTTCTGCGCCAAAACGACGCTGTCGTGGCCGCCCGAGCCGCCGATCTGTGCTGGTCAGCATCGCGCTTCACACGTTCTGGGGTTACCGTGCCCACTTACATCAACGACTTTGGCGTCCCCGCTAGCCTTCCAGTCGTACGACTCCAGAATGACCTTTTCCAGACTGAAGATCTCCTTGATGTACCGCATAAACTCGACAAAGTTCCTCTGCCGCCAGCCCTTCCCGCTCCCCTCGACCGTCACTCTCGATAAACTCCCACGAGGTGTTGTACTTGCCGCCGAATATGCCGCCGCTGTGGAACAGCGCCACGGCCCGTCCTCGCTCATGTCGGTGGTGAGCTCGGTCTTGCCAACGCTGTATCGGCGCAGCGTCTCGTTCATGACCGTGAGTGGCGGGCCCGCATCGTCAAGCACTGTGGACACGAGGGCGCGCAGGCCCGAGGACTTGGCGAGCGCGGCGGAGCGACTGGTGTGCTTGACGTGAGAGGGCTGCTCGGCCCTGGCGAAGAAGCGGAGGGTGATTGCGTGCTCGAGGACGCGACGGACAACCTCGGACGGCAGGTCAGTGTGCTTTGCGATGTCGCTGTAAGAAGCGGATCCATCCAGCGGCACGGCAGACCAGAAGTCGAAGTGGTTGAGGATGCTCAGGGCCGCTTGATCAGGCATGACCTTTGGGCATACGTGTCAGCAGGTGCGGGGATGTGGGATAGAGACGGGGGATCAGTGGGGAGGCTGACATTGTGACAATAGTTGAAGATGCTCTCGCTAGGCCCCTGGGTCAAGATCCATATGTCGTTGATGGCATCGATGAGCTTTTGGCGCAGGAGGAAGCTCTCGGATGTAAGGCCGCTGTAGCTGGTCGGGCTATCCACATCAAACGACGGCTGGGGGATGTTGTTGGCGTCGAGGAACTTGGTGAACTGCTGGGTAAGATCTGTGATCTGGGCCGCGAGGCTGGTGAGGGTGACTTGGGGCTCTTTAGGCTGCGCCATTGTCGGTCGAGTGTCGAGTTAGGGCAGTCGTCAAGCAGAGGGCAGAGGCAGAGGCAGCAGCAATGAAAACAAGCGGCCCAAGAGGCTATGGAAGTCTGACGATGGTGAATTGAGGGGCAGGCAAGTGAACGAAGAAGCATCAAGGTCCAAGGCGACGAGCGAGCAGCGGCAGACGGGCACACGCCTTTATGCTCGCGTCCCATCGCCCACGTCGCCCCGTTTCCCTAATCCGACCAAGGCCAGACCCCGACTCGAAAACTCTGCGCGACCAGCAAAGATGCAACATGACGCATGCGCCAAGTAAGGCACTTACTTGATTGAAGGCGGCAGAGATGCGCGGCGGAGCAGTCACGGTGGTGGGGGAGCAAGCCACGGACGATCTTATCTTATCAAATCATCTGATAAAAATGTCTCAGGTTCCACCATCGTCAGATGTGGCTCCCCCCTCTCCTCCCCCCCAAAGTAGTCCGATTGGAGGGTAATAGTGCGGTTGAGGCGGCCCGCAAAACTCTCGGCAACTTAAAGCCCTTCTGCCGAGAGAACGCGGCCGGCGGCGCCTGGTCCATGTTCGCAGAGTCGAGACACGTTGCGTTGTATGCTTGTTTTCTTGCATCCGGGGCTTGGCGACTGTACTTCAAGGGCCATGTTATACTCCCTTATAGAAGACAATCATACCCAGCTGTCCTCGATGTCCCTTCTTTTTAAATACCTCGACAGGTCCCCCGATGTAACTTCACGAGAGAGACAAGTGTCTTACACCCCCCGGCCAGCATCCCCCCTTTCCATCTCCAATAGGCAAGGTTGCACAATATTCCAAGACCGAACTCCTGCGGGACCCTGTTTATCTGATTGAAAAATTTACGTGGCACCATGGGCGGCGGCCCACAATATTAGCATTGATCCTCTACAGACGGACAGGAAGAGGGGGACTTGGGCTGGCGACGACACGGAGCATGCCGGATACGAGGCCAAGTCCCATCAGACTAGACGACGTATTGAGAAGAGGGCTTCACAGCATGGCGGCAGTGTCGTGTCGTTTGGATGTGCGTATCGTACGGCTGCCGTCTCGTCACAGGTTTGCCTCGGGCGTCCTGCATATCAGCTAACCTGCCTCGACGTAGCTCAACTCTATAACGGGACGTGAGGGAAACAACCCAGCGGCCCAGAAGGCCGGTCAGAGTCAGAGCGGAATAGGAAACTGGGCTGACGACTTTGCTATTACACCCTCTTGGTGGATCAGTTGGCGCAGCGGTTACGCCTGTTTGGTTCACTCACCCCAGCGCAGTTTTTTCTTTGCGAGATATTGCGAGTCTCTCACATACCACGGCTTATAATGGACAGACAGGTGGACGAACTCCCCCTCCCGCCAAGGCGCCATGGGAAATGCCGTCATTCGATCAATTGTTGAACGCATAAACGCGCCAATAAGGGATCCATGCACCAAGTCCCCTCAAGGAGTGGCCACTTTCATTGTTCGTCCGCAGAGTCCTCCCAAATCCCAAATGGCCCGATATCTCAATTCAAATCACGCCCAGGCGATGCAATCCAAATGAAGACCAGAATACAAACATCCCCAGCACAAACCCGAACTACCTCCGAGACACTCTCTCGAGCCTCCCCATACTTGTCTGTATAAGGCCGCTCGTCCTCGAAACAGATATATTGCGTCCTCGGCCCATGCGCCGCCTCCACCTCCTCCCCGAAAGCACTACTCGGCTTCGCGTCTCTAACCTGCTGCTTCTCAAGGAGGCACTAGCCCATTTGCTGTCATGTTGCTATATTCCATCTCAGCCATGGTGTCTAGGGTATGACGCCGTCCTAACAGCGACATTGTTCTTACTCAGTCAACAACAGCTACGACAGCGCAAGCAGGCTCTCCTGACAGCAGGGAGCCCCGAGCAAAGCGAGCACAACCGCAGCCCGTCTCTCCAGCGAGGCAAGTTTAATTCAAACCCATGGCCAGCTCCTAGGACGACTTGGGGGGCTCACAAATACATCACATCGCATACTGAGCTTCAGTAACGATCTGCCGAGAGGCTGGACTCAAATGCACCACCATTCAATATATCTTCAATCTAATTCTTCCACCTCTAACTCCGGTAGGACCTTTCCTATCAAAGTTCACTCTTCCTGATAAGCCAAATCGTCGGCTATTAGCAGCCGCCTGCCTATCGTTTCACCTGCAGATCAGTCCCCCGGTTCGACGTGTTCTAATGCACGCAATGTTCGAAGACGGCACTGCCTCCTCTGCATCTCCACTCCCCCCAGCCATCATACAAGGCGCCGGCAGCTGACGTATCCCTCGTTCCTATTAAAAAACATTGACTTCGAAGATAATGGTTCAAACTCGTTTGCTGTCCCTGCTGCCGTAATCTACCACTTTCACCTGGAGCGCAGCTGCGCTCCGTGAACTCGCAAGATCGTTTCAGTCGCAAAGAGACGACACAAAGGAAAGACTAGGAAAAATAGAAAGAACAAAAACACAATTTGCAAAAATGATACGTGGCACAAACACCCCAAATACAGAAATACACGCTGGTGCTCCAACTTGCGCCGCCAAGGTAATGTATCGCATCGGCCGTGATATAAACAAAGCATGCAGCGTGTTGAAGGGACATTGTTTTTACTCCCTGAATACACACAAAGTCGGGTTTGTGTATAAGAGATTAGCTGCAAGTGATTCTTGGTGCACATGACATGTTGTGATATCCATGCCCTCTTCCGTCTAATCAATAAGGTACCATGGGGAGAGAGGCCTCGGCAACTCTTCTTGGGCATGCTTCATTGCTTCGTGGCAAATCAAATGACAAGTACTGCTATTCTCGAAGTGTCTCATCGATCATCTCCGCCTCTGGCTTTGCCTCGTCTCCTAAAAAAGTCCATCACCCGCTTGGCGGCCCCGCTGCTTCCTTCGTGGCCTCGGTAGTCGGCCTGGTCGTACGCATCCGTGAATGTCTTGTGGTTCTTCTGCAGCACAACCCTGCCCCCGCGGCTGGTGGTCGCTCTTCTACCATCGTAATCGTCCGAGTCGACATAATCGTAGGGAGACGACCTCGTGGCGGGCTCGGTTGGGGGCCGGCGCATGTCTACCGACGAATCAGATCCATTATACGTATGACTGGCAGTTCGCATGTATGGTGGGATCGCATTTGGCCTCTTGACGTCGAGCTGTTCGGAGTTGTATCGTTGGTGATTGATTGGGGGAGCTGAGTTCCCAATATTGTGCTGTTGGCTGTTGTTACCTGGAGCCCTGTCGAAGAACGGCGCGCTGCCCCTGGCATCCTCTGGAGCAGTAAACCCTCTTGGCTGCTCCATTCGAGGGTGCTGAATAGGGAGATCCGGCTGAGAGTCCATTTCCGACGGTGGCCCACTGCCATACTCTTTGCCAAGCCCGATGGCTTTCAAGGAGAAAGAAGCTGGGAGCAGCGAGAAGCGCCGTCGATCCTTCTTCTCACCAGAGCCTTGGGAGCCTGTCATACTACCGCTTCGCTTCTTGCCAAGGCCGAGGGAGAAGGACCTGCGAGAGGCCTTTGAATCTATTGACGGGCGTGAGCCAGGCTCATCTCCTGTTGGCATGGTATTTGCCATGCTAACTGGTGGGTATTTTTTAGACTTTTCGGGCTGCGGTTCCGGTCGCTTCTTGTTGCGTCCAAAGACGGAGCCAGATCTACCCAGTATTTTGGAGCTGATTTCTCCGATTGTGCTAGACCTCTTGTGGCCCCTACCCTCCGGTCCCCTGCCTTCGTTGGCGCCAGCAACCCGGGCGAATTTGGATGGTGCACCAATGCCTGGCCGACCCATAATTTCATCGCCGTCTATACTGGACGGCTGCTGGATGCGACCTTCGGCATTGGTATCAGCGATAGCAGGAGGGAGAGGCTGGCCATAGCTGCCCCTGGACTGGAGTCCCATAGATGCGCCTGACTGCATGGAGCCGCCGGTCTGGGGCCGGCCCGCGTTGGTCATGTACGCATTGTCGGAGGCTGCTCGAGTATCTCTCGACGGCCGTTGTGGGGCGATTGTTCGCATGTGGGTTCTGAGGCTGATAGGCACTTCGAGGCACAGGCGGATCTCGTGGTAGTGGCTTTTCCTTTGGCGAGACAGTCTCTCCGCCCGCATGACCATCTCGTGCTGAGGGCTGAGTTTGAGGCCTCGAGGGGCCTGACTCTCCCCCACGTTGCGTCTGTGTAACCGGAGCCACGTACTCGACCTGGACAGTTCGGCGTTTGTTGTCCTTTGGTGTTCGGTAGGTCTGCTCGGCATCTGGATCGATCTTGCCATGAGCCTTGGCCAACCCTCCCACGGCCGGTGTAGGGAGAGCAGTCTTTTGCTTAGGGGTTTCGCGAACGGAAGAACTCCTGGCCACTGTAGGCGGCTCAGCATAGCCCTGTACTGGGCTGGACGAATTCTGAACATCTGAGGGTAGGGTTGTGGAGCTCGTAATGAATTCCACAACATGCGAGTATTCGCTCAACCAGCTATGTCGGGCAACTTCAAACAAGTCTGCCCTCTTTCGTGGATTCGGCACCAGTATTCGCCGAAGTAGATCCCGGGCGTGAGGGGTGACATATTCGGGGAAGGTTAGAGGCGTGGTGACAATATACTTGTATAGCAAGTTGATGTTGTCGCCCTCGGGATTGGCTGGGTCGTCGTCAAATGGCAGATAGCCCGCAAGCATGGCGTACTGGATAAGGGCAGTTAGTACCGGCACCTGTCTGATTCGCTGGGGCGCTTGATTAAAACATACCAGAATGACACCACAGCTCCAGACATCTACCTTTCTCCCGGTATAAAGGGAATCGCTGACAACCAGTTCCGGAGCAGCATAACAGGGGCTGCCACAGCTTGTCTGCATCAGATCACCTTTCCTAGTGCCATTTGGCTTGATACGGTCGAGTCCTAGTCTTTTAACAGTTTCTCGGTCCGTCAAGTTTAGTTCATCGTCCTCGGTTAGCTCTTCGTTGGGGTCGAAGGTATTGGCAAAACCAAAGTCGGTGATGATGATGTTGCGATTGCGGTCTAAAAGTAGGTTTTCCAGCTTGAGATCGCGATGTACGATTCCCTTTTTGTGAAGGTATCCGACACCAGAGATTAGTTGCGAGAACAATCGACGTGCCGAGTGGTCCTTGAGATAACGATGATTCAAAATGTAGTCGAACAACTCTCCCCCTGATGCGTATTCGAGAATGATGCCGATATACCTATCAGTTTCAACCATGTCGATCAATCGCACAATATTGGGGTGATGCACGCCTCGCAGAATGGTGACTTCGCGCCTAATCTTTGCTAGTCTAGATGGGTTGTTGCCGACACTGTCTCGTTTGATAAATTTAATGGCCACCTGTCATGAGTTGTGGTTAGCCTAGCCCTGCCCATGCCCATGCCCATGGACGGCCTGGTAGTTGATCGGATCGGCATCTACTTACCTGGACACTGCTGTCCTGTTTCCATCCCAGTTTGACTTTTCCAAACTCGCCCTCTCCGATAGTATTTCCTAAGAAGAAGTCCCCGAACTTGGCGGTGCTCCTGTGGCTTCGGCTGTGGTCTTGCCTACTCCGGTGGCCACGTCGTTCCTCGTTTGCGTTTCCGACTGGCACCACTGGAGGCGGTGCAGCGTCATCTTGAGTTGGAGAAGAAGTCTGGTGTTTGGCTCGGCCATCGTGCCCGTTTGTCGACTCCGAGTTGGAGATGGCCCGATTCAGGTTCTCGCTTGCCTCTCGAGATGGTTTGGCAGCGGCGGCTTGCTGTGTACGGATGGGCATGGACACCTCAGCTCCGCGGGCGTCTCTGCTGGAAGGCGCTCGGGCTGAAGAGTCTTGCCCTGAAGAGTTGGTTGCCCTCTTGGTTTTGTAGGCGTCCGAGGCACCGTTTGCGTCTCCACGAGTGCCGTTGCGAGGACTGTCAACGGGCACCCGTCGAGCAGGGTCTGTCATTACCTTCGTTAGGGTAGTTGTCTCGACGAGAGGCGGCCGCTTGTTGTGTAGATGACGTTCTGGGGCGGGGCGACAGGTGGCACCGCGGATGTGCGGTCTGGTGACAGCGATGCAGACGCGCCAGGTCGGTCTCGGGAAGTCATAAGAGAATTGGGGTCGGAGGGATGAGAGGCGGCGTTACCGCTCGTCTTGCGAGAGGGTGGACGTCTCGATGATGGTGATGCGGCCGCGGCCTGTTGAGCATTGTATGCCTCCCGAGATGGGGACAGGTGCGAAGGCATGTACTGATGATTCGGGGCAGCCAAGGACGTAGGCTGAGGGGGAGCCGTTTGTAGAGCGGCCGACGACATACTGTACGCGTCTAGGCGCGACGAATAGGACGATGTGATTTTAGGTTCGAGGTGGATTGGATTTCCTGATGGAGGGAGAAAGGAGATAACCGTATTAGATGGGACAGCGGCGTGGCTTTTTTTCTTTTTAGGAAAAAAAAAAAACGTAAATGTGCGGCCTTGGTGTTTCAAGGCGGATTGGTCGACGTCGTGGGCGAAGGGCGGGCACTGTTGACAGCAACGATGCAGCAGCCTTGGGAAAGGTGGCAGGGAGAGTGCAGCAGGAGGAAAGCTTCAGAAAGCCTTCCACTGACGCCGCGGCGAAACCCAACCAATCTGACAGTGGCCCAAAAAATCGACCACAATAGAAGTGCCAAGGGTTCGAGAGCTGGGCTGACTTTGTTGCGAACGCCGTCTTATCTCATGGTCGGTGTAGCAAGTATTCTCGGTCGCTGCGGGCAGATGTACAGGCGGGAGGGATATTGTTGCCTTCGTAGGACCCCTTGCGATTGGCGATTAGCGTGTCTTTGGGAGTCGACGACTGACGGCCGACGACGGCAACGACGGACAGGCGATAGACACGACGCTGGGAACTGATGGAACGCGAATGGCCACGGGGGCGGGTCGGTGCAAGGCGAGGCAAGGCACTGGACAGCAGCAGAAGCGGCGGCGGCGACGGCGGTTGGATGGTTGGATGGCTGACTAGTTGGTTGGAGATGGATGGATGATTGATGGACAGACCGTTGTTTACTTTGTACGGAGCGGGTACTTAGCGCAAGGTACCTCGCCGCGAATTCTCAGGAGGTGGTCCAACTCGAGTCTGGCCAGCAGTAGGTAGGTAAGCAGCTCGCGACGGCCAGGGAGAGCAAAACAACAAAGTTGACGCTGGACCAGTATAATGAAGAGGGAATAAACAGATGCAAATCCAGTCCCCGGCAGATTAGAGGGACGAGAAGGAATTGATTAAATCGGACCACCACACGATATACGATACGGCTGAGCGAGGACGTGTGGACAAAGACTCAAGAGAGAGTGAGTGGTACGGAGTAAACAGCCCAAATGGTCGCAGAACTGGCCCTCCATCCAACACATCCTAGGTCACCCATGCTGACCACCATGTATCGATGTATCATGGATTCACCCAAAATTAAAAAAACGTAGCTCCCTGTAGCAGCAGTGGGTTCTAGCGGCCGCATCTGGCACACTCTCCCACGCAGTAGCCCAGGAATACGGTTAGTGACCTGGGCTATGGAGCAGAACGACACCTTTTAATTTAGCACATGCCCGCCCGAAAGTACCTTGGAAGGGCATAGGGACGCTTTAATGTACGTCCGCGCACCTCAACACACCGAAAGCAAGCCCCAATTGCGCCCAGAGGCTGCCCACGGGTACCAGTGCACCAACGCACCCGCGCAACACAAGGGCAGCGCCTGGACTCCCGGGCTCGAGTTGCAGGCGAGATTTGATGAGAAGCATGAGATGAGACTCTGGCGCCCCATATAGCGGTGGAGCCGCCCGGGGCCTGCACGCAAGGTACCATGCGGATGCCCTGTTCGAGGTCACTTCGGCGCCGAGGTACTTCGTACACGACGTGCCATGGCTCACGGACAGTGGGCACGACTCCAACACGCCTGTGCCGGATCCTCGTGCCCTTTGGTACTCTTCCCGTTTGTCTGTCGCGCGGCGGATTGCGCATGCAAGCGCGCCTTGGATGTTTCATGCTTCAGGGGCGCGCACAATGCGGCTGGCTGGCTGGTTTCTGCCAACCAGGGACTCAGGGACGGATTCCAGTGGGCAGTGAGACTTCTTCGCACCATCTGTCCTCTTGAGACTTGGGTCCTCTCTCCCTTTGTCCCTCGCACTCGCTTTGAGACGTCGCCTTTCTTCACTGCCTCCCTCGCTGGCCTGGCCCCTGGGTCTTTCTGCGCATTCGGTACTTGAGAAGGGTACCCGCTCATGTCCCGCCAACGCCTGCAAAGGGGAGCTTAAATTAGACCATGCTACTGGTTTGTACAAGTGCGACCTTTGTAAATTACAAGTACGGAGCACGAAGGAATACGTACCTAACGACCATCCGTACAAAGGCGAGCAGGTCAATAGGGCAACGAGCTCCAAAGACGGGCCAGCCCGACAATTCATCACTGACGTCGTCGATGATGCCGTACTGCTAGAGTCGAGCTGAGAGACTCATCTTTCTCATCTCTCGAAGCACAATGCATACCACCCACCTTGTATGCATGCGGGTATTGCGTGCAATGCGTTTGGTGACACTCTGTTGAGCCCAAGAAACTACTTGCTCTGAGGGAAGGAACATTGCTGTCTGTACCTGCATAATCTCGCCTGTCCCTCGACGACTCAACGCCCTGAAGCCCCGCCCGCCCTCTAGTGACCCCTCGGCTGGCGGACGTGCGCTACGGGATAGCTTCACTTTGCCTCGATTGCCAGATGCCAAGCCCCTGCCTCTGGAAAGATATTCGTGGTGCACTAGGGAATGAATGAGTCGGTGAGTCGTGTCAATCACGTTGCTCCAACGCTTGCAAAGCGTGAAATGACCCAGAAGAAGAACGGCACAATCATTCCTTGACAGCGTCGTCCCCGAAGCTGAATCATAGTTGCCGTCTACGAAGTGCTACCGACCTATTGCTACTCCATTGGCGGAATTCGAAGACATCTACGAGATATAATAAGCGTTAGACACCCGTATTGGTCTCTCTCTGCCCTTTCGACTACCGTTCATGCCATGCAAGGGAGCCATAGAGTCGACACAAACCTGTACTGATGACCAAGACAATTAACTAGCGCCTCGTCGTGCCTTGTGTCTGACCGATGCTCAAACCGCTATATTCAACGACAGACACTTGGAACAAGCGTACCTGATCAGGATTCAGGACGTCACATGCGCACTAAATGGGAAATTGACTATCGGCAGGGAGGACCTGCATGTGCATACCGGCGCCACGTCTTCCTGTGAACACGGCAAATGATTCAACTAATAAACGACAATGCCAGGTTGAACGAAGCAAGAACTGCATCATGGCGCAAGACAATGCGAAACTTATGCGGCGCTAGTGATTAGTTGATCAGGTCCACTGCCCTTTGCTCTGTTTCGGGAATCAAAGACATAGAGATTTGTGCTTTACGCGTCCTCGATCGCGTCGTTGATCAATTGAGAGTTGAGATGCGCAGTGATAATTACAGGTTGTTTTAGATTAGGTAGGTACCTGCCCAAGGAATGAATGATGCGACCTCTTTTGGACCATGCTTTTGCTTTTCGTCCCCTCTGGGAAGGCTGTCCGGTTCGTCTGCTCCTTTACATGCGGATTCAATGCGGACAGAACGATTCATCCGTCTCTGTCTTTCTCGCCGTTCAATGTGTTGTTTCACTTCTTGCATTCGACATCACTGGATCCTGTTGGGAATCTGAAATGCACTCAGCCCAATGCTATTCAGCCCGCATATCCAACCTATGGGCGCTTCTTGTACACGGTACGCATCCCCTCCTGACAATTACCACAATGCACTGAGAGGTGGTTTCGGCACGTACAAGTCATCCAACGCCTTGATGTCCTCGTCAGTCAGCAGCCCCTTCTCATACAACGCGACCGCCTCTACCGCTTCATCCACCCTCGCAGCGCTGGACAACCCAAGAATGGGATTCACCCCTTTTGTTAGACACCATGCGATGCTAACATGCGCCATGCTACAGCCCTTGGCCTTGGCCATCTCTTCTACGCGGTTGATGATAGCGACGTCTTCCTCCGTGGTCGGGCCGATGAGCATGCCCGCAAACATGTCTGTCGTCTGGCGAGTCGTCGTCTGGATCGATTTATATGGGCGTGTGAGGAGACCACGCGCCATTGGCGACCATGGGATGATTCCGATGCCAGAGTCACGGCAGTAAGCGTGCATCTCACGCTCCTCCTCGCGATGTAGGAGTGAGTAGTAGTCCTGCATACTGATAAATTTGTGCCATCCGTTCTTTTCGGCAATGTTGTTGAGAGTCTGGAACTCCCAGGCGAACATCTACACATTTTGTGTTAGATTGGGCTCTTTAGAGGAAGAATGGAACCCTATAAAGCAAGTACGATGACGGTAAAGGTACGACTGAAAAAGACAACCGAAGAAAAGAAAAGGCAGGCAATATACTCACGGAGCTAGCTCCAATGTAGCGCACCAGCCCGGCCTCTACCACGTCGTTGAGCGCCTTCATAATCTCTTCTCTGGGGGTGTCGCGATCGAGTCGATGGATCTGGAGGACATCAATGTAAGTGCCCAATCTGGCGACGCTGGCCTTGACGGCTTCAAGGATGTTCTTGCGCGATAGGCCGATGCGGTTCACCATGACGCCGTCGTTGACTGCTAGGCGATACAAGGCTTGTTGGGCTGATAGCCCCTCTAGGTCGCTCGCATCTGGGACGCCACCAAAGCACTTCGTCAAGATAACAACCCTTTCCCGGGGAATGTTGTATTTGACGAGTGCCTTGCCGAGGATGCGCTCTGAGTCGCCGGAGGAGTAGGTGTTGGCCTGTTGCCCTCCTGATTAGATGTCTGTCATAAAGCACATCGATAAATGCTAGTAGAAACGAGTGCGATAGTACCGTGTCCCAAGTATTTACGCCTCTGTCAAACGCATGCTTTAAGATGGGCAGAGCCTTTTCTTCGTCAAGCATCCAAGCCTCCTGCGAACCAAAGGACATTGCCCCGAGAACCACCTTTGAGATCTTAAGTCCAGACTTTCCGAGTCTAGGGGGAACACGTATGGCGATTAGCAAAGCCGAGGCTTGAAGTTTGCGTATTGATCATTACCGGGTGTAGCCCATGTTCAGTTCTGAAGGGCCTGCGCTCCCTTGTTGTGTCTGCTCCATTTTGCAGAGATGGAATGGCGGATGTGATGATGATGGTTGGAAATATTACACTGTGATCGATAAGTGAGTGTGTTGGTTGATACTGAAGTCATGAAATCTTGCCGCCGTCAAGTAACGGCCCTCAGTCGCGTATAAATACATTTTATACCCTTGCCTCCTCAACATCATCATCAAGGTGTAGTTGAAACTGCCGTGATTCGTGCTCTCGTCAGCCCAAGCAACTAACCTGAAGAACATGCAAGTGAAGGCGCTTAGAAGTGGTCGTGGCCACCCAAAACCAGACTTCGCGTGGGAATGCTCAACTAAGCTTGCATACAGATATGGGTCTCGCTAGACTCGATCCGATCTCTTGGATGTGGACTTTGGCCCAACTCCGCCGTTAGCTTTTGGCTGATATCATCCACATCGAAACCCTATTTCGATCTACGGCCCAAACCCCGAAAAGACTTGCTCAACACATCACATCAAAACTCGTCCCCCGTAGCTCGGACATAAGTTTAAACCCAGGCGACTCTCCACTGGCCTCAGAACAATGACGGCAGAGTGTCCCCCCTTAACTCATGCCACCACCGGCTCTGCTCAAAAAAACGACCCTCTTCCCCGCCCAGCAGAAACCACCATTTCTTCAGGAACCAAGGCTGAGCTTCCCAGCTCCGTATATCCCACGGCGCGCCCGATCCTGTTGCCTCGTGGCCTCCCATGAACGAGCCCCAGCATACGAGGCCGTCCTTTTCAAAGTCCCGGCATAAGTCGCCCTCGTCTACCATTGGAGGACTCATGGCTATCAGCTGGAGGATGCGCTGGCGGAAGATTGGGCAGGGGACTACGTCTATGTAGGGGTGGTGGGGGACTTCGATTTGGGCGGCTGTAGGGCGGAGATGGGGTTTTATATCTTGGAATGCGGTGAGTTGAAGAGTGGTGTTGTCCTGTAGCTCGCTGTTTGTGCTGGTACTGCAGAATGGCGATTCGCCTTCTGCGCTCGCAAGTACTTGGAACGGGATGCCTAGGAGCTCGGCGTTGGCGCGCAGAGCGGCGACTAAGGCGAACTGCTTGATGCGTAGATGATTGCTGTAGATGTCTGGTAAGGTGTCTGTATGAACCAGCCTATTGTTTTGCGGGACGATGATCCTGCGATTGCATAGTTGTAGAGGAGATGCCTCGTCAGTTTGGTGCTCAGCCTCAGCTTCTCGTTCTCGCGAAGCAGATCCGCCCAGCCGTAGCGCACCGACGCCGGCCTTAAAAATATCTGCTATTGTCACCTCTCCAGACCGAATCTTCGCAGCCGCGTCTTCATTCACATCGCTCACCAAGTCGTTGATGTAACACAACGTCGTGGCGTCGCCCGAGGGGTCGGCCCCCGAACCAGCAGGAGATACATTTAGAGTTTGGGCCAATGAAATATGGCCAGGCCCTGAGATGGATTCCAAGGGAGGACTACATATCTGCTGGTGGGTGGCCTCATCGCCAGCGTCATGACGCAGGGACTGCGGAGGGGCAAGCAGGTCCTCAAGAGCCTTGACATGACGTTTTTGCCTTTCCCCTGTTGTGGCTTGCACTTAGCCTTGCGTTCGACCTGCCGAAATCCTATGCATGGATCCTACCGAGAGGAAGAAGGGGAGGGAGAAAAAAAAAAAAAACAGGACAGCTCACTGACTGTAGGCTTTTTGAGCTCGTAGATTTTGTTGTCTCCGGCGTTCAGAGACGGGCTTCTTGGGAGGCTTGGCGTCTGCCATTGTGTAGGCCACCTGGGCTTGCGCCTGGCAGGATCGTCAGCCCGCAGGAGTTATCGGCTAGTTTGTAACTGAAGACGGCTGGATGGATATCTCTCGCAGCTCCGTTGAGTTTGGTGATCCGGAGGCTTGGATTTCTGGTCCTGAGGCTGATGATGACGACGGAATCTCTGAGGCCTCGCGTAAGCATTGCTCAGCACATAGCACGTATGGGTGCCTCATCAAGGTGCCTGTGCCGTCAAAGTAGTCTATCTATGCCTCACCCAGCCATGCTTTAGACTTGGCCAACCAGAAATTCTTCCAGCCATGGCGAGTCATTGCTTTTTGTGGTGACAGGATGTGGGTTGTGATCGGTAGGCGGGGCCTCATCTACAGTGGGCTCCGGGTATCTTGCTTGGGTGGGTAGCGGGCTTGGTCATGTGCCGAGGAGCCCTCAGGTGGCGTTGCCATGGACGTTGTTTGGCAGGGATGGGAAGAGGCTTGCTTACAAGAATGACTTGCCTTTGTTCAAGTGTGGTGTGTGCTGGGATTGTGTTCCAATAATGATGAACGATACTGGCTAGGTACGTTTGCTGTTCCAAATGATGGAAGCATGTCACGGTAGATCAACTCCCAGCAACACAATACAATCCCTCGCCTGCTGCTTCACGTAGGACTCTTTCGCACCATGTGTGAATCAATATTCCTTAGCTATCAAAGGATTAGGCTATATTGTGGTTCACTCAATACGGCAACTTGCCTCTAATAAATATCCCAGACCATGATACAATCTGCGACGTCCTGATTGATGTAGCCGATCCTGCACGGTGGCCCTCCGTTGGTACCAGCTACCCTCGATTGAACTGAATTGATATCTCCTTCGAGGCTTGTCTTGAACTGGTATTCTTCAATTTCGCTCGCCCGCACGATTCCGCTGTGGGAGATGGCGCTCCCGACCGTAGGTTGATCGATTCATCATTCTTTGCTGTTCCAGGGGAATGCGACGGTTTCTAAGCTAGACATTGCATCTCCACATGCGCCTACTCTTATGTATATAACCTGCAAAACGGAGGATGGCTTATGCTGTTATTCCCATTCTTGGCGTTCGTGATTGCTGGAGCTTATATCACACTGGTTTCTCTTCGGGTTGTCACTAAACTATCCAGAGTGCTGGCTTGAATGTTGGATCTGCGTCACACTACCGATGACTTCCGAAATGGTCTGAAATACTAGGTATGTCTGGAAAAGCTACTGAAAAATTCTACATCGTGGTCTGTAGGAATTGTACGGAGATTGTTGTGGTATGTATTTGACAGAGCTCAACAAGACATCATTATAACTTGATGGATATATCGTAGGCATCCAATGCCACAGCCACAATCGAAACAGTGGCCGTGTAAGCCAGCAGAATCCCTATTGAGACGGCTTGGCTCGTTTCCAACGTACGAACTGTCATGTTGACCAATCCGGTCAGTAGGTTGGCCAGAAGAAAGAGCGCCAGACTATTCCGGTTTAATGCCCGCAGGAGTGGACTCGTGGCTGTCTGATACGCCTCTTTCTCTGTCCTGGGGTCGGCGGCGTTGTAGAATGCAGGGAAGAAAATCGTATCGACGATGCAGAAGCCAAGGATCTGAGCCGAGTTGAATGCGGCTACAAATAGAACGTACGGTAGGTTGACAAGTCGGCGTGATACCGTCAGACCGAGCCCATAGCTGTAGTTGGTGCAAGCCAGGTATAAGCCGCACCAGATTCCCGTCCACACAGCCATGGTCATGAGCAGCGTGTTTCTCTGTGTTCCTGCAGACGCGGTGCTTCTCGTGATTCTGCGAGGGAGAATAAACATTCCTAGGTCCTGACCAGCGAGGAAGATAGCAAGGTAGCCAAAGAAGCCACATATGCCTTCTCGATTCATAGAGATGAGATCCGTTCTCGGCGCTGTCAGTATGAATGCCTTGAGGCCTGTATTTGCCAGCAAGAGCTCATACACGCCGCTGACAATAATGGCCAGAGCCGCATATGAGGGAACAAAGCGTAGGGCGGACTGGAACAAGGCTACAAAAGGTGGCAGGAAACCAAGCGTGAAGAAGAAATTCCAATGCACACCATACTCGGTCACATGCTCAGCGTATTCAAGCTCCTTCACGCTAAGGAGACGAATAAAGCCGAGTACTAGAAGAGGGATTGAATGGCGCAGCGAGTACAAAAGTCGTTTGTGCAGGGATATAGAACGTCCTGAGGCTCTCTCTTTGAGAACCGGACGGGCGGCCGCGACGCCGCCCACAAAGACGAATGCGCCGACCCCAATGTCCATTAGGGATGTGCCCCAAGTTTCCACCTTGGCGAAGCGTCTTGGGAAGATGCGGAAGTCTACAGCCAGGATCGCAACCACCGTGGATGCCAGCATTGTTCCCCGATAGGCGGTGATGAATGGCTTGAGGGGCAGAACATCGGCCTGCATAGTGGCTTTGGACTGCGCATTTGGTGGAATCTTGGGCTTCTTCTTGCGAGACCCAGTATTGGCAGGCAAGGTGAAGATCAAGACGGCGGGCGCAAGGAGAAGGATATTGAGGAGCAGCGGTGTGCCCGAGTAAAGCGTGGTGGCTAGTAAGAAGGCGCCGACATTGAGAAGGTAGTCAACGGAGAATCCTAATATCGAATAGGGTTGAAAGAAGGATTGACGAGACTGGAGAACGGACCACAGCAGCAGTCCCACCTGTGACGGGTTTCATTGTCAGTCTCTGTAACTAACCATGGAGATTGTTGACAAGGAGATGATGGACCCAACTAACCTGCGCAGTAGCCGTCACTAATGCGATTTCACCAACACTACCCCCGGAAAGGTTGGACACAAAGTCCTCCTTTTGCTGTTTGTAGCTTGCCTCACTAGACATTATGAGTTACCGTGAGCATTTACGCGTCAATGGTATGTAGGTATAGGATAACAATGAAATGGTACTGCAAAGCACAAAGACGCCACCTCAGCTGTTAAAGGGTGCTGGAATGGCG